>CM019150.1:49334457-49934457 GCA_009733165.1 Naja naja | reverse complement strand
TTTGTATTTTTAAAAGAGATGTTGTTATCTTCATAACTGCACTACCATCAGTTCCACAGCCCACAAAAGAGGCACCTTAAATTTGTTTTTAGCTGTTCCAATTTTAAAAGAGTATTTTGCCTTTTCTCAACACAGATTGTGCTGTACAACAGTATCTGACTGACTATGCTGGGAATGGCACATCTGCCCCATTCCTATTGACTACACAATGTTCCATAGTCATTTTGTCCTGAACTGCAAGGAAGATTAGCTATTTGTCTAAATGAGCATTATTAAGTTTTATGTGTGCTCTAAGTTTATTGTGTTTTGAAATAAGCTAGTCCTGTTTGTTCAATCCAGGTTTAATGGTCTTTTGAAAGGCCACTAGTTTGGCCTTTAAGAATCACCATCATAAAACCTTTAAGTACAGAGAAGAGCAACCAGGATGATTAGGGGACTGGAGGCTAAAACATATGATGAACGGTTGCAGGAACTGGGCTTGGCTAGTCTAGTAAAGAGAAGGACCAGGGGAGACATGATAGCGGTCTTCCAATATTTGAGGGGCTGCCACAGGGAGGAAGGGGTCAAGCTATTTTCTAAAGCGCCTGTAGGCCAGACAAGGAATAATGGAAGGAAACTTAACAAGGAGAGATTTAACCTGGAAATAAGGAGTGAGAACAATCAACCAATGGAACACCTTACCCTTGGAAGTTGTGGGAGCACCATCACTTGAGACTTTCAAGAAGAGATTGGACTGCCATTTGTCAGAAATGGTATAGGGTCTCCCGCTTGGGCGGGGGGTTGGACTAGATGACCTACAAGATCCTTCTGATTATCTGTTAAAAAAATCAAGACCAATATTCCCTAGAAAGATTCAAATGTGTGTGGCAGGATCTGTTCTAAATTAAGGTTCTGGCAGGAAAAGGTTTAGAGTAGAGTAGAGTAGAGTAGAGTAGAATAGAATAGAATAGAATAGAACAGAACAGAACAGAATGGGAAGGGACCTTGGAGGTCTTCTAGTCCAGTCCCCTGCTCAGGCAGGAAACCCAATATCATTTCAGACAAATGGTTATCCAATCTCTTCTTAAAAATGTGGAGCAGTCACAACTTCTGGAGGCAAGTTATTCCACCGATTGTCAGGAAATTTCTTCTTAATTCTAGGCTGAAAAAACAAAAAGGATTTCATTTATTCTTTTCAATTTTTTTCTTTGAAATGATGTATCTTCATGCAAGATTTTCTATTAAAAATTATTCTCGCCCGAACAGGGACTTGAACCCTGGACCCTCAGATTAAAAGTCTGATGCTCTACCAACTGAGCTATCCAGGCATTCTGATATCTAGGTGTCCATACTTCCTACCTTTTCATTATTTTGTGGGGAGAGTGGCACCATTTTGGTCACAGCCATTCATTACCAGTACTACCCTGCTACTATTATAGATTTGGGGTATTTATTTTGGATGAAGCTGAATTCTGCCTGTTTCTCCTTTCAGCCTAAGTGAAATGTTTTAAGTATGCAGACTTGCACAGGGTGAAGCAGGAGGAGATGTCCGATGGTCCACAAAATTCCTTCGCCACATTGATGATCCATCATTTGGTCTATTTCCAATTATGGATTTACTTGACTTCTGCAAGAGCGCTAAATCCATGTTCCAAAATAGCCAGCCAATAGGTCACAGATGAGAACCTAAGGAACATGGGAATCTAAGGTTCTGTATTTACTGTAGTTCTAGCATTAGGATACCTTGCTATGTCAACTGAGTTTTTTGCTTCCTTGATCACACGCAGCTGGTTAGGACTTGGCACTGTCCCAGGTACCAGTCCATAGTCACCAAGCTTGTTCCAGCATATCTTAAGGTTAGCTCTTAAGGACATGGGGGATCTTTTGCTTTGCTTTTCTAGTCAACAAGGTGACAGTAGATAGGAGAGGAAATGAAGACAGAAAAATCCACCAATCCCTTCTCTTAAACTTTAAAACTAAGGATATTACCAGTCACTAAAGACAAACAGAGCTCAGCTGTCAGGCCAGCACAATTTATGCCAGAGTACTTTTCTGCTGACTCAAGAACTCAAGGAATAAGCATTAACATAGCCACAGAAAGAGTCCTGCCTTCAATAGCTGTCATAACAATCTATGGATTCTGAAGGTATTTTCTATGCAGTATTTTGATGAGTTGCAACCATATGTAACAAGGAATAATTAAATCATGACCATTTTTACTGAAGCCTTGAGGTCAATACACAGTGTGTATGTTTGTGTGCATTAGTGTCATATTTCTTAGCATCATTCTTGGGCTTACATAATAAACTGGGCTCCAGGCTTTTATTTTGAACACAGGACCTATAATAATCAGTGAGAGTAGCCATTGTGTAAGTTATCTTTCAATACACAGGGAATGTTCTTGTGCGCTGTGCTCAGATTAAGAACGCTTGAATAAGGTTTTGTTAGGGAAAATTTAGCTATGATATTAATGGATTGAAAGTAATTGGTGTTAATACACAATAAGAATATATTTACAAACCAAAAACCAATAAAAAGAAATCCAGGGATGGATAGGGGTAAGTCCTCAACTTACGACTATAATTGAGCCCAATATTGATGTTGCTAAGTAAGACATGTATTGAGTTTTGTCCCATTTTATGACTTTTCTGCCACCATTGTTAAGTGAATCACTGCAGTTGTTAAGTTAGTAACATGGCTGTTAAGTTGCTTGCTTGTCAGAAGATCACAAAAGGTGATCACATGATCATACAGTCATAAATATGAACCAGTGGCTAAGCATCTGAATTTTGATCATTGGACCATGGGAATGGTACAATAATTGAAAGTGTAAAAAATAATCATAAGTCACTTTTTTCAGTAACATTGTAACTTTGAACAGTCACTAAATGAACTATGGTAAATCAAGGACTATCTGTAATATTCTGTTTTCTGTAGTTTTCTGTGTTTTGATTGTTTAATGGTATATACATACATATACTTTACCATTCAGAATATCTCCTCCCACCACTGGTCACTGAATTTGGAGGGAAATTTCTTTTGAACTTAGAAAGTCATTTTTGTAGAATTGAAATCCTTTGGCCCAGCTGCCTGTTGTTTGGATACTGTTTGCTTTTTCAAACATTTTCAACTGATATTTGTATTCATATCTTTTCTTGTTTGGTCTTATTTATATATGTATTCATTTCTATGCACGATTGGGCCAACATTTTGCATGAGTAATTTGATATCCAAACTCTCCCAGCTGTGGGATATTATTTTTATTTCTTATTTATTTCTCTTTATTTATTTAGCAGTTGTAGCTTACCGTGCCTTTAAATTCTGTTATCCAAAGTTGCCTTCATTTTTAGCTCTTCTCTCCAAGATGTTTTTGAACATAGTCCTTTCTGTGTGAGTCTGCAAGTTCCTTTAATTTGTCTCTTGTACCTTTGCATCCATTCTTTCCAAATTATAGTCTTAAACCACCATTTCAGTGAGTGAAGATTGCTATAATTTCTCATTTCTGATGAGTAGTTTGAGCCAAAATCATTTCCTGTGACACACTCACAAAACGTATGCCCAAACTTGTTAATGTTTTGCAGAATTACTTGTCTTAGGCTGGTTTCTGGAAATTGACTATTTTGAAGTGAAACTTTTCACTTATACCTACATTAAATGTTCTTGTGTAATTCAAAGTGATGTTTCTGAAAGAGTCCTTACCACATACTTCTATGTGAGACCCAGGTTGGTGTAAGTGGTTAAGGCACCAGGCCAGAAATCAGGAAATAGTGAGTTTGCACACCAGTGGTGGGATTCAAATTTTTTTACTACTGGTTCTGTGGGTGTGGCTTGGTGGGTGTGGCAGGGGAAGGATACTGTAAAATCTCCAGTCAGAGGTGGTATTTGCCCGTTCTCTGAATTACTCAAAATTTCTACTACCGGTTCTCCAGAACTGGTCAGAACCTTCTGAATACCACCTCTGTTGCACACACATAAACAGAAACACACACATACACACACACAAAGAGAAATGCATTTTCCTTGTTCTTGTTCATCTTAACAAGAGTTAACACTAGATAGGACTGAACTTTCTTGTTCATGTGTTATTCTATCTTACAATAACAGTTACCCTATTCCTCCAATTCAAAATGAATTTAATAAGATTATTCTGGTACAGAAAGAAAATATTCCACTTCCTTGAGAATAGTGAATGGCTGAAAGACATAAGTCAAACATCTTTGATTTTAACTCTACCTTGGTGTTTTAGATACCTTGCTATTTGACGCAAAGGATAAAGTACCCCTATTACTACCAACTAATTCCACATACATAAATCATTGTACCAATTCTATTTCAGCATCCTTCTCTATATTCTGAGCTCAGGGTACCCATGCCAACTAACAGCATTCTCTGATACCTGGTCACAAGTGAGTCCACCCACCAGACTGAATGTTCTCATTTTTATTAATGAGAATCCTGAGATTCTTTTCATTTTGATTCATTGAGCTTTTTTTTATCAATCTCTGAAAAGACTTCAGTGTTGCAGCTTTCAGAATAATGAACTGATCCTCGGGTAGCATTGGTGGTGTTTTGAGTTTCATACCCCTTTCTAATAGATGCAAATACGTTGTAAGCTGTCCGGAGTTGCCTGAGATGGGTGGCCATATAAATATTTTAAATAAATACAGTCAATAAGGTCCTCAACTGAATGTAGGTAGGCATCTTGCAAGCAAAGTTGGATAAATTAACTGGAAAGGGAATAGCAACAAAAACAGTGCTTGTGATTCAAAGTAATCCACATGAGCTGTGATCACTCACATTCCTGTTATTGTTGTACTACAAAAGACAGATGAGAGAGTACCCTGGAATGTTATTCTGGGAGAGAAGAAGAGGTCCCTGTGCAGAGAAAACTAGCATAACAGGGAGGAGACATCAAAAACCAGGCAGCTTGCTTTCTATCCGGATGAAATTAAAGTCTGGCAAGAATCGCAGGGGTCTCCAACCTCGACAACTTTAAGACCTGTGGACTTCAACGCCCACAATTCCTCAGCCAGCAAAGGAATTCTAGGAGTTGAAGTCCACAAGTCTTAAAGTTGCCAAGGCTGGAGACCCCTGAGATAGAGGTCAGTAATTAGTATGTGAAGATCCTGCATCCAAATTAGGCAAGGTAGACATAGATTGGTAGCAGAGGATTCAGACCTTTTTCTACTATAAGGTGTGGACAGGTAAATGCTTACGGAGGTTCTTAGTCATCCCGATCACGATGGTCCCAAAGGTGCATTTAATAAAGGCAGCAGGACTTTCTTCGTTTTTCTTTTCCTTGAAGACATCTCAATTGTCAACCAAGAAGCTTCTTCAGTTCCAATTAACTGGGAGGGAATGGAAAGGATTTATAATCTTTGCAGCTGGTCAGTCATTAACACTCTCATGGTCGTGGAAACCACTTGGGGGGGCGTTTAAACTGGATTCTCAGATTACCTGTCAGATGGAGAGGGCAGGAGAACAGGGAACCTTCCTTGATATTGTATACTTCGATAAAAGTGAACACAATAGATACTTACCTCTGATCTAAATCAGAGTCTGTATAATGAAGCTCAAGAGCGAGTTACCTAGTTGAATCTGGGTATTTTTTAAATTGCTTTCCATCCTGATCGGTAATTTAATTACCGCCCCCCTTTTCTCTACTTCGTTTTAGGCCAATGGGCACCATCATCGCATTGCTTTCCGCGGCATGGGCGCTACAGCCTTGGAAAGGCTGCATCTGTTGAATTCCTGACTTTTCTTCCCACCGCAAAATATGGCATCGTTGACATCGGGAGGACAAATCCCGCGCCATTCACGCCCATCAGGCCCTCCCTCCGTCCCTCTCGCCCTCCCACCTCAGGCCACGACGGAGAGGAGGAACCAGCGCCGCGTGAAGCCCTCTGCCCGCTGCGGGAGGTGGCAGCAGGGTCGCTCCTCCCTTCCGAAGCGCCGAGCTCAGGTTGTTCGTGGAAACCAGAAGCCTCCAGTTCTTTTTCTGCCCGGATGGGACCTGGCCAGGGAGCGTCATGAATTTCTGCCGGGAGGCGTGGACGTGGGACTTCGCTGCTTCTTTTTAACGCCAAAGGGGAGGGGGGCCCGCAAAAAGCCGGCGAGGCGGGAGCGAGCCCCTCTCGCCAAGCAGCGCCTAAGCGAGCACCGCCGTGGCTCCTTCCGTGGGGCTGTTTGCTTTCATTTCCACGGGGTTTTGGTGTAAACCGAGCAAAGGTAAGGCGAAACGCAGCGTGAACGGAGGGGGGAGGGAGGAAGAAGAGGAAGAGGGGAACGGAGTCCGTCTCTTCCAGGGCCCTCGTCGTCCCTCCGGCTTCTTCTTTGCTTTCTCAGCCGGATTGGAGGGCGCTTTTGTGCCACGCGTGCGGGTGGGTTCGCCAGCTTCTTGCAAGGAAAGTTCGGTCAATCAGGCGGCTTTAGAAAGAGCGCGGAGACAAGAAACAACTCTTGAGGCTCGACGACATCCGCGTAGGCTAGGACCCCCTCTCGTTCTGACGAATGGTAATTCCGCGCTTCTGTTGTTGCGCCCCAAAGCTAGGTAAGAGGACCTGGGCGGGATTTTCTGTGAAAGAGAGGTAACGATCCCTGCGTGCGGAAAGCTAGCGCGCCAGGGAGATTACGCTAGGAACTTCACCCCGGTAGCTTGTTTTCTTGTATGCATCAGAATCCTGCAAGAAATCCACTTATTAAAAACGTCAAAGTTTAATCACTGCATCCTTTGTGAGAACAAGACAGCGCCGCTGGATTTATCCTTAGATGTTCTGGTTTATTCAAATCATTTCTGCCATAGAAGCCTTGGGCCTTCAGAATATGAAGATGAACTTTGCATAGATCTCATTTTCACTTTGACACCATCCCTCTTTTTCTCTCTCTCTGATATATTAACTGGCCTCTGATTCCTTTAACCCACCTGGACTTTTATCAGGTCTGTACTTTGACCTTCTATAGAGGAAGCTAGCAAGGAAGGGGAAAGGAGAAAACCTTTGGGAATGTAATTAATTCAGATGTTATTTCCCTTTTTTACCTGTTACCTGTCATATCCTAGCAGGGGATAATCTGCTGGATTTCAGTATAAGGTTTTGATCATGTAAATAATTCACATGGTTCTGGCATCAACAGAGCTGGAATTATTATTATTTTTCCTGAGTAAATGGAAAATCTGTGTGTAAAATATTTATTTGACACAGTTGTCTTCGTCTGATTTGACAGGCACCCCAAACTGGATGCGCATATTAGAAAGTCCTGAGCTGCCAGACTAAAACTGAAGCCAGTCAAGGATGTTTAAAGCAGCTCCTTACTCCCAGAAACAAAAGAGAGAGTGATTGTTGCACATACATGAGGACAATGGCGGCATTAATTGTGAAAGGCAATGCAGAGTATCCTCCAGACTGTGGGCATGGATTTTTATTTGTGGTTTCTACCAGTCAAGTGAATTGGAACAACTGGCATGTGGCTCTGAGGGTGATGAAGTAGCTAGTATGAGGATGGTAGGCTCTAATAAAGTTGAAGGGAAATATATCAGCAACCATATTTGGTATAGAGAAGACAGTGGAGCAGAAAAATATATCAGCAACCATATTTGGTGTGAAGCTTAGAAGGCAATTTTAGGGGCCCTGTAAGATACTAAAACATGCAGTTACATGCTGTCAAATAAGCAATTAATTCAGAAGGTATATAGGACTACTATATGTCTAGGCACAAAAATCAGAACAACAACTAGATGGCAGCAAAGAGTTAAACATTCATTGTATCCTGTGCAGATCAGACATGATAGCAACAGATTTTCTAATCCTATTTGTAATGTCCTGAATAGTAGTGCTTTCTTATTGTTTATAAATTAGACAGCAAACATTTTTTCCTAAACATCTTGCTTGATGGTCTTTCAAAAACCAAGATGTTATATAGTGTTTTTTGCCTTCTTTGGGGATCAAAGAAGCAATTCTAGTATTCAGAGATGAGGATCTGATATAATTTTGTTTTAAACTTTGCCTTTATTTCAACAAAAAATTAAATCCAAATAAAGATGTGCTCACTAAGTCATGTGTTTGTTTGATTCTGTTTTAGTATGTATTCACTAAGTCTAGTGGTTTATGGTTTATAAGCCACAATGAGCTTATTTAAGAATCCAATTAATTGGACTTTGTAAACAAAGGGTGAGTTAGTATAAATGTTAGTATAATCTAGTTAGTATAACTAGATGTTCCTTTAAGAATATGCTATCCCTGTGTTTTTGCTATGCAGATATAACCATAGGCTGCAATTTCGGGTATACCTTTTGAAAGTAAGTTCTTTGAAACCAGTAGTGATTGCTGAAATCTAGACATGTATAGAATTGTACTTCAAAAAAGAAACCCCTCCCTTCTTTTGTTGAAGCCCTCTTACACATGGTACCAAATGCTGAGCAGGAAGTGTTCAGTGAATGAAAAGAAGCTTGTTCTATTTGCTCAAGTATTTCATGATGGTTTGACTCTTCTACTGCCTCACTTTTCACTCTAGACTAGAGCTCATTGGGTCAGATGTTCTGAATGCATTTCATCTCTTTTTGAGACCAATTAATGGAAAATTACTTAACATTTTATGCAATTGTATAATGTATTGATAAGTAGCAGAAGCAACAGTTGTACTTTGTATCTATGAGCAGGATACTTGAAAGATCCTGAGTCTGTCCAACATAAAAAGAAAAGCAGAATTATTAGCATTAGACCTTGGACATATGCTGATAAATAAAGGCTTATTCATGTATTTTAATATGAAAGGTTGTTACTGTAGAATTGTTATTCAGGGTTGATATTCTGACATAATAGCCCCTCTTTGCATAAAAAGAGAATTCCAGTTGTTTCGGCATATCATCCTTCTGACTTTTTTGACTAATTCTCAGGCTATTGTGTTTCTGTTTGGGACTTTGTATTCTATATGCAATCATAGTCTTGCTTACATAATCATTGGGCAAAAGAAAAGATTTTGCCAGGGAATATGGATTATTTTCCAACTCATTTTAATCTTTCATTCATTTCCTAAGCTTATTTACCAAGGTGAAAATAAATAAGTTAGAGGCTTGTTATTCTAGGCCTAGGATAATTAATTCCACTGTCTAGGCAACTTTTGATACTTCAGATGTTGCTGAACTACAAATATGATCTCACATCATCAGCCATATTGACTGTTGGGCTGCTGGGAATGATAGCTCAGTTCACATCTGTTATGCTAAAAGCTGCTTATATCTGCTACAGATTACTATTACTTGATGCTCTCTTTAGCATGAATTTAAACATTTAACCTATCTTTTTGTTAAAGACCTGTTTGCCTTATATGCACTCTCTGCTTCAATGAACTCGTGAGTTATCCCTGCAGTTATTCTTGAATACTTGTAAATACTTAGCCAATATTAGTTTCAGAGCCCCAAGAGAAAGTTGCTATCCTGAAAAAATTCAGAAAAGGGGGCGAAATGCATAATATATCAGTCGGCAGCTTTGTACTGGCATGTCTTCTGCGCAAACTGCATTGAACATTCACTCTGGGGGCTACTATGCTGCCTGTGTTACATTCAGTTAAAGCCATTTGTTCTATATTTATAGCATTATGCTTTACAAATCCATATGAGTATTTTATCCACAACAGCTATTTGTGCTTTTTTTCTATCATATTGGAATCTGGTTTACTTCATTTTCTGTATTTTATTTAATGCAAATGGTTTAAGGGTTGCAGTTAGAGGTCCCACAGCTAATTCAGAGTCCCGTTATAGTAGTTGCCAAAGTAGTTCATGTGCTGTAAATAACAAAACAAGGTAACTATGTGCAGTTTAAAAGCAAGGTCCAGAAATATAAAGATTTGCCAGAGGTTCCAATCAGAGCTTTAAAATAGAAGTTGACTCTTAGTAATCAGATCAATCTTCAATTCTTACTTACCAGTACTTTTATTTTGTTTTACCAGTGAGAGGTCAAGGACTTTGTTTCCCATTACTGTCTTTGAAGAAAGAAAACTTCAGAACAACAAAAATGTGCATTATCTATAAGAGAAGGCTTCTTATCTAGGCATCTAGCAACTGAAATTCAAAAGCCTCTGATCCTTAGATCCCTTTCAGGATGTCTGCTGAATACTGAAAGACCCATTTCCCACTATTTTAAAGTAGGAAACAAATAAAACTGCAGTGATAATCCTGCTGTAAATAATTCATAGCTGTTAATTTTTTTTAAATGATAATTCCCCCACATTGAACTTCATAGCCAAGGTTTAGTGCAGCTCCTGCTCATCAAGAATGTTTGCCCTCTACTATAGCCGCTTTTGCAGCCAAAAACGATGTAAATTTACAACCTGTCTATGGTAGTTGGCTTATTTATCTTGGCAATGAAAGATCCCGTTGAAAATACTACCATGGCCTTGTCACTGCTTTTAGCTTTGTCAAGGCTATGCTATAAGAAGCTGGGCTATGGTGAGCTAAGAGTGCAAATAGGGGAATACATAAAAATATATCAGCAACAGGAAGACTTGTTCAGATCATTTTCCAGGCCAAATTGTCCTTCCAAATAGTACAAAAGTCCACTCACCAGTATAGGTGGACCCAGTCGGTCATTAATTTAAAAATGTTTCAATCAGTAAGATATTCCAAGTTGTAATTCTGATAGCTAGAGATCCAGGATGTTGTGGTAGTTAAAGTTCTAGCCTGTCATTTGGGAAACCTGGGTTCAAGTCCTCCCTTAGTGACTGAAAGTCATTAAGTGATGGTCAGCTGTTTTCTCTCAGCCCAGCCTACTTCACAGAACTGTTGGCAAAGCACTGGAGAAGAAAATACACTATAAACAAGTTTCAGCTCCTGGACAGAAGGTAGGATATAAATGTAATACATCAATAATTATCAGGGAGGCCCAGCTATATATATTATAGGTTTGGTGACTCCTGAGTCTCTATCAACATATTTAAAGACCTAGGAAACAAACAAAGAAAAAATTGAGAGGGATTTCTTTCTTGCCCTTGGGAAGATTGTTTTCATTTTGGCCTTCTCTTTTATTGGAGAAAAAAATTGAATAAAGTTTCCCCTAAATCCATTTCTGTCTCAGCCTTCATATCTTTAACTGTATCTCTAATATACAATACTTTCTATGAGAAATTGAACGTCTCAATTGTGTCTCTCATTAATTCACAAAGGTACTATAAAAATCTATAGCAAAAAAAGGAATCTTCCATTCTTGTCTCCTAAGGCTGGATACCCTCGAACACTTTCTTGAATCCACATGTTATTTAATATGTATTTAGAAGATATATGAAGAGAGAGAGAGAGAGGTGTTAGACAGGGAGAGAACCAAGTGATAGATAATCCATATACCAGTGAATCTGCTTCCTCAGATTTCCTTACAATGCTCTACCCTTTCTTTTGCAAAAGAAAATGAAAAACAGAATGTCTGCTTTTGATGTTGCACAGTATGTTGATTTTAGTCCTGCAAACAATTAGGTTTTGCAGAGCTATCGTACACTAATCAGATGCAGTATTTTTCAAAAAATTTCAAACACAATTCCTTTTAGATAGACTTTCTCTAATTCTTGTTACTTCTGAAAATCTTACAGACTCTGTTCCAAGGCACTTGGAAACCAGAAGAAAAGCTGAGCATGGTTACTACTTATAAAAGACTAAATTTTAAAGGAATGGGGTTGAATGAAATATCCTAGAAGGTAGCATAGCTGGGTCAGTTAGTTTGAACAGTAAACAAAAAAACCTCCTCTGTATTAAAAGATTTTGTGTTTTTTTAAAATTTTAAATTCATGTTTATATGCCGCCCTTCTCTGGAGACTCAGGGCGGCTTACAATTTTTGGAGCACAACCCAATGCGCTCAGCAATAGCCTTCATTCCATTGTATATGCCTGCTTATTACTAGGGCTTTTTGGCCCCCCCAAGCAGCATTTTTACAAAGTCAGCTTATTGCCCCCAACAATCTTGGGTCCTCAATTTACCTACCCCAAGAGGATGGAGGGCTGAGTCAACCTTGAGCCTGGTGGGATTCGAGCCTGCACTAATGGCAGGCAGCTGGAACTAAGTGCTAGGCGTTTAACAGCCTGCACCACCAAGGCACTTCGTTGAAGGACCACTCATTAAGAACTAATTTGGGTCGGGGTTTAATTTTCAGATCTATTTCTTATAACATGGTTTCATAATAATGTATATTAAATACAATCAATATAAATACTTCTAACATAAGAAGTTTAATCTGGCTCAATAGTGGGTACCTTCACCAGTCATCACGTTTTGCCGAACAAAAGGAAGATAAAATTTTGAGGATTGTTTGACATCTGAATTTTAATTTTGCAGCTGAAAGATTGAACCTGATTTTAAAAATTGTAATACAGTAGCTGCAATGGTGTCCATGTAATTCTAGGATTCCAGGTCAGATTCTATTGGAAAGTAGATTGTTGCCATCAGCCAAATGTGATAAATCCCAACCTTCCTGCAAATTTCGAAACTTATAGAAGAGATGTGGAGGTGGATTATCTTTGCAGTTGTGTATATCTTATTATCCAGCTTCCAAATTTAGACTCAGTGATGTTGAACTGCATGGAGCATCTTAGCACTAAAAGTTCTTCGTGACTCTGGAGCTAGAGGGGATGACTGATACATCTTATGCCTGTGCTTGCTGGAGTGTCTGAAATGTTTCAGTTTTAAATATTCCCACTTCAATTTCACACTAGAAGCTGGGGATAGGAGTATGTCATTGTTTCTGTCATTACTGTTGTTGCCTTTAACCCAAAACCATAGACCTAGAAATGTAAAGTCAAATCTATTTCTAAATGTACTTTAAGATGATGGAATCTTCAATTATGTATTTATTTATCAATTTTGTTTGCTGCCCATCTTGTGGTTCAGGTGATTCGGAGCAGCTTACCTCAAGATCAGGGGTGTCAAACTCTATTTCATTGAGAGCTGCATAGGGGTTGTGTTTGATGTTGGGGGGCTGGGGTGGGTGTGGCCAGCTTGACATCACTCATGTCGGGGGCGCCTTTGGGGGCCTGAGCATTTTGCCAGCGAAAATAGGCTCCCAAGCTCCATTTTCGGCTGCAATGGCCTCTTGCAACTCTCTGCCAGTGAAAACGGAGCTCAGCAGGGCTGCTCGTGGGCTGATCATCCACTGTTTCCAGGGCAGCCCTGCAGGCCAGATCTAAGCACCCCGTGGCCCAGATCCGGCCCCCAAGCCTTGACTTTAACACCCCTGTTCGAGATAAAACCCACAACCAATTAAAAATATAAAAACATTTTTAAGATAACAAAAATGAAAACAAACCAGAAACAAGGATTTGGAGGGAAAACTTGGGGTGCCTTCTCTGTTAGTGCAACAGCCACCTCCAGCCAACATCTTCTCCTTCCAAAGGCAGCTGGCATAGAGAGGTTTTAAGGCTTTTCCTGAAGGCTAAATGAGAGCAGGCAGATCTTACCTCCTATGGCAAGATGTCCCAAAGGGCAGGAGCTGAGGTAGAAAAGGCCCTTCTCCTGGATCTCACCAGCTGGAATTCCTGGGCTGACGAGGCCCCTTCTGCCAGCACAAGTGGGGTGGACCAATCTCATTGGGGAATAATGGTTCCACAGATATCCATGCCATACAGGGCTGGTCTTCCTATATCACAAATGCTGAGTCACAGATCTCATGATGCTAAAGCTTGTTAGTCCATCATCTACCAAAATTGAAGAGTGCAATCCAGAATGATAAGTGCTATTAACCCAATATGGTTAAACTGTTAATCTGGGTTTCTGTGAATGATAAAAATTAATATTTATAATTATCACAGATGCTTTCTTTTTTTGCAGGAATGAAACAATAATTAAAAGGGTCTTGAAAAGTGATGCAGTTTACTTATCTCTCTGCCACCTGCCTCACTTTACAAATGCCAATTATTTATAGAACTTGACTGGAAGTAGCCATACTTGGTGAGGCCAAATTGTGATAGTTACTTTTCCAGTGGCCTGGGGAGAAAAAATTGTGTGGAATTATAAAATGAGTATAAAGCAAAGGAAATAGATTGTTTTTTATACTTAATTCCCATTTCTGCACATCTTGAAGCACCCACTTTGATTCAATAAGACTGACATTAATTAAAAAGCACTGTAAAGAAATCATGAACAAAAGATCAAAGGGAAGACTTTTGATCTAATGTTTTAAATAAAATAGGAGGAGGAATGAGCATATGGTTCTGTAGGGTGAAAGCCATGAAGTGCATCAACTAAAATACAATTTAGAATATTCTTAAACAAAAAAATATAAGTTTTTAGACAAAAGAAAACAGAAAGAATGGGGATACCTGTGTAAAAAGAACCACTCTGAAAATTTTAAGTGTCACAGTCTATCTGTCAATAGCCACAGTAATATATCTACACCATTGAATCAGGCTGCATTCTATCAAGTTATGAGAAGGATGGCTGCATTTGTTATTCACATGTTCCCTGTTTATGTAAGAATGAGAATTAAAATAAACTTCAGAAGAGCAAAATGTTTAAGGGGAATGCCACTCTCGCCTGCCCTAGGTTTGCCAAGCGAGAGTAAAATGCAATAGGGGCTTCCCTTCCACTGGGAAGCACGTGGCTCAACACCCCCCCCACTCCAAAAGGGGATGCATCACAAGTTAGTACAACAGGCAAATAGCCACCACTATGATCTGTTTGTGCATTTGCTTCTCATGGATCTGCAACAGAGGTGGTATTCAGCAGTTTCTGACCAATTCTAGAGAACCGGTAGCGGAAATTTTGAGTAGGTTGGAGAACCAGCAAATACCACCTCTGACTGGCTCCGCCCCTATCTATTATCTGCCTCCAGAGTCCAGCTGATTGGCTGGGTCTTCTTTTGTTGCCTTGCACAGGAGAACAGAGCTGGAAAGCAGGTTAGTGGGCTGGGGAGGGAATGGGGATTTTGCAGTATCCTTCCCCTGCTACACCCACCAAGCCACACCACACCCACCAAGCCACAGAACCGGTAGTAAAAAATTTTGAATCCCACCGCTGATCTGAAGGAAGTCTACATGTGGGGCAGAGTTTTCATTATTTCAGTGGTGATGGAGAGGGCAATCATGATTACATTGGAGAATAGAGGTTGTTGTGCCATGCCTTCCTTGTATCTTCTGTGACGCAAGTGCTTAAGTAAGTTAGTCCAATCCGTTTCAAAAGGTGGATTCACTGAAAGTGCCATCTTGTCCTTCATATCAAAGAGCAAATTATCTTAGGGTGCCCTTGTTTGAGTTGTGTATTGCAAACTTCCCTAAAACCTGCATTTGACAACCTGGAAATTCAAACTCAGCAGTATTTCCAGTGCTGCACCGTGATCACTCAAAGGATACCTCAACACAATGTATTTTCACTCAAACTCTTCCCTCTCCCTTTCCTCAAAAATCAGCATGAAGCTTCTGCCAGCTTTAGAACACTGAGAACAGGCCAGGAACACTAGGAGACCATCTGTCCTTCCTCCAAATGAGCAGGAGGGGAATTCCAAAAAAAAAAAGGAACTGGAACAGTAACCTCACACCTGAGCTGCTGAGCTGGAGTTAGAAAAAGATCTTTGTCCCCACTTCACACACACACAAGAAAATAAAGGTCTAATCCCAGTCCTATCCAAATGTTCCACACATTCTGCACTTTATATCATTTTCAAAAACAAAATGAGCAATGGTGACCAGGTAAAGGAAAGCAACACTGTGCAAAGGCTCTTTGTTCTCTTTCTACTGGCTATGATGCAGGAAAGATAACACGATGATATTTTTCCAAGAAGGTGCTTTTCACAGTAGCTCTAACCATGACTGTAGTTTGTGATGAAGACTGTCTCTGTGTGGGTGTTGAGTATGGGAGTCTAATTCTGTAGCATGCATGAGCTGAGATGAAGCAAGATGGGGTTCAGTGAAAATTCAAGGCAGCTGTTTGTTTCACAAAGATTATGGAATTGATTAGAGATTGGATTTGTTAATAAGATTGCCTGCATAATTATTTCCTCTTAGCCAGGCAGGAATTAGGAGGTAACAAAGTGCAAAGCCAATAGAAAAAGAGTCTGCCCACAATACCCAAAACTCCATAGAAAAAAGTCTAGTGTTATTGTTTCAGATACAGCAAACCAGTGCAGAGCCTAAACAGTTAGTTCAGCCTTCACAGTGAACTAATTCCATAAGGATGGCAAATCCAGTGGCAATTCTGTAGTGGTCCAAAGAAGGAATAGATAAAGAAAGAAAATTCTTTCAAGAGTATAATTTAAATAAAGTACTCACCAATGTCTGCTATAGCAACATAGCCAATAGTAGATCACTGTTGATAGCACTCTTTCCTCCTCAAGAGTTATTCTATAACCCTAATTTGTGCTTTTTTCAAAAAAAATTACATATTTTTCTCTGGGTTTTGATGTGGTTGGTGGAGCATCTTAGCTTTTAGCATTTGTCATATTGTACACAGTAGATACTTCACTGCTTTCAATTTCATTTTAGTGGATTATCTTGATTTCGACAATTGCTGTTGACAGACACTAAGAATTTTCATCATTATATACAATTATAATAACCATTTTCTGAGGTGTTGTGTGATTACATTGTGCTAAATGGTTAAGGGTTAGGGTTAGGGTTGGTTTTTTTTTTAATGTAGCCTAAAATTTTGATGAAAGGCTGGAATAAAAATGTTAATAGTTAAAAAGCACGTTCTAACAGATCTATTGGAATTAAAACTCTAGAATTTTCAGTTAGAATGACCCAATTGTAATCCTGGATTATCTGAAGAAGACCATGTCAGGGAAGACTGTTCTAACAGCATCTTTTAACATAAGATAATAATTCAGAATAATTTCTGAAAATATTAGATACTGATTCTTTTAATGAGGCTAGCATTTATATACAGAGGAATAATACCCTCTTTATCAAAATAGGTGAGATTGAGGAAGCATGCACGTCTCTGCTTCTGGAATTCTTTTTAGTATATTCCTAAAAGCTCTTCCCTGAATCTCATGGCCAGACAGAAGGCAGACATAAGAATGGAGCCATCAGTAACATTGCAGAGCTACTATCAAACTTCCTTGATAGGGATGCATTGGGGGATTTCCCACACACACACACCCATCCTCCCCAGAGCTTCTTTCTTTGCAGCCTCTGGCCAGAACTGACCCATTTTCAGAATGATGTTTCTCTTGTCAGATCTCCCATGGTATCAAAGTTGGTCCCATTCTGTTTTGTTTTCAGAAAGTTATCATAGTGACAAACAGGGAGAGACAATTCAGACTTGAATTGCTTATTTGTTTTGCTAGTCTAATCATAACCAAATCTGAGCAGTTTACAGACATACAATCAGTAGTGAGATTAAAACAATATAAAATAACTCCATAACAACAATTACAACAAAATCCTCATCACTGAAAACTAACCTGCAGAAATGCCATCTAGAATCGCTTAGATGAGACGGACAGGGTAGAAATATGATCAATAAATAAAATAAATACATATTCAACCTCAGGAGGATATAAGATAAATGGCACTGGATAAGCTCTGAGGATGTGAGAAGGGAAGAGGAAGGTGGGTTATTTTTTTTAACCTCTCATTACCATGGTTTGGTTTGGACCTGTTACCCAGTTCTTGAAACTGAAGAAGCTTCTTGGATGAAAAGTGAAACATCTTTAAGAAGAAACAAAGTCCAGTTGCCTTTTGAAAAAATACTTTTGGGATAACCATGACCTGGATGACTGAGAATCTCCATAGATAAGAGAAGCAATTAAATAATTTCTTTCAAATATTCCACTGGATTGAGGAAAAAATATTTTGCCATGTTCAATATCCCATGAACTGCTCAGTTCATTCATTTCATTTATAGAAAGGATTTCAAAGCTTACTTTTTACACTGCAGAAGTTCCACTTACTATAGGAGGAAAATTATTTTCATACTGTCCTTAACTCCTTGTGTGTTTTCCATTCAGGGTATCATGAAATTTTGGTATGAAAGAAGCATGAATTTTGGGGTTAGCCTTGTGTATACCACCGTAATTATACATGTGCTAGAACTGGTTTCTGTGGCTATAGTCACGAAAACTGATAATGAAGAAAATGGTTTAGATTCCTCCTTCCACAACTTGTATTTAAAGAAGTGTGTTGGGAAGCAGCCATGATATAAATCAAGTCTTTTGTTTCAAGTGGTCCTCGCTAAATGACCAGTCCTTCAATGACCATTCAAACTTACAATGACACAGATTGAATAGTACTTGTGACCAGTTCTCAGAATTCTGACTGTTGCAACATAAATGAGGACCCAGATTGTTGGGGGCAATATGTTGACTCTGTGAACCACTTAGAGAGGGCTGTAAAGCACTGTAAAGTGCTATTGCTATTGCTATTCTTTTTGTTCCTTTTTTTCTCTTTTCTATACTTTTTGCTTTTTTTTGTATTTTTCTTTTTGTAGTCCTTTATTTTTTTGCTTGTATAGTTTTTATTTATTTTTTTCTATTTGTAACTCTTAAGAAAATTATTTTGAAAAACAAGTGCAGTGAGAATGTGGAACATGAGCATGAACCACAGGGAAATTCAGCATGGTAAAAGATGAGTTGAATCAATGTACATTGATATCCTAGGTATCAGCCATTTGAAATAGACTGGAATTGGACACATTCAGCCAGAAGATCATACTTCTCACTGTTTAGGGCACAAAAAACCAAATAAGGAGTGGTGTTGCTTTCATACTCAGGAAGGATATAGCAAGGACAATGCAATGAAGCCAGTGATGCAGCAGAAATGAGAAGGTTGATGAATTTTATGATCAAGTTAAATCTGAGATCAACAGAAGAATCAAGATGTTACTCAGTGAAATGCAGTCAGAAATTTTTTATCAGTAAGGTTGTGCTAAATGCTCTGTATCTGCTCTATTTACAATCCACCCCTAGGCTTTTTGTGCCACCCAACACACACCAACCAGGACCCTTCATATCAGATTCCTTTATTTTAATTATAATCCCAATACATAGAAGATTTTAATGCAATATTGCCTCAGTTCTCAAGCATTAATGGAAAAGGCCTGTACATGGCTTGAAAAGGAAAAAAATGATGTTAAAATAATTAAGTAAATTGGAATATACATACATTTTACACAAATCTTTTCTAGATACTTTTTTTAAAAAGTTTGACAATGAAAATTACTGTCAGAAGCATTGTTACAATATTTATGTTTCCAAAGTTTACCTTGATAAATATAACAGAATGCTTGTAGATTTATAAACACCTTTACTGGAACATAATTATTTTGTTAATAAATTTGTCAATTTTTCCACCTTTGAATTTTCCAAGCATTATTAATATTCCTTTGTTTCATTGTGCCGGAACAGCTATAATTGTCCTCACTTATTAGAGGAATGCAGAAGTAACGTTGGCAAAGAACTATAGCAGAACTGTTGAGAGATTATAAATGAGAAAGTAAAAGGCAGCTCAGTCCTGGGAAATGAGGAAGCATGAGAAATACCCATGTCTTGATTCTGTATTGTATAGGAGGGGGACAGAGAGAAATTCTGCCTGGCTTTCAACATTGTTATTATTTATTTATTTTATTTTATTTTATTTATATTGCCGCCTATTCACCCATGGCGACTCGAGGCAGCTTACACAATGTAAAACCATATTTAAAACAAAAAATAAAAAATAAAAACTAACAAAAAGAATCAAATAAATTAATAAAGTACAATAAACAAAATCTGGAAAAAAATAAAAAATAAAAATAAATCACCCCCCAACTCCCAACTCCTGCCCAGCGACAGCAGATAACACTAGCCATTTGATGGGCTCCATCCCACTCTGGGTTCCCTAGGTCCAGTGGCAAAACCAGGTCTTCAGTGCCTTTCGAAAGAGTGCTAGAGTGGGGACCATTCTAATCTCTGGGGGAATGCTATTCCAGAGAGAGGGAGCCACCACAGAGAAGTCCCTTCTTCTGGGTCCCACCAGGTATATCTCCCTCAGGGTTGGGACCCGCAACATTCCCTGCCTCCCCGCTCTAATGGGTCAGGTAGATGTGACCAGCAAGAGACATTCCTTCAGATAACCCTATATATATTATATTATATATTATAATATATTATTATAATATATATTATAATTATATTATATCTAATTATATTTTATACCCTATATAACAATGTTCCTTAACCTCAGCAACTTTAAGCTGTGTGGATTTCTGCTCTTTGAATTCCCCAGCCAGTTTGATGAGTGGGGAGTTCTGGGAATTGAAGTCCATACAGTTTAAAGTTGCCAAGGTTGAGGAACTTCCTTGTACCAATAAAATCAAATTGCCATAATCCATACGGTGTCTGTTTCCTGGCCTGGCCTACCTTGAAGGGCTGGCATCTTCAATCTACATGCTAAATGATAGGATTTTAAATCCATCATACCTGGAAGATTTGAAGATGGAGAAAAACTGGTATAGACATAAAAAGATGCTTCTTTGCACTGTAAACTTCAAAAAAAAAAGCTTCAAATTATGAACACTATACTTTTATCATGTTGGATGATGGCACATAAGTATTACCTTCCATCATCTTTCCAGTTTCCAAAATATTATTACCTGGTGGAGGACCGCTGACTAAAGATCTGCAGCTGACTAAAGAAAAGTTTGTAGCCTCTGTGCAGTGGTGGGATTCAAATAATTTAACAACCTGTTTTCTGCCCTAATGATTTCTTCAAACAAACTGCTTCAAACAAATTTCTTCACCAAACTGCTCAGAAAATTAACAACCGGTTCTCCCGAAGTGGTGCGAACTGGCTGAATCCCACCACTGCCTCTGAACTGTTGCTGAACAGTTCAGCAACTGAACTGTTGCTTTTCTCTGCAAAGAAAATGAATGGATATGTAGAAAGTGAACATGCAGATACAAATAAATATAAAGGAAGGGAAAGCACAGTTTTAATTCTCTGGATAAATTTAACAAGTTCTCAGAATTCTCACGGGCAGGAGAGAAGGAGCTTTGTCATCATATCATGTTATTAAGTATTAATAGTGCTATTAAGGGACAGATACTGTTGTCTCTTCAGACAATTTTACATGGTCATGAAAAGCAGTGAAATTGCATTGATTGGCCCACCAGCAATCTAGCCTTTAATTTCCAAAATTGTCTTTAGGCCCATGTGTAGCATTTTTGTTGTTTTAAAGTCTGTCACAAATATACAAACCCAATGAAAATAACTTGCAATACATCAAGAGCAGCCTTCCCAATCTGACATTTTCTAGTTGTCCTAGAAATACAGCATAGAGAAGATATCAGGGACATGCTGGCTGGGATTTGTAGAAATACCAATAGAAGACAATATATGTAGTTTAGGATTGATCTGTGGAGTCCATGGTGTTCTCTAATCATAGTCGTTTGCTTGCAGATAATAAACAGAAAATTGTTAAGTTTGCATGAAGAGACAGACGTGGAATGCTTCAAGCTCTTTGTTTATTAGTGACTACAGCTCAGAACGAACCCACTTTGGCTGGGCTGCGGCTGCTACTTATAGCAGCCTTCTGGGAATACCGTCGGTCAGGCATTGTCGGCTGGCGGCTCCCAGAGCTAGGGCCTTTTCTGTGGGAGCGCCCGCCCTGTGGAACCAGCTTCCTGCGGATCTGCGTTTGGCCCCTGATCTCCGCTCCTTTCGTCGAGACTTGAAGACCTGGCTGTTTCAGCAGGCCGGCCTGGATTGACCCTAGGGTGGGTAGTTTTAATCAGTTTGTCTATTTGTAATTTTATTGTTTTAGTTCTTGGTAATTTGGACTTGTTTTTTATTTATTATTTTATTGTATATCTTTTTGTATGTTCGCCGCCCTGAGTCCTTCGGGAGTAGGGCGGCATACAAGTCTAAATAATAATAATAATAATAATAATAATAATAATAATAATAATAATAATAGCCAACAGCCGCAGTTGCCAGCCAATCAGAGTGCAGGGTTTTCCCGCACTTTTTAAACCAATCATTTCTAACATTTTACAAGAACAGTTCAAACTAAACCAATGACATTCAAATCTACATACATAACACCCCTCCCCACTAGGTTCAGTCCATACTCAAACCCCAACCTATCTAATGTATTCTTTTAAATAGGTGTACGTAGGTTTACGTGTACGTTGAGACCTTTGTGGTTCAGATGTTTTAATGTTCTCACCCAGTGAGAGAGGAAATGTGTCTGTTGACATTTCCCTACTTGGACTTCTAGTAAAAGAAGACCCTGTTTGATTGTTACAACCTGGTCTCTCCTCCCAACCCATCTCCAACCCAATGTCAGCACCTAAGTCAGGGAGTGATGTGCAATCTTCCACTTGTAAGGATGGATTTTGGCATTGTGACAGGTTTTGGAATGGTTCCTGTCGTAATGGCTCATTACACATGGGGTTGATTCTTGCTTGCTGATTATCCTCATGATCCTCCCTTCCCCTAGAAAAGGTATTAGGTATGGGAACTAGAGAGGAACAATTGCGATGTTCCTGAGGCAATCTGGATCTAAGTTGATCAATGTGCCTGCTCCAGAGGACACCATCCTCTGTTTGTACCCTGTAAGATCGAGGGCCTGTGATTTGGGTTATCTCAGCAGGAATCCATAAAGGCTCACCCATAAGGTTCTTAGCATAAACAGAATCACCCACAGTGAACGTGCAAACTTTGCTAGTGGAATCTATTGGTGCATTGCTTGCGTAAGTGGGATGAAGGCGGTCAAGGGGAGACCTGAGTTTCCTACCCATCAACAACTCTGCTGGGGATAAGTTAGTTGATGGGTTAGGAGTGATATGCTGGACACTGAGAAGTTTTTCAACTTTCTCAGTGATGTCCCCAGGACCCAATTGCTGAAGTTTTTCCTTGGTAAAACGTACCATGCATTCAGCCCAGCCGTTAGCCGAAGGGTGCCCAGGGGCTGTCAGGGCATGTCTGATACCCTGTTGTGCTAGATATGATTCAAAAAGGTTGGATGTAAATTGAGGGCCATTATCAGAAACAAGCACATCAGGTAACCCGTGAGTTACAAAAAGCTTTTTAAGCTGTTTGATGACAGCTTCAGTTGTGGTGGATGCCATAGGGATAACCTCTAGCCATTTGAAATATGCATCTACTATAATAAGGAAAGTGTGCCCTCTGGTAGGGCCAGCAAAATCAATGTGAATCCTGGACCATGGGCCCCTAGGACATTCCCATTCCTGTGTGGGGGCGAGAGGTGGGGCAGGCCTGACTACCTGACAGTTGGGACAAGATGCAACCCAGTTTTCAACCATTTTGTCAATACCTGGCCACCATACATAACTCCTAGCCAATCCCTTCATTCTGACAATACCTGGATGACCCTCATGTAACATTTCCAAAACCTCTTTTTGCAGTTTTGCAGGAATAACCACCCTGTTACCCCACAAAATACATCCTCTTAATACAGATAATTCAGTTTTCCTGGATTTAAAAGGTTGGGCAAGGTGAGGTAGATCTTGAAGAGGCCAAACTTTCTTAATCCAGCCTATAACAGGGGCCAATAAAGTGTCTTTGGCAGTCTCTCTGGCAATTTCAGCAGCATGTACTGGAAGCTTGGCAACAGTTTCTAGGAAAAAGGTGTAAGTCTCAGGAGCAAAGTCCTCAGTGTGAGAAGGAAGTGGGCAGCGACTCAAAGCATCTGCATGCCCAATGTCTTTGCCAGGCCTGTGGATGAGTTTGTATGAATAAGCAGCAAGAAATTCAGTCCACCTCAGCATTCTTGGTGACAGGATAGTGGGCGTAGGTCTGTCTCCTGCCACAATGCCTAACAGAGGTTTGTGATCTGTGACAATGGTAAATGTTCTCCCATATAAATACTCATGGAATTTCTTGACAGCTGCAACAATTGCCAAGGCTTCCTTGTCCAGTTGGCTGTAGTTCCTCTCTGCTTTGGTCAAGGTGCGAGAGTAAAATGCAATAGGAGCTTCCCTCCCGCTGGGAAGCCTGTGGCTCAACCCCCCCCACACTCCAAAAGGGGATGCATCACAAGTCAGTACAACAGGCAAATTCTCAGAGAACTGTATCAGTACAGCATCAGACGTGATTAGTCTTTTAATATTGTTAAATGCAGATTGTTCTTTTCTGCCCCAGACCCACACAGACTTTTTGTCTAATAATCTGTGCAGTGGTTCTGCAATGGTTGCCTTCTGAGGTAGGAACATGTGATAAAAGTTAATGAGTCCAAGGAAGGCTTGCAAATCTGTTTTACATTTTGGTCTAGGGGCTTCTTTCATTGCCTGAACCTTGGCATCTGTGGGATGGATAACATGCTTGTCAATCATATAGCCCAAGAACTCAACCTTGTCAGTTCTAAGAGTGCATTTTTCTTCCTTGACTTTTAACCCGCTTTTTTGAATCTGGTAAGGACTTCTCTGAGTCTCTCTTGTAACTGAGTGTCATTTTCAGCAGAGATTAACACATCATCAAAGTAAGGTACCACCCCTGGCAGTCCTTGGAGCATCCTTTCCATAAGGCTTTGGAAGATGTCTGGTGCCACGCTTACTCCAAACTGTAACCTTTTACATTTGAAAGCACCTCTACGAGTCACAATGGTTTGGGCCTCTGCAGCGGCATCATCAACTGTTAATTGTTGATATGCCTGGGCCAGATCCAATTTGGCAAAGACTGTACCCCTGCCAAGTGAATGTAGTAAATGATGCACCACTGGAACTAGATATGCGCTCTGTTGAAGCGCATGGTTCAATGTCCCCTTATAGTCTCCACAGATTCTCACTGACCCATCAGTCTTGACTGGTGTGACTATGGGTGTCTCCCACCTGGAGTGGTCAGTGGGCTCTAAAACTCCTTGAGCTATTAGTTTATCTAATTGTGCATCAATTTTTTCCTTTAAGGCAAATGGGACCCTTCTAGGCTTTAAGCGAATTGGTGGCACCTTGGGATCTAGATTGAAAGTGATAGGGGTCCCCATATACTTGCCCAATCCTTCGCTGAAGACCTCTGGAAACTCAGACTTCAAGGCCTCCTCCCATTCAGTGTTGCTCATGTGATTGATGCCAGTCACCTCAATGCCTAGTGGATTGAACCACTCAAGTCCCAGCAAGCTTGGGCGATCCTTGTCCATGATGGTCAGGGGCAAGCGTTTGGTGTGGCCTTTGAACTTCACGTTGAATTCTCTTGTTCCAACTACTGGAATCTTGTTCCCTTGGTAGTCTTTAAGAGTCAGTGCTTGCTTCTTGAAATGCTTCTTCTGAATGTTTGGGAGTAGTCTGTGAATAGTGTCCCATGACACCATAGATAAATATGAGCCTGAGTCCACTTCCATTTGGCAAGGCCTTCCTTCAATTAGTACCTTGACATGCACTTTTCTGTTATTGAAAGAAGAAGAATGACCAATAGTTACTGTCTGATGAGTTTCATTCTTCCCCTTTGCTTTTGTGCTGCGCCCCATTTTCTCACTGAGGTTGTTGGGCTTGAATTCTTTGTCAGGAAACTTCCTTCTGTTGGGTGGAGTTCTGGATGATTTGCAGACTCTTGTTAGGTGTCCTCTTTTTTCACAACAGAGGCAGATGATATCTAGGAACTTGCATTCAGTGCAGGGGTGGCTTCCCCCACAACCTCTGCAGTAGAAATCTTGCCTCTTTCTTCCCAGGTCTTTCTTTTTCCGCTCCATTCTGAGTCTATAAATTCCTTCCTCCACCTCACTACAGTCTGACTCAGAATCTATTTGCTCACAATGAGTTGTTGTGGACTTTTCCACATCAGGATGGCTTGTCACCTTGTTGATTTTCTTCATGGCTGCTGCTGAGGACTTGGTAGCTTCTGCTGAAGAGGCCTCTTCTATTGCTTCCTTCAGCGTGATCTTAGGTTTTAGTAATAACTTGCTCTGAAGCACCTTGTCTTTAAGGCCCAGAACAAATCGATCGCGCATGGCCTCTTCTAAATTGTTAAATTCACATGCACCCCCAATGTCTCTTAAACTTGCCACGAAGTTGTTTACGTTTTCGCTTTCCCCTTGATCCCGATGGTAAAACTCGTGTCTCTTAATGAGGCACGATACTTGTGGGGCGTAATGGGCTCTTAACAACTTTTCTAAGTCAGGCCATTCCATTACCTTCACGTCTGCAGCTCCCGCCAATGCCTTCACCATCTTGAAAACTGCCGGACTGCAGTGCGTGAGAAAGACCGCCCTCTTCCACTTCTCGGAAATGTCGGCAAGATTGTTTCCTTCCAGATACATTTGGAAACAATCTGCATACGTCTCCCAGTCTTCTGCCGTTGGATCGAACGGGGCTGGGGGGGTGTTCAGCGTAGCCATCTCTCTCTCCTTCTGTTCCGCGTTGCCTTCTTCTTCAGGGAAATCCCACCTTCGTCGCCAGTGTTAAGTTTGCATGAAGAGACAGACGCGGAGTGCTTCAAGCTCTTTGTTTATTAGTGACTACAGCTCAGAACGAACCCACTTTGGCTGGGCTGTGGCTGCTACTTATAGCCAGCAGCCGCAGTTGCCAGCCAATCAGAGTGCAGGGTTTTCCCGCACTTTTTAAACCAATCATTTCTAACATTTTACAAGAACAGTTCAAACTAAACCAATGACATTCAAACCTACATACATAACAAAAATAATATGCTAATCAAGAAACTACTGACAGGGCAAACTACTGTCTATAAGCAGATAGCAATCCCCACTCCCTTCTAGCACTGAAGATATTACCTAGTCAGCTAATGAAATGTCTACAAGCAAACAGCCATGCTCAGAGAGACTCCCTGAGCTACATATACTCTCTTCTACTGATATTTTCTACACATTGTAAAGGTTGCAGTCCCAACATTTTTGAGGAAATTGAAGAAGACTACACTGCAGCAACCTTTATATCTGTAGACTACTTTAGATAACTTTCAGTCATATACATTTTCTGGTAAAGGCCCATATTTAAAACATTTTCAGCCTCCAGTAAGCCATGCAGGGCATTTCTGATGCTATGTGCAAGGGCAAAACTTTTCAGCTATGGCAGTATGAATGAAATTTCTCACATAAATGGGTGCTTTTGCATCTCTTGGGGGCAAAATGATATCAATGTGAAATTTTGGTGGCATGATCTGGGGATATTTTGAGGATGCAGAGATGTGTTTAGGAGCCACATGGAGTCTGAGAACCATGAATCACCATCTTTTGGAGGCCAATAATTTTCATGTACCCAGTAGGTATGAAAAACATGCTACAATTCAGTAATAATACTGCTTATATTATACTCATTAGAAGTCAGTCTCCCCATATATGAAGCCTTTGGGAATAACTGAGCAGTATGCAATTATCTAGTCTACATGAAGTTAGCAACTAAGATCTTAACACATTATCGCAACACCACTAATTATATAAATTAATCACTCATAATAAGGGGGGTAGGGCGGATTAAGAGTTTAACACAAAATCAATACTGGCCACATTGTAAGTTCTTCAAATTGGTTTTTCTTGCATGTTTTCATAAGGCTGAAAAAGCTCCCAAGAGATCTTCCAACAGTTGAACATTGAGAAAAGGCATCTATTTTAAAATATTGGCTCTCCTCATACAACATCATCAAGTCTAATAAATTATTATTATTATTATTATTATTATTATTATTATTATTATTATTTGATGGGTCCGGTGGCTTCTGTGGTCACCAGCTTTACAAACCAAGGACTGAGGCAAGAATGGCTGTGGACAGTTGTAAGAATCCCTCATCCAGCACTGAAAGCTGCAGTAATGCCCCCAGGCCCGCAAAAGAAATTTCATTTCAAACTGGGGAAAATGGTATTTTCTGATGGAAATAATTTTCCTTCCCTAAAGATAAAAAATACTTCTGATAAAAGCATTTCCTTTTAATTTTTTAAAATCCAAAATTATTTTTAAAGAAGACAGATCACCCTTTCTCTCTGGCATTCACAAGACTGGTCATACTTTGGGACTTGAGGTTGTATAGAATAAATAGGTTAATTTTGTTCCACAAAAAGGAAGCTCTTGTCCTCAGTTATTTAAACATGACTTTCCAGTCCTGCAGCTTTCTGTTTGCTGTGCCTTTTTACTTCCCTTTGGCTAAAAAGCCTAGGATTAAAACAAACATTTCAGTTTTCATCACAGGTTTTGCCCTACGATCATCACAATCTCAATCAAGGATTATACAGATTACTGAGAAGTTGGGTTTATTTTATGCCTCGTAATTTAAATTTCTTGTGAAGAAATCAACTCAATGCAGAGGCAGAACAATTATTATTATTATTATTATTATTATTATTATTATTATTATTATTATTATTTAGACTTGTATGCCGCCCTTCTCACGAAAGACTCAGGGCGGCGAACATACAAAAAGAACATATACAATAAAATAATTAAATAAAAACAAGTCCAAATTACAAAAAACAGCTAAAAACGATAAAATTACAGAATAAACAAACTATTAAAACTACCCACCCCCATGGTCAATCCAGGCCGGCCTGCTGAAACAGCCAGGTCTTCAGGTCTCGACGAAAGGAGCAGAGATCAGGGGCCAAACGAAGATCCGCAGGAAGCTGATTCCATAGGGCGGGCGCTCCCACAGAAAAGGCCCTAGCTCTGGGAGCCGCCAGCCGACAATGCCTGACCGACGGTATTCCCAGGAGTCCCCTCCTATGGGAGCGCACGGGGCGATTGGACTGTGATGCGGGCAGGAGGCGTTCCCGCAAGTACCCTGCACCCAAGCCATTTAGGGCTTTATAAGTTGTTACTAACAGGTTAATAATAAGGTTAATTAGGCTTCTCTTTCTTAAAGACCATGGGGAGATTTTTAAAAATGTACTTTTTATGACTTTCTTCCAAGAAGCTCAAGGTATTAAAAATGTTTCTGAGAATACAGTCATGAAATTATAACTTAAAAATATAAAGCATAAGCCAGAAAAGTGATACTCATTTCAGTGTACAAATCACAAATAAAGTTTAATAAAATTATAGGAGCAGATAAAATCTTAAGTTACTCAAAATCATGATACATTCTTATATAAATAAGAACAACAATATATAGTTCTGTTCTAGTACTACATTTGTTTATTTAGAAAATGTGTATACAAGTAGTCCTTGACTTACAACAGTGTATTTAGTGACTGTTTGAAGTTACAATGGCACTGAAAAAAATGACTTATAACCATTTTTCTCACCATTGAAGCATCCCTGTGGTCATAAGATCAATATTTGGACCTTTGGCAACTGACTCATATTTATGACAATTGCAGTGTTCCAGTGATATGTGATCATCTTTTGCGACCTTCAGACAAGTAAAGTCTATGGGAAGCGAGTTTCACTTTACAACCATGTTATTAACTTAATAACTGCAGTGATTCACTTAAAAACTGTTGCAAGAAAGGTCGTAAAATGGGGCAAAACTCACTTAACAAACATCTCGCTTAGCAACAGAAACTTTGGTCTCAATTGTGGTCATAAGTCAAGGACTACTTGTAGACTCCTACAACTCTGGGCAATAAACAATCCATACAGAAAGAATGCTAAAACACCCTCATAGCCAATGAGAATAATACAATGGAAGAAAAGATAATAATTCCATTAAAAACAAACACAGGTATATTGAACTCCCTAACATCCCGATTCAATTTAAATATCCTAGGCTGCATTTCACAAACCAAGTGCCTTCGAGATGTGCTGGATTAAAATAACATAATGCTCAGCCAGCATTAAATTGGTGGAAAATCAGGAAGACATCACCTTGGGGAGGCCCATTACATTAGTTTAAAAGGTAGCTTCTAAATTATTCTTTAAAATAAAATATTAATTAATAAAACATGAAAAAAAACATGAATGGACAGGTATAAAATAACCAGAGGGAGGGAAATTATCCTTATTCATTGCTCATCATTGAACATTGGTAGTACCGCAGTAAGGACATTCCAGAAGTAAATGTCTTCAGTCACATTAAAGAGTAATGTCAAACAGTTTAATCCTGCATATACCACCTACTTAAGAATTACCTACCTAAAAGTAAATCGAAACAAGTATCAATGAGCTTAATTTAAGCTAAACATGTATAGGAAAACAAGTTCAGATGCCTTTAAAACCTTTTTTGAACTGCCTCAGAATAACACAGGATTTTCTTGAGGAAAAACGTGCTGTCTTCATGCTCCTTCCAGACAATCTGCATCCACTGCATGACCCAGAATCCCTTAGAGGCCATGCTCAGCTTTATTCCACTGGTGTGGTAGAAGAGCTGCAAGGGGAAGAACAAGGAGGCTGGGAGTAGGGAGCCCGCTAAAGCAAACATGTTGTCTTTTGAGAGGTTTCAAAATGTGCCATTCCTAAAAGGTTGCCAGAATGATTACTGGTACAACTGAACAAAGATGCAGAAAGATACAATTGAGGGACAGAAAACCCTTACAAACTGGCATATATCAGTTTACAGACTCATTCACCAGCCTCTTAATTTTCAGACAAGGCAACGATTTTAAAAATTCATTTTTGTCACATGAATTCACAGATTAGTCTCACACATTAATTACTAAAGTTCGCTAAGGCTATTTCTCTGGTAGTCTGAGAGATGGTGTTGCTTTATAAGGATAGTTTTCAACCCACTTTAAAATGTATAAAATCACATCCAACTTTAACTTCTGTTGAATGTTATCAGAGAAAATCTGCCAATAATAATTGCTTTTCAACAATATGGACATCACTGACACACTAAAAACTAGAATATACAGGAGCAACCAAAGTAGCATTTTTAATGACTTACACTTCCATAGTACACTACTTTCTCTCTGGAATTCAAGAAGAACAAATTAAAATGTATCTGCTCATTATTTTCATTCAAGCCACCTTTGACCAAAGGAAGCCACAAAAGACTTTGTGCAATCACAACTGTACCCAACTTCTGCTGGAGATGGAGCAGCCGGGAAAAAAAAGCCTTTCAATTTATCTCCACGTGAAAAGAAAAATGAATATGTGGCTTCTGCTTCCCTATATGTGTTTTCAAAGATGTTGTATGTGTTTGTATGGATATCACAGAAAAGTCTGTGCTTATATGAACAGAAAAGTACCTGTTATGGGTGAATGTACTTAGCCAAGTTATATTTCTTCTGTATTAAAAACCCCACTGACAGCAGTGAAGGTAGATTGGAATTTTGGTACCAAAGATGCTTTTTCCAATGCTTCTAAGTATGCTTGTCATAGCTGCAGTAACAGCTGAAACCTGGAAAGGTGGCATTACAATCTAAACAAAGATTTTGGAAGTATATATACTAAAATTTCATCATAAAGGTACTTCCGCACCAGCTTTCGTTCCACTCTGGAGGTGTAACCAAAATTCCAAACCTTCAAACTACACAACCAAAGAAAAAAGAACTACAAACTCCAAGCCCTCTGGCAAATGCTCCTACTGTGGCAAAGATAAGGACAAAGCAGAGAGAACTCTTGTCAATTTCACTTCTGCAGAGAATGAACAAGGCTGTGCATGACACTGCCTTTCACTATTCTCTTCTTCTCTTCCCCTCCTTCCTATATTTCTTGCTGTGTTTGCAGAATATACAGAAATCTCTGGCTAATGCGACTGCCAAAGAAGATCTCAAGGTGAAACATAGCTGCCTTACAAATATCCTAATATTTTCTTTTTATTTTGGGGTGTTTTGTTGGTATTTACTAATCATCAAGGCATCTTTATGTGTAAGCGTGAATAACCATCTATATTAACTTTCAGTCCATTTTCATTTCAATTGATTATATGTCATCAAGTTGATATCACCTATTAACAGCCACACACACACACACACAATTTTCTGGGATGAACCATCCTCATCCTGGTCTTTCAGGTCTTCTAATGGTGCACCAATAATTGCTGAGCTGTCTCCAACATCTTACTGCTGGTTATTTTATTTTTCTCTTTCCTAGCATTAGAGATATCCCAAGAGAGCTAGGCCTTTGCTTAATGTGATAACTTGAGCCTGTTCATTTGGACTTCAAATGAGAGCTCTGGGTTGATTGGTTTCTGTTATCCATTTGTTTTTGTTTTTTGTTTTGGCTAGCTACGATATTCTTAGGACTCTTCTCAAAACCATCAGTACCTTTTCTATCCTGCTTTTCAAAATCCAACTTTCACATCCATAGCAAAAACCACTGCCTGCTTCATCCTGATCTTTGTGGGCACAGACACATCAGACATCCAAATATTTTGTCAAGCCCTTTATTACTATTTTACCAAGAAAGATGCTAGTCTGTAGCATCTTTCTTGACTACTAATTGTTTTAGTGAATCCTAAAAGGCAGAAGCTATCTACCATTTCAGTGTCTTCATCATCAGTTTTAGCACTAGTTGCTTCTGCAACTAGTGCAACTAGTGTCTTTCAATTCGATTCCACTAGTTGCTTCTGCAACTAGTGGAATCGAATTGAAAGACACACACTTAGATAAGATTCTTATGAGTCCTGACAAAGGTTTGATATCCAAATTGTATAACTTCTTATTGGAATATGAATTAGTGGAGAATACAATCAAAGGACCCATGCTTGCCTGGGAAAAAAATTTTGGCCATAATATAAAATTGGATGAATGGGAAGAAATTTGGCTCAAAAATCTCACGCAAACCAAATCTGTTGCACATAAAGAAAATCTTTACAAAATGATGTATAGGTGGCATCTGGCGCCTTCCAGATTGGTGAAAATATTCCCAACAGCTAACCCCAATTGCTGGAATGCAAAAAGAAATTAGGTATGTACTTCCATGTATGGTGGAACTGTTCCTCTGTATATTTAATCTTAGTCATCTTTTTCACTGTGACCCTTGCCTCTAATACTACAGCTTACAGATATTTTACATTTTCAGTTATCACAGTAGTGTTGTCAGCATGGTAGGATTATTGATGTTATTCCGCCAGTTTTAAAACCAAGCTCATCTTTTCGAACCCAGATTCTCTCAATATAGATTCAAGATAAAGGTTGAATAAATAAGGAGAGAGTTTGCCTCATTCTTTTACCAACCTGGAATCAGTACCATATTCTGTCCAGCGTGTTCAAGTTTCTTCCATGGTTATTGACATCCCTGCCTATATGCATATTCATTATCTGTATTGTGTTATTGTATTCTATACAATAGAATAAGAATTCTACAATAAGATTTCACATAGAATACAACAAGGAGACATAACCTAGGAGTTCAATATATATTTTGAAATATATATTAGTGTATTTATAATGACATCATCACAATGTATGAATTAAATGCATCTTAATCCAGCTCTTAAAGAAACCTGAATTAACAGATTATTTGAAGTTATTATTTGACCTACTCTTAAGACATTGAAGACAACCCTGTGCTCAATGCAATCAAAGCATTGCTGACACAACACATTCAGAGAAGGGAAGGTCACCTCCAATAATTGGTTCCACTGTCAAATTGTTCTTATTTTTTCCTAGCATTACATTCCTGTAACTTAAATCCATTATACTGTTTCCTGTATATCATATGCCTGCACATTTCCTCCCCCTCATGGACAGTGATTAATATTTATATGTATTTATATGTTAGGGTGCAAGTATATGTATGTATATAGAATATATGTGTGTTATGTATGTACACTTTTGAGAGCAGGCATCAGAATTTCATTTTTAATGTGTGCAGGAGAAAAATGACAATAAAGGTTATCTTAATAGATGAACAACTTTGCGTTTATTCACATTAAATTTTATTTCGTTATTTTTATCCCCTTCCCATCTTTATCAATATTTTGAATTTTAATTCTCTCTTCCAGCTATCCTATTTAGTTCTGTGTGGTCTGCAAATTTGATAAATATTTGCTTCACTGCTTGATCCCAGTTTTACTGAAAATGTTAAAGAATACTGGACTCTTGACTGACCTTTCGGCCCTCCACTTGATGTTTCACTCCAATGAGGAGTTGTTTATGAATACACTTCAGTTATGGATTTCGTGTTCAAGAAATGAGTACAAATTTATTATGCTACTTCTAATCAACAATCTGAATACTAATGGTCAAGGTAAATTGGCAATAGGTAAAGTCAACAGAATTCCAGCAGGGCTAGGCTTACATCTCTTGTGCATGCAAAGGGACTCCAAACTAATGACACACTTGAACCCTCTCTCAGGCTTACCCTGGTCATCTACAGATATATCTAATACTGATGATAGCCAGCCCATATTTATGAAGCTGGTTGATTAGAATGCCATTGGTCTAGCCTGTCATAGCCTTTCCGGTTGAAATCTGAAATCTGCCATGTCTACAGCATTCCCACAACAATAAATATCACAATTGCACAGTGGCAGATAGGAAAGCACTCCAGAGGGTTAATGTCATTGCTCAGAAGATCATTGGTTGCCCTCTCCCCTCTTTGGAAGAGCTTTATAGCTCCTGCTGCCTTAAGAAAGTTCAAAACATTCTCAAAGATCCATCTCATCCTGGGAACCCTTATTTTGAACTATTACCATCTGGCAGATGGTACAGAATAATAAAAACAAGGACAAATAGGCTGAAAAACAACTTCTATCCCAGCTCTTTAGAATTCTGTATAATGCAGTGTTGGTGTAGTGTCGGGGGTTTCTGGTTCAATGTGTGAAGGGTGAAGGATGTGTGTTTGTGTTCATTTTCATGGTCATGGTCATGATGTGCCCTGAAGATGGTGTTTGATTTCATTGTACGAGGTGCAATGACAATAAACTAAACTAAAATATCAAAACAAGTAAGCTGTTCAAAAATTCAATAAGATTACTTCAGCAAGAATAGTTCTTGACAGATTCTTGTTAATATCTAATAATTTCTACAGTCTTCCCAGATATTTATGTCAAACTAACTTCAATTTCATGGATCCTCTAATTTCCAATTTTTGAAGTTAAGGACTTTCTCCAATTCTATACTTCATCCATTCTTCTGAGTTCTCAAAAATAATAGATTAAGGCTCAGCTGAACTATCAACAAGTTTTTTCAATACCTTGACACAGGTATATAAGACTTGATTGAAGATTTGATTTATATGTTTTCCTCCCTCTCACTCAAGATCTGATCTCAAATTTTGTTCTGTTGATTGAGCTTCAGATGAATTTGACCATATTTTACTGCATATGAAAAATTAGTACCAAAATATGAATAAGAATGTGGCATCATATCCTTAGACTCAAAATGTACATGGCCCAGGGCCCTAAGAGAGTAATAGAATAATACAGGGAAAGTGCTCAGCTGCAAACTGCCATGGCAAGTCATCTGAACACAGAAACACATTTAACATCAGTTTTTGGAATATGGATTGTAACAGCATACAGTATCTATTCTTTCACACAAAGTAGTGTTGGTCATACCAAGATTAATCAGATTTCAGGAGTATTCATGAATTGAGGGCAAATGGGAACACTAGAAGAGTTCATTTGAGGAAGTGATTTATTCTCCAATGATAACTTTTTTAATCAGCCTTAAAAATGGATATTGCACCTAAGCTTTCACCAAGCATGCAGTTTCAATCAGTCAGCAGTAGTGCGAGAGATGCTTGAGGCTTCAGCTTTTTTCTTTGGGTTTATGTATTTTTATTTACCTAGCTACCTTGTTGTTTGCTCTCAATATAACCAATGCTAGAAGTCTGATTTCTGAAAGTAGCCATGGCAATTATTTTCCAACTGACAAAAGAGCAGATTGTTTACTTCCTCGTCAATCGGAATCAAAGTTTCTCCAGGGATAATTAAAAATGATCTTCCTGAATGATGGCATATACCATTGTCCATCCAGCACAATGTAGTTGTGTCTCTGTGGAATTAGTGGGCCAAACTAATGGGACAACTATTGTAAATGGAATTAGTTAGAAAGAACTTTAATTTATGATATTTGTTTAATGTATTTGTTAAACTACCGTTTTTGTGCTGCTCAGTGGTGGAAATATTTCATATGCTGTTATTATCGCTATACTTTTATCCCACTTAAAAAAAAATATTTTGGTCACCTCAAGGCAGCAAAAATACGTAATATTCCTGCCTCTGATTTTTTCCCACAACAACAGCCCTATGAAGTAGGTTGGAGTGAGAGAGAGTAACTGGCCCAAAGTCATCCAACTGGCTTTCAAGTCTAAGGGAGGTTTAGAACTCATCATCTCCTAGTTTCTAAGCCAGCACCTTAACTACTACACCAAACTGGCTATCATTTGTATGTATGTATGTGTATTTGCTACTTGATGATTACAACTTTAAGGAATAGTACTTCCTTAATATCCCACTGCAAGTCAAATTGCACAAAAATAGAGGACATTACTCAGGCATTGTTTGTGTATATTGGAGAGAGTAGAATTGCACTTGCGGTCCTATCTATCTATCTATCTATCTATCTATCTATCTATCTATTTATTTATTTATTTATTTAGACTTGTATGCCGCCCTCTCTCCCTAAGGACTCAGGGCGGCTCACAGAATAAAAAATACAATACAATAAATTAATTAAAAAAGCATTAAACAATACAAGCCCAATTTAGAACAAATGATTAAAACTATTAAAACTATGAAAAATTTTAAAAGACAGAACCCCCCTTCTTGGTTCAGTCCAGGCCGGCCTGCTGAAATAGCCAAGTCTTTAAGTCGCGGCAGAAGGAGCAGAGATCCGGGCGAGCGAAGGTCCACGGGGAGTTGATTCCAGAGGGTGGGTGCCCCCACAGAGAAGGCCCTACCCCTGGGCACCGCCAGCCGACAATGTCTAGCTGACGGTATCCCAAGGAGGCCCTGTCTGTGGGAGCGTACAGGGCGATCGGAGTGTGATGCCGGCAGGAGACATTCCATAAGTACCCGGACCCAAGCCATGTAGGACTTTATATGTTGTTACTCAGACCTTGAATCTCACCCGGAAGGCAACCGGCAACCAATGCAGGTCGCGCAGGAGGGGTGTAACATGGGAGTATCGGGGCACACCCATCACAACCCGCACGGCTGCATTCTGCACCAGCTGCAACCTCCGGGTGGTCCGCAAGGGTAGTCCCATGTAGAGAGCATTGCAGTAGTTGATTCGGGAAGTGACGAGTGCATGAGTGACTGTCCGCAGGGCATCTGGGCTCAGGCTAGGGCGCAACTGGTGAACCAGACACACCTGGGCAAATGACCCCCTGGACACAGCCCCCACCTGCTCCTCCAAACTGAGCTGTGTATCCAGGAGGATGCCCAGGTTACGTGCCCTATTCACGGGGGGCAACACCTCTCCCCCCATGACCAATGGTGGTATCTCCTGAGTAATCCGAGATGCTGGTATGTACAGCCACTCAGTCTTGACCGGGTTGAGTCGAAGCCTGTTCCTCCCCATCCAGATCTGCACCGCATCCAGGCAACGGGACATCACGGGGAGGGCATCACTGATATGGGTCGGGGTGGAAATGAAAAGTTGAATATCATCAGCATACTGATGATACCTCACCCCGAAGCCCTGGATGATCTCAACCAGCGGCTTCATATAGATATTGAACAGGAGGGGCGAGAGGACCGAGCCCTGGGGCACCCCACAAGTGAGGGGCCTCAGGCCCGACGTCTGCCCCCCTGCCAACACTGATTGCAAGCAGCCCAAGAGGTAGGAGGAGAACCACCGTAGAACTGTGCCCCCCACTCCCAACCCCCCGAGCTGCCGCAATAGGATACCATGGTCGATGGTATCGAAAGCCGCCGAGAGGTCTAATAGGACTAGGACAGAGGAAAAACCCCTGTCCCGAGCCCTCCAGAGATCATCCATCAGTGCGACCAATGCCGTCTCCATGCTGTACCCGGGCCGGAAGCCCGATTGGTATGGATCCAGGTAATCGGTTTCCTCCAGGAATGTTGGAAGCTGCTGGACCACCACGCTCTCAACAACCTTCGCCAAAAAACGAAGGTTGGAGACGGGACGAAAGTTGTTCAAATTGGCTGGGTCCAGGGCAGGCTTCTTGAGGAGGGGCCTCACCACTGCCTCTTTCAAGCAAGTTCAAGCAAGTTCAGTATAATAATTTGAACCTACACTTTAAATGGATATAAGCCATGCCAGGGATTTGAAATAGACAGAACATCAGTCTCATCTAATCTCTACATAATCAGCACATTAGTTTCCTTAGCCACTATTTTATTATGGCAATTAACATTTGTAAAGTTCTATTTCCTCTAGTGTTGAAGACCTTTGGTCTTTCAGTACCATTTGTCTTTCGATTAATGCTCTATATTTTACTTATTTTCTTAGGATTTACCTTTCTTCCTTCATGAAACTGAAAATTATCACTATCAGAAGCCTAGGGTCAAATTTGCTTTTAGCTTCATTGAGATGGATGCTTTATGGTCTGTTGTGATCCATATTTTGTTCTATTAACTGCCTTTGAGAGAAATTCAAATCATTTCAAATATGCTAGCTTTCCTTCTGTTTCCCTTTATGCTGCTTATCCCCACCTCAGTATAAAAGGACTCTAGACAGTTTGTATGGGGGTGGTGGGGTGGCTATTGTTATTCGGGAGACCCTGTTTCCAAGGGAGGTCCCTGCCCCGGAGATAGGCGGGTGTGAATCCCTCCTCCTGAGGTGTGGGTCTGCAGGTCGGATGGGTGTGCTGCTTACATACCTGTCCCCCAGCTATGTTTCAGCTGCCCTGCCTGGGCTCCTTGATGACGTCTCGGGGGTGGCGGTGGAGTTTCCAGAGCTCATAGTTCTGGGCGACTTCAATCTGCCCTCCTTGGGACTGGTGTCAGGTTTGGCCCAGGAATTCATGGCCTCCATGGAGGCCATGGGTCTGACCCAGATAATAGATGGCCCGACTCATGAGGAGGGCAACATGCTCGACCTGGTTTTCGTCTCGGAGCAGTGGCGGAGTGGTCTGGGGGGTGGTGACATAGTCACCCACCCCGTTTCATGGTCAGACCACTATCTCCTGTGGCTGGTCTTCCATCAAGCTACCCCACACCACTGGGATCAGGAGCCACTTAGATGGTTCCGCCCCAGATGCCTGATGGACCCTGAGAGGTTCCAGGCAGAGCTGGGGTTTTTTTCCTGCATCCCTTACCCACAGCCCTGCCAAGGTCCTTGCGGCTACCTGGCAACAGTCGGCCGTGGGGGCCCTGCGAGATCCGGTCAGCTCCCTGGTATACCAAGGAGCTCCGGGAGATGAAGCGTCATAGAAGGAGACTAGAGAGCAGGTGGAGGGCGACCCGCTCTGGATCTGACCGAGCCCAGTTAAGAGCCCATATTAGGACTTACCTGGTAGCGGTGAGGGCGGCGAGAAGATCTTATTTCTCTGCCCTCATAGCATCCGCAGATAACCGCCCAGCCGCCCTGTTTGGTATCGCCCGCTCCCTCCTGCAGCTAGGGGGGTGGCGGACCCTTTGCGGGGCAGAGCTGAGAATTTGGCCAGTATCTGAAGGATAAAATCACTCAGATCCGGGAAGGGTTGCACTCGGACTTGCAGTGGCCTGAGGATGGGAATGCGAGTGGTCTGGCCAATGTGACCTGGACTGAGTTTGATCCTGTTTCTGAGGATGAAGTGGACAGGATTATGCGGCTGAGCTCCACCACATGTTTATTGGACCCGTGCCCTTCCTGGTTGGTTTATGCTGCCAGGGAGGTCACGTCGCTGGCTCGGGCAGTGGTCAGCGCTTCATTAAGGGAGGGGCTGTTCCCTGCCGCTTTGAAAGAAGCGGTGGTGAGGCCCCTTCTGAAGAAGCCTGCCCTTGACCCAGCCGTTGAACAACTTTCGTCGGTCTCCAACCTTCACTTTTAGCGAAGGTTGTTGAGAGTGTGGTGGCCCAGCAATTGCCACTTTTCCTGGAGGAAGCAGACTACCTGGATCCATACCAATTGGGGTTCTGGCCCGGGTACAGCACGGAGACAGCATTGGTTGCACTGATTGATGATCTCTCTAGGGCTCGGGACAGGGGTTCTTCCTCTGTCCTGGTCCTGTTAGATCTCTCAGTGGCTTTCGATACCATCGACCATGATATCCTGTTGCGACGTCTCGGGGGGCTGGGAGTGGGAGGCACTGTTTTACGGTGGTTCTCCTCCTACCTCTCGGGACATTCACAAACAGTGTGGGCAGGGGGACAGAGGTCAACTCCAAGGTATCTCACTTGTGGGGTGCCTCAGGGGTCGGTCCTCTCGCCCCTCCTGTTCAACATTTACATGAAGCCGCTGGGTGAGATTATCCGTGGCTTTGGGGTGAGTTATCATCAGTATGCTGATGATACACAGTTATACATCTCCACCCCAGGCCACATCAGTGATGCTCTCTCCGTGATGTCCCGTTGTTTGGAAGAGGTGCGGATCTGGATGGACAGGAACATGCTTCGACTCAATCCGGCCAAGACAGAGTGACTGTGCATACCAACGTCTCGGTCCAGTTTGGATGTTCCATATTTGGTCATGGGGGAGGAGGTGTTGCCCCCCGTGGACAGGGCATGGAATTTGGGGGTCCTCCTGGACTCACGGCTCAAATTGGAGGAGCAGGTGGGGGCCGTGGCCAGGGGGGCCTTTGCCCAGATCCGGCTGGTTCGCCAGTTACGCCCATTCCTGGACCGAGATGCCCTGCACACGATCACTCAGGTGCTCATTATCTCCTGACTCGACTACTGTAACACTCTCTACCTAGGACTGCCCTTGCGTACCACTTGGAGGCTTCAACTGGTGCAGAATGCGGCTGCGCGGGTAGTGATGGGAGCCTCCCGATACTCCCATATTACACCCCTCCTGCACGACCTACATTGGCTCCCAGTTGCCCTCCGGGTGAGATTCAAGGTTTTGGTATTAACATTCAAAGTCCAGCATGGCATGGGTCCAGGTTATTTACGAGAACGACTCCTCCCAACATCAAATAACAACTGCCCTGTATGGGCGCACAGACGGGGCCTCCTCGGGGTGCCATCTGTGACTCAATGTCGCTTGGTGGCGACCAGGGGGAGGGCCTACTCTGTAGCGGCTCCCACTTTGTGGAATCATCTTCCGCTGGAGCGCCGGTTGGCCCCCAATCTTTGCACCTTCCGCCACGATTTGAAGACATGGCTCTTTTTACAATCCAGGCTGTGCTGATTCTCTGGGGGTTGATTTTATTTAATTATGGGGTTTTAACTTTAATTCAGCTTTATTTGTTTAATATGTTTTTAATTAATTTATTTATTGTTGTATCTTCTTTTAGTTGTGAGCCACCCCGAGTCCTTTTTGGAGAGGGGGCGGCATATAAGTCAAATTAATAATAATAGTAATAATAATAATAATAATAATAATAATAACAATAATAATAATAATATATACTTCCTTCTTATAGGCAATACAACAGGAGATACTGCATTCTTATCTTATGGCAAATGTTTTAGAATATGCTTGGTTGGAGTTTCTCATCAGTAAAAAGCATTCCATAAACTTTAACATAAATAATGCCACTATTGTTTTATTATAAAATCCAATAGAGTTTAAGGAAGATTTCAAAATGCAGTGTGCTCACTGGAGAACTCTCCAGGAGAAGTAATATTCATGCAATGATCGTGGAGTGAGGAAAAGGTGAGTGAGTACATCAGAACAGGGGGTTGCCAACCTTTTGGACCTCAGTGACCACCAAACTCATAATTTTAAATCCCGTGGACCAGAGACCCTGGGAAAATCCCAAAAAAAAGTCTGCAGGAAAATTCCACACCCTGTTTTCCTACCAATCAATCATTCTTTATTTGGGATCGCAGGATACCGTCTCCAGCTCCATTCTCAGGGAGAGCGAGAGAGCTCTGAGAGAGAGAGGGAGGGAGAAGGAGAGAGAGAGAGAGAGAGACTTTTGGCTTCATGCAAGGAAAGCAGCAGAAACAGCAGAAGTCTTTCTTTCTCTCCCCCAAATTTCACCAGAAATGAGTCTTTGTGAGACTTGTCGCACTGGCATAGCCTCTTGGAGCAGGATGCCTTGCAGGGTCCCAAAGACTTGTTTCTGGCGGAGTTTGGGGGAGAAAAAGAAAGACTTTTGCTGCTTTCCTTGTGTGCAGCCAAAAGCAGAAGAAGAAAGAAGCAGAAAGAAGCAGCCCAGTGGCCAGGCAAGGTGTGTGGGGTAAGTGGGGCGAGTTCCCCCCTTCACCCTTTCCCCCCTCCTCTCACTACCTCATGTTTGCAATGCAAACAATGCAACCCTTGTGTTCCCACAGGTCATGTGGGTAGCGTAGCCTTGTGTTCCTGAGTAGCCTGGCTTAATTGCTTGGGAGTGACATTTTTCTGTGGACCACCAAAATTTTCTCACAGGCCACCAGTGGTCCCCTGGCCACTGGTTGGCGACCACTGCATCAGAACATCCCTTTTTCAATTGTGAAATAATTGGAGGGTTTACTTTTGAGATGCTCCCTGGTGGTGGTGATGTTCTCTTTGTTTTAGGGGAGCAAAAAGTAAGCTGTGTTGCATAAGGAACTAAATTATTTATCTGGAGATTATGCTTCTTCTTATATTGCTTTTCAAGTATATTCATAGTCCTCAAATATTGGTCCTTTCTCTCTTATATTTTGAAAAGGCTCGTGCAATATTATCAGGGTTTTTTAAAAATCAATTTTGCCCTAAATGGTAAATCCAACATTGTTTACCTTTCTGCAATTTTATTAACTTATAAAAATGAATACATATAAAAATACTTTTCTGCTTGTTGGTTCTGTTACCCATCCAGTTTCCAAAACTCTGTGCCTTCCTATTGCACAAGAAAATCCTCTTTTTTAAATGGTCCAATTGAGAAGCTATACAATCCAAGTCAAGCTAAGAAATAAAGACATATAAGAAGCCAGACAAGCAGGGGACTTAAAAAAAAACCTTCAACAATTAGCATTGAACAGTAGATAGCACAGGTCATCTGGACATAGTCTCTACTAGAATGAGGTCTATTTAAATTGCATATGTATAAATATGTACTCCCAGATATTCGCTTGTTTTAAAAAATCTTTGCAACTATTCTATCCCTCTCTTTCCCATAAACTTTTTTTTAAATTTGCTTGCTTTACATCATTTGATTCTACTGCAGCTTGAAATAATACGGACAGTTTCACCACAATGAGGTTTAGCTGGCTGTCCTTTTGGTTGCTGCACCAGCCTATGGAAAATAATGTACTGTATTATTTCTTCCCTGGTTGCAAATCTGGTTAATAAACCCATGATAAGTATACTGGATAACAACAATCTTTTACTACAATTCTTACAGTTTGCTTTACACTAAAATCACAATGAGTTTTCAACCTTTGGTCTTTAATGGAAGATCAGGCTTAATGATTCCTTGTTTTTAAGTCAGAATAGGCTCTTAATCCTTTCTCCCTTATGAAGGTGAGACTACTCCCATCTTTCTTGGAAGCAGTGAGCAAAATGCGACATTACAGACAAGAGTATAAAGAGTGAAAATCTGGGATATCCTCATTAAATGTCTTCCTTGCCCAGCTCAATGACTGCAGCATTTTTTCCAGGGGGCAGAAATACCTACAAAAGACTCCTTTGCTTGCAGTAATTTATTGAACACCTTCTTTTCTTTTAAAATATACTTAGGAATCCAGCCATTATTCTTCCTTTTAAATTTTGAACATTACAATTCGTCTTTACAAACTGGAGATTCTCACAGCCTCATTTAAGATGCAATATATGGTATGATATAGTAAGATACAATATATGGTATAATATAATTTCAATAGATATGTGTGAGAGGTTATAGCAGTCAGCTTTGTCTCCTGACCTTTAAACAGGAGAAAAAGCTAGATCTTTTTTAGATAGAAAATCCTGCTACCTTCTACTTGTACGCATTTCCTGTTTTCTTCCACATAGAGCAGAGCCCAGAGAGGATCATTAAGTTGCAGGAAATAAAGTACAATGTATTTTTAACATAAGGATTGTTACCAATAATTTTATTTTGTTTCTTTCTCTATTAAAAGTAAAAACTTTAAGTATTAAAAAAAACAGCCAAGTGGCAGTCTAGTCATAAATGCCAAGTGAAGGCTGAACCACTACCTATACTAGATATTGAGCACTCTTGAAATCTCAAGGCAGCTAAGAGCATCAAGAGGCTCACTGCATTATAAGTGATTATGCTGTTTCCATTTCTGTTTTGTGAATTATGTCTTCTGGCAAACAAGGCACTCAGGCTGAAATGGCCATAATGAGTATTTGGTGTGGAATTCCTGTTTCTGTGTGTTAAATTCGGAAGAAGACAGGACGCGAAGTGCTTCAGCTTATTTTAATAATGTGACTACAGCTCTGAACTACGCCAGAATGGCTTGGTCTCGGCAGCTTATATAGCTGGCTGCCGCGGCTTGTAGCCAATGGTGGTATTCGGAATTCCTGCCATTTTAGCAACCAATCAGATTGAACTCTGCATATTTTCAACAACCAATCAGATTAACTCTGCATACATTACACCCCTCCCCACATGGTCCAGCCCATACTCAAACCCCATCTATCTAATGTACTCTTGTAAATAGGTGGGGCTTTTACGGTTACGTTTGGACCTGCGTGGTTCAGGTGTTCTAGGAACTTCTATTTGTTTTGAAGGAATGTTAGTTGTTGGAATCCCCTCATTTGGAATCTTTTGGCTGGGTGATCCAGCTCTGTTACTCCAACCTGGTCTCTCCTCCCAGTCCACTCCCAGCCCATTGGTATCCCCTTGAATAGGTGAAGTTGTGCTGTCCTCTACTGGAGTTAGCATTTGTTGTGATTGTGTTAGGGCTAGGGATGGCCCTTGTCGTGTTATTCCATTTAAAAGGGGTTGACTATTACTTGTTCATTATTCAAAAGGTCTCCCCCTTCCTCCACGGCTTGGGTTGTGCGTAATGAGTCCTGAAACGTGCCAGGGTAAGTTTCTAGGGACTTTCTGGACCTTAATTGGTCTATATGTCTTTTCCAAGTGACCCTGTCCTCCGTTTGTACCCTGTAAGACCTGGGTCCTGTTACATGGGTAATTTCCGCAGGAATCCATAAAGGCTCACCCACAAGGTTCTTAGCATAAACTCGATCCCCTATTTGAAAAATGCGAGTTTTGCTACTAGAATCTACAGGTTTCTCGGGTGCGTAAGTGGGGTGAAGGTGGTCGAGGGTTGACCTGAGTTTCCTGCCCATTAAGAGCTCTGCAGGGCTTAAATTAGTGGAGGGGTTGGGGGTAATGTATTGGATACTGAGCAGTTTGTCTACTTTCTCAGTAATATCCCCTGGACCCAACTATTGAAGTTTCTCTTTAGTAAACCGAACCATACGTTCAGCCCGACCGTTAGTGGAGGGGTGCCCAGGGGCCGTAAGGGTGTGCCTTATGCCCTGCTGTGCTAAGTATGATTCAAAAAGGGTGGCAGTAAATTGGGGACCATTGTCGGAAACAACTACATCGGGTAACCCGTGAGTTACAAAAAGTTTCCTTAGCTGTTTGATAACAGCTTCTGCAGTGGTGGATGACATGGGAATAACCTCGAGCCATCTGGAATATGCATCTACTACAATCAGAAAGGAATGCCCTTTAGTTGGCCCAGCAAAATCAATATGGATTCTGGACCATGGCCCCCTAGGACATTCCCATTCCTGTTTAGGAGCGATAGGCGGTGTGGGCCTCAGTTCCTGACAATTCATACAGCCAGCAACCCAGTTTTCAACCATTTTGTCAATCCCCGGCCACCATACATAGCTCCTAGCTAACCCCTTTATTCTGACAATCCCCGGGTGCCCCTCATGCAACATAGTCAATACTTTCTTCTGTAACTTTTCAGGAATAACCACTCGATTTCCCCATAGAATACACCCCTTTAACACAGATAGTTCAGTTTGTCTGGACTTAAATGGTTTGCAGATGTCCATTAGTCCTTGCTGTGGCCAACCCTTCTTTATCCAATCGACAACAGGTGCCAATAAACTGTCTTTAGCGGTTTCTCTTGCAATTTCAGCAGCATCCACAGGTAGTTGAGCAACTGTTTCTAAGAAAAAGGTGTAAGTCTTAGGTGCTGGATCTTCAGTGTTCATAGGTAATGGGCAGCGGCTCAATGTGTCTGCGTGCCCTATTTCCTTTCCCGGACGGTGAACGAGTCTGTACGAGTGTGCAGTGTGGAATTCGGTCCACCTCATCATTCGGGGTGAAAGGATGATAGGAGTTGGTTTATCGCTGGCCACTATTCCGAGGAGAGACTTGTGATCGGTGACAATGGTGAATTTTCTTCCATAAACGTATTCGTGGAATTTCTTGACAGCTGCTACTATTGCCAGCGCTTCCTTGTCCAGCTGACTATAGTTTCTCTCTGCCTTTGTCAATGTTCTTGAATAGAACGCAATGGGAGCTTCTCTTCCACTCGGTAGCTGGTGGCTCAATACTCCCCCCACTCCAAAAGGGGAAGCATCACAAGTTAATACCACGGGCAGGTTTTCACTTAACTGTATTAATACACAATCAGACGTGATTTGGTGCTTAATACTGTTAAAAGCTGCTTCTTTTGCCCCAGACCCACGTAGCTTTTTTATCGAGCAGTCTATGTAGGGGTTCCGCAGTTGTTGCTTTCTGCGGCAAAAACATATGGTAGAAATTAATAAGTCCCAGAAATGCTTGAAGGTCAGCTTTGCATTTAGGTCTTGATTGCCTGAATTTTTGTTTCTGTGGGGTGAATACCGTGTCTGTCAATCATGTAACCTAAGAATTCTACTCTGTCAGTTCTTAGTGTACATTTCTCTTTTTTGACTTTTAGTCCTGCTTTTTTTAACCTGATCAATACTTCTCTGAGTTTCTCACGTAGCTGAGTGTCATTTTTAGCAGAGATTAAGATGTCATCAAAGTAAGGTACTACCCCTTTTAAACCTTGTAATATTCTTTTCATAAGGCTTTGAAATATGCCTGGTGGCACACTTACACCGAATTGCAACCTTTTGCATTTAAAGGCACCCCGATGGGTCACAATCGTTTCTGCCTCTGCAGTCGTATCGTCTACTGTTAACTGCTGGTATGCTTGGGCAAGGTCTAATTTAGCGAAAACAGTACCCCCACCTAGGGAGTGTAACAAATGATGTACCACTGGAACCGGATATGCGCTCTGTTGCAGTGAATGGTTCAATGTCCCCTTATAGTCCCCACAAATTCTTACAGAGCCATCAGGTTTGACAGGGGTAACTATGGGTGTTTCCCATCTGGACTGGTCTGTGGGCTCTAGTACCCCTTGAGCTATCAGTTTGTCTAACTGTTCATCGATTTTTGCTTTGAGTGCAAACGACACTCGTCTGGCTTTTAAACGGATTGGTTGTACGTTGGGGTCTAAATTGAAAGTAATAGGGTCCCCGAGTACTTGCCTAATCCGCGCTGAAGACCTTTTGGGAATTCTTTCTTCAATGACTCTTCCCATTCTGATTCACTGACATGGTTGATTCCGGTTACTTCGATGCCCAGGGGGTGGAACCATTCCAGTCCTAGAAGACTTGGGCGGTCTTTATCAACGATGGTCAATGGTAGAAGTTTAGTGTGATTCTTGAATTTCACGTTGAATTTTCTTGTTCCGATTACTGGAATCTTGTTTCCTTGGTAATCTTTGAGGGTTAGTGCTTGCTTATTGAATTGGTTCTTCTGGATCTCTGGAATGAGTCTCTGTATAGTGTCCCATGACACCATGGATAGATATGATCCTGAGTCTACCTCCACCTGGCACGGTCTTCCCTCGATATAGACCTTGACATGCACCTTCCTGTTGTTCAGTGAAGAAGAATGACCAATTGTTACAGTTTGATGTGTTTCATTTTTCCCGCTTGTGCTGCTGGGTTTTACTTCTTTGTCCTTGTTATTTGGATTGAACTTCCTTCTGTTTGGTGGAGTTCTGGATGATTTGCAGACTCTTGCGATGTGCCCTTTCTTCTCGCAATGGAGGCAAATGGCTTCCAGGAACCTGCATTCTGTGCGGGGGTGGTTCCCTCCACATCCTGCGCAACGGAAGTCTCGCTTCTTCCGGCCCTGGGCATTCCATTTCCGCTCCATTCTGAGTCTGTTTATCTCTTCTTCTTCTCCGCTGTACTCTGATTCTGACTCTAGTTCGTCAAAATGCATTGTTGCGGTTTTTTCACCCTCTGGATGGTTGGTTATTCTGTTCATCTTCCTCATTGTGGCTGCGGAGGTTTTCGTGGCTTCTGCTGCTATTGCCTCATCGATGGCTTCTTTTAGCGTAATGCTTGGTTTCATGAGTAGTTTACTTTGTAACGTCTGGTCCTTAAGCCCCAAGACAAAAAGATCACGGATGGCTTCTTCTAGCATGATGAAGTCACAGGCACCCCCAAGGTTTCGTAAGCTGGCCACAAAGTCACTGATGCTTTCTTCTTCTCATTGATCGCGGCAGTAGAATTCGTGTCTGCGGATCAGGCATGATACTTGGGGTGTATAGTGCGCCCTCAATAGCCTTTCCAAGTCTGCCCATGCCATCGCTTTCACGTCTGCTGGCGCAGCCAGAGCCTTTGCCATCTTCCGTTGTTCAGAAATTGAAGCTAGATCATTTCCTTCTAAGAACATTTGGAATCTATCTGCATAAGACTCCCAATCTTCGTTCTTTGGGTCGAACTGGGCTGGTGGCGTGTTCAGCCCAGTCATCTTGTTTCTTTCTTCTGCGTTGTCTTCTTGTCCGTTACGATCCCATCCTTGTCGCCAGTGTTGAGTTCGGAAGAAGACAGGACGCGAAGTGCTTCAGCTCATTTTAATAATGTGACTACAGCTCAGAACTACGCCAGAATGGCTTGGTCTCGGCAGCTTATATAGCCGGCTGCCTCGGCTTGTAGCCAATGGCGGTATTTGGAATTCCCGCCGTTTTAACAACCAATCAGATTGAACTCTGCATATTTTCAACAACCAATCAGATTAACTCTGCATACATTACACCATGATGGAGGTAAAAACACATATATGGAAAAAGAAGAGTGTAATCTCCCTAATAGCATTTTTGAAATGGAAATATAGGGACTGATTTGTGTCAAAATGTGTTTCATAATTCTGCATGTGCATGTATGTATATGAACAATCCAGGTTAGAAGAGGGAACAACCCTAAGTACAGTACTAGCTAGCATATAATAAGCAAAGCAATCATTGTTTCTGATCTGCTGCTATTTATCATCCCAAAAGATTTATCAAAGCTGTGATGAAAGATAGAGATCAATATCTGTTGGCCCATCTGGTAATGACAATAGCATATGGAAGATTGTAGGAGTGAAATGTAAAGAGCATAATTCACAACTGATATGAATGAAAGAAAAATAGGCATGCTGTTATATGTCTGAGAAACTAAGACAAAGGAAAAATATAATAGATGTGAATGCCAACAAAGTTGAATATGTATCATTTAGGTTGTTGTAACTGCACATGAAAATTGGATTCGATATGTTAATAATAGTTGCATAATAATAATGTCAAGTATTATGTAATTTTTTGAATAAATGTGATCTAGAAGAAAATATTTTATTTTATATGATTAGATAAATGCAGGCAAGATCTGAAAAGGTGATTAGGCCATTTGGAGACAAGTAATAGTGACTGTGGAATGGGCATTGCTTAGAAATAGGTGTGTTGTTTACTTGAATACATGGTTTAAATAAATAACCCCTTCTGAAATCAGCTGTTGAACTAACTGTATGTAAAATAACTTGACCTTTATAAAGAAAGTTGGATAATTCATTCAGGGCATAGAATTAGAAGCTATCTTAGAAATTTACATTACAAAACAAGCAGAGCTCTGAGCATTCCTTATTTACTTGTATTTTTTTGCTTATTTCAGTGCCATGAACTGAGCTTAGATAACCTGCTTGTCTTAATTGTTAATTGCAGTTTCTTCTTAAACAAGGAGTAGAAGTCTGATGTTTTAAATCTTGCTGTCTGTACCTTAATTGCTTGTTTCCACATAATGCTAAAATAAAATAACAGGCTGAAAGCCATTGTTGAAAATGCTAGAACCTGTTTCACAAAAGAACAGTAGTTCTTTTCTTTTAATTGTTAATTTTCATGACTCTAGAGATTCTCTTAGCTGTGTGTGGGATAAAGCATGACAGAGATGTCAAGATCATGGAAGCTTTAATTAAAAATTTAAAAAAGGGAAAAATGGTTGTGTTCAGCCCTATCCCAGATGTGTATATCAGTGGTTGCCAAGTCTGGCAGCTAGTCTGGACATCTTAAAGTTGCCATGGTTGAGAAACACTGCTGTAAGTGAAGTGACAGCGATCAATATAAGCCAGCCAGTTTTCCATGTTTATAGAGCCATTTAATTTTTCCATACTCATCCATATTCCTTCCAATGAGACATTTAGGTATGCTACCTCCAGAATAGCCTGCTGGGAAGGCTGATCTTGGGCTTCTCCTCCAAAGAAACTTTCAATCCAGTTGATTCAAAGCTGTCTGCATCCCACCCTTTCATTCCGTCCACTTTACCAGCATGAGAATAATCCAGAGGCCAGATCAGTTTCTTTAAATCAAGAATATCCTGTATTTCCATAGTAACAATATCAGTAACAACAGGAACACTGGGGATGATTGGCAGTGATACATGGTGATAGCTGACTAATTTTAGTTATGGGGTTTCTTCTGTTTTGCTTTATTTGTTTGGTTTTGCTTAAATTGTGAAAAGATACATTTAGCTGTTCCTATTAGGAAAATGTGTTAAATGTCAGAGGCTACAAAAATACAAATAATTAATCCTGAAACATGAGTAGCCGTAAGATGTGTAATATAAAACAAATAATTTGTTTGAACTGAATTTATTCAGTTGAATTTAAAAAACTAATCCTCTGGTTAAGTCTTCTGCTAGAAACTGCTATAGCTTGATGGTGATATACTGATTATAGCTAAAGGCATGTGATCCATACAAAATGCTGACACAACCAACTTCTTTTCAGCTTGACAAGACCCTCTCTGAAAAGCATACAATATTGCTATTGAACTATCAGATTATGACTTGACAAAGTGGTACTTCATTGTACCGTATCCAGCCAAAGATAACACAATATGCCATTTATTTATTTCATTTCTGTTTTTCACTACTTATAACCCAGGTTAAAGTGAGTGGGGGAGGGGTATTGAAGCAGAATTGGCAAAAAAAGTGTAGGAATTTCATTTTAATGCTTTTCCTTTCAGATGCTCCAATTATAATAAAGTTCTGAAAATAAAGAAGTTAGATTCCAGGTAAATGTTGCAGGGGAGGGAACAGGCAGGGGGGAGGATCCTAGCATAAGATAAGTTGAACAGTAGAAGTAATTGCCTAATGGTATGGTGAGCTGCACTTCATTGCACCTATCTCAGTAAAACCTGAACAACATCTGTGGACTTCCACACTAAATGTGGAAAGTAAACAATCCTCTCAAACTCTGTGATTTTGTGTTCCTGGTAACTCTTACTGTGTCTGTATTTCTAGGACTTTAAAGAAATCAAAATAAAGTTGTGTTGTCTTAGAAAAAAGCACTTCCTTTGCTGTTTGAAGATATAAACACATATTCTGTTATTCTGTTACTAATTACTGACTCTTGTTTGTGGGTATCTACCGTATATGTACACTTCTGTAGACTCGTTGCTGGGAATCATGCAAGTCTTTATTATTTGCCTTGTAAAGAAAATGCCTTCCTCATTTTATTTGGCAATCAGCTCATAAGGGAGGAGACCATAAAACATCTGCTCAGTTCTTTGATTTCTCTTTTGAACAGGTGAGAAAAGTTGTAATTTGCCAATAGTGAATAATTGGAACAAATAATAAATTTCATGGAAGTTGAAGATGAAGACAAGGGAATCTAAAATAGAAGAACAAAGTGTGTACATACATACATACATACATACATACATACATTCATACATTCATACATACATACATACATACATACATCCCCTTTTAATGCTAGCTTAAGAATAAAATTGCACATTTTATATTTGTTATGCATCTGATGAAATGGGCTTTGACATATGAAATTTGTGCCACAATATTGTTCTTATTTTTTTTAAGGTATAATAGAATTATAGAAGGGGGGGTTGCAAATGGCCAACAGATTTTACCAGATTATTTCCTCTTGCCACCTCTTGCATTTGTGGGATTCTAAAATGTATTTATCATGGCTGGCATTTCTTTGTGGTGATATACATAACCATTAGTAGGGAAACCTGTTCTAAATAACCCACACAATGCAGCAACTGGTAGCAAACAATTTTTTAGACGTGGTCTTCAATGGTACAATTTTGTGTCATATGTGCTAGTCTTTCTTCTTTGTCCAGTGTAACAAGCAGGCTAATATATTCCTTTGGAATGTCAGTATTATTACTTGGTATTATTAGTATTAGTATTATACAGGAGGAAACTTCAATTATGATAGTCCTTAGCCTGACTATCCTAAAAGTAGCATCAACTGCTTTGTTAGTTAGCATAACTGTATAATGCTGGATTTTTATTTTCTTCTATTAGAATTTCTTAATGCTGCTTATATATTTTGCTATTCAGAATGCCAAACTACTATCTGGAAAACAGTTTCTTGGTCACAGCATTTCAGAAACTAAAATCTCCTCTGAAATGAATCAGCTTTTTTGAGCAAGCCAATTTAAGATTGAAAATGATGTACAAGAGAGCAGTACAAGAACAGATTTTGTTGAGCTGATGATGAAGGAAAGGAACTCACCAGGCCTGGCAAGTAGACGTTAGGAGCATTCAGAATCAAGACACATTGACAAAGTGAGGTTTGCAGAAGAATTTGGGATTTTTTTTTCTCAGATTCATTGTTGGCAGTGTGTAAAACTTCATTTTGGGATTTATGGGCAGAAAGATAATGCATGAAAGTTACATTATTTACCTTCTTCTATAATGCAAAGGCAGAGCCTAGGTTGCTTGGGGGGAAAAATCAGTGCAATGCTTTATTTTCAAGTTATAATGATTTTTTAAAATGAGAGAATAGAGATGATTGACAGTTGTTTGAAATTAATCCAGAGGAAGACAAAGGTTTTCTGTACTTTATTAGTAACCTGTTCTACACACAAATAAGAGTAAAATCTAATAGTGTGCAGACTGAGAGAAAAGTAGAAAACTCAAATGAAGTAATGCATTTAGGAACAGGAGACTAAGGAGGAAAATACACGGGGGAAAATGATAAAAGATTTAATCCTTAAACATATACAAGTAATTGTAGATCCCCACAGTGTGGATTGCACTGAAGTGTGGAGGGGTGGGTGGGTGAGTGGGTGGATACATGGGTGGGTGGGTGGAAGATAGCTTTGGTCAGTTTGATCTAATAGTTAAGGCACCAGGCTAGAAAGTGGGGGACCATGAAAGCCAGCTGGGTGACCTTGGGCTAATTCTCTCTCAGTCCAACTCATCTCACAGGGTTGTCACTGTGGAGAAAATAGGAAACCACAAGTATATTGGATATGTTAACTGACTTGAGTTATTTGTAAAAATTGTAAAGGGGGATACAAATGTTTCTCAGGAGCTCAGATATTTTCAGTTTTGTATTCTCTTTCTTGACAGAGTTTTAAGTTCTAAGCAACCCGGCTTTTCCACTAGTTATTTTTAACTAAGATTAGGCCAATGAACTGCAGAAAAAAATGAATTATTAAAGGGCCAACAGAGGTAATTCCCATTTGTCTGCTGGTCAGCACAACCATGTATGGTACTGCTATTGGGTACCATTTCTATTCCCCATCAGACAATAGGAATGCTGGTTCTGTCATATTTGGCTAGTGCCAACTGTGATCAGTGGTATCATCATGAAGATAAACTTGCTAAGAATAGGATTTTCTGTCCTCATTCAGATAGTTTAAAAAGATAGCACAACTATCCAATGTCTTCCTCTGGTTGCATCCTCTCTTTTTTTTCTCAATATCAGTAACTATGTCTTCTCCACCTTTAATTTCAGTATCTGTGTACAGATTGGCAAAGCTGACCAGCTTGGTACTAGTGAAATACCTGGAAAGTAAGTTAAATGTGCATGAGGGGCAACTCTTGAGTCCCAGGCAAACAGCTGTTTTGTGACCTTTCAGCAAAAGATCCAAAACAGACATATCCTTGCAAATCATTGCGCACAATGAAATCTGACCTTGACCTCATTAGACAAGCAACCAGACAGCACATCTAGTAAAAAAGCTAGAAGCTAGCTGCAATTTATTACAGTTCTTGGGACACAGATTGGAGCAGGATAAATGCTTATTCTTGTGGCAAGCGAATGGGCAGCCACATCCATTTCAAATTGTGGACATCTTAATTGGAGTTTCCTGTGAAAATAATCAGATGGTCCCAGCCTAGTTAGAAGAAATTGATTGTGTTTTTGAGAGTCAAAGAGTCATAAAGATAATGAATGCAGAATAGCCAAGGAATAACAGCAACAAGACCTAATAATATCCTGCAATTTCTCAGCTACTCTTTTTATCTTGTCTCACTTCCTCTCCAAACTCTGTTATATTTAGTAAAATATAACAAATTAGTCATATGAAGAGAGATCTTTTGTCACCTGCAATTTCCATATTACCCTTAATAGAAGCCATTGGATCCAGCCAAGTATCTTCGGACTTGAAAAAGGCAGAATCTTACATTTCAGAGAGAAGAGATGGGAGAATAAGAAATAGAGTAAAACCCCAAATGTATTGATTTGTCCATCTCTAGAACAAATCCTTAGCAATATCACACTGGATTGGATTGCACAGAATTATCAAATTCCATCATGCCACTTTTAATAGTGTGGATTTACCTTAAGAATTTTGCTTCATTTGATCCATGTGAAAAATATAGTCTGTGCAGGAGAATACAAACTTTTCCATATTAGAGGAACAGAAGATGACAAATGCTTGACATGTTGATCCATGCTAAATAAGAAATCAGCTTGGAACCCACAGCATTCTTGAATTTCATGGAAGAAAAGTTGGTTATATGAATAATAAATAACTAATAAGCTTTCATTGTGGATTCAGATAAACATCTAAGTTGGCAACACCCATTTGTAAAATACAGGTGAAACTCAAAAAATTAAAATATCGTGCAAAAGTTCATTTATTTCACTAATGTAACTTAAAAGGTGAAACTAATATATGAGATAGACTCATTACATGCAAAGCAAGATAGTTCAAGCCGTGATTTGCCATAATTGTGATGATTATGGCTTACAGCTCATGAAAACCCCAAATCCACAATCTCAGAAAATTAGAATACATGCAATCAATAAAACAATGATTGTACATAGAACAATATCGGACCTCTGAAAAGTATAAGCATGCATATGTACTCAGTACTTGGTTTGGGCCCCTTTTGCAGCAATTACTGCCTCAAAGAGGCGTGGCATGGAAGCTATCAGCCTGTGGCACTGCTGAGGTGTTATGAAAGACCAGGATGCTTCAATTGCAGCCTTCGGCTCTTCTGAATTGTTCAGTCTCAAGTCTATCATCTTTCTCTTGGCAATACCCCATAGATTCTCTATGGGGTTCAGGTCAGGCAAGTTTGCTGGCCAATCAAGCACAGTAATCCAACAGTCAGTGAACCAGGTTTTGGTGCTTTTGGCAGTGTGGGCAGGTGCCAAGTCCTGCTGGAAAATGAAATCAGCATCCCCATAAAGCTCGTCTATAGAAGGAAGCATGAAGTGCTCCAAAATCTCCTGGTAGACGGCTGCATTGACCCTGGACTTAATGAAGCACAGTGGACCAACACCAGCAGATGACCAAATCAACACAGACTATGGAAACTTCACACTGGACTTCAAGCATCTTGCAGTGTGTGCCTCTTCGTTCTTCCTCCAGACTCTGGGTTCTTGGTTTCCAAATGAGATGCAAAAGTTGCTCTCATCAGAAAAAAGGACTTTGGACCACTGAGCAACAGACCAGGTCTGTTTTTCTTTAGCCCAGGTAAGACGCTTCTGACGTTGTTTGTTGTTCAGGAGTGGCTTGACAAGAGGAATACGACATTTGAAGCCCATGTCCAGGATCCGTCTGTGTGTGGTAGCTCTTGATGCACTGATTCTGGCCTCAGTCCACTCCTTGTGAAAGTCCCCAACACTTTTGAATGGCCTTTTTGTGACAATCCTCTCCAGGCTGCGGTCATCCCTGCTGCTTGTGCACCTTTTTCTTCCACACTTTTCCCTTCCACATAACTTTCTATTAATGTGCTTTCATACAGAACTTTGGGAACATCCAACTTCTTTTGCAATTGCCTTTTGAGGCTTTCCCTCCTTATGGAGGGTGTCAATGATGGTTTTCTGCACAACTGTCAGGTCAGCAGTCTTTCCCATGATTGTGATTCCTACTGAACCAGACTGAGAGACCATTTAAAGGCTCAGGAACCCTTTACAGGTGTTGTGGCTTAATTAGCTGATTAGAGTGGGACACTTTGAGCCTAGAATATTGAACCTTTTCACAATATTCTAATTTTCTGAGATTGTGGATTTGGGGTTTTCATGAGCTGTAAGCCATAATCATCACAATTATGGCAAATCACGGCTTGAACTATCTTGCTTTGCATGTAATGAGTCTATCTCATATATTAGTTTCACCTTTTAAGTTGCATTACTGAAATAAATGAACTTTTGCATGATATTCTAATTTTTCGAGTTTCACCTGTATACTAATATGCTATTGCTAGTTGTAAGATCTCAATTTACCTGTTCCTGGTAAGTAAAAAAAAATGAAGTGTGAATTAATTAATTGATATTAGTTCATAAAAAGCTATAATATACTAAATTGGTTTTTTACACAGCAATGTTTGCTAATCAAAATATTCATTTTCAGTCAAAAAGCTGACAACTTTTTGTAGCACAGGTGCATATTTTCAGGCTCTGGGTACTTTCTGGATTGCCTTAATTGCACAGTGATTATATCATCAACCAGGAGAAGGAATTTTATTATTTTTCCTGGCCGTCTATACAATGTTAATCCATGTGTCATTGCTTCAGAGAGGCATTCTTTTCATGAGTGTTAACTTGAGCTTATTGTTGTGTTAGATCAAATAAGTTTGTGCTCTGCACAGCCATGCAGAACTTGATCTGAGTACTAACTTGGCTTAACTCCAGTCTTCTGTGGAGTAGGTACTGGAATAAGCAGTGATGGGAAGTAAAGCAGAACTAATATGGAACTACATCTTGCATCTTTGTTATTGGATGGGGAGGGAAGCCTTGCCTTTTGGAACACATATGATAGTTGTAGGGCTGCAGTAAAGATGTACTCTCTTTTGAATTCTCAACTGCCAAAGAAAAAGGATTTTAGGGGGTGTGAAGCGGAAATAGCCTGAGCCAATTTCTTTCTGGATAAATTTCAGGCTCTCTGGTAAGATAATATCAAGGGACTTGATTCATCAATTAAATGTCAACCAACAAACAATAGAATATTGTTGGTAGAACATGATAAATAATAAAATAATCAAATTTTAATCTGATGCCAGAGCAATATAGAAAACGTTTGTATGAAAGTATAATACCAATAATTAAGCTAGAAAGTATTCAGAAGAATTTCACTTCAGCTGACTTCTGGAGACCATCAGCCTGACTTGGGGAGGTGCTGTGCCAGAGAAATCCTTCCTCCTGGCCTGATCCTCCAAAGTTAGGAATCGCTGGTAGATTTTCTCAAGAAATAACTAAGAAAAATAGATACAATAGTTTGATTTTGATTTATGATAGCTGGTCTTCTTGACCAACCAAATTCTTATCAAGATGATATGGGTCAGGTGATTTAAAGTAATATAATAAAGTGTGTCCTAAGACTGGAAATGTGCTAATAGCACTAAATGTACCAGTAATGGATTACTAGTCCTGACTCTTGTTTATATCCACTTTGATATCTGGAACTATTTGATGTGCTGTGCTGTGGATATTAGTGCCACTTTTCTGAGCAGGATTGGAACAGGGTATTTATTGCCTACAGAGCAAGCTGAGGTATGTAAAAGTTCCTGTTAACTACCTATCAGTCTGGAATATTTAAGATTCAGGAGCAGACAATTCAGAACTGAGCCTAGTCAGGAAAGTTAAATGTTTGGTTTCGAAGGAGATTATACCAATATTTTTTTATTCTGATGAAACAGAGTACAATATACACGAATTTCCAGTAGAAGAGAATACATGAATTTCTGTCATAAATATGTGAAGTTTTATTTCTGTTTTTGCTAGTAATATAACTACTGCCCTCAGCCTCAAATTACATAATACTCCTATATTATGGGATAATTGCTAAATACAGTCAAATTTGTAAGCAATCTGCAAATTAAAACATGATATTAAAATAACTATTAATGGCACATTTATTTTATTTATTTAAACAGCAGAGGAGCTACCTGATTCCCAAATGACTCTGGATGGCTGACAATATAACAAAACAAAACAAAATTAACACAGTACAAGCTGTATATCCAGCCATTCATCAAAAAACATCCACAAAAAGTATGCCATATAGGGGCTCCATTCATCCTACCCCAAGGTCTGGGAGAACAGCCAGATCTTCAAGGCCTTCTGGAACACTATTAGTGTGTGAGCTACACAAATTTCAAAGGGAGGTTTTTTTGCCTAAAGTAGTTTCCACCTATGTTGAATGAAGAAGTAGTCAGAAAAGCCTCCTTTAGATCAGGGGTGCCAAACTCGTGGCCTGCAGGCTGGATGCATCATGCACTGGCCATGCCCACCCCCATTTTAGCAAAGGGGGGGAGTTGTGATTTGTCATGTGATGTCAGTGTGACTCCATGAGTTTGATACCCCTGCTTTAGATGGTCAAATAAAATCTTCTATTCCATTTAATGGTTAATTCATACTGAGGGATGAGAGATATTTTCTGGAGTCAACTGTTAAGAGAATTAGAACATACGCTTTTCCCCCCTCCATAACACTTCGTAGTCGTTTCCTGTGCCATTGGCAGCCTTACCACCAGGATTTTAATAATTTCCCATCTAAAAAAATTGCCATATGGTGGAAATAACCATGCAGTACCAGTTTATACACAATTGAATGCTAGGGTTTCTAAGCAATGAAGGGCTGTTCGAGTCCTTAGATAGTGGTGTGCCTAATAAAAAAAGAGAAATTAGAAAATGCATTTTGGATCCTTTAACAAATGCCTACATTTTGGAGTACCACAAGAGCTGGAAAAATAGCACACACAAACACACCCATATACACACACAAGCCTACAGCATGTTGGTGACACTGACAGATAATCTTTTAAGCTTTTTCAGTGCAGACATTTTAACCCAAGTGTTCTGTTGCCATGGTGAACAATGAGTTAGCTCTGGATGCTGAATCTGACCTCAACAATCTGGAATGTGATCTTCATTTGTGCAAATATCCTATCATGGGATCATACTGGAGAACAAACTGCAGCTTTGCCCAACACTTAACCTCCCTTGTGCATCATAATAAGAATGGGGAGAACTATTGTTAGCATATTAGAGAACCTCATGTCCTTTAGAAAGTGAAATTAGTCTGATTAAGAAACTTCAGTGGAAGTCTGTTGACTGTTTAAAGGATAAATGTCTGTTGAACATAACAAATTTTTACTAACGGTAAAAAGTAAGTCAGTTGTACTTCTGGATTCTCTCTCTCTGTTGGAGCATGATGGGTATTGGTCAAAACTCTTAAAGCAGGAGAAAATTCATGTGTACCAACATCTTCTGTCCCTGCTCATACTGATGGGAAAGCATAAGGACCCATTTTGTTCCCTGCAGTGTAGATAAGGTTGTCTGAAGGGAAATTCTGTATGGAGATTTTCTTCTTACCCAGAAAGAAGCAGTAAAAATGCTAGATAAAGTATTCAAAGGTAGTTATGGAATGGATGAGGAGAAAGACCAGAAAGAAGTATTTTGTATACCAAAGAATCCTTGCTAGAAAAACTACATACATGTGTCTGAATAGATGATATCATATTCTCTTTAAAAACCTATGCTTGAACTTTGGGCATTTTCTGAATGCAAGCACCTTTCCACCACCCCCCAGCTTAGGTTGAATCAGGTTGATTTTACAGTTGTAAACCTAATCTTATTAACAAACACCCTGGTTATGTTCAACCTTAATGGTATCGGCTTTTGCATATTTTCACTTAACATAGATTGGCCTTGAAGATAATCAGGATGTTGCAGTGTGTGCAGGATGCAGGGGCTTTAAGGGGTAGGAATTTAGATCATACACATTTGCACTGTGTTAGAATAGGTTGAGGAACTTGCTGTACATGGTTGATCCAGGACTAGTAATTGCTTTTTTAATAGGAGACTACCAGAAAATCCCAGGCTGGAAATTTGAAGCAACGTTGCTGAAGAAGGCAGTGACAAACTTCTCTATGAAAACATTAGGTCAGCAGGTGTCAAACTGGACTTCTTTTTTTGTAATATTTTTTTGTTATATTATGCTGAGAGTCCTGTTCTAATTGGTAAAAAGGAAGATTCAATACTGGTAAAAAGGAAGATTCCTGGTTTAACTACAGCTGGTAGGCTCACTCTTCTAGTTTACAAGACAGTGATTAGATCATTAAAAGAAAGGTTTGCTTGGAATAAGAAATTCTACTTTTCTCATAGCTCCTCTGAATTGTTATACTTATTTAGTTTATACTCAGCTTGTCTACTCAACTTATTCCACTAGTAGCAAGACTTTCTTGGTTTTATAAGGCAAAATTGCAAGGCAGAATACTAAACGCTTGATGCTGAGAGGCACTTCTGGAATAAGAAAGGGGATGATGTCCTGTATATTGATATGTAAGCAGTGAATTTATATAAATAAAAATATATGAAAACTTTGGAATTCAGTATAACTCATTGCAGAAACTGTTTAAATTCAACTTTATATAATTATGACTATGGGAGAAAGCAGAATATCGGCAAGGGTGATAAATTACACCTATTCCTTAATTAAAAATTGTGTAAGAAAGGTGGCATATTTTTCACCAATGTGAAATCTATCCATAACAGATCATGTCATTTAGAATTTATTTTGAGACTTTCTGATTGCAGGCAGTATATAAATATTGTAAAATAAATAAGCATGTTACTGACTTCTGGGAGTGAGTTATAACTCACTAGATCCATTATTGGACAGAATACAGAATAGGATAGAGAGTAACAATGTTGGAAGATACCTTGGAGGTCTTTTACTGTTACCACCTGCTTGAGTAGGAGACGTACCACTCTGGACTGTCCAGAAGGCAGTCCACTCTCTTCTTAAAAACCTCCAGTGGTGGAGCACCCAAAGTTCTGGAGGAAAGTCATTCCTCTGATTGATTGTTTTCACTGCCAGAAATTTCTCCTTAATTTTAGGTTGGATGGATCTCTGTTTAATAAGCTTCCATATGTTACTTCTTGTCATGCCCTAAAATGCTTTGGAGAGTATGTCAACTCCTTCCTCTCCATGGCAGCCTCTCAAATATTGGAAGACTACTATCATTAGACTAGATACACCCAGTTCCTGCAACCATTCATCACTGGAAATATCACTGTTGATACTACCCATGAAACATAGCAATTGATATGCAAGTGGGTTTTTCTGCACCTGCTTTGAACAGGTAAAAGAGAACACACAAAAAAGGAAAATAGACAGAATACTGTAGCTAAAGAGAATTAACGTCTTCAGCATAAATATGTGCCTTTATATGCTTTCTATGGTTTTTGTATTTTTGATTACCGTATAAGACAATTGCATGTAGTACAGATTCCTTGATGTTTTGGAAATTCTGCTCAGCCCTTTTTCAGCCCTGCACACTGAAATTCATCTGTCCACAAAGCAAACAAGAATAAATTTCTAGCTACTGAATTGTTTCTGTTATTAGTTTTTATATTTTACTCTGCTATAAACTCCTCATTTAATGGAGCATGGTCTGTACAAATAGATCTGGTTTTTATAAGTTGAAAGAGCCATGACAAAACTATTTCCATCTGAAAATATGCAATGGGGAATACAGTATAAGGAATAATTGAATTGGAAATTGCAAGACCCTCATAACAATGAAACACCACAGAATTTAAAGAATGTGCCATATATCCAGAGAAATAAAGAAAAAAGGGTGATACACACTTTAAGAAAAGCCTAGCAAAATAGTCTGTTCCCAACAAAACCTGTTTCCATCAACAGTCCCCTAGGGGGTAGTTCTGTCTGTTTGCAGCTGCATCACTGTGCAGCCACAAGAACCAGCAGAAGGGAAGAAAGTAATTACTCTGGAAATAAACAGTGCTATGTGCTCAGTGCAGTTGTGCTCATTTTAGCAACTGGCCAAATAGAGCTCCTCTTTGAGGCTGAGGCCAATGAGTTTTTAGCATTGTTATGTCCTGGAAACAGTCTGCAGGCTGTTGAATGGTATGTTTGTGTACTGCAAATTTCAAACAGAGGCTAGATGGTCCTCAGTAAAAAATGCTGTAGTGGATCTTGCAATGAGCAGAGAGTTACACTGAGATTCCTTCCTATTGTATGATATATATGATATATATGCAGGGGTGGGATTCAAAATTTTTAACAACTGGTTCTGTGGGCGTGGCTTAGGTGGTAGGCGTGGCTTGGTAATCATGTGACTCGGTGGGCATGGCTTGGTGGTCATGTTATTGGCTGGGTGTGGCCAACTCAATATCACTCAAATTGAGGCACGCATCTCCTCGCCTGGCCTCTCATGACTGTGGGGATGCTGCAACAGTCGTAAGTGTGAAAAATGGTCGTAAGTCACTTTTTTCAGTGCCTTTGTAACTTTGAATGGTCATTCCACATAAGTAAAGTACTAGCAAAGGAAGGGAAAAAAAACTCCAGAGACATTCCTGAGAGGAAGTCTAGTCCTGCCAAGAATGTAATAAGGGTTAACGAAGAGGCAGTTTCTGTAAGCAACACCAGAATGTTTCCTTCCTGCCTTCCTTACAGGCAGGGGTGGGATTCAAATTTCTTAACAACCGGTTCTGTGGGCGTGGCCTAATTTGTGGGCATGGCTATGTGGCCATGTGACTGGGGTGAACATGGCCATGTGGCTGGCAACCCAAATTTAAGTGGGTCCTCGCTTAATGACCAGGTCCTCGCTTAGTGGCCAATTACATAGCAAGTGCTTTTTGCCAGTTTCCAAGGCCTGGGGAGGCCCAGGCAAGGCCCGGGCAGGTGGCCATGTGGCTGGCAACCCAAATTTAAGTGGTCCTCACTTAATGACCAGGTCCTTGCGTAGTGGCCAATTGCTTAGCAAGTGTTCTAATTTACGACTGACCTCCACAGAGCTACTTGGCCTGTTTTTGGTGTTTGACAGACACACACACACACACACACACACACACACACACCCTTCTAACCCTGCTATTCTTTGATTCTGTAAGGATCTCCTGCTGGAGCAGGGGGTTGAACTAGATGACCTCCGAGATCCCTTGCAGGCCAGCCCCAGATTCCTATGCTGCTTCAAAGTTTTCTGAAGCCAGGGTTTATGTCCTTCCTTCCTCTCCTTTTTTTCTCTCTCCCTGCCTCCCTCCTTCCATGTATTTATCTATCCATCCATAATATATCTCATTTACTTTCTCTTCTCTCCCTCTTTCTTTCTTTCTTTCTTTCTTTCTTTTTTTCTTCTTTCTTTCCCTTTCTTTCTGCCCCTTCCTTCCATCCCCCTTTCTTCCTTCCCTTTCTCTCCTTTTCTTTCTTTCCCTTTTCTCTTTCTTTTCTTTCTTGTATCTTCCTTCTCTCTTTCTCTCTCTTTCTCTCTCCCCTCTCTCTTTCCCCCCTCCCTCTCTCCCTCATTCTCTCTATCTCTTTCTATCCCTTCCTCCTTCCCTCTCATCTTCTAAAGCTAGGAAGCCCACCTGAAACACACACATACACACACACACAGGGGTGGGATTCTCCCAGTTTGGCCCTGTTCTGTTGTACTGTGCCTCTCAGAGAATAAGTCTGCAGGCAGGGACTGTGCTTTTTAATCTTTGTGCAGAGTCTTCAAAAAAATGCATGCAATCAACAGAAACAAACGAGGCAGCTTAGAAACAAGAGAATGCTCAGAGCAATCCCAGTTCTACAGTATCATAGAATAAGAACAGCCCAGAAGAAAGGCAATAGCAGGAAGGAAGGAAAGAAAGAAAGAAGAAACCACCCTGAGGGCTGCAGCCTTGAACGTTTCAGATTGGTGACCCTTCCTAGACCCAACTGGTGCTTCTTATTGTATCTACAGTACATGAGTTTCAGTCCCAAAGATGCTCCTTCTCCCCAGGAGCCCAGCCTTCAATTCTGGATGAATACTTCTGCACCCTTTCACACTTTGTTCCTCAACATCCTTCTTATATTGGATCATAAGCTATTGAACCAGATCAGAACCAAGAACAACAGTTGCAGTTATGTAGATGTAAAAGAGACTGGAGACTTTACAGCCTTCAAACCCCAATCCAAGATTGCAGACAAAACAGGAGCCTCAGGCTCAATACTTTTAATCCCCTGACACTCATAGCCAGATATTCTTTCTCTTTCATTTGTGTCTCTGTATGTGTCATTGTTACAGAGAACTTACACAAACAAAACAAACTTTACAAGAATAATAACATCTTTAGAAATGATCCTTTCTTCAAAAACCAGACATTAGTAACTGTGAATGGAGAAACTTTATTATTTACTTAGACTCTATTTAACCTCAAGAATTCACTTAAAGGTAATAATCAGGCAACCCAAGACTGACAAATCAAAGTTAATGACTTCAATGAATGAATACAAAAAAACATTTCAAAAATGTAACAAACATCCCATGCTCTTAACAAAAATGAATTTGTAGCACAGGAGGGAAAATTCCAGATTTACAGATATTGTAAACAAAAGGTTCCTAATGCAACCAGGATCAGATGCCTGTATGCCGACTTTCTATATCACCCCATTATTCCTTCCTTCTCTGTCACTGGGGGGACAGCCACCCCGGGGTGGGATTCCTTTTTCCCTCTCTTTCCCTCTCTCTATCCCTCTTTCTCTCTTTCTCACTCTCACCTCTCTTTCCCTCTTTCTCTATCTCTTTCTCTGTCTTCCCTCTTCCTCTTTCTCTCTTTCTCTCCCCTCCCTCTCTACCTCTCTTTCTTTCTTTTTCTTCTGTCCCTTCCTTCCATCCCCTCTTTCTTCCTTTTCTCTCTTCCTTTTCTTCTTTCCCTTTTTCTTTTCTTCTTGTCTCTCCTTCTCTCTTTCTTTCTCTTTCTCTCTCTCCCCCTCTTTCCCTCTCTCCTCTCCCCTCATTCTCTTTCTCTCCCCCTCTCTTTCCCCCTCTCTCTTTCTCTCCCTCTTTCTTTCTTCCTTTTCTTGCCTCCCTCTCTTTCTCTCTCACACACACATCTCGTCTGGGATGAACTGAATGATCAGGCAGCTCAAGTCAGCACTGGGTGCAGAAAAAGGAAAAAAGTACCTCCACATGCCCTCGCAGCGGCGCTTTCCCAGCAATAGCAGGTAAGAGAAGCAGTCCGGACCGGAGCTGCCACAAGCTTCTCCACTGTTCTTTCCAGCTGGGAGAGCAAGAGCACCTCTCAGAAAAGCCTGAAAGTCCCCCTCTCATTGAAAGAGAAGCAGCTCAGTTGCATCGCACTTCTCTCTGCGCCTGGGAACCCATTCGATCAGAGGGGGATTTTCAGGCTTCTCACTTTGCTGGGAGAGAGGCACTCTCGCTCTCCCAGATGGAAAGAACAACGGAGAAGCTTGTGTCGGGTCCAGTCTGCTTCTCTTACCTGCACATGTCCACCCTCCTGGTCCCAACACAGCTGCCAGTCACGAGAGGGGGAGGAGGAGAAGTGTTGCCCGAAGGAACTGGCTGAACAATTATCACCAGCGGCAATGGAAGCATCCCTTCGGGTGACCCTTCTCCTCCTCCTCCCCCCTCCTCTCACAACTGGCGGCTGTGGCAGTGAAACGAAAAGGAAGCGGTTTTGCTCCCGGTAGAAGCGGCGGCAGAAAACGAAAGGAAGCAGGGAGGCAGCAACGTGGCGGAAGTGCTGTGGCAGTAGCGGGGCTGTGGAGCACCCCCCCAGGCCCTCCCAAAGTACGGTACCTCTACGGGGGCAGCGGCAATGGCAGCAAAATGAAAGGAAGCGGGCGGAGGCAGCAGACCTGGCTCCTTCCATCCGCTTCCTTTCATTTTGCTCCTGGTAGATGCGGGCAGAGGCGGCGGAGGTGCTGCAGCAATGGCGCTTCTTACAGGAGGTTGCCACATAGGGAGAGCTGGGACAGCGCCATGTGGTGGCTTAGCCAGCCAGCCAAGCCCAGGGACATTGGAGGGCAGCTAGGTAGGCTCCAGCCAGCGGCGCCGGCGGGATGAGGCCGCACTGGTGGGGAAACCAGCCAGCTGAGCCCAAGGACATTGGAGGGCAGCTAGATAGGTCCCAACCAGTGGCACCAGTGGGATGGGGCCGCGTTGGCAGGGAAGCCAGCCAGCTGAGCCCAGGGACATTGGAGGGCAGCTAGGTGGGCCCCAGCCAGTGGCACCGGTGGGATGGGGCCGCGTCATCAGGGAAGCCAGCCAGCCGAGCCCGGGGACATTGGAAGGCAGCTAGGTAGGTCCCAGCCAGCAGCACCAGTGGGATGGGGCCACACCAGCAGGGAGCTAGCCAGTCAAGCCTGGGGATGTTGAGAGGGCAGCTAGATAGGCTGGGCGAGGTCAGGGAGCCCCAGGGATAATGGGGGAAGGGCTAGCGTGACTCACAGGCTTACCTGTGAGCAGGCAGAGTAGCGAAGAGGCTCGTGTTACAATGGCATGTTGGCAGGAAGCAATAGCAGGCAGAAGCAGGCTGCAGGCATGTTGTGCATGCGCAGTAAAAAAAACCATTTTTAAAAAAAACATTTTTTTTAACTTTGGAGCAGTGGATAGGGGCGGGGGCTGGGTCCAGTGAAGGGAGGGGCAGGCAGGGGAGAATGAGGAAGGGATTTTTGCGCACGTGCAGTAAAAGAAAACCCAGTTTTTAAAAAATGTTTTTTACTTTGGAGCAGCAGATGGGGCAGGGACCGGGGCCAGTGAAGGGAGTGGTGGTGGTGGGAGAGAATGAGGAAGGGATTTTTGCACGTGCACAGTAAAAAAAATTGGGTTTTGGCCCATAGGAGCAGTGGAGAGGGCGGGGCCAAGCAGTGGTCGGTTTTACCAATTCCTAGAACTACCCGTGATGTTAACAACCAGATCTATAGAACCGGTGCAAACTGGTAGAAACCCACCCCTGCTTACAGGATTAGGCCAGTAATTTCTTCTAACAACCAGTTCTCCAAACTGCTTAGAATGTCAACAACAGGTTCTAGCGAATAGGTGTGAACTGGTACAATTCCACCCCTGTATATATGGTGGGGAGTATTAGATTGAAGAAGTGGATATTAGATAAAATCACCTTTAGCCATGAAAACCCACTGGTGACCAAGTGGGCAGTCAGTCTCCTTTACCCAATTTTACTCACAGGGCTGTTGTACTGATGTTAAATTGAAAGGCAAGTTTTTTGTAATCTGACTTGTAAGCTCCTCAAAGAAACTTGAATACACGCTTATCAAACCAATAAAGCACATGGTCCACATATACATGCAAGTATACATTAAATAAAAAGAAAGAGAACATCTCATAAATCCCATGAAGACAAAAAGGATCACTCTGAGAGGATTGTTAACTCAGGACAGAATTGAAATGTCTCCATAGGCGACACATTCAACAAATCTGTTCTGGACAAGTGGCCTTATTATTAAACACAGCACAGTCCAGCTTATCATTTTTTCCATCAAAGGCCAGATGACATTTCTTATACTGTGAAGACTTCAAAAGCTCATGCTTGGTAAAATTTGCAGAATATTTTAATCAAAGGCTGCATGTGTTACTGTCATAGAAGTAAAAGCACCAGTGCAACAAAATATGATAACATGGATTGCTTGTTACATGATGTCAGATTTAACACAACTTTTGGGGATGATGGGAGTTGGAGTAAAAGGATAATTCCTGATACTGAAAGCTGGTCTGGTATATCCAGTTAGAAAATTGAGGACTTGCAGGCAAATATAGGGGTGATCCAGGTCTCTAAAGGCATATGGATTCCTCTCCAGTCATCCTGGTCAAGCTTTGGGGAAATAAGGTTTGGCATAGTCAGTAGAGACCGTATTAAGATACTGGATTCAAACCAGTTCCCTGTGCCATGAAAGACTGGGAAGTAAGCATAGGAGATATGTGGAAGTAAGCATAGGAGATATTAGATCTACCACTTACGTTGTAAATACGTTTGGTGTAAAATCTGTTAATTATCAAGTCTTTGCCTGCCTACCTATCCCAAGAGCGGTACCAAAATAGCTATAGCTTCTAGCCTTTTAAAGTATGGAGCAGAGAGGGGAGTTTTGATGGCACTCAGATGGACAGTTGCAGCTCAGTCAGGGAATCCAAAAGTCACTCTTCTGTATTTAAATCTAAATGGCATGCTTTGGCACTTGCACAAAGAAGATCTATTCATGTTAAGGGCTTTCCAGAAGGATGGCAGGGATGAGGCTAACCTTATCTCAGGGAAAATGATGCTCCAGAGGGCAGAGCCCATGGCAGAAAAGACACATCGAAGAGATCCTTCATCTTTAAGATATAGGTAATATTTGAGTTGCTTAGATGTATTTGCTGATTATAATCCTTACCTGTCACTAGTAATCATTATCTGTATTCTATCTGAGCTGTTTTGTAGACAAGCTCAACTACACCATGTTTTTACACCTTTGAGCAGCAGACCTCATCTACCTGGGATCTATTACATTTTCCTTAATAGCTATTTATTGGCATTCCCTTTAGGGCATTATTTCAGTATTGAAATTATTTATTTACTTACAAGCAAAGTTCTAGGAATCTTGTCTATGAAACAAAGCCAAGTTTAAAGGAAGGTTGCTAGATAAAGCTATCATTCCCAGGTAAAGAAAGAATTAAAGTTCTATGTGGTTTGGAAGATGTTATCTGAAGGCAGATCTCCCATAGAAATTCTTTTGTGAATGAGTTGCTCACAAGTTCTCAGAACTGTAATAGTGTCCATGGTCCAAAAATATTGCACACCCTGGTCTGAGTGCTCTTAGTTACATAACACATTCTCCCAACAGATCCTTGATCTTTTTTTCTCATCTTGATTGTGCTGTTGTTCTACTGTTAATCTATTTGCCATTTCCATCAAGCGCACTAAGCAGTTTTAATGTGTTTGTCATTTTAAAGTCTATCAAAATAAACTTAGATGCAGGTTACATAAACAGTAAGAATATAATAAGAACCCTCCTGGATCTGATCAAAGGTCCAGCATCCTGTTTTTCAAAGTAGTTGGAAAGACTGCAAGGACCATTTGAAGATATTTTTTCTCTTCTGCCACTGCCCTGTTGTACAAAGTGTTTAGCAACATGTGTCTTATAAACTTGTAATATTCCTAAAGCCTTACATTAACATGGTTTTACTTCATTGATATATTTAACTCCCTTTTAAATCCATTGACGTTACTTGGCAACAAATTCCATAAGTGAATTATGTGTTTTTTTTTTAAAAACTACTTTCTTTTCTGTATCTTGAAAATTTTGCCAGTTTTATTGGGTAAATCACTGGCTGGCTTCCATAATTTAATGTATTTATAGACATCTTGTGTTTTGTGTTTATATTTTTAGAAGTGTATTGCTCAGTTTTATTAGTTTTTGTTGTTTGTTATATTATTGCTTTACCTTAGTATTGCCAGAATTTGTTCTCTTGAGAATAAGACTCCACATGTGAAATGCATCTTTGCTTTTTATAGCTTTTCTGATTCTGCTAATTAACCATGATGGCATCTGTTGGACTTAGTCATATATTTTCTAACTTAGAATGTATTTTCTAGCTGAGTGTCTGTTAGGTCTTGGTTTCATTCAAATGCCTTGAAAAAATGGAACCCTTTGATCCTTTCCCTTTAACTAGTTCCCCCGTGCCTTGGAAATTTAATTAAATGAAATTAAATGTGTCTGCAGTTGGGAATTTTTATTATTTTTTTATATATTTTATTATATATTTTATTATTTATTTTTATAATTTTAATATGCATCCAACAGTCTAATATTGCTTGCATTCCAGGTGCAGGTGCAGGGTACCACCTGAATTGTCATATGTCACCTTCCCCTTTTTAGTTCCCATGACCATTCTGGGCCCAGCCTTTTATTATACGTTTGCGACACAACTCAAACATTCCCTTACCCAGCCATCATAAGGTTAATTGATGTTCTATTCATCTATATATGATGGGGTTTTTTCCCTGACGTAGTTCAGCTTGCAGAAGAAGCCCAAGAAAACATGGGTATATTATTGTTATTCAAATATTTCAGCACTTTGGTTCACTATTTCAGCAGATCAGCATTTGTAATTAAGATGTCCATGTAAACAATCTGTGAAGGACAACACTCTATTTAATAATATCCACTTCCAGGCCAGATTTCAGAAGGGATAGTAAAGACACACAAAGCTTTAGCATCTGGACTGCAGCTGGGACAAATAACATGTACCCAGTTTTTAAATGTGCATCTAAGCCACCACATGAAAATATCCCACACCTAGGTATGGGTGTGTGTGTGCATTTTTTCCTTATGACAGGTTGCCTATCACTGAAGAAAAAGGTAATTCCTGCATAATAAAATGTAAGGATAGAGAGAAAGTGGTTTGAGCAATGGTGATGAGACTGCAAAAGATTGCAGAAAACCTTTCTTAAATGCAGTTGCCCTTATTAACATCTGAAACGTTCCTTTTGTGAAACCAAAGTTAATTAACAGGAACACAAAATATACCATTTTGGTTGCTATTAAGTCTAATAATATTTCTTTACTGAAGAATTGGGTGGGGTTTTTTGTCATTTTCTACTCACAGTTATTTCTGAGCTGAAACAAAACAAAACTGCCCAGATAGTACACTTTGGGGTGTATTTATCCCTGCATACCCATGGATCCTGTTCTAGATTACTGTAATCTAATCCTTTTAGCCATGTACTGTTGTTGTTAGGGTGACTTTCTTCAGAAAAGACCCAGAAAGTTGGTTTGGTTATCTGAATAAAAATGAGCAAATTTATTTATTTATTTGGCTTTACATAGCTAAAAGAAAAAGATAATGCCTCTTAATATTTCTTAAAGAAACTTCTATAGGCTACAAAATTAGTCCCAAACAATCTTTATGGGCATTATAAAAGTGCTGAATTGTTTATCATTTATTAGTAGCCAGATTAATTTCTTCTAGAATTTATTTACCTAATAACTAGATTATAAATCCAAAGAAATTTATAGGAACAGCTATCCGGTGTTGTAACTACCTATATTCCAAAACATTATCTGTGCAAATTTGGACTAGAGGAAATGGGCAAGACTGGTGAATGGAGTCAACTCTAGTTATCTTTGTTACATTAAAACTAGAACTAGCATGTTGTATTAAGTTTTAGCAGTGTTCTGTCTTAGCGAATTTACTTTACTTACATATTATGGGTAGAATTCAAGAATCTTTCACTCTTTGAGAATGTGATCTATTAATGGCAGTCTATGTGGTTGCATGCAAAAAAATTCTACTTTCATTCTCTTGCATCTTCAAACCCTGACAATATTGGCAAAATTGTGTTAAACTTATTAACTTTGAGTTAAATGAAAAATTGGTAAGATGGATTTTGAAAAACCAAGCAGAGACAGAGAAAGGATGCAGCATTCAACCCTAAAATTTATTTTTCATGATATAAAATAGGTGGAGCACTTAGTCTTTCCTGAAAAGCTGGAAGATAATCTGCAAACCTACCTCACCCCTCCCCTTGTCTTTAAGAGACTGTAAATAATTGCAAACAGCTTTAATATGTTCACTGTCTTGTCAGAATTTATATACAAACCATAATAGTAAAGTATTTCTTTATTTAAACTGCTATAATTATGATTCATGTTTGAAAATGTTGCCAATCCAATTTGCAAAATAGTTTCCCGTAAAACAAGATTCAAGAAAAGTTTATTTAGAATTTGGATCCATTCAGTACTTCTATCCAACAAGTAATTATTCCTGAATAAGACGGGCTATTTACATTGAAAGAATTGAGGATGGGCAAAGAATTACTGGAAGTCTTTAAATGTACTGGCTGGCAGTATGCTTTATATATAATTAAAGATGCTGGTTATTGCTTATAAAGCCCGTCATGGACCAGGTCTGTAATATTTGCAGGTCTGCCTGAGTATTTCTGCCCATTCCACATGGTCTCATGGGATGGGCATATTCCAGGCTCAATTTTGCAGCAATGTTATCTGATGGGACCTGGGAGACAAGCCTTTTCTGAAGCAGTGCCTGCCTTTTCAAACAATTTCCCCCTAAGACTTGGAAAGCCCTGACCCTATTAGCCTTCAGGAGAGGTTTACAAAATCTACTTTTCCCAGGGTATTGGCCCAGGATAATAGATGAGCCCAACTTCTGAGAAACGGAATGCATGATTGGTGATCCCCATCTCTATGTGGTTGTTATGTTGGCTTATGTGTTTTATTTTGTGTTATAGTTTTTATTTGCAATATTCTTGGGGGGAGGGCTTTATTTCATGCATGCTGCCCAGAGTCATGATTATGTGAGTTGCACAGCTGTATACATCTTCTAAGTAAATGAAAGGTCACAAAGAATATATGTTTTAAAATAAATATGCATAGAAAGTCCTACTACATGTTGATTTGTTGGATCTTTCTAAAAGTGGCTTTTCACATTTACTGTAGCTTCTACCAAATATCAAAAATGACTGATATATTTCTCCAGACATTGATGAACTATACTAGCAGATCCCTTTAGGACTTATCAATCTATTTATATTTAAGGAAAAATAATGATTATAATTTTTAAAAATATATTCCAATGGTTCTTTTTGTCCCCCATTACAAGAAGTCATGGATAGTCCTCATTTAAAAAAATATTACTTAAGGTTTAAGAAAACTCTGATGTAAAACCTAAGTTCATTCTTTTTTCAATGATCAGACCAAATTCTGGGTATATGCTATCATTGTGTCTGTTTCAACACAGTAAACTGAATCCATCTTTTCATGTGTGAATCCCTGCTGATTGAAATGCAAGAGGGAATTATTCCATTTACTGTGGGTGTGATTTCAGTGGAAATCAGAATTTCATTTCCTATATCTCTGGTTGCAGTTCTGTGAATAAACAGAGAACCATCATTTTGCTTTTCTTTCCTATCAGATCCTACAGTTGACTTGCTCTACAGAATAAAATGAACAAGATGAAAACGTTCAAGCGCCGCTTTTCGCTTTCAGTTCCTAGGACAGAGACTATTGAGGAATCCCTGGCAGAATTTACAGAGCAGTTCAATCAGCTCAACAACAGGAAAAATGAAGGTAACAAGTTGAGGGCAACAGCACTGAAATGTTAAGTGGGTAATCTAGGGTGTCCAAAGCCATTTCAAAAACCAAACAGCTGAAGCCCTCAGAATACAGAGATCCACCTCATGGGAGCAGGGCCTTCTTGTTAACCATCAAAATCTATGAAGTGCAAGATGTTTCAAATTTAAAACATCTTGAGCTTGAAATAGCCATTTTGACTGTTCAGAAAATGTCATTTCAGTGCTGGAAAGAAAGCATGCTGTTCTCAGGTAATTTCAAGTTGAATGTTGAAACAACCTTGAAGTGATCTCAGCTCAACAACAAAACATCTGTATCTGAGAGTTTTGTTTTGAGTTGGAACCAAACATTTAGGCTGTTTCAACTCACTGATTATTTCAAATAGGACTGTTTGTTCCAGTATGGAAACAAGGGATGTTTCCTGTTTTATGCACACCTCCCTATTCTGAGGAAGTGAACCAGGACACCATGGCTTGCTTGCTTATTTGAAGACACATTTCTGTACTATCTTGTGGCCCTACAAAACAGTTCACAAAATGAAATACCATACAACTAATTCAAAAAGTAAAGAAGTTAAAGCAGAAATTTAAAGATCAGTTTTTTTAAAAAAAATTGGGGGGTGGCATTATGGAATAATCTCTCCAAGTGGTTTCCTTTCATATGAGAAGATTCATTGAGCCTCTGGTGGATGTGCCTGGGAAGCATCTCAAATGTAAGATAAAGTTCAAGGTATAGCTGAGATTCTACAATAGTTCTCTCCCATTTCAATTATATAAATGTATTTGTATACAATCATGAGTTATATTTGAATGTGAGTAGAAGAAACACATTGTTCAAAGCTATTCAGTATCTACTTCATATTTTAATATTGGAAAAAGCAAACTGCAGTCAAGATCTAATATGACATGTTTTCTGGTTTATACATAATACATCTGATTGTTGAGAGGACAATTTGGTACCTTTTTCAAGTTTTGTGTTAAATATTTATTAATTGAATATATATGCTTGATTTTATTTAGACATTTCAGTTTTGTAAACCTTTAAATTCATTCTTCCATTGAAATCTAATCTTCCCATTAAACATTGGTTGGGTGGGTGGGTGGATGATTGATTATGTGCCCTCAATTTGGTGTCAATTCTTAGTGTCCACCTAGCTAGATTTCCTCCAGGAAATCTATCCTCAACATTACTCCTTCAGATCTTTCAATCATACATCCCTTGCAGCTATAATTGAGACAATTCACTTTGCTATTCATTGTCCTTCTCTTTCTTTCCATATTTCCCAGCATGATAGACTTATCTAGAAAATTAAGCTTTCATATAATATCTCCAAAGTATGATAATTTTAGCCTGGTCATTTGTGTGTTAAGTAAGAGCTCTGGATTAATTGTTCAATAATTCAATTTTTTTGCTTTGTTAGCTTTATTCTGGTATCCACAGGAGAAAATTGCATTATATGTTACTTCTCTGTTATTCACTTTTATGCCAGCAGCATCTATTAATAAACTAAAAAGAAGGAATTATCAAACAAATAATTATCACTAAGCAATAATAATAATAACAACAATCAAAAGACTGCGCTACTTGGAACAACATACATTTTAAGAAGATACTTGATACATTTTTAAAAGTTCAGTTGACTGAGTTTCATGTTTAATGAATAATATACACACACATACACACACACACACACACACATATTGCAATGTTAAAGACTAATTCCTTCAGACTCTATACAAAAAAATTTAATACAAAATTCTTTCTCTGCCAGCCAGTAATTGCATGATATGTTGCTTTTAATTTTATATTATTTTTATTCTAGTTTTCATATTTTGTAAGTTTCCCTTGGATTCTTTTGAAGAATAGGATATATATGTTTAAAACAGTTAAACAGTTACATGTTCCTATTTTTTCTTCTTCTGTGTATGAACTGATTGCTGTAGCAAAGTAAGGACTGGATACTTTTTTCAATTAATTGCTCCTATTTATAACTAGACTTTAACCAATGTTATCAGTCTGAAAAATGATATCCAATCTAAACCTTGCTTTGGTTTGCTTTATTCTACTCTTTCAGATATTCTCATTTGACTAAGATAATAACAGGAAAAGCCTAGAACATACAAAAGGAAAATCAGATAATTTTCTGACTGGGCACAAGGAGTTCCAGGCAGTGTCACCTTGGATTTGGCACAGCCTGCTGGTGTAAAGCTAGTGATGTGGGGTTTTTTTCAGAATTGCCAACCATTTATGAAAGTGATGCCTTCAATTCTTCCTTTGAATGGACCTTCTGCTGTCTTAATCCCATATGGAAAAGCTACTTGTCATCTGGCTCCTTGTGATTCACATTCAGTTAGAGAACTTTGAGATCCATAAAACAAAGCTTCATGACTTGTAACAGCAATAGATATGTAGATATCATTCTCTTCTCTATAAAATCTCAGAATCAACTTGGACAAGTTGTGAAGATTGTTTAGGCCTCTCTTTGTTTTTGTCCCTCCTCTCTGTTCTCTACAGATGAGTCATAAAGGATGATATTGCTGTCAGTTCAAATTTTCTCTTTGATAAAGTTATTGGAGTACAAGCAGTAATGGGTAGAAAATTGAATAGGCTATATTTAATGGATATTTTTGTGGAGCTTGGTCTTTAGAATTGAGCAGAAATGTTAATGCTTAACCAAGTAATTAAGACTTCTGATTCAAGCAAAGGAAGGAGATTCTGGCCTAGTTCCCCAGGAGATCAAAGCTTGTTTTTGCAGAGGCAGTGTTTAAATATCTTGATAAAAGAGGGGGGATCATCAAAGGCAGAGGAATGTTTGTGATTTCCCTTTTAATTTACTTCGATACCTTATGCGCCCTCATTATATGCTGAGTCATAGGGCCTTCTGTGGTTCACATTAAAAGTGAAACCGTTGAACAGGTCTCTGCAATGTTCTCCCGGCGGCTGCCTTCAAATCCACTTAATCCTTTGGCCAATACAGTTAAGATGTAAACACCTCCCAAGTTTGTTACATCATCTATACCTTTTAGGAGAAGATAATGTTGTTTCTCTTATTCTCTCTGTCCTTTCTTGTCTATTCACATAGTCTTCCCTTGTCAACTGCCTCGTTCACCAACTGCTTAAAGTAGAGCAAAAATATATGACTGATCCTCAAACTTGCGACTGTTGCAATGTCCTTATAGTCACATGATTGCTATTTGGGTGCTTTGCAACTGGCATGCATTTATGGCATTCACTGAGTCCCCTGGTCACATGACTGCCTTTTGCAAGCTTCATTGCCAGGGTCTGGACAAGTAGTCAATGGAGAATGGTGGAACTGTAAGTTGCAGTCATGTAATGTCTCGCTTTTTCCCTCTCTTTTTTAAAAATAATTTTATTCCAGTTTCCAGATGCAAAGATAAAATACTAATACAAACTAAGAAAAATATTGAAAGTAAAGAAAAACTGCAAAGAGATAGAAAAAATGCAGTCATTAAATAAGGGTATCTGTACTACCTCATAAGACAGCTAGAGGGTACAACTCTACTGTTACTGTTTTATTTTCATATTGTTTTCTCTCACCTAATAATATCTTAATTTGATTTTTTTTTACTTTGACATCTACATTCTAAAGTTTAATGACAAATCTTCCAGATCAATTGCCTTAAAGCAGGAGTGTCAAACTGGTGCCCCTGCAGGCCGGATGCATCAAGCGCAGGCCACACCCATCCCAGCTCCACAAAGGGAAAAAATGTTGCGATACATCACATGATGGCAACATGATGCAATGAGTTTGACACCCATGTCTTATAGGCTTTGACCATATACTGTATGTATATTCAGATTTTGTTCTGTATCTGTTACAATACATTCTTGAGACATACACTATATTCAGGAAACCTAGATCAACAGGATTTTTTCCCTTTGTTTTTTGCATACTAGTAGAAACTCTGTGCCACACATCTGATGCTGGTATTCACTGCTCTGCCTGCCACTCATACATCCATGGAATCTAGAAATTTACCAGTTTAGATTATGGCTGAAATGATCTCCCCAAATTTGTCATTAAAGCCCATTTGAATTTATTGCTCAAACTAAAAAACCATAGTTACCCAGGGTCCCTAGCCCCACTAATCAAGGTTTATAAGGCTAAAGTTACCACAATGCTCTTGTATGGAGCAGAAATTTGGGGTCTTTACTCAACCACAGTCTTAGAACAAACACAGTCCCAACATTTGAGATGTATTTTGGGTGTAGATCCAAGAACATCTGCTGCAGCAGTTAAAGCTGAATTGGGAATTCATACAATTCAGGCATTATCTAAAATTAGAGCTTATAACTACTGGTGCAAAATTAATGAAATGGAGACTGATAGACTACCCAAAGTATGCCTACTAGAGCAAAGGAAACTGCAATCACAAAGCTCCTGGATCACCAAACTAACAAATTTTGTAAGAAGCTGTGGCCTTCCTGTCTCTTGTGTAACAGGAGAACAATCTGAAAAAAGAGTTGCCCAAAGAATTAAGGATATAGAAGCACAAACTGACATAGCTATCCTTAGTAAGGTGGGTAACTTGGCTGAGTAAATACAAACGTACTTTTCAAGTAGACAGTTACTTGAAGTTACAACTCCCAAAACAGCTTAGGGAGATATTTACAAGAGCGAGATTCGAACAGCTTGACACAATGGTCAGATACGAGAGATTTCATGCTATACCGTACAATGAGCGTCTCTGCATTCGTGGAGCAGCGGAGGTAAAGGACCTGGTTCACATCCTATTTGACTGTTGCATATATAAGAGGATGAGAGACAGGTATCTTGGTCTATATACCAGACGAATGACCCATTGGGATCCCCATATCAAAATAACTTACCTTATGTCTGGCCAGAACTTGAAAATAACATTTAACATAGCACAGTACTTAAACAAAATGATCCAGTTGAGATCTGCATATGTGGGACTGATTGGGGTGGATTGTAGGGCAACTCAGTATGATGCTGTCATATTTTATCTATATCTTAAATTATTCTACATTATTACAACTTCATTTTAGATTGTATTTTATTATTATTTTATCTAAATTGTATTTTATTCTGATTCCATTTTAAATTGTATTTTATCCAATTCCATTTTAAATTGTATTTTACTAAATTCCATTTTGAATTGTTTTTATCAGATTTTAACAACAATTTATTGCTGGAACTTTGCACTTTGATATGGTCCAAGGGCTAATCAATAAAGACTGTACAAAAAATTTGTCGTTCTAAATGCAGATTATATATTTTGGGTATGTTGTTCTCACATTGAACATTTCAGGAATGGTTTTGCTTCTTCAAATGGATGGAGGCAAACCATCATTTGAGAACTACAAGCTACTTTTAAGTTGGTTTGCAGATTTTTAGTCCCAAGAGATGAGTTAATCAAGGCAGACTATTGTTTTAAGCTGTTGCAATAGTTGCAGATTTATCAGAATTTGGACAACTCTCCAAGTAGATTGGAAGTCGTGCTTGCCATGGGAGGTAACTCTCAGCTGGCAGAATTGTAAGCCGCAAGCCAAGCCTAGGAGGGGGGCATGTTTTAGACAAATTAAACATTGTATTTTTGTTTGCTCAGAAGTCCACATGCTGATATTTGGCCTTTTCATACTATGCCTTACATTTCTGTGATAAATAAAGCAGGCAGAGCCAGAGGCAGCTGTAGGAATTGGGAGTGGGGGGTGGGGATGGAGAAAGAGAAACTTTATTTGTAGCTGTATTCAAATGTGTGTGTGGAGGGAGGGTTGATCCTGCAGTTTTTCCCTTGTAGAATTACTTAGAAATATAGTAAGTAGAAATACTTCCATTTGGAAAACTAGAACAAGTGGTGCAGATTTTTGTCATTTATGACATTTCTTGGGACTATTTTAATGCAAATATGTATTCCAGAAAAATCTTATTTTTTCCTTTAGGAACTATTGCTATGATGCTTTTTCACAACATGAAACTAATAGGATTTGCCCACAAGAATTCATTTCAGCTCTTGAGCTCATTTCTGCTTAGCTGAGCCAAATATTTATTTCATAGAATATAAATCAATGGCCTTCCTGCTTCAGGACATCATGAGCATCCATCCCAGTTCATGCTGATTGCAGCATTTCCATTCTACATTTATTTACTGTTTCAGGAGTTTGCATGATGCAGGTAGTCCTCACTTAATCATGGTGACAGGGACTGGAATTTCCATCACTAAGTAATGCAGTTATAAAATGTGACATCACATGACCATTGTCCCAGTTGCCATTGTTGGACAAAAATCATAGGTGGTCATGTGACCGTATCTTGCAACTTTCTGTTACTATCCCTCAAGCAAAATCAACGGGGAATGTGGCTGGAAGTTGCAAATCTCAGGTAGATCACAAGCAGGCCAGAGGGTTGGTGAGTACCATGGAGTGAAGTGAAGAGGTGCTGTGTGGGACCTGGGGATGTTGCTGGTGTTCAAAAAATGCTTGTGGGCTGGGAATGGGGTGCTACAAAGCAAACACAGAATGTGGAGTATGAGATCCCTAGGATCTTGTCATCTAATACAAGGTTGATTTTACTTGTAGGAAGCCGGCAGGGAGGGACACAAATGGAGACCATATGATCATAGGATGCTACAACTGTTATAAGTTTGAGCCAATTGCCAAGCTCCTGGATCACAATCTCATGACTGAAAGGGTGTTGCAATGATCAGCATAAGTACCATTTATTCCACTCCATCACAACTTCAGATAATTGCTAAACAAGTGGTTGCTATCCAAGACCTACCTGTAATTATCATTAAGCGACTGTTTTACTTTTTTATCTGAACCTTTTCTGTTCTTACTTCTTACAAAGTCACAACCTTTGGTAAGAAGTGGAAGAGCAGTGCAATGAGTGTATATGATGTAATGTTAAGGTATTGGCCTAGGACTTAGGAGACACAGGTTCCAGTCTGCCACAACCAGGGAACCATGAAAAGTCCCTGAGTGACCTTGGTCTCTCCACCCAGCCTACCTCATAGTGCTGCTTTCATGGAAATAAAATGAAGGAAGATCCTTTGTAAACCCTTTAAAATTTGAAGGAAAGGCAAGAAGTAATTCTAACAAAGAAACAAGCACAAAGTATAGACCACCATGCTGTTCTTCCATCTTTGTAAAAAAACAAGAATTACAAATGTATATTTTACACAGCTGAGACCTTCACCAGCCCTCCTTTGGTTCAGTTCACTCTACTGGTACTTTTCAATCTCCTGTTGTTTTAATCAGTGTTTACATTTGTTCTAAAATACTTTTTCACCTGCACTAAAATTATTAAGGTAGATTTGTAGAATCAAATTATACACTGGATTAAGTAAAAACATTTCACACAAAGCATAAAAATATAAAAAGCACTGTGCTGGATTAGACTAAAGAACTGTTTGTCTGCTAGGCTGGCATCCATTCATTCACTCAATTTAATGGCCACCCAGCTGCATAAGATCTGGGCAGCTTATTTGATTAAAATTTTAACCTGTGTTTGAAATCTTTCTTTAAAAGTATCTACAAAAATGTGGGTGTTTTTGTTTCTTGTTCATTTTAATAATAAGGGGAAATGTATGAGGAAAAGTTAAAAGATCAGAATACATTTAATGTACAGAAGAGATGGCTGATGGGAGTTGTGATTGCAGTCTTTTAATATCTCAAGGCTTGTCACATTGAAGAGGGAGTGGCTATATTCTGTATTGTGCAAGAGAGCAGAACCAGAATCAATGGTTTAAACCAGACATGTCCAAACTTGGAAACTTTACTACTTGTAGACTTCAGCTTCCAGAATTCCCCAGCCTGCCATGTCCACAAATCTTACAGTTGCCAAATTTGGAGACCTTGGTTTAACTTTAAACTAAAAGGAAGTAAATTCAGGATAGAAACCAGAAAGAATATACTTAGTTCTTTAGAAACTGGATAAACATCTCTCAGAGATGCTTTAGTAGTCCCTGTGTATACCTGCATCTATCATTTCTGTCCCCTGTAAAAGAATCTGATATTACCTTGTAGAAGGGCTTGAAATAAGCATGTGGTACAGCTCTGTTAGGAGAGTTATAGTTATGAAATGTTCTTTAGTTGCATGCTTTTCATAGAAATGCCTTTGCAAATTCTGAAAATGTTATTTAATGGAGCCCTTCAGTAAAATGGTGAAGAGTTTTGCTGAATTCCCCTCTGGGTCTCCCTTCTTCTAACAACAGCCATCAAATTGTGAACCATGGAGAAGTAGTTACACATGGAAGACTCCTTTCTTTCAGATCTCATTTTCCATTTGTGGCTCAACAACACTTCAGAACTACTTTCTCAAGAGATCACTTATGTTTCTTAGAGACGCGCTTTTTTTTCAATAGCATAACCAGTTATCAAGTGAAGAGGTAGATATGGAACCAGTGCATACACTTGAAAAACTATTTGGAAAAAAAATCTTTGAACCTCTCACAAATATAAGGAAATAGTCATTCAAGTCTCTATAACTCTTAAAGCAGCAGAAGTCTGAAAAGGGGGCTGTTTTATGACAAGCAGCTAATATTTAATTTAATCCCCTACATTCTAACTATCATGACAATGATCCTATTTGGCTCAGGTCCTCTGTTAGAATTGAGGAGTTTGAATATGGGATGGGTGTCTCAGGTATTGGAAAGTGCTACTTTAAGTTACAGGTGGCCATTTCCATCTTCTCTTCGAGAAAAGGCCAGGATTCTGTGTCTGTCCATCATGGACCTTAGACAATTTTATTGTGTTTCACATGGGATCTCTGATATCTGGTTGTCCAACACCCCCTCTAAATACCTGCTGATTTAAATGTTTACAGTTGCTCTAGGTTGCTTGTTTATCTCAGCCACACACTGTCCCTGGCATTGCCAGTCTCTATGGTCACCTAGTAAATTGCTATTTATTCTTCGTTTCTGATCAGATATGGCACAAGGACATTTACATCTGGCTCACCTGAATAGGGATATCCGAATGCAGCCCAGTTCTGCCTCACCTTTGGAAGGTCGGTCCCCAACTTCTGTACATTACCGAAATGGCAACCAGCGCCGCTTTTCTATGGAGGTAACCTGCAAACTATTAGACAAGCTTTGCCCAGTGCCAGAAATGATGCTGATGGAGTTCTGGGAGATGCCTCTTCCTCCTCCCTTTAAACATAGCAAGATAAATTTGGAAGCTTGACACCAAAAGGAACCGACCTCAAATATCAGCGGCCTATCTAGTTTTCTCTTAACATGTGGTGTATTTTGTTGTATAATAATTGTGCATATGTTCAAGTCTAGAAGCTGCTCCCACAACAGCTAATGCTAGATTTAACCTGACATTTATTAAAATTATATTGTATCGTTTTGTAGTTGGATCCCACTATCCAGTTTGGAAGATCTTGTCATGTGTGATGTGTTATTTTTCTTCCCAGGATGTCAGCAAGCGTCTCTCTCTGCCCATGGATATTCGCCTACCCCCAGAATTCCTCCAAAAACTAGAAATGGAAAATCCAGAGATTTCTAAGCCTCTCAGCAGGATGTCACGGCGGGCATCTCTGGTGAGTCTCAAGAACTCTAGAGGTTCCACCGTTTGGCCCAGAGTTTTGTGTTTCAGTTGTAATGTCATCAGATGGTACATCGTCACTGCAAACATTGGCTAGAGGTTTGCTTAGAGTTTCTATCAATTCTTACAGTTTCAGCTTAAAAGAAAAGATTTAAATGTTTTCACAGTAAAGTAGCGTAATGATTTTAGTAGTTTTCCTGTCTGATACAGGTAGTTCTCATTGAGCAGTTGACTCTTTTAACTACCATTCACAGTAATGACAGTGATGAAAAAGTAACTTTGCAATCAGTCCTTGAATTTACGATCTTTGGACATCTGTAAAGCCAAGGAAACCTGAATTGTGATTGTTAAACAAGAACTCCCTGAAATAGAGTATCAATTTCACCAAGGGATGAAAATTTCCAGTTCTAATCTAGCTAATAATACTTCTTTATTGAACTGAGAATGAAATGCTTCTTCAAATCTTGTTGTTATTATTGTTGTTATTTTTAAAATGTGTCTTTACCACCACCTGCTGTTGAATAATAAATATATTAAAATGGGAAATATGAACCAAGCATCTTTAATACTTCCACACAGAAAACCTCTTACCAGCCTGGAAGAATTGATCCATGAATCTCTTATCTTCATTAGTGCCATATATTGTTTTGGAAACATATGCCATATTTGCTGAATAAAATTCAACCTAAGCACAGTAGATAATGTTAGTTTTTCAAGCATTATAATATTCCATGGGAACAGAGTTTGTGAGAGACTAAAACCTTCTAGTGTCACACAAGAGGTCAGGGGACTATCTGGTGAATTAGTCTGGTTATCTTGACCCTTGGATCAAAAAAGGGCCTTGGTGGTGCAGGCTGTTAAATGCCTGCATTTAAGTTCCAGCTGCCTACAATTACTGTAGGCTCGAATCCCACCAGACTCAAGGTTGACTCAGCCTTCCATCTTCTTGGGGTAGGTAAATTGAGGACCCAAGATTGTTGGGGGCAATAAGCTGACTTTGTAAAAATGCCGCTTAGTAATAAGCAGGAATATACAATGGAATGAAGGCTATTGCTGAGCACACTGGGTTGTATCCCCAAAATTGTAAGCCTCCCTGAGTCTTCGGAGAAGGGCGGCATATAAATGTAATTTTTTAAAAAATGTTTATATTTCATAAGCAAAGGAGAGAATCCCACAGGCAATCCTCACTTTTAATTGATGCATGTGCTGACCAAAGTAACAGGCCATTTGGGAAGTAAATATGAGAAATATTGCTTGCTGCAAAACACCCCAAGCAAGGACAAAAATGTGAGCAGTCTTGTTTTTAAGCTCCACAGTGGGAAAGAAGCAAGAGATCTCCAGATTCTTGAAAGTCAAAGGGCTGGTTCTTACCAGCAATTGGCTGGTGACTCTCTGCATGGTAATTGATGCTGAGCTACAAGTTCAAGGACCTGTCTTCATTTATCTCCCAGAGAATTCATTTTAAGCAATATATTTTTACAGAATGGTTATTGGTAAGCTTCTCCTGGAAATCAATCCAATGGGCTAGACTTCTTAATAGATATGTGTTGACCTGCATTGTGAGTTTCTTAATATTGCATTTTGTACTGATACTTCTCTCCTTTTTTTATGGTAGTCAGACATTGGGTTTGGCAAGATGGAAACCTATGTTAAACTGGAAAAGTTGGGGGAGGTAAGAATAATCTCAAAGAATGATCAGTCCCATTCCTCTTCCTTTGCAAGTTCCTGTTGTATTTTTGTGATAATACTTTTGCAATCTGATTTGGGAGACTCACATTTGACATATTTAAGTGTTTAAAATCTCTCTAATTCTGAACTGAATTTAAATACTATAGGATTTATCTACATAAAAAATAATTACCATTGCGTGCCTTGGAGCATATCAGACTATCTTCATTACAGTTTATTACATCCATTCCTTTATAGTTTCATATAACATATTTTCCCTTTTATTTCATTAGTTAATTCATGCCTTTTGGCACTTATTCCTTTTATAGTCCAAGTTGCAGTTCATATGCCATGCTTGTCACCAGATGACACAAAGATTTTGACCCCTGCCACTCATCATGTCCGTTCAGAGTGTGCTTCCCAAATTAAATGCACTTTCCATATTAGAATGGACAGGAAAAAAATAGCAAAATTGGTGTTGTGGTCTGGTCTAGAAACTAAGAGACTGTGAGTTCTAGGTACCCTTAAGAATAAAATCCAGGCCAGTCACATCCTCTCAGCCCAACCTACTGCACAGGGTTTTGTTGTGGGAAATTAGGATAAGGGAGGAGTAGTATTAGATATGTTCACCACTTTGAATTGATAAAAAAAATTAATGTGTGAAAAAAAATCTAACAGTAATAAATTAGATCCAGCCTTTCTGTGGAATTTGTTTGACAGATGGTGACAATGGAGAATTTTTTTACTCCAAATTTTAAAAAGTTTAAGGATTTAATTCCTTAAATTCAGGAGGCCCAGAATGAGAAAGAGAGAGAGATAAAATCTATTGCATTTCGCGCTACTTACTTTTGTTGCTGCTTTCTTCACAGGGCACTTATGCTACTGTATTTAAAGGACGCAGCAAACTCACCAAGAATCTTGTGGCACTGAAGGAGATCAGGTTGGAGCATGAAGAAGGGGCACCTTGCACAGCTATACGGGAAGGTAAGATGCAGACTTGGGGTTTCCAGACCCCTGTTAGCAACATATAGCAACTATTTTTATAGATCTGTTCCTACGAATTCATATGTTGTCAGTTTTCCCTAACATGGTTCTTCCAGATGCCTTAGATTACATGTCCCATAATCTGTCCTTAAGTTTCCTGGGAATTGTGTAACTGGTAGTCCAACCAATCTGTATGGATGAGCTGTGATTCCAGCTCATAGCTCCAACACCTTCAGATGATGTGTGGTGTGATTGATACAGCTATGGTTTGTCTTACAGTTTCCTTACTGAAGAATCTAAAGCATGCCAACATTGTGACTCTCCACGATATCATTCACACAAAATGCTCTCTCACTCTTGTTTTTGAATATCTGGTAAGTTTACAGTTCTCTTTCTAAGGGAAAGTATAGCTGGCTAAGGCATGGTAGCTTGCCTGGAGCACATCAGTAACGTTCTGAGCTGTACTGAGGTTCTTGGTTTTCTTTTAACTCTTAGCTAATCAGTAGCATCCATTGGAAAACGTTATCTGAAGAATGTTCATTTATGTTCCCAGACATTGTTTAATTGTGCTCCAGGTAGCACAGATAGCAGTTTTGTTTATTCAGCCATAGTATGTACTCAGTCCTATTGCATTTGCCAAGCCTTCCAGAAAAGGTGAACAGAGTTGCCCTAAATAGTAATTGCAAATGGTGTAATTGCAACTGCTGGAGAAAACAGAAAGAAATGGCATTTTCTTAGCAGTAGCAAAAATGTGGCTTAGAGTTGGGAAAACTTGAATTTTCTGAAACAGATGTGTTTATCAGGAAACATTTAAATAGCATCTGGATTGGGTGTGTTTGCTAGAAGAACTGCTTTTTATCTCCTGTTACAGTCATACCTGCATATTCATTTTACATTATCAACAAATCTCTGAAAAGGTTGCATTGTTCAGAGTTATATAATAAGCCTTACTGTCATCTATGTTTTGTTGGAGGTAATACTTAGTTGTAAACATAATCTTGTTCTTCTGAAGTCCTGGAAAACATAATTTGATTTGCATTTTCTAATACTGAAGAAATTGTGAACATCTCATTCCTCATAGCAAGTTATGCCCTCAGGACATGCTTATCTTTGCAGGATAGTGACCTGAAACAGTACCTGGATAACTGTGGGAATCTGATGAGCATGTACAATGTGAAGGTGAGTAGAGGTTGAAAAATTGGCCTTTGCAAAGGCTTCTCTTGGAAAATAAACATATGAGAGAATTGTGCATCCCTTCTCTATTTGGTATCCTGGAAATATATTGGATTACTATTTGCATAATTTACAACACTTGGTCATTAGCATATCTGGAAGGCATCTGATTGAGAAATCTGTATTTCGGAAAAACAAACTGCAAATGTTACCAATTATTTCTTCTCTGATCTTCTCTTGCTTCAAGATTTTCATGTTCCAGCTGCTTCGTGGTTTGTCCTACTGCCATCAGCATAAGATCCTACACAGAGATCTCAAGCCACAGAATCTGCTTATTAATGGAAAAGGAGAACTAAAACTTGCTGACTTTGGTAAGTTAGTGAATGAGACCATCTCCTTGGCTTTCAGATTAATGGCATTTATTGATTGATTGATTGATTGATTTAGCAAATTAATATGGCTACCCATCTCACATAATGTGACTCTGGGCAGCTTACAAACACAGCAACAATTAAAACAACCAGACAATTGTAAAATACTGAACATAAATCAAAATAAAAGCACAGATATGCAAAGAACATGGGAAATAACAATCACTTAATGTCGAACTACCATCTAGCAGGTTCCCCATGGATTCCTTAAGGTTTTTTTGGGGGGGAGGGAATTAATCTGTTGGCCTTCAGAAGAGTTTTGATGGGTGCTTTTAATATTAGGGTCACACATCTCAAGAAACTCCCCCTTTTTTCTCTAATATTTTCCTGTATATTATTTACAAATAAACTGGACTTTTATGCAAGTTATGAGATTATAAGAACCTTTTTTTCAGAAGCATCTTCTGGTTGTTCTGTCACTGAGAACAAGCTCTATTGAATTTAATGAACATAGTTCTCTAAGTTAAACAATCAAACCAAATAGCTCACACATAACTGTGATGTCCACCGCCGTTTTAAGCAGAGGTCTCCAAACTTGGCAACTTTAAAACTTGTGGACTTCAACTCCCAGAATTCTCCAGCCAGCATAGTTGAAGTCCACAAGTCTTAAAGTTGCCAAGTTTGGGGACCCCTGGTTTTAATCATTGAGTTACATAGGACTCTTTTTTTTGTAAAAACAGGTTTGTTTTTGTAAAGCATATATGGGTTTAATCTAAGTCTCAATTAATAACTGCAGCTGAATATCACAGGCAATTGTTTTATCCTCAGGTCTAGCCAGAGCCAAGTCTGTCCCAACAAAGACATATTCCAATGAAGTGGTCACATTATGGTACCGACCTCCTGATGTCCTACTAGGATCTACAGAATATTCCACTCCCATAGACATGTGGTAAGCCTAATGTCTGTACATGAGTGAAAATGATTGTTCTTCCTGTAGTTCCTTTTAAAATTAAGAAATTATAGCTTGGCTGCCCCCGATACATACTTTTTCCAAATTCCACAGCATGCTGATGACATAGGCTTTATAATGTTACAGACCAACTTCTAAATAAGATGGCACTGCAGTTTACAAGTACCCACTTAGCAAAATCAAACTCTCAGGGGAGGGATGTTACAAAAGATGGAAAAAATTAAATTTTTGTGGTTCATTCCTTCATGCTCCTTGAAACCTCTCTTGTCTGGTTAGCAATTCAGTATGAAAAAATAATCACTTTTGTCTGATCTTCTGGAGTCATTCAGGATTCAGCATCTTCTTCAGAGAGTGAATTAATGAGAGGTAGACAAGGCAACTTAGAAGAAAGCACATTGCTCCATTCAACTTCATAAGACTTCTCCTTTTAGGGGCGTGGGTTGCATACACTATGAAATGGTCACAGGACGTCCAATGTTCCCAGGATCCACTGTGAAAGAAGAACTTAATTTAATATTCAGAATGTTGGGTGAGTCTTCTTCGTTCTGTTTCTGTGTTGGACAGAAAATAATGCAATAGATTTCTTAAGTGACAATATGTAAATTAGCAGGGAAAGTACATGGAACCCTGCTCAGGAAGCAAGACAACCCAAATGATGCCTTCAGATTTTATTGTACCAAAGAGGTACACTTGTGTAATTAACTTCATATTCATGCTTTGTGTTTTCAAAAGTCATGAATATTATTATATAATATTATTACATAAGCAATTGTTGCCAGAGAAATAAAACAGAGATAAAAACTGCAGGTATTTGGAATAAGAGAACATGGACTGCAGGAATTACAGGGAAGGAGTTCTGTTCTTCTTCCCAAAGAAAGCAGGTGCCATAGCAAAATGATGGGTAAATTTGGTGGAGCACAGTTTGTCAGACTCATTGTGTGCTATTTCTTACTGAAAGGATCTTAGGATGGTAGAAATGGTAAATCCATAACTATAACCATTACTATTAAATGTTAACCATTACTTATTATCAACCTGTGCTAATGTAGAACATCTTTAGTTTTGCCAATCTAATGCAGTATTTTTCAATCTTGGTTACCTGAAGATGTGTGGACTTCAACTCCTAGAATTTCCTAGCACAACTTCAAGTGCCAAGGTCGAATAACACTGGTCTACTGCTATCCTTGAATTTCTACATTGCCCTACCCTACAGAAGAAATTCTTAATTTTGATTTTATTATTTGAAATGTTCAGAGATCTAAATCCCACGATAGATAGATATATGCCACCTCATGCCATGCTGCATGTGGATCTAGAAAAAGGGTTAATCCAATCCATTTTTTATTTACTTGCAGGAACTCCTACAGAAGAATCTTGGCCAGGCATCACATCCAATGAGGAGTTCAAAGCTTACCAGTTCACACAATATCGAGCCCAACCTTTGATAAATCATGCACCCAGGTAGAGGCAGAGAAGAAGAAGAGACCAATTTATTATGGATCATAGCTGTTGATTGCAAGTATTGCAAGGAACAAAATTTCAGCAGTCCTCTTAGAAATAACTAAAGAAATAGATACAGAGAATAAATGGTGGTATAAAGAACTCTTGGAAAAGTTGCTTGATCATCTGCACTGCCCTCAGTGAACACAGATGATTTTTCTCTGTCCCAATGCAACATGCATCATTCTTATTCTCTGCACCGAGATTGAGGAAATGAAAGGCTTTCTTTTCAGGGGCTGCCACTAGATGACAGTAGTGCTTTGAGAAGTTCAAACTGCAAGGGTAAAAGCTAGGCTTTTTTTACTGCACTGTGTTGTCTCTACCTAAGAAGGAACTCAAATTGCCAACTGTTAAAAAATTTTAATTAGCTTCTGCAGTCTGCTATCCTCCAGGCATCTTGGATTATTATTTCTATCATCACCACCTAACGGGGCCACCCAGAATTCAAATGTTGGGGAAGTTGATCTGAGTCACTTTTCTTTGAAGCTGGCCCTTTTAACCAGAGCCAGAGTCATGCGTTCAGGTGTTGGTCCTGCTGCTTGAAGAGTTTCCCAAATACAACAATGCTTTCTTCTCTTGCAGGCTGGACACAGAAGGTATTGACCTTTTGACAAGTCTCCTCCTGGTAGGTGACCTTGCCTGCTAAGCCAGATATCAGAAATGCCACAGTTCAAACCCCCCTAGTTCACCTCTAGTTCCCACATGCTGAAGGGATTCAGTATCATTGGTTTCCACCCTGGGGATTCATGGAGCGACTGTGTGTCCAAAGAAATCTTCCCAGACCATTATACCTACTGCTCCCCTTGATTTTTCTAGTTGACAGTTTTTATTCTAAAAGTCAGGGATGTCAAATTCAAGGCCTGTGGGGTGCTTAGATCTGGCCCATGGGACCGCCTGGAAACATCAATGGACTGGCCTGTGGTGTCTCTGCCAGTGAAAACTGAGCTCAGGCCACCACAGCCCCCCTCCCAACATGAGTGATGTCAAGCTGGCCATGCCCACCTGACCATACCCACCCACACCCAGGTCAAACACAACCCTTATGTGGATCTAATGAAATCCAGTTTGACACCCCTGCTACAAATGAAAGAAGCTAAGATTGTTAGTGCTAAAGTTCTATAAATGGATGCTGAAAATAGTGTGGGTAGTGCTGGCTTCTCCTCATTTTGACCTTTTGTGTCCACCAAACAAGCTTTTTCTCAATATGTTTTTACTTTATTATCTGGCTTCTGAAGTACGAATAAGTACAATTGTTTAAAGGAAGAATGCAAGTCGCACAAGGCAAATTGATTATGGTCTTATTTCAAAGTAAATATGATTACAGTGATATTCCACATCCTAAGTAAGGTTAGCAATCTTCTAAGAAGTTTATTTCCTTGATTTTTCTGGTGAATTCTAAACATTTCTCTTGATTTTCCTGAGTAATTTCACAAAGCTGCACCATCATGCTGCATTCTCAGCCTTTCCTTCTTCCTGACATTTGAACGAATCTTCTAATCACTGTTTCTAAATGTTCTTGCTTCACATTGAAGAAGACAAAAACAGCCACTTAAAATGCACTGGGAATGGTAATGATTCCATATCTAGATCTTTGTTTTTCATTATTTATGCAAAGGAAGCCCTGTTGAGCAATTAAGGAAAATACTTTATAAACATCAGCTGCTAAATTCTCTCAGGCTAAATATTAATCAGAGTATATGTGGGGGTATGGGAATGCATGTGGTAGAAAGGGAGAAGGGGTTGAGAAAGAACCAGAGAGTGCTAAACCCCAAACTCTGAATTTAGGCAGTCTTAAACTGAATTGTAGAAAGCTGTTCCCAGTTGAATTTGATTGGTTTCTGGATCTTATGCAGGTTTCAGGTTGCACCTAAAAGTATTAGAACAGGAAAACAGCTGATGGCTAGTTCTCACTTATAAATATTTATGACAATATTTATAGCCCATCCCAGTTCTAATGTAGCTTGTGTGGAATACCAAAAAAAGGAAAAATATATGAAATAAAAATACTAGCAAAGAATATGTTACATCACAGATGCCCTTAAAAGCAACAGGTTAATCTAAGAGCCAAACTTGCCTTGAAATAAAATTGCTTTGATCTGTTCATGGAATTCCAGCAAGGTTAGAGTCCTCTTTATCTGTGGGGGTGTTCTGTATGTCCTTATATGGTCAGTGAGTAGAGTCTGATAGCAGATTCCACTCATTGGTTCAGCCACCGGCGGGTGAATTGAAGCCCCGTCAGTGGCTGAAGCCTTGGATAGCGCCCGCTTTAAAAAGCCGGCGCCTGCTGTGGCTGAGCGACTTTTTGCTTCAGGACTGAAAAATAAAGTGTTCTGTCGATACTACCGTGTCCTGCCTCTCCTTTATACGGTCCCACAGAATAGGAGGGACGGTATTCCAAGAAGGAAGACCACCACTGAGAAGGCCTGGCACCTGGTTCATGCCCTATAAAATTTACAAGGGAGAAACCTGAAACACACTCTCTGTGGGCAGATAGATGAGCAGATTTGATTCGCAGGGGTGTTGGGCCAGATACGTCATGCCTAGGCCACACCCACCCCAGCTCTGCAAAGGGGAAAAATGCCCCGAAACATCATGTGATGGCAATGTGATGCAGCAAGTTTGACATCCATGTGGTAAGGCATTGCCTGATTTATCCCAATGCTGCATCGTGAGGGCCTTTAAGATATTGATCAGCGCATGCGGCAACTTCAAAAGAGGCATTATTCTGGCCTGACAGGGTTGTCCCATCAAAAACCATTGCATTTCATACCAGCTGTAGCTTCTGGATCATCTCCAAAGGCAACTCTACATGCCACGAGTAGCCGTACTACTACTACTACTACAATGGTGATTGTGGTGTGAGTGATCATGATCATTGAGTCATGGTCTAACTGGCACACCAGCCAAAGCTGGGCAACAGCTCTTCTGCCCACATCTCCTGCCTGTTGTTTAAGCAGGATCTGAGAGTCCTGGAGACCTCATGAATCAACTCTTTCACAGAAATTGTGACCCTTCAGGATTAACGATCAGAGTCAGTATTACAAGACTGGGTAGATACCTATTGACAGATAGCAAACTGTCCTGGAGGAATTTAATCTGAATTGTTAAAGAGGTATCCTATGTTTTTAAAAATCAATAGGTATATTAGGCTACTAAGTCATTTGAAACCAAGCTAGGATAGCATTACCTAGTGCTCAAAAGTTATTTCGATTCTCATGTGGAACATACATCTGTTTCAGCTTGGCAGTGATATATTTGAGTGGTAGACCAAAGGCCAAAAACTACTCTGAATCAATCAATCATTCACAATAGTGACTCTCAAATACACAAGTACCACAGTATGCAACTCAGAACAGGCCACTGATATTGGGGCTGAGGCCATTGAGAACATAATTCATTTGTCAGCCTTGCCATGTGGATATAGTAGTTTTACCCCAGCTTTCAGGCAGATATAGCATAGGCAAAAATGACATGGCTGGCAAGTTCAGATCAAAATAATTGCTATTTCTAAATGTTGTTGCGAAGAGGGGGTAGAATGAGGTTTATCCAGAATGGTGCTACTTTAACCATCAAGTTTCAAGATTGCACTCCACAGCACTTCTGGATCTTAGTCAACTAGCCCTGTTTTACAGATATTGGAGATGAAATCAGTTTAATAATCCCAGTGGAATTGAGGAATACAGTTTGGAGCTCCAATCAGAACCAATAATGCCACTGTAATTGGCTAGGAAACAAGAAACTGAAATGATACGATTGGAAGCTTCAGAAAAACAAAAATAGCTAGTAAAGATTTCCGCAAAGGAACATAAAATGTCTAATAATTCCAGTGAACAGGCATAAATGTTCCTCCATTCTAAATCTGATCTATGATGTTACCAAGTATCAGATTTGTTGATTATTGTGTTGCTTTGTTCTGTTTCTACTGCCAAGATTCTTTTTTCCTGTTCTGGCTTTTGTAGGCGATGTTGTTTGGCTCTGCAGTAATTGCTTGACTTCCCTGTGCTGAGCCAAAACTAAAATAAAAACATACATTTTCTAAGGTACACTTGACTGCAGACTGAAGAAACCAGACAGGATGCAATTTTGCAGAAGAATTTGGGGGGTCATAGGTTTGACAGATTTAAAACAAATGGTCCAACTTGTTCAACACCTCCACTGAACTCCAAAGGACATTAGGAAAATTGTATTGTTAGCAAAATAACTCTTCATTTTATGTTTTCTAGTAATAGTTTGCATCTCCCATCATGCTGTTCGACCAATCTTTTATGATTCTTCTGCAGAGTAATATCCTCAAATCAGTCAATTATTTAAAAACTCTGCAGCCACACAATGAACCAGCACCTGGGAACAATGTATAAAATCACTGTACAAATATGGACTCAAGTCTCTTTTTTCTCTCAAGTATGAAGCCAAACAGCGTATCTCTGCTGAATCAGCTCTACGACATCCCTACTTTATGATCCTAGATGAACGAGTCCACCTCCTTCCTGAGAGTAAGCATACAATGGGAACATTGTGACATAAGATGACTTCATAATAGTTCCAAAGTATGAATGAAGGCAATTGTTTTGTATCAAATTTAAGCCCTTTCCCTGATTCTTTCAAAACACCTTTTACTTCAACCCATTACTCACAGTAAAGTTTTAGAAGTATCATACAGGTAGTCCTTGACTTACAACAGTTCATTTTGTTCAAAGGTACAACAGCATTGAAAAAAGCAATTTATGACCATTTTTCACAGTTATGACCAGTGGTGGGATTCAAATTTTTTTTACTACTGGTTCTGTGGGTGTGACTTGGTGGGCGTGATGTAATATGGTGGGCATGGCTTGATGGGCATGGCAGGGGAAGAATATTGCAAAATCTCCATTCGCTCCCCATCCCACTAACCCGCTTTCCAGCTCTATTCTCCTGTACAGGTCAACAAAAGAAGACCCAGCCGATCAGCTGGGACTTGGAAGGCAGAGAATAGATGGGGGGCAGGGACAGTCAGAGGTGGGTTCCAAACTACTCAAAATTTCTGCTACTGGTTCTCCAAACTACTCAAAACATCCACTACCGGTTCTCCAAACTACTCAAAATTTCCGCTACCGGTTCTCTGAACTACTCAAAATTTCCACTACCAGTTCTTCGAACTACTCAAAATTTCCATACTGGTTCCCTGAACTACTCAAAATTTCCACTACCAGTTCTTCGAACTACTCAAAATTTCCATACTGGTTCTCCGAACTACTCAAAATTTCCACTACCGGTTCTCCAAACTACTCAAAATTTCCACTATTGGTTCTCCGAACTACTCAAAATTTCCACTACCGGTTCTCCGAACTACTCAAAATTTCCACTACTGGTTCTCCAAACTACTCAAAATTTCCACTATCGGTTGTCCAGAACTGGTCAGAACTTGCTGAATACCACCTCTGGTTATGACCTTTGCAGGATCCCCATAGTCATGTGATCAAAATTCAGATGCTTGGCAACTGGTTCATATTTATGGCCGTTGCTGTGTCCCGGGGCCATGTAATCCCCTTTTGCGACCTTCTCACATAGCCCTTCTCACCTGCAAAGTCAATGCAGAAGCCAGATTCACTTAACAACCAGGTTATGAACTTATCAACTGCAGTGATTCACTTAACAACTGTGGCAAAAAAGGTTGTAAAATGGGCCAAAACTCACTTAACAAATGTCTCACTTAACAACACAAATGTTGAGCTCAATTGTGGTCATAAATCAAGGACTACCTGTAGTTCCCTAACAAGAACTAAGATATGGTTTGCTGCAGGAGTGGGATTCAAATTTTTTAACAACTGGTTCTGTGGGTATGGCTTAGTTGGTGGGCGTGGCTTGGTGGTCATGTGACTGGCTGGGTGTGGCCAACTCAACATCATTCACATTGAGGCACGCATCTGCTCGCCTGGCCTCTCATAACTGTGGGGATGCTGCAACAGTCATAAGTGTGAAAAATGGTCATAAGTCACTTTTTTCAGTGCCATTGTAACTTTGAATGGTCACTCCACACAAGCAAAGTACCAGCAAAGGAGGGGAAAAAATCTCCAGAGAAGTTCCAGAGACAGGAATTCTAGTCCTGCCAAGAATGTAATAAGGGTTAAGAGAGGCAGTTTCGGTAAGCAACACCAGAATGTTTCCTTTCTGCCTTCCTTACAGGATTAGGCCAGTAATTTCTTCTAACAACTGGTTCTCCAAACTGCTTAGAATATTAACAACCAGTTCTAGAGAATAGGTGCGAACCTGTAGAATCCCACCCCTGGTTTGCTGTGCAACACAGTTGATGGCTGCATTTTATTGTTTGTAAGTGTTATGCTTTTTGCTGTCACTTTGAATACATCTGCATTTTAGTCTCACAAAGCCAGAGCCAAAGCCTGCAAAATGAATGTGTAAAATGTTTAAAAAGGCAGAAGTGGGAGAAATAAAATCCAATAAATGCCATTTTTGAAAGGAGAGGAAGATGTGGGAAGGAAGACTACTACCAGAACTTTGGTAACTTGAATAACATCCAGTGGGTACCAACAGCACTAATCCAATTGGTCTTCTACAGGTGTACTTACTTGTAGGCGTCTATCCACTGTAATCAATTGGGTCACATACACGGAATGAATCAGATGGCAATTGACCTCTGAGAGATCCAATCCATGACTTTTGTTTCTATTTCCTTCTCTCCTCTAGCTGCCTCCATCTTCTCTTTGAAGGAAATTCAACTTCAAAAGGACCCTGGCTGCCGAGGCTCAAGTTTCCAGCATGTTGGTAGGTACCAATTTCTTCTGGGAAACAGTTTGACTGAAGGCCCTGCAGAAATCTTTTGCTTTCTACATTTTTCTGATATAGATTGGAACAGTGGAAAGCACTGGTTCATAGCAATCAGCTATCCAAATATGTTCTAAGGATCAGATCTCATAAGGTAGAGATGATGGCCTGTACTGTTCTAAGAAATAATAGAGTGTGTATTTCCCAGGTATATGCCTTGCTAGTTGTATATCATGATTGATCCTTCACAGGAGAGATCGTCATAGTACATGATAGCTCATAAAACCCAGGTAAATGAATATAAGGAATCCCAGAAGGTCGTGTATGTAAAAGGGAGAGATTTCTAACCCTCCAAATGTTGCTGTAGTTTAATTTTCAGCAGATACAGCTGCCATGGCAAGGTAAATCAAACTGGAAGGTAAGATTTGGCAATATTTTGCCAGAGGCCTTGCCTATTTTGAGGGGGCCAGAGACAGGAACTAAACATTCTGTCAAGCCTTTCTCTGTGACCATTATCAAGGCTTGACTTGACTACACATCCCACATACTTTTCGGGGACACAAAACAAATGAGTTTTTTAACCATATCCAGCATAAGTCCTTTATATATATATACTATAGTAATATATTATTACTATATAATATATATATATATATATATATATATATATATATATATATATATATATATATATATATTTCGTAGATTTTCACGGGTAAAGGTATGTAGGTCTTGGTGTATTCGGATCTTGTCCCATGTAAGATTGAGAATACCTTGGCAACGTTTCGACGAAATCTCATTCGTCATCTTCAGGCTGGTGTTTCATTCGTGGGAGAAGTGTGTGATAGTGGCAGTTTCAACTCCAAGTGGCTGTGTTGTCACAGCTTGGTTGCAAGCTTCCATTGGTGCTTACAGGACTCCATGCATGGGCTGACACATGACAGAACTCAGAACGATTACAAAGGTCACCAAATGTCCCATGCCTTCTAGGTTGCAACACAGACATAAAAGGGAACAACACCACCCAGGAGATTCATCACACACATCACAACAGATACTCAGAAGGTCATCACACAGCCCAACCCAGGTCGTTACAACACAGGCTGAGAGACACACAGCCAGCACCTCAGACACAGGGTTCTCAGGAAAAAGCCATCAATCCATACATCAACTCCATCAACCAATCAAGAAGTAACAACACAGCCAACTCTGGAGTTTAAAAGGGAAAAACAGCCACTATCACACATTCTTCCAGAATCGAAAGACAGATGAACAGATTCTCAATCGTTGCAAGGTATATACACCACACACACACACACCACACCACACAGTTTCAGGTATACTTGGAAAAGAAGAAACAGACATCCTGCGATCTCCAGAACTTAAAATTATATTTATTGTACTTACTGCCTCTGCTGACATTGTCAGAGTATTAAGCTACCATTACAGAGATCTCTGCCTTCATATATCATTAATCAATTTAGCCCTTGTACGCGGGGTCATGAGCAAAGCAACAAATTGCAATAGCTGGCAGTTTTAACATCATCTCCCAGAGATAAGCATTCCAGCTGGGTCAGACAAGGGAGGAAAAAACAACAAGAGATAAGCCTCCTTTGACCAACATGATGGAAGCAAAAACAACAGAGCTAATTACAGATGGGAGGTGGTGGGAAGGGCCTATCACACGTGCAAGGGCTAAATTGATTAATGATATATAAAGGCAGAGATCTCTGTAATGGTAGCTTAATATATGTATATATATATATAGCTACCATTATACCATATATATAATATTAATTTCCATTCCTCCTACAAGTAGAGGAAGGAATTGTGATGAAATCTCCTTTTTATCTCATCTTCCAAGCCACAGATTGTGGTCCATGGTCCTTAGATCATCTAATTTTTCTCCTTCCCTACTTCTACAGCTCGAGGAAAGAATAGGAGGCAAAGCATATTTTAAGCCTCTTTGTTCATTCATCCAATCACTGAGAAGATGGAAGCACTGAGAAGAGAGCAGACCACTGGATCCCAGATAGCCAATCTGAGAAAAATAAGGGGTGGCATCTACTGTACAAGAGCTGTCTTGCAATCTTGGGCATGCAGTACAGCTGTTTCTCAAAATCCCACCTCTTTCTTGAATGAGGAAGGAAAAGAGAGACATTGTAAAGCCTCGGCCAGCTCCCATTCTTCATACAGCCATTGGAATATGCCACCTGGGCAGGAATCTGCATCAGATGGTGAGTGGCCTATGAAACAATGAGGCTGCTGTTTTAGATGGAAGCAATCCAGCCATGGAATCAACATCAGCTTTGCTTCTTCAATGTCTTACCATAACCAATGTTTTGAATTCCATTATTTTCCTCATCATGAGGTGATTTCTATGATGTCTTTCGGATATGATGAGTATGAAGTAACAGTGAAAAGTACTGGTTTTTATGCAAATCCCTCTCCCTCTGCCTTTAAACTGAAAAAAAGAAATATGAAGGTTTAACAAGGGCAACTACAATAACAATTTAAAAGCCTGCTTTCTTTGAGTTACCTTTGCTCTATTTTTTTAAGAAATGTTCTCAATTCTAAAAGGTAAAAAAAATCAGGAGAAAGGATGGAGTAAGAAAGGAAGGTGTTTTGATAGATTTTCTTAGGCCCGTAGTACTTAGGCATATCAAAGCATATACTAAGTTTTCTCAAACAAGATTTCAACTTGCAGACCATGATTTAAATCAGTCCTGCTCTCTAGATACATTGAATTATAATTCCCACAATTTCCAGAAGCTAGGTACATATGAAAATTGTATTTCAGCACAGGTAGGGAGCACCAGTTTGGAAGAAGCTGATATAGGCCCTATTTTATTAAATATATACCTCCTATTTTTTAAGAATCTCTTTTTAACTTTCCATATTTATCAGAAACACACAGATATACAAAGGCTGAAATCAAGTCATAAAAAAGATTAGACAGTACTTGAATCTTTAACTAGGTTGACTGTAAAACTGAAAAAAACTTGATTTTTTTTGGCCCTTTATATACTTCCGTATTCCTGTACTGAATCCTTTCAGTATGTTGCAATATGAAGATACAAGTGTTCTTTATTGTTTGTCCCTGTCACTACAGAAACATGCTTTAAAGTCACAAAATATCCTGGGTAAACTTGCCACATCCTTGGTGATCCTGGCACAGACAAAAAATTCTACACTCCTATGTGCATTTATGCTTTTCTCAATATTATTATGCTAGCAAGCCTATTCCCTAGTAAGTATGTGTGGCACTTCAGATGAATCCCCTTAAATCTATGGAAAGCAAGGGCTGCTGATCTATTTTTATTCCTGAGGTCAGTCAGCTCACTAGAGGGATGGTAGAACTGGAATGAAAAAGCTTGAAACCAATTTCTCCTACCACTCAAAAGATGTTATGCAACTGTTCCACTTTCTTAATGAATGTTATATGTTAAAACAAAAGTTGTAAGAAATGATGGGAAGGGATGTGAAACAAGGACATTAATTTTTGGATCAAACACATGCAAAATCTCTAAGTTATAAGTGAAGATGCAAAGTGAATGTGCAATAAAAACGTAACTAAAAACATTTTTATGAGGAAATCAGAGTGCTTCGAGACTGAGAGCAGCTAGCATTACCAAAACCTTTCTTTTTTTTCCTAATAGGAAAAAGGTGAAAGAATTGTGAACAAACACCAAGTGTTTCCAAGTGGAATACAACATAGTCTAGATATATTCCTCCTCTTAAAATGTCATGAATGATCCCGGGCAATTGCACAATAAAAGCCTTGTTTCAAAGCACCCAAAGTAGCAGATTGTGTAATCAGTGCAGGTATCTGTGTGATGCGACTCAAAATTATAGTATTTCTTCTGCATAGCCTAATGAAAAGAGATGGGTAACCTGGTTCCTATTAATACCATTGTGCACAAGACCTCTCCCCCGATACCGCCTCCCTCAGCAAGTTCCTTATCTTTGCCTTTTATAATATTTTAATTAAAACTGAGTTCAGTTAGAAATGGGCATACAGGCAAGAGGAATATTAGCCTCAGGGCCCCACAAGCATTTTTAGAAAATAGCAGCTCTCAATGCCTGCAGCACAATGCTTTATTTGAACTTGGACCTATCAGAAGAATCCAAAGTGGAAACAAGGAATGATGGAGGGGTTAGAAAGTGGTGTCAAATTAAAATTACCTTTTGATAAATCTACCGTTTGTGATTTCCGCACTGACATGATGGCTATTTTGTTGATACATGCTCTCAAAATTGCCCGTCGTATAATTGCCCATCTCTGCTCTAGAAAACTATTTTTCAATGCTTCAGTTTTAATAGCTGTTCAATGAAAAGGTTTAATTGAGTGGCCATTTGCCATTTGTGCAGTAATCATTCAAAATTTGTTGTTCTGTTTTTGATTGTTGTTTCTTCATTTCGGAGTACAAAGTAAGGGGGAATCCACTTGGGTAGCAGATTCCAGAATACACACCAAATTAGAGTCACCAATCTCTCTATGAGATCCAACTCTGATGGGAACGAAGGAAAAGTCATTGATCTTTTGCTTTGAAAATATTTTGGTTATCAATGGTTCCCTTTTGTAAAACAAAGATAAAATATATATAGATTTTGCATGATTTTCTTAAGAAAAGAAAAGGTGTTGCACAGAAATATAGATTGATCTCATCAGCAATGAATTAGCAATGGTCTAAATACTTGTAGTAAAGAACTGCCTAGCTACTTAAACTATTATGTGAATTTTGCCCTTTCTTCTCTTATCGTTAGCATGCTTGCTTCCTCACTCAGCCATAATACCTTGGTGACAAAAGAAACTATAACTGACCCACTTCCCTTTCTTTGCAATTTCTATAGATCTAATCCACTGAGAACCTATAATGCCAGCAGATCCCTTGCAACCACAGGCTTAAACCTTCAAAGCTCTCTTGTCTACTTCCTTCCTGCCAATGACACACAATCATTTCTCTTAAATGTTATGTGGTGTTTTATCACTTTCTCCCCCATAATCCCCCACTTGGATACTGTTTCCAAAATGCCAATTTTTTAAATCAGGCTTCTGTTTCCCAGGTTATTTCTCACTTTATCCTTTCTCTTCATCTCTTAACTTACGTATGTGGCATTCCTTTTATATTCAATTTCTCAACACTAGGAAATATATTTTATGGTGAGTATCTTCTTTATACCCTCTATCAATTTACCACAAACCTGTTTATCAGGTTTTTCTTTTGATTCCTCTAAATCCACTGCTTATTTTTAAACATCATGGCTCTAGCTCTTGCTTCCCTGCAGGGCTATTTCCTAACACTAAATCCTCAGGGAGCCTTAATTCCTGAAAGAAATTTCTTCCCATTGCATCACAGAAGAAGCTGAAAATATGAATAATTATTTCTTGATCAACTGGGTTCTGTTTCATTCATTGCTGTTGCTCAACCAGTCAATATTGTTTTAATTCCTTCCAATACTAGGCTTTAATGGCCTAATTCCAAAATAAATTAGATATTCTCATTATCACTCAGTTACATGGTTACATGGTTTTGAACTTTCAGGAAACATCTTGCATATAATTAAATAAAAGAAAAAAATACTAGAAACATCATATCAACAGACAAGGTCCTCCACCAAGGATATACAGAATGACAAGGTGGTTGAGCTGGCATGCCAATTATGTTAGTAAAGGCCAAAAGAAAACTGTCAAGCTGAAGGGCTTGCTTGGGACTTAAGAGCAAATCCACCCAGTAATCATTCCCTCTCGTGTTATCTCAGTGGTTTTCCACAACTGGTGGCTTTATTCTACAAGGCTATTTTTGCTAACATAGATGCTGTGTCCAAACAATGCAGGGCACTTGATGGTCATTGGAGGAACAGCCTGAAATTACCTGAACTATGCCAACGTTGTCAAGGCCCCAGTAGATTCTGTCTGTTTCTTCAGTACTATTTGGGCATGAAGGAAACCCACACCTCTGGCTTTCACTGCCAGCCTTTTTTTAATGGTTTAATCAGCTGGTTAACCTTGAGAGTAAAAGACCCTTAAAGTGACTAGCCCATCCCTGATTTTCACTTAAAATGAATGCGAAAATAGTCTTGTCTCTTGTGCTTCTGTAGCCTGTATGATTTGCAATTCTTTTCCCAATGGCTGCTGTTCCAAGGAAGTCCCAGTGCTTTGCTCCCTCTCTTTACTTCTGTTGTTAGGATAAGTTACAGCTGTCACTCCATTTCATATGACTAAGTTCTTCCTCAGATGCCACTCTTACCCTCTGTTTGAATCTCAGCTACCAGATCTGGAAACCAAACTATGATTCTTTGTTACTATATAGAGGTTATTAGGCTGACCAGATGGCCCCCACTTTCAAGGAATAAAAATAGCAAAGTACAGTCAATCAACAGAAGAATGGGGAGGGAGGGAGGGAGGGAGGGAGGGAGGGAAGGAGGGAGGGTGGAAGAGGGGGTAACTAAAGCATAGCCATAGGGCAGTGGTGGCTAACCTTTTCGGCACCGAGTGCCGAAATGGGAATGCACGTGCGCGCACGTGCCGGAAACTGGAAGAGCAGGTTTCTGACACACGCACAGGGGAGCTCTGGAAACTTAGCTTCCTGGCGAGCATATGTGCAGTGGCCACTTGGTCTTCCGGTTTCTAACGTGCATGCACACACGAAGACCAGCTGGCCGGCATGCATATGCACTCCAGGGAGCTGCTTTTCTGGTTTCTGGCACTCCCGTGTGCGCAAAGACCAGCTGGCTGGCACACATGCACGCGCCAGAACCCAGAAGAGCAACAGCCAATGGCTGGCATGCCCAGAGAGGTGGCTCCATGTTCCATTTCCGGCATGTGTGGGATAGGTTCACCATCACAGCCATTGGGCATGTCAGCTGGAGAAGGCTTTTCACCTTCTGAATAATCCTGACTGAAGGTGGAAAGTCAGCCAAAGAAACCACCATTCATGAATCTTAGAATGAGGTGCCTTAAAACTGGAGAGGCAGCATAAATGCATTTTGAACATGTGGTGAAGGTATTCTGTGGGGGCAGCAAGATTCAGGTGGCATATTTCCTGTCAGCTTTGAGAGAGAATAGGAACACCATAAACAGCTGTGTGGTTAAACCTAATCTTGTCTTGAATGAATGAATCTGGTTATTGGGATGAGGACCATGAAGTTAGAAAGCTTTCCATTTTATATAAAATTTCAGAAACCAGCAAGGAGAGAAATATGTCTTTTTTTCATTTCCCATTCTTCAGAAATCTCTCTTGCATGTAATTCTACAATTAATTGTTAAATGAATCATGGCACACATCTTTACCAGCTTTTTCCTTCGCATTATATAAATGAAGTGGAACTGAATGTTTTTTTCTGAGCCAATTAGATTATATTAACAGTTTTTTGACATATCCTGGAATAAATACTTTGACCGATTAAAACCACAACCATAACTGTTTACCCAATGTCACATTCACTTTTTAAAGACTTCCATACAAAAGAATGTTTGATAAGTATTAAGAGGAAAGCAGTAATTTTAGTACTGGATTTTGCTGACAAAAGTTAGCCTACTTGCAGTGCTATTTACAAAGTTAAGACATTTACCTGGGGTTTTTTAAACAAAAATATTTGCATAAGAAATGGATTCAGTAAAGCATTTAATCACATGCTAATATTTTACATCTAGATTGACATATGGAAATCACTATGCCTAAATATCATAGCAGTTTAGTGTGTTACTATTCCTAGGATGAAACATGGAGATAATCATTGCCTGTTTACAATCATTATTTATTCATAGCTTTTTTGTCCTGCTTGTTAGCCTGAAAAGCTGCCAGCAGCACAGTAAAACAAGACAGGGCTTGCTTCAAGCTTGTACGGTAATCACAGCAGAGAAAACTGGGTGGGGAAAGGATAACAGGACTTCCTTCAGTACACAATGGCATTGTACTACAGTTATTTAAACTCATATATTTCCTTTTTCTTCCACTGTTATAGCATTCAGTCAATACTTTCTCAGATTTAACACAGTTGTGAATCTTATTGAATTTAATTTTATACCTCTTTTCACCCGAGAGTTTAACAAAAAATTGCAGTCAATTACATCAAAATTACTTAGGAACAGATTTAGCCTTTGCTAATAGTCACTATGGTGAAGAAAATTGCATGATCAGAATCTAATAACATGTCCAGAAAAATACATCTTTGGAGGGGGGGAAATGCAGGCTTTCCAATCATCTCCTTTCTGGGTGCATGTAATTACAGGAACATACATCTGAGCTGTGATGTGAATAAGGCATTAAATTAGGTTACCTGTATGCATACATCAAGGATAGTTTTGTTAGCAATTATCCTGCATGATTGCAGAGTTTGCATAGTTTTGCACTCCTTTTTCCTGTTACTTACAATGTATGAGCCAAGAGGAGTCCAGTTCCTTCAGAAAGTGCCCAGTATCCCATGATCCCCTGAGCCAAAACATCTAAAGTGAAGAATTATAGAAAAGACATTTTAGGCCATTGCATCTTGTATCTGTCTTCTAAGATATTAGAATCCTGTCTGATTTATCTAAGCCATTGATGAAAATATTGAATGCAGGAACCAAGGCTGATACTTCTGGCAGCCTAATCCACTTGCTATTTCTATCAAATCTGAATACGCCTTAAGTACAATTTTCAATCTGGCCACACTACCTGTTGTTATTCACATCCGGTGTTTTGTAAAAGTATTTCAACAGCTTTCCCACAATTCATTAAAGGTGGTAGACAGTTTTTTAAAATGAGGTAAAATTAAGTTGATAAAGATTCATTCTTGTCAAATCCATGATCATAATCATAGCATTTTAAAGAAGTTTAGAGATTAATGTGTATGATCTGCTCCAAATTTGACCCAGATATCGACAAGTCTATAATTTCTTTCTCCTTCTTGAAGTTAGGGTAAAGACAACATTTACTCTCCAGTCAGATGGCATTTCACCAGTTTTCCAGGTTTCTCAAAGTTAGAATATTAGAATATGGCCAGAACATCTCATCGGTGACCAAGAGACAGTTCATCTAGTGCTGGCAGTTTAAACTCATTCAGAGTAGAGAGATGTTCTCTGATCATGATTCCATCCACCACTGACTTCTTACCAATGATCAAAAGGACAAGAATAGTGGTGGCTGGGTTCCTAGAGTCAATCCACTTGTGAAGTGTGTTCTGGGCTGCCACTTGGAGCAATGAGTTCTGTAATGGAGAGGCTTTCTTGGTCAACTACTCTTCCTCACCAAATCTTTTTGTTTTGTTGTTCTTTGTTTTTTGAAAATTAGGTTGTCAAAACAGAGTAACTGAGAGAATGTTGGTGTTTTCCTGATCCAACTGACAGGGTGGAATTAGTTTACTCTGTATAAATCGGGACCTGTTTTCGATTAAATGTAATCTCCATGAGGTTACCTGATTGTGTTAATTAACTCCTTTTTGGTGTACTCACAATATGCTAAACTTTCCAGTTAACTGCTTTTGGGAACAGGATTGTTGGGACTTGGTCATTTGGAACAAAGCACCAGTGTTTGCTTAGTTGAAACTATGAAAGCAAACTTAACCTTGACCCATGGAATTCTTTATCCATGCACACCAGCAATTTCACTGTACTTTCCATCATTCTCCTTCACTACTAGGACTTTCAAATGAACAAAAACCCCAGTGACCTATGCTGTTTAAATTCCTAACCTTGCTCACTGAAGACACATGTAGAATTTACATAATCCCACTGCAAAAGTCTTCAGCAAGATCTTATAATCAGTTGAGGAATATAAAGCTATAGTTACCATCTCATGAAACACATATGAACCAAATATATTCCTTATTGGGATGACATGTGGAGAAAGGTTCACCTTGTCATTTAGTTTTAAAACATATAGGTCCTCCATCCAAAAAGCCAGCAGCCTAACTTAAAAACAGGAATGTTTGTGACGCATTTCTGCAAAAGTGACGCATCTTGTTTAAACAGAATAGAGGAAATATTGCTTAGGCCTTGTATCATTTTTTGTCTTTTCATTTTAGGATGTTATTGACAAAAACAAATGAAAGAACATAATCAGTAGACTGAGTTAAAACTAGGAACTCAGTTTTCCTTGTAGTATAGAGTCTGCTTTAAATATAAAGAAATACGTTTCTGTATTTGTTGCTTCAACAATTCTGTTTTAAATGGTAAAACCAAGGGGTGGGGGGTGATGAAAAACAGTTAAAAAGCGATTTGACAGTTCTGCAGGATCTGCTGAAGCAATTCCTGGAAAGCAAAGCTGGATCTATAATTGTGCACCAACTAGCAGAGAATGTGGTCATTTTTCTTCCAAATGGGCTGAAAGTACTTCAGTCCTCCTGAAAAGATTTTTCCTATGGGTCTTAGAGAGAGGCATTACCCAAACTTTCTCCAAAGCTGAAATTTGTTCCTGTCCCTTGTTCTTCCATTGAGTAACCTTGGTGGTTTCCTGAATAAATTATCAGAAGGACCTAATAATTTATAATTTATTAGACTAGGGGACCCCAAACCTGGGCCCATTAAGACCAGTGGACTTTAGCTTCCAGAATTCTAGGAGTTGAAGTCCACCTGTCTTAACGGGGCTAAGTTTGGAGACCTCTGTATTAGACCTTTCTTAGTTACTAATTAATGTCTGTTTGAGATTATCCTTTTGTTCTAGCAAATTTCAGTACATATATTTTCTATTCAGCCAAGTGATATTATCAGCAAATATTTGGTGTTCTGATGTATGTAGCTTGAATTATTATGAACCTGCTCACTCATATGACTTGGCAGATGGAATTTCTGCTGATGTCTTTCTGCTGGACCTCATGCACACTGCCCTTTCCTTTAGGTCTTAGGAAACCAGAAAGACTTCCAAAAAAAAGAGGCTGACATTTTCTAGCAGAGTGGTAATACATATTGAAAAGTTATACTTTATTGAATCTCCTACTCTTAAGAGCCACATTTTCGTTTTTGCCTATGATTGGAGTCCTCCTGCCTTGGCTGCTCTAATTATTCTTAATAAATGTAGTTTGCAAATTAATCCAACTAGCCAGTCACTCAACACGGTGAAACATTAATTAGGATTATTTTGTTAACTTGTTATTGCACAATTGCCCTACCTTGTTCATGATGTAGATCCAGACAATATTGTTTCCACTAGTAATTTTCCTATTTCATTCTTCCTTACAAAGAAATAAATCTTCCAAATAGACAGTTCCTCTTACGATTACTCCAAACAACATTTTTCCATTCTCACATAATTGGATAATGGGGTGAGAAATTGGTTAGAAATTGCTGAAACATGATTTATATCATCCTTGACCACAAGAGCAGTAAGAAGAATTTGCTTAGCAACATCTAGAGTGCCACCAATTCCCCACCCCTACTATGAACCTGCTTACTTGGGAATTGGCCCATCAGGATCATTCCACACATTTGTAATATTCTGCAGACCAAAATCCAATATATGGCTATACATGGAACTATGTTTTACATTGTCTATTCCTGTGTTGCAGAAAACAACAGAAAACAACATAAATTATCTATATTTCTATACTACCTGATCAGCAATAACCATTTAAATTCAAGTAATTTTGAATTCGATAGACATAGGTTTGAGATATGAATTAATATCAGAATGATAATGCTTTTGTAATGTACTTGGGATATGACTTGTACAATCACCTTTCTTGGTCATTGTATGATTATTCCCCCAGATTATGCCTTCCAGATGTATTGGTCTACAACACCCAGTATTTCTAGTCAACACAAGGATGAGAACTGAAGCCTAACATATGGAAGTCCCCAATTTGAGGAAATCTGCACTAGCACATTTTCTGTTTGAAATAAACTTCAGATGAGTCTGTTTCCAAGACAACATTTGCTTTTTCATACATAAAAATAGAAAACACACCTTTCTTACATGCATTTTAGTCATATTTTAATACTAAAGAAGAAATAGTACAGAAAGTAGATCTAGAAAATCATTCTGGGCTTGTCTTGTGGAAGTAAGTCCTAACTAGCTAGGTAGTTGATTGCCAACCAAATGAGTCATCCAAATGCTTTGAAACTCATCGGATTTGGTACTCGATGCATTCTGATATGAAAATTTTGTTCAGTACTCATTGTTTCTTTGGTACTCAGTTCACAAGCTAGAACTTGTTGGTGTTGGCTGCCTTGTGACTTATGGAAAAAATTGTTTGGTACTCATCATTTTTGGTATTCATTGCACCTCCCAGAACCAATTCATGATGAGTACTGAGATACCATTGTAATTCCAATTCCACCTCTATCTTCGTCCACAAACTAGCAAGCTTTGCAGATACCTGCCCATTTATCTGATTTTGGAATGTCTAACTTCTACATTTAATGTTTACAATTGCAACATTTCTTTTCCAGTATCACCTTAAACCCTTTTTCCATGGAAAATAATTTTGCTCTTTTTCAGAAAGCTTCTGAGAAATCAAAGGACTGCCATGCTTGCCTGTTTACTTGTACTGGTCCAAGGGAAGCAAAATCCAGTCTGCTCTTTTTAAAAAGTTGCTCTTTCATGAAAGTGCTCACCATCTGGTAGTACCAATATCCAGGCAGTACCCCAAATATGAAACTGAGTTTGCAAGGCACCCCTAGTATCTTCAAGCAATGACTTTGCTTTTTCCACTTTTGATTACTGGCTCTAACATTCAGTGATGTTATCAGGGCAGGATATTGGGAGAGATGCTTAGCACCCATTCAGTTTGACCAGAAAAGCCCCCAAGTGTAGCAAGACGCCTTATTACATCTACCAGTAATTAAGCAATAGCCAGAGCTCTTTTTTATATCACTAAATCCAAAATTTTAAATTATCTAATTCTGTGACTGTTGAATTCATGTATTCCCAAATCATGAGACTTGGGGAGACTTTAGCAAGGAAAAAGTTACCTTCCCCATGTTTTTCTGAAATATCTTACATTCTTCCTTTTCTTGGTCAGATTCTTACCCTCACTTTAAAACCCACATGACTAAATTAAAATGTGACCTTGAGGCTTGTCGGTTGTTCTTTTTAAAAAAAAACTTGCTCACTTATTTACTGAAATCTAACACAAGGGGAGAGCGTGCAAGCAGGCTGAGGTGCAGTACATGATTTCAGCAGGTTAACTCCTTATCAGCTGACACCAGATTCAAAGCCATGTGGAATTTTCAAGGTCCTGTCCTAAAACAGTCTGACTGCCCAGGGCAAAGTAACTGGCTTCCATTGGATCATTTCAACTCCCTAGCCTAAAACTATGTCCTTTTCAAGCACAATGGGGTTAGAGTGTGACTCTACTAGCCCAGGCAAAATCTGTGTATCCTACTGTGGTCCTTTTGGATGATAACAGGATAAAAAACTAATGGGTCTGCTAATGGAAAAGCGCAAATCAAACCTGACTGGCTGCATCTGTATCAGCCGTACATCCTGTGTTTTAGGTAATGTGTGCAATGTACCCCTAAACCAAATCTTGTCTCTTGCTTAATGTCATCTTGCAGTAAAAAAAAAATCCATATTATTCATTGCTCATTTCTAAACGTAGTGGTTTATTCAACTCAGCACTGTATACATTCCTGTAAAAAGTTTTGGGCATGATTTATCTTGAAAATACTGATAATATATGGAAACTTGATATTATTGTACAAATAAAAGACAAGTTTAAAGGTGATTATTTTATCAAACTTTTGCCAGGTAAAGCAGTTCAGATTTTCTAACAAAAGTTTTTAAATAAACTGAAGGGGTGACAAGGATAAAGGTAGCATTCATGCTTGCCTGAATGTGTGCATCCACAACGTTTTATAAAGGGTAGTTTGGGAGATTCTTTGCCTACAGCATGGATTGTGGTGTTCATTACTTTATTCAGGCTTATCTTGCAAACGTACTACTGAAAATGCAGTTTGAAAAATAAGGGGCTGTTCAGAACAGAGATTTTGTTTTGAAAGGTAGAAAGATACAATATCAGTCACTAGTGTGTTTTGATTTTCATTTAGAAAGGTTGGTTCCTTTTCTTGGGATCTTTATGTAACTCCAATGTTGTTCAAACTTTTGTATAGTTATGGAAAACACTTCATCAATAAAGTGACAGTGATCTCTCCCTCTCTTTCTCCCTCTCTCTCTCTCTCTCTGAATTAAATTATTATTATTATTATTATATTGTTTTGGTCAATGAAAACTTACCAAATATATATAAAAAAAGAATGAAACAACATTTTCTGCTGGTTGAAGTTCCCGTCATTTTTTTTCTTTCTAATATTCATTTTTAGAATTGATATTTGCAAGCTGGGTTGCTTGATGTATGATCTAGAAAGTCAGCCAGATCTCTATGAAATATTAAAGCCTGCTTTTAATATTTTAGAGCTAAATACTGCTGCCAGAGGAGCAGAGTAACAACTAATAGAGCAAAGTTGCTACCAAATTATCGGTCTGAATGGTTAAAATTAGAAAATTCAAGAATAATTGTGTCAACAGTATTTAAGTTTCAATGTAAACAAAATTGAATCAGCTTTTGAAAGATAGAAAACAACAAATTCATCAGCACAAGTGAAGATTCATAGAGTAACAAATAAAATAGGTACATTAATAATTGGAGGAATAGGAGTTGTTTCCAAAAATATCACAAAGTTCAATTTTATGTTTTATAAAAATCATTGTGATATTCCATAGCCACATTAAATCTATCACACAAACATCTATAAATTACTTTGTTTTCAGCAACAAAGCATCTACTGGAGTTTAATTGAGTTCAGTGCAACTAGTGATCTAGTAAGAAACTAGCATTACATTGATCATTTAGTTCCTTTATTTATGAGTTTGTTTATGCTGTCCATCTCCCTAATAAGGCAACTCTGGGAGGCATAGAATGAGTAAATAGTACAACTTTTTAAATATAGGAATCAGAGACTCAGGCATGGGTACACAGATAAATTTAATTCACACAGTTTTCTACAACTGTTTAATCCAATTTCTGTCTTCTTGATAAAATGTATAATCTCATTTGAGGAAGGCTACTGTTCAGTGATAAAAAGCATGTGTTACATTTGAAAGGTCTCCAGTTTTCAGAACTTCAAAAATGGCTGGTAAAAAACTCTTGATTGAAATAATGCTGAGTTATTGTTAATCCATGCAATAATTTAATGACCTGATTCCATATAAGACAGCTTATTTATTCCTTTTAAGACTCATTCAGTTTTAATACAAGATGTTATTGAAGTGTAGGACAAAATTCAGCCAACTCTTCTTAGCAAACCCATTAAATTTTATTTACATCTTACATTTTGTAATACATCTCTTAACTACCACCCCTTTACATTCCTCCCACTGAAATATTTTTACACTGAAGACAATTTCAGTCAGAGTGTTTGATACATTGATTTCATATGTCATATTAAGTCAGTGGTTGATTCATTTGGGGTTTAGCAAATTTAAGGAACCCAGTTATGTTTTATTAAGTACACCATGGTTTGCAACAAATTATCAAAATCTGAAGCAGATTACAATTTAAAGCAAGCATCATTGTTCTATATGCCAAGTTTACACTTTGAACATCTATTAGAAAAAATATATTCATGAGCTATACATGTTGTGACAAGGATGCAGCTTTCATCGGTATGAATCCTATATAGGAAATGAAATGTGGTAAATAATTGTTTGCAAAACAGGTTTGGCTTCAAGCTTGACCGAACAAATTCATATTAACAGCTTTCCAATAGAGAAAAGGGAATAACGTCATTACAAGCAAAACCTGAGCAGGATTGATAGATAACCTTTTGGTATGCTTCAACATATCCACACTAAACTTTTTCACCGAATTGTAGTCTTGCTTACATTGTCAGATGGGAGTCACTGTCCAAAATTCATTCATTCAGAGATTTTAATCATCTGAGCAGAATTCTCTTACCTTACAGATCCAGATCCTATCTAGAGGGGACATGCTTACTACTTTCATGGCAATTGGTAGTCTGGCTTGTGCTATCTCTTAACTTTTGAAGGCATCCACTTTGTGTCTTCAGCCAAATTTTCCAAAAGGCAAACTCCCTGTGGTGATTGTATCTGAGAATGAATTGCTAACCAATATGCATTTTATGATCCTCCTCTCTGTATCCAGAAGATTGCATTAGAATTGAGAAATAAGGGTTAAAGTTTGGTACAAAATGGCAAGGAACATAAACTCAAGTGCTAGGGTTTTGGTTGCACTGGCCATAAGCAAAAGAAATTAGACTAGAATAAATAAGATCCTTGGAGACACTAAATATATAGATTAAAGGAAATGACAAGACGTCATGTGTTGGACAGCTTGATATAAAGGACATGTGGAGGAAAGAGTCAGAGCAATGAAAACTCTGAAAAGAAACTTAAAATGTACAGAGGTGTGAATACAAACATACATTCTAATGCTAAATAGCATCCATCCACAAAGCAACAGCAGCATGCTTTCCTTCTATCAAGGCAGGAGAAAAGAATGTAACTGATAGGAAAACTGCTGCCTATCTCCAAATACTTTTTACAATGAGCATCACAGTCAGTAGTATTGCTCCCCTCACAGAAAGACTGTGATTAATTTTCCTGTTTTGAGCCTAAGCTAGAAAAAAAAGTTCCATGCATTATATATGTTCACCACCATCCCCTCCAGCCAACCCTGAATCAGAAGGCCCTGCAGCCATGCATATTGCCAAATGTAATGCTGCCAAATGTAGGGTACTCTATTTTGATTAAGAAATTTTGAAATCCATTCTACAACTTTCAACTCAAAAAATAACACACCTTTTGCTGAATTCAAGGAAGCTTCTGGCCTAATGTTTTGTGTTTTCCTTTAGAATCCCCTATTTTGGGCCATTGAGGGACTATTGAATAGGAGAGGGGGAAAAAACAGAAGGAAAATATAGTTCACTAGTATGCAATCAGAAGGAAGAAATTGGGGACTTCAAATTAATTTTTTTGACTCTTCGCCCCTACCCCCTCCAAACTCACAAAGGCCCTATGTTTATTATCCAGTAATTTCCATTTCAGAAACCAAAAGCTAAAGCCAGAGGCTGCAGCAGACAGAACTGTTGCTGAAGAAACAGCAAGTGACTGTGCATTCACAAAAGCTGATGAGTGACAAACCTACTTTACTGAAGCAGGAATTTACATAAATGCTGCAGAGCCTTTTATTCTGTGTACCAAATGACTGAGCTGCTAGCTCTGAGCAAGCTCCACCACAGGACACTAGGAGATTCATTCCATTGAGTTCAATTCCTTAGTGTTGTTTTAAGGTTGTTCTTCTACCTGTGTCATACTCTCTGTATGATGACCGTTTTCCCAGTGCAAGCAGTAAAGTAGATTGTCATGGTCTGTTTGTATGTAAAGCTTGATATTTTTTTCTTATTGGATGCCTGGGAGGAGAATTTGCCCCTTAGAGAATCCCTGCTGGTTGGAAACTTGGCAGCAGGTTTGTTTAAATTGTAAAGGAACTGGAAGGATTCTGCTTGAGAGATCTGTGACCAGCTCCTCAAAGCCAGAACAGTTTCTGTGTTAAAGCTTGAGCTGAGCTTGTGACATAGATATGGGGGGAAGTGGGCAAGCAGAAGTCTACTGGTGAAATAAAGCCTTAACCTTGAAGAGAATAATGGAGAACAAAACAGCATGTTTTCCCAAAGTGCATGATGGCCCTTTTTACAGCCGTGAGAGGAATGTGCTTTCAATTCCTTAAATATGCTTTAATTTTCCAGAGGTATTTCTAAACCTAGAACCTGTAAGAAGATGGTTCTTGCTTACCTGCTTGAAGGATTCAGAGAGGATTGTTCTAGAATGTTGGATAGATCCACATCAGGACTACATGTGAAGTAGGGGGCATGCATAAGCGCACCAATGTGCTTACCGTCCCTGTCCTATTGTTTCTTTTTTGTCTTTTCTTTTTCTTTTCTTTTTTTCTTTCTTATATGTATCCATTTCATGTATTCATAACTATGTTTATGCTTATACCTGTTATCTTATAATCGCTTGACAAAATAAAATAAATAAAAATAAATAAATAGGTGCTACCTTCCAATTCCACCTGCTCCAAAGTACTTCCATTCCTTAAACCAACTGAGCTGTCTTTTGAGATTGCACAATAGCTGTGGAGGGCAATAACACAATCCTTGGAAAAGATATGTTGGATTTTAGGAATCGCAGAGACATGTTACCTTCATGCCCCCACAGTCTTTAAAGTAGACTGAATCGAAGATGCTGCAAGCCTACCTATATTCTTTGTGAATATAAAGAACACTCAAGGTGGCTCACAGTTAAAACACAAACACAACAATAAATTCAGTGTAAGCTATATAAAAAAGGATAAATTAAAATATGCATTAGCAATAGTGTTTAGGCTTATATACTGCCCCATAGTGCTTTATAGCACTGTTTGGGCAGTTTACAATGTAAGCATTTGCATATTGTCGCCAGTAATCTGTGTCCTCATTTTACCGACCTTGGAAGCATGGAAGGCTTGAGCCCCATCAGGATTGAACTCCAGGCGGTAGGCAGAGTTTGCCTGCAATACTGCATTTTAACCACTGTGCCATCAGGGCTTTTTAAAATTAAATTGTGATCCTGTTAAAGAGAGGCATCTTGGCCATAGACTTGGTTAATCACAATTTCCAAGCAAATGCACTTCATGCAAATCTAGGATAAGATCAATTCTCATATGTCAGATAAATTAATCCATGTCAGCAGGGACATCTTCAGCAGTCCTCTCTTCCTGATCTTAATGCTGTGATTTGTAACAGTCTGTATGTATGTTTGTGCGTTTGTGTGTCTGTGTCTGTGATTTGGCCAGGCAGTCCTCAAGCTTTGGCAAGCATTTCAAGGAGAATTTTAGCACAAATTTCATGTGCTTGCTTTGCCTTACAATAATTTGAATGTGTATGTGTATGGGGGGTATTGGTGTGTATTATCTTCAATAGTGTCTGAACCCATGAGAATTTTCACTGCTCAAGTCACTGAGGTTCATACTTCTACCTTACAATATAAGCCAAATAACTGGTTTCCTTACAGTACACCAATAAATATGAAATATTGCATGCCAATACATAATGACTTCCTTAGTAGGAAATGAAAAAGTATTTGTTTGTTTGTTTTTAATTGGAATCACCTGTGTGTGGAAAATAGCTCCCCTTGGAATTTTCTTGAAATTGTATAAAATCTTAATGTGCTTTAATATAATAGTCTTATACAGAAAGTTTTAAATTTATATAGTTTTATGTTTTCTACATTACAGCTTTTATTGCACTTGTTGTATACAATCATATTAACTCTGGAAAAACAGTATTAAAACAATATAATCTATTGTCAAGGGACCATTATGATCTCCATTTCAAAGAGAACATTTATAAGGCACTGTTATGGTTGGTATAATGCCTACCCCGACTTAACTCAGGAAGAATTAATTTCTGTGTAGATAAGTTTAGGAAAGTAAAAATATGTATATTTATATCTATAACTGAGAGTTATTCAATGTAGCATCTATTATAACAAGAAGCCATATGGGTAGTCCTTGACTTACAACGGTAATTGAGCCTGAAATTATGGCTTTAAGTCATGCCAGTTGTTAAGCGAGTCATCACTTGACCATGCCCAATTTTATAACCTTTCTCATTAAGTGAATACCATGGTCATCTAGTAAAAGCATTAATTACTGTGACACAACCATGGGACAATGCCAATGGCCATAAATGCAGGCCAGCTACCTAGTACCCAAAATGCAGTCACATGATGCCCTTCAGGGGAGATGCCCTTCAGAACATGATCATCAGTTCTTTTTGAGGATCCATCATAACTCTGAACAATCTTTAAGCAAGTGGTTGTAAGTTGAGGACCACCTGTACCAGCACACTTTAATTCAGATGAAAACATTATGTTAATGAATTAAACCTTCAGAAACAAGCTGTGATGACTCAGAGTGTAACACAAACAAAATCCAAAACGTAAATAAATGTCCTTTAATGCCTCCAACTTGGCCCCACTGTTCAATAATACTCAGTTGGAGATAAAACGTACTCAAAAATAGTCTTCAAAATAAAGCAATAGAGTCCGAATTTAATGAACAGATAGAGGTGAAATTAAAAAAAACCAAACAAACTACAATGACGAAACTTCCACAACGGAACAGGAGTAGTATTTACCAAATTCAAGGAGATAACAAGGCACAGTCTGTTGGAAGGATGCCAACCAAGGTAACTTCAGACCAAAATAAAACACGCTTTGCTTCTGGCAACCTGTGTTTTAACCTTCTCTCTTATATACTCGTCTCCCCAGCTGCAACCAATGAGGAGGATCATGGCCACTTCCTCTCTCGCAAGCCAAGTTGTTGCCTTCTCCGTTCCTCCCTGTGTGCCCTAGGATGCAGAGGGGATGGGCCTGGTTCTTCCTCTGCCCTTCCCCAGCCTCCTCCAAAACCTCCAGAGTCACACCTCCACTCCCTGTTGGTGTTCCTCCTCTCCCTCAGAATCTGACTCTACCAAGGGCATTGACACAAGCTTTCTGGAGAGAAGCTAACAGAAATTGTGATTTTTACTTAATGTGCACTTATACCTAAGCATAGAATAGACAGAACAATTTTATGTAATACAATGTAAAGTAATCACAGTGATAAAGCAACATAGTAATCTCTATAATATACAATAATCTATAAAAGACATTTCCTAACCTGCACAAATGTAACGTACAGCTGTATTGAGTAATGATAAAATTCTTCCAACTTCATAAGATCCTAAGAAAAGGGCCTTTTTAACTTTTAGGAGATTGGACTCTAAATGCAATTGAATGCAGAGTTAATTCTAGGACGTAAGAGCTAAATGGGAAAAAACTGTTCAGTGTGACACGGTCATTTGATCAGCAGGACAAACCAATTGATCTTGATTGCATAACTCAGCTGAGCACACAGGAAGATGATTTATAATTAAGTTATTTGAATAATAGTGTTCCTGTACACAAGGCCCAGAAAGTCAGGATCAGCTATTTATTTATTTATTTATTTATTAATGAGACTTGTATGCCGCCCCATCTCCGAAGACTCGGGGCGGCTCACAACTAAAACAACAAGAACAATAAATAATTAAAAAACTGATCATCCTCCCAAATACCTAGTTATCATAGGGATTGGGGGGAAAAAGATTCAAGGACAAATCAAGAGGTATAGAGCTACCCAAACTACTTTTTCTGAATTTCAACTAGAGGTTGGAGAATGGAGTCAAGAAGGCTGCCAGCTATCTACAACAGTCCAGGCATGAGTTAGCTGTTCCATGTACTAGAAAGCATATTATAGTTCATTCTCTACACAGTATCTATCCAAGTATCTGGTGAAATAATCTCAACTGAATTTTAATTCAGAGCTTTAAAAAAAACAGATCATAGCACGAGGAAGTTAGGTTGATAATTTCCTTGCTTGCTGCTTAGACAGATAATCATTTTCAGCAAAAGATTATCCAGTTAATAAGAGTATCATTTCAGTGGTGTAAATCTTTATCATAAATATATACTCATAACAGTATTTTACCTCACCCCAAACTTTTTATATTAAAGCCTATACAGCTATATATGCAGTCACAAAACTTTATTTAAGGAATCTGAAATAAACCTTATGACACCCGTGCTCCCTCTATAAATAAAGCATTTGAAACTTCAAATAATTGCAATACTATGCATTAGTGTATGGGGTTTAATTGAATTAGCAAGACGATAGATATTGTATTTATTAATAAATAAACATTAGGCAGGGTGGTAGAGTAGTTTTTGTTTGTTTGCTGCCTTCAAGTCAATGCTGACTTCTGGTAAATGCCTGGACAAATCTTTGCAGTTTTCTTGGCAAGATTTTTCAGAAATGGTTTACTATTGCCTGCTTCCTGGAGCTGAGTAAGTGTTGTTTTGTGGTTAAAGTGAGACTAGAATTCACATCTCCTAGTTTCTAGACTGGTGTCTTAACCACTAGCCGAAACTGGCTCTACCTAGGTGGCAATTACTTGTGAAATATATACTGACCCAGTAGTTCTCTGGAAATAAAAGGACCTCGGTGTATGTTGAAGGCAGCTTTGTCCTGCCCCATTTCTACCTTAATGTTTTAGGTTTTAAAAAATAGCCAAATTTTTCATGTGGAACTAACTTTTCTGAACCAAACTAGATTATATTTCTTCAATTCCTTTAAGGATATGCCATCTTTCTCCCCATGGACTCTAGTTGCAAACAGATCAGCTTGACATAGTTAATAAGGAGTTAGCACAGATGATACTTGACACAGTTAATATGGAGATAAGCAACAGCTGTTTGCTTAGCAGCATGTTCTCTGCTAAAACAATCCTTTCTCAGCCCCAATCACATTCTCCAGCTCTCTGTCCCATGCCATCTGATATGTTGAAAAACCTACCTGCTTTTCATCTTTGTAACAGAAAAACAAATTAGGCAGAAAGATATTTAAGGTTTGTATATAGGAATCAACCACCTAACATTTTGATACAACTTTCAGACTTGATTGATTCATTTTCTGCAACTAGAGTAGGGGTCCCCAAACTTGGCAATTGTGGACTTCAACTCCCAGAATTCTCCACCCAGCTGATTCTGGGAGTTGAAGTTCACAAGTCTTAAAGTTGCCAAGTTTGGAGACCTCTGAACTAGAGAGACAGAATTCTAAATTATACAACATCTTAGAAAATTACTCTTAGGCAATGAAGAAAATTCCTGATCAGTATTTGAAACATGGGTGCAGTTGCACCTTTGTAGCATCTCCATTTGTAAAGCAAGGTGACTGTTTAGTTTACTTTGTCATTGCACCTCGTACAACGAAATCAAACACCATCTTCAGTGCACATCATGACCATGAAAATAAAAACAAAAACACATCCTTCACACTCCACACATTGAATTGAAGCCCCCTGACACTGCACCAACACTGCACTATACAGCAGAATTCAAAAGAGCTACTGCCCTGGGATAGAAACTGTTTTTCAGCCTATTTGTCCTTGTTTTTTATTATTCTGTACCATCTACCAGGTGGTAAGAGTTCAAAAAAAGGGTACCCAGGATGAGATGGATTTTTGACAATGTTTTGAACTTTCTTAAGGCAGCGGGAGCTATAAAGCTCTTCCAAAGAGGGGAAAGGGCAACCAATGATCTTCTGGGCAATGACGTTAACACTCTGGAGTGCTGTCCTATCTGCCACTGTGCAATTGGCAAACCATACAGAGGTGCAGTAAGTTAAGATACTCTCTATGGTGCAGCAGTAGAAGGTCACCAGCAGTTTTTCATTAAGCTGTTGTTTTCTGAGAAATCTCAGGTAGTATAATCTATGCTGGGCCCTTTTGACCAGTGCTGCAATGTGAGCACCCCAGGTCAGGTCCTCTTTTATGGTAACACCCAGAAACTTAAAACTGGCCACTTGTTCCACTCGGTCTCCATTGATAAGCAAGGGCTGGATGTCTGATCTGTTCCTTCTATAATCCACTATAAGTACCTTGGTCTTATTGGTGTTGAGGACCAAGTTATTGTCTCCACACCACAAAAGCAACCAGTCCACCTCATCTCATTAGGCAGACTCATCCCCCCGGAGATGAGTCCCACCACTGTTGTATCATCTGCAAATTTAGTAATAGCATTACTAGCATGAGTGGGAATGCAGTCATGCACATAAAGAGTATAGAGTAAGGGACTCAATATGCATCCCTGTGGTGTACTAGTGTTAAGAATAAGGGCTGAAGGGGTATGATTACCTAATCTGACCCTCTGTGAGTGGCCAGACAGGAAATCCATAATCCAAAGGCAGATTAAATAAGAAAGTCCAAGGTCCAGAAGTTTAGACACTAGTCTATGTGGAAGCATTGTGTTAAATGCAGAACTAAAATCGACAAAAAGCATATGTGCATTTTGCAACAAAAAGTACCTAATGTATGCATGTACACATTATTTTATAAAGAGAGAAGTCTTTGTGCCTTTTAATTAGCACTTCTAATATTATTGCTAAATTTCCCAGAGGGATGCCTTTGGTAATCTGATGCAGGAAAAAAAGGGGGGATCTTCTTTATTTATTATAGCAAAATCTTTTCTGGCCAAGAATTTGCATGACCTGCTGTATGTTCTGTTACCCTGAGCTGGACATATTATGCCTTGGGAAGAAGAAAGGCAACAGTAAATCAGAGGAAACAGATGCAAAATGAACTGACAATTATTATTACAATGTTAACATTAACCATTCACAAAATGTCCCTAATTACATATTCAATATATCTTGGCTTTTGGTAAACTAATTAGTATATGTATGATTTCCCTTTATCCTCAATTAAATCAAATAGTAGAACTAAAACTTTTGATGAATTGTATCTCAACACTTTCTCACTGTAGGCTCCCTTTGATGTGTTGTTCATCAAGAATGATCATTTTCAACACAGGTAGTCCTTGACTTACAATCACAATTGGGCCAGGATTTCTATTGCTAAGCAAGACAGTTGTTAAGTGACTCATACCTGATTTTATGACCCTTTTGCCACAGTTAAGCAAATTGTTGCAGTTGTTAGGTGAATCAAGTGGTCATTATGTGAATTCAGCTTCCCCTCATTTGCTTGTCAGAAGCTGGCTGGGATAGCTGCAAATGACCACAAGATGCTGTAATCATTGTAAAAGGTGCCAATTGCCAAGCACCCAAATTTTGATTACATGATTTTGAGGATGCTACAACAGTCATAAGTGTGAGGACTAGCTGTAAGTCACTTTTTTCAGTGTTGTAACTTTGAATGATTATTAAATGAATAGTCGAAAGGCAAGGACTCTACCTCTATAAGAATCTTAGCAAGCTGAAATATTCTCCTTTTTATGCCAGAAAAGGCCTTTTTTTCCATGTAAAGCACTAAAAGATACTGTTCAAATATATCATAAGAGAAGATGAAAAAAATTAACTCAGTCATATTACAGATGATTTATAATAGAGTTGACAAGATAGATAAAATAGATTCAGGGACAGAACTGGCAGCAGGTTTTTTTTGCAAGAGAAATCTACCTTTTATTGGATTTTTATTATTAACCTACCATGAACAACATCTATATAACATTCTCAACCTCTGAGAGTCCTATGGGGTTGGGCGCTGTGCAATTGATTAAATGAACAAACCAACCAAAATTTGGGGGTTGTGTGGTGTTTCTTGTCATTCGGGATGTTTTAAACTGAGATTGGATGGAAGGTCTTGTCAGCTCTTTGAGGTAGACCAGGTCAAGAAACAGACACTGCAGGGATTCCAGGAATTTTACCTTATTTTTTGAGGTATATTGACAAACTCTTGAAAGCCTGTCAGAATTTCTTTCTACAGTATTTCATCTTATATGAAACAAAATCAAAACCATTTTTGTAGTTTTTCTCACACTTTCTTCAATCTCTGTATTGTCTCTTCTCCAAGTTTCTCCTGTGTGGCTCATTCCTTCTTTTCCCAATGTAAGCTCTAAATTCTTTATAGGTCTGTATGGAATTACTGAGCTCCCATTCAATGACATTTTGAAAAGGAAATGCCACTCCTAGAACAGTGTTTCCCAACCTCAACCAGTTTGAGATATGTGGATTTCAACTCTTAGAGTTCCTAGCAGTGGCCATGTTGGTTGAGTTCTGAGAAGCAAAAGGCCACACATCTTAAAGTTCTCCAGATGTTGGAAAGCAACTGCCCCAGATAGGAGGGCTGAAGAGCGGATTTAACTTGGACTTGCTGTGTAAACACAAGAGGGCAAGGTCTGACCTGCCTTCCTTCTAATGCCTTTGAGCCTTATCTAGTCTTTTCCAGCCAAGAGCTGTCAGTCTGCGAGATCCCTGTATCATTGGCAGTGAACAATAAAATACCTAGTTTGAACTTTATATGTGTTTTTCATGCCTGGCACCAGGTTGTGAAAAATTGGCCTAAAATGAGTTGCAGCTGATGGACAAGGTGATTAGAGATTACCTCAGAGATAACATGTCTCAACTCCAAAGGGTACAAGACTTTCATTGTTTAGAAAAGGCCCTTGTGTCAAGATTTTCCTTGTTTGTAGAAAGTTTAGCACCTCAGACGCTGAACCACATATTCTGACTGCAGAATATAGTCATATGAATTCTTTGCTGTGACTCATGAGGAGGCTTCCTTTTCGTTCACAATTACATAAGAGATCTGAGGAAAATAGAAACTTCAGTGTCACCCTTCCCGGCCAACACCCAAGTCAATAAAAGCTTCTGGGCTATCCAAATAATCAAGACTTCCTTCTAGATTTTATCTGGACAAATACTGGGAGTAAAAAGAAGGCACCATAAATATTGATATATTACTTTTTTTCTTTAGTTTTAAATTCTGGCAATAATTTTGATTCTATAATCTTATTATGTAATTCAAAGACCTGACCAGGTATTGAAAATGTTTTGTATAAGGACTGTCCTAACTTGCTAAGGACTCTTTTTGCCCAACTACAATGAGGCTCATAATCTATATTAAATGTTATTATAAAATGTATTTAATAATATAATAATTAACATTGTCTCCAGCAACTAGCGCCAGGTAAACAGGGATTAAAACCAGACAAATAAGCAGAAAATAATACATAATCAAGCTTGCAAGGAGAAAACCACACACACACACACACACACACACACAAATAATGGCAGGGCAAGCTATTGTATATAAATAAGGCATAAACCCCACATTCACTAGCACTGATGATGTTACCTGATGAGGTAATGAAAAGTCTGCAGGTGAACAACCAAACTCAGAGCCTCACAATGTTCTTCTCTATATAGTAATAAATTATATTCCTTTGTACAGCAGTAAAAAGCAAGTTTTGTGTAGGCACCAGCCTAGAAACTAGGAGATGGTGAGTTCTAGTACCTCCTTAAGCACGAAACCAGTTGAGTGACCTTGGACCAGTCACTCTCTCACACCCTAAGAATAAGATTCCTGAAGCCACTTCTGAAAAATTGTGCCAAGAAAACTTGCCAGGGCAGTCGCCAGAATTCAACACTGATTCAGAGGCACAGCAGTATGGCAATAAAGAATATTTAAGGAAGCCTCAAATAAAATTCATTTGAATATCCTATGAATTATGAATCCTATAATTAGCATAAAAATGATCAAGGGTGTGAAAAGCAGCAGTAACATCTTATTTCTAAACGCAATCAATATGCATGTTATAGAGCTTGCAAGAGGTAAAAAACCAGTAAAGGATAGTATGTGAAAAGTTGCTGATGATTGATCATAATTTTTAAAATAAATCAGTTACTGTAAGAAGAACATCTATCTTTATTTCCTTGAGCTGATATTGATAGGAGCTGGGAACTTTTCTTGAAATGCTTTGGAATAATTCAATGCTTTATCATCTATTAATGAACAAGATGGAAAGGGTTGTCAGTTATTGTCGTCTAGGTGACAGACAAAAAGAAATTTGCATAGACCAACAGCTTTGGTGTTTAAGGATATGTCTCCCAAAATAGAGTGAAGACTTCTTAAAATAAAAGTAAGTCAAATCAAGTTGTTAAACCTCAGCAATTGCAATCAGTATAATCCAGGTCATTATTCAGACTGCGTTTAGAAAAGATACTAAGATGCTTGTATCTTTCTAGCACTGATTGCAAAATGAAATACAATACAGTATATTTTATTTGGAATCTATACCATCTATATATTTCTTTTCATCAGAGACTGTTTCAGTGCTGGGAACTGTGTTCAGGACTCTTTGGATTCCTTCCTTCCTTCCTTCCTTTTCATGTTGCTTCTTCTTTATCATCTGTGAAGAAAAATAGCTACAGAAACACCATAATCAAGTTATATTGCACATGGGCATCTGGCTTTCTGCTGAGATCTATATTAAATGCAGTCAAATGGCATTATATTAAACAGACATATTTCTCTCACACAGACACAAACACACACACAAACCATGCACACATGCTCTTGCAATCAGTTCTAAGAAGCGGAAAATGTAGGTTCAGTACCCATCCAGATGTTTCAAGCAGATGGGATGGTAGGAGGGGATCCAATCTAGGTTCCTATGAAATGGGATTCAGTGGTTTAAAGTTTGAAATGAAAACACAGCAGACGCAAGCTAAGTCCTCCTCCCCACCCACCTTTTCCCACCCAAACTTGTTCTTTGAATCATATTTTCTTCCAGCGATGGTTTTGACTTTCCAGTGAGGGAAATGCCTAACAAAAAGAATTCATATAGGAATTCAACTCTGTCTTTCTGCCCATCCATATGGAATACAGAATAACAGAGTTAGAAGGGACCTTGGAGGTCTTATAGTCCAACCCCTTGCTTGGGCAGGATATACCCAGAGGTGGGCTGCTGCCAGTTTGTGATGGTTTGGGTGAACCAGTAGTTACGATTCTGTGCAGTTTGGTGAACCGGCAAATCCCACCACTGGCTGGCCCTGCTCCTGCTCATTTTTCGGCCTGGCTGTTTTCAGGCCATTTTTTCAAGCCATTCTCAGAGCCTATTTCAGGCCATTTTTCAGGCTATTTACAGCCCAAAAACAGCCTGAAAATGGCCCCAAAACAACCCAAAACCGGCCTGAAAACGGCCAAAAAATGCCCAAAAAACAGGCTGAAAAGGGGCCAGCTATGATGGGATTAGCTGAATCCTACTTCTGCTTTTGAGGCAAGTGGCCAGGAGGTGGGGCTGGGTGTGATGAGTGATGTCACCCACCCAGTCACATAACCAACTGGCCATGCCTACCCAGCCAGAGAACCAGTTGTTTAAAAATTTGCAGCCCACCACTGGACATACCATGTCAAACAAATGGCTGTCCAATCTCTTCTTTAAAACCTCCAATGATGGAGTGGACACAAGTTCTGGAGGCAAGCTGTGGCACTGATGAATTGCTCTCATTGTCACGAAACTTCTGGATCTCTCCCTAATAAATTTCCACCTATTGCTTTGGGTGCTTTACAGAAATGCTGACCCTCTCTTTTCTGTGACAGCCCCTCAAAAATGGGAAGGCTGCTATAATGTCACCCTAGTTCTCTTCATTAGACTAGACATACCCAATTTTTGCAACCATTCACTTTAATTAACTTTAAAGCCCCAACACCACCAACTGGATCCTGCACAGGGTTCACCTTCATCTGCAGGAGAGTGAAATCTTGGTGAAGTGTCTCCATCTCTCCTTTTATGTACCAGCCTTAGAGAGATCCACTTTAGCCTTTTCTAAGCCATTTCTGCAAACACACTATGGCTTTGGTTACCTACTTAAAACCACACCTCACTGTAGGCACAATTGTGGCTTTTCTAAAACCAAATCTGAAACATAATAAGGCATGTACCCAAACCATATGACACACACTAAAGCAACTGGAAATCAAAACAGGCTGGGTTATTTTAAAAACATCAACCATATGCTAATGACACCTTTTCTCTGTGACATTTAAAATGGAATTGTTAATACAGTGTTGTTTAATGCAAGCAAACCAACTATACTACACAATACTATTCCTAGTTTATTCCTAAAGCCTTCTTTGAATCCAGGTGGACTTTTGATGACTTCATGGACACATCTTTGTGGTTTTTGTGGCAATGATATGTAACTGGTTTACTACCTTCTTCTGACCAGGTATTTCCTGGTGGCTTCCTATCCAAATACTAAAAGTCCAGGTTTAACTTTTTGAAATGAGCCAAGAGCTAACAATTTCTAAGAGTTTGGCTGCAGCAAAGGACTATATGCTGCTGGGTTTCTGCAGACTTCTGATAACTCTGGACTACATAGATTGATTAATATCTGTGTAGTCAAGAGATATCAGAAGTGTACAGCTACATTCTAACTTCATCCACTCATCTATACACAAAAATGTGCTACTCCTTCCAGTATTGCAAAACACTTCACTTTTTCACATACTGTATATGTTGGCCAGTTAAATCTGTACTAAATGACAGGCCTCTCCTATATTTCAGTCCATCATGGGGAAAAAGGCAATGCTAATTGCTGCCTAGGCTTTTAAAAGAATAAAAATTCTTATATCATCGATGGGCCTTTTTAGATCCGGCATAAAAGATTCATACTAAGCTATTGTCTCTTTGTGTTGTCTGCAAAGAAAATTCTATTTTCAAGCTGTAGCCACAGAGTATACTAAACTATGCTTTTAAGAATGATGGGGGAGGGGGGACAGCAGTACTTTAGTTAGCAGTTGCAACACTGAAGCTTTAAAGCAGCAGCCAGCATTTGAACTTCTATAACATTTGGGAGGTTGACTGTAGAATTTCTGCTCCAAAATTCCTAATCACACGGGTGCTTGAAATTCAGCAAATTCGGAGGAACTCCAGCTGCCGTATGCTAAGCTGCTGAATCTGTGAAGCTGCATGAAATTGCCCACACTGAGTGACATTATGTTGAAGACATAAGGAGAAGTTAAACAACTATTTCAGGAAACTTTGGAGGCAACCAAAGAAAGCGGAGGAGTCAGGGGTGGGATGCTACAGTTCTGGCCGGTTCTAAAGAACCAGTAGCTCTGAAGAGCAGCCAACACCGAGCCGGTTCTGAGTTGGCTGCTGTTTGGCCCACCCATCTGCCCGGGCTCTTACCTGTCCTTTATTTCCTGCTTTTTCAACCGCAGCTGCTTTGCGTGGCACAGCTGAGGTTGAAAAAGCAGGAAAAAAGAGGCTTTTCAAACGCTGCGCACCTGCACGCAGCATCTGGGAGGCCCAGATTAAGATTTTTTTTACACACAAGTGCAGCATGCAAAACGTAGTCATCAAACCGGTAGTAACACCGGTTGAATCCCATCCCTGGGAGGAGCCAATATAGGAGAGAGCCACCAGGGAATGCATCACTTCTGATCCTTACTTGCTCACCAAAAGGAGGAATAGCAGGCATATAAATAGTGAATAATATATATATCAGTGTTTTTCAAATTTGAAAAACTTTTTTTAAAGTAAACTTTATTGATTTTACAATTAAAATAAACAAACAAACACATACACAACATAGAAAAACAAAGAAGGAAAAAAACAAAGACAATTCCATTATCAACAGTTTGTGATTCCTTATTTGTATCATTATTGGTGTCATATTTACAATTAAATCTTAATGCAAGTATATAATTACTAGAGTTGTAGCTCAGCCTCCTCCTTCACAGTTTAATGTTATTTAATACTATATTATCTATCTTCGTTCTATCCAATCATACCAACAGTTCCAACTCTAATAATATTCTGATGTTTCTTTGTCTTTAAGTGCTAGGGTCAATTTATCCATTTCTGCACAACTTACTATTTTCTGAGTAGTCATTTCCTCTGTTGGAATATAAGTTTGTTTCCAACATAGTGCAAAGGCTAATCTAGCTGCCGTGAGTATATGTAATATTATGTATTTGGCTTTTTTTGAGTTGTCTATTGAATATCCCTAGTAGGAAGAATTCTGGTTTAAGTTCAATCTGTTCAATCGTAATTTCCTCCAACCATTTTTTGATTCTCCGCCAGTATCTTTGGGCTTCCGTACAGGACCACCACATGTGGTAGAATGTTCCATGTTTCTTTTTGCACTTCCAGCAATTTTCCATCATCTCTATTAAAGTAATGCTACGTCCTATATTTCTACTCCAAGCTATCATATTACCTTTGACTACTTCCTCTTCTAGTTCTATCTCTAATAGGTAATTATAGAATTTTGTTATTTTTTTTAATCTGGACCTAATAAGATTTTATCTATTTGTTGTGGTTTACTATAGATTCCAAAATCTTTCTTATCCTGTCTATATCTATTTTGTACTTGGAGATATGCCCACCGGTCAATTCATAGCCCTTGTTCTTGGAGATCTTGCCATGATTTTAAAGTTCCTTGTGTATCCAGTAAATCTTTGAATTTTATCATCTTATTAATATCCAAATTATTCGGATGGATCATCGCCTCCATTGTTGAGATCCAAATCGGGATCTTTAAATAGTATTTTTTCCTTATTTTATTCCAATTGGCCAATAAAGAGTCTCTAATTACATGTCTATGGAAATAATTCTGTTTGGTTTTCCCCGTGTCCCATAGAAACGCATGCCACCCCCTCTGTAAGTCATGGCCTTCTAAGACTAGAATTCTTTTATTTGATAAATTTACTCATTCTTTCAGCCATGCTAAAGAAGCTGCACTGTGGTATAGCTCCCAGTTCCTGCTTCAGGTCTGTAAGAGCTACAGTGATGAACTTGGAGAAACTCTGCAAAAGCACGTAAAGGAGAAAACCACAAAAAGGAATTCAAGCTGATTCCACCTTAAGAGGCAGGGAAGGGAAAACAAAGTGAAGTTTTTAAGATACTGGTCAGATACAGATTAACAGAATTGGGAGAGACCTTGTAGGTCATCTGGCCCAATCCCCTGCCCAAGCAGGAAACCATACACCAGGGGTGTCAAACTCACGTCATCACAGCGGCATCACATGATGTGTCAGGACTTTTCCCCCCTTTGCTAAACCAGGTGTGGGTATGGCCAGCACGTGACGCATCCGGCCCATGGGCCAGGAGGTTGACAGCCCTGCCCTACACCATTCCTGACAAATGGCAGTCCAATCTCTTCTTGAAAACTTCTAGTGAAGTCATATAGCCCAGCTGGGGAATTCTGGAAGTTGAGGTCCACATTTCCTAAAGTTGCTCAGATTGAGAAACTCTGCTATGGCCTATCTCAATAAAATACAGCCCCAGTCAAATTGCAAGAAGCAATGCCACCTGGCAGGATCCAAGCAGTGTATCTTCTCTTTTGTGGCAGCCGGCTTATAGAACAGCCTCCCCCACTGAAGTGCTGGATGGCCCTGATACAACTGGCTTTCCAGGTAGCCTTGAAGACCTGATTTTCCCCCACCCCAAATGATGGGAATGGAATGGAAGCCAACCACGTATGCATGTGTTGCTTTATGATGTTGGAGACTTTGATCTCAGGCTATTAGAAAGTTTTTAGGGTGCCTAACCAGATTTTTAGTTGGTTGTTGCATGCTGCCCAGAGTTATACTGATCAAGATGGGCAGCCATATCCTCATTTATTTAATAAATAAATTTAACTAATTGAGCTATAGCTCACAGAAGCTTATGCATTTTAATAAACACTTTAATGGGAAAAGGTACCACTGGACACTTCCTGCTTTCAAGAATTCAATGAATTCCTTTGTCTTTGAGAACTTATTGTGCTAGGATTTGAAAAATGGCAAGGTCATCAATAAGTATCACAAGAAGGCCTGCCTTTTTGATTGTATCATGACTGACGCATAACTTGACCTTAGATACATCCTCCTTCCTTTTCATTCCTATCATTTCACCATCAAATATGGCAAAGATTTGACCTATTATTCCAATAGTCTTGAGCTATTTTCTTGATTGTTTGCCAATATCTGATTGGTACACTTAAAGGCATTCATCAAGTTGCCCTGCTTACCACCCCTGCTATTTTAACTAATTAACATTATGAAATATTTCACCACTTCCTTACACCATTGCCAAAACCAATCACCTCCTTTCTGGTTTACCAGCATAATGGAAGCAATAAACCATCTTTGAGCAATGAAATATATGTTTGCTGCACCTCTTAATGAGCACTCAAGTGTTTGAAACATTCTACACTTTATTGATTCTATTTGTTTAACACATCTACAAGCTGTTTATCGTGTAATGCAATATTTAATCTGATGGTTCCTGGTTTAGAGATTAGGATTTAGGGAGTTATTTCTTTAGGGGTCAAGGTCAAAGAAGGAGCTTTAAGAATCATGGGGTGATGAGATATAATCTCCAAATTGTACTCCATAAAGGGAAAAATATCTGCAGCCCCAATATATTGGGGTGTAAAGAAGAAACATCACAGATATGGCAGAGTAGACGGGAAATACTCTGATTTGCACAAGGAGTGATAGAATTTACAGTCAAATGAATTGCTTCCATAGAAAATCTCCCCCAAATGCTGGAGCAAGAAGAATGGAAGGAAAATACAATTGCTCACTTTCTCCCGATAGTAAGAATCCAAAATGTTTTGGATTCTTTGTGGGTTCTAATGTTGCAGATTGTCACTAAAAGGCTAAATTGCTCTGCTGAAGATATGATGCAAGAACAAAACAGAAGGGAAGAGTAAATTAAATCACCCACTGTTTCAAAATGTTCAGGAAACAGCCCTGGGAATGAAACATCCAAAGAGAAGGTGGTTCTGTTATATTATACTAGGACTACTAATATAAATAACCACAGAATAAGAAAATACAGCACCAAGGGAAGCGCACTCCAAAATCATCCTGAGTCTCCATTTGACACAAAAATTGTCTGAAAAGGAGAGGGGGAAACAATACTGTAATAAATAGAGTTTATCACATTGGAGATGAATTAGGGAGAAATTCCTGCCCACTTCTGAAGTCACTGGGAGTCACTAGTTATTACTGAGGGAGGTAAGCAGGCCAGGTAACTTGTGTGTCTTTTCCAATCCAACCAGCCACAGATGCACCTCCCTCCCACCTTTCAGTACATTTTCCAATTCTAAATGTTGTTTTGCCTCCTTTTCCTTCAGCTTCCATGTACACTCCATACTATTTTGCCCTTTGGTTGAAAAGACTTGAAAGGGCAGAAGGTTGCATGTAAACTGTGAGAACACTGCAGAATAAAATATGAAACTGATCACAGGAATGCAATTGCTGTTGGAGGTGCAATAAATCGTTGTAACTCATGTAAGTTGACCTAGTCCTATTAGGTCCTACTCTGAGGTGAAATCACCGGATTCTTACAGTAATTCTAGATGATGAGAGCATGTCACAGATTATTTTTCCAAAGATATTTGGCCATGTTTCTTCCAATTCTTATCCATTCACTGGTATACTTTACTAATTACAGCAGCCATGGTTCACACAATATATTAACCCAAAACCATACAAATCACAAGGTGACTTGGCATGATGTATGAACCCCACAAAGTTGAAACCAAACAAGTATAAGCTGAAGTCAGCAAGCATATTCCAATATAACAGGGGACTCTAAACTTGGCAACTTTAAGATTTGTGGACTTCAACTCCCAGAATTCTCCAGCCAGCTATGTTATGCTGGCTGGAGAATTCTGGGAGTTGAAATCCACAAGTCTTAGTTGCCAAGTTTGGAGACCTCTTAAATATAACTTTCTGGAAGAACCTGTGATGATGGATGTCAGAAATACCAGCCAAAACAGGATATCTTCTCCCTGTTTATATATCAGGAGGAGGAGGAAACTGAGAGTACTACTACTACTACTACACTGGAAGCACCGAGGTGTTTCCATGGTGAAAGGATTAGCCACTGACTTCCTCTACTATCCAACTGGTAGTAGAGGACTTGGGGAGATATAGATTGAAAGACAGGTTTGAGGATTGGACTCTTAGCCTAGAAAAATCTCCACCTTTCAGAGGGAAGGGTTAGGAATATATTTAGTGTTACAGAAGGCAACTACTGGCTGTAAAAACATTGCAGAATCAAGGGAACCTGTTTATAAACCATTTTAAGTTATTCAATGCACATTAACCCACTTAACCTAATAACTCTGCTATATTTACCCTATATTCAACCTGGTCATATCAGAAACATGTAAACAAATAAATAAAATATTTAGTGGTTATATCAAGACTAAAGAATTCTGTAGAAATCTTCCAGAATTTGTGGGATTTCATTTAATTTTTTTTAGAAAAAAAAACCCATAATGAGGACAGTATATGACATAGTCTATGTAGCCCGTATTATAGAAATCAGCAAAACAACACCATAGTGAAAAGATATGTACTAGAGACTTGAGCAACAAGAAGATGGCTGGGTTAGGCAGGTGGCACGACTTACAGAATATACTAAAACTATTAAATTCAATATCTAAATCTGAATATAGCTACATACAAAATACAATACAAAAGGAACTAGAAAATATTGAGAACATTATACAGTTTTATTATTGGTTACATGGGAATCCAATTAAGCCTTTAAAATAGCAGTTTAGGGAATGTTCTTCATTTGCCTTTTCACCTCTAGATGTGCTGTACTATAACTCATATCCGTCAAAGAGCATACTAGCTAAAAAAAACATGACAGGATTTGTAATTCAACACTTCTGAAGGGTGGCAGATTGGGAAAAATCTGATTTAGATTATGTCCATCTGGCACAATCCTTCTGTGTGCATGATACCTTGGATAATTGCCTGGTGAGAATTATTTCTGAGATTTGCTCAGGAATGCATTGTAGATCAATATTTTCCAATACCTAATCAGAATAATTAACTGCACTATTATTCCATATTTTGGGGGGAAATCACAGGATTGTTAATACTTTAGAAAATTATTGTATGTCAAGTATGCAGAGGTCTTCTTGGTTCAATCCTCTAAATTTATCAGCATATCAGCAACTGAGGATTTTTTATGCATGGGAAAGTAACAAAATAATGTTCATCCAATGATGGAAGTTATATTTGCAGCTATGTATTGCTGATATAATCTGTCTGTCAACGTTTTAATTGGTACTGTTTCAACAAAGAGGCAAGAAAGGGAATTTCAAATCATCTGACTGAATGTTTTGGTGTTGCAGTTCCTGATTTTCTATGTGTCTTCTCCTTTAAATGGTAGCATTACATCTCATTGTTAATACACGGTCTTAATCCATTAACTCAGAGGTCTCCAAACTTGGCAACTTTAAGACTTGTGGACTTCAACTCCCAGGGAGTTGAAGTCCACAAGCCTTAAAGTTGCCACGTTTGGGGACCCCTGCATTAACGTAACATTTTATTTTAAAAAATCACCTTAAAAAGAGTATTCATAGCACCTGCCTTATAATAGGACATCTGAAGTAATTAAGGACAAGACCTTCAGACCACAATCTGATCTGATCACACAAGCTTCACTAGTTAGAGTAGGATATCTTTGCAAGATGGCCATCCTTTTCAAGTATGGGAGGAACACATTTAGCCTTTTTTTTAATCAATTACAAGGAATAAACAATGATGAATGTGGATGGAACTGTGGGGTTCCCCCCCCCAATCTAGAGAAACAATTTTTGAAGAAGTTTGGGGAACTAGTTTAATGCCCAATTAGGTGGCAGCAGCTAAACAACCTTTGCTGATCTTGAAAAACTAAGCAAGGACTGGTTAGTACTTGGATAACAATAATAAAGAAACGGGTAAATAACTTCCATATTATAATCATGAAAAATCTAGAAGACAAATTCAACTTGAGGCAGTCTTTGCCTTAATCTTAATTGTAATGTACATTGTAATCCATCTTGCCAAAAATTTTGAGTAAAGAAAATGAAAACATGTCACTGAATCATCTCTGCTTCACTTGCTTATGTACTGTATTGCACTTCCTGGGAAGAATAAGGCTGGAGGAAGAAAGCAAGCAAGAAAGCTATAAAAAAAAAATCCAGTTACTGTTTCAAATGCAGCAGGTAAAATATTTATAAACTCTTCCTCCTCCAGAGGGAGTTTTCTGCACAAGTGGAACATTAACTCCAATCCAGCCTGCTACATAATATATATCCATAATATATATTGTATTTTTTTAAAAAACCACTAGAACCTAGAACAAAAAAGATTGAGTTCATTGGACAAGGAAACATTTCCCATTTCCTCCAGATGTTGAATATGCTTTGCAATATAGTTTAAAAGGCCCAAGGTTTTAGCATACTGCTTTAAAGGAATGGAGCAGGAGGAGATGGGGTCTAAGGAGCTAAAAATGTTGGGAAGAAATGCCACGGTCTTCCCTGGGAGCACTTGTCCAGATATTCTTTCTTTAATTAAATCTGGCAAATTCAGGAGTTTCCTAAGTCACTGAATTTGTTCTTTTAATATTCCAGATCCAAATATTCCAGATCCCAACATATTTTCTTGAGCAAGGACACATTGGACCTTTCTTTGCATATCAGAAGAATGTAAAAGAAAGAAAAAACATGAGATACCACATTTCCTGTTTGAATGTTTCCAGATATGTAAAATACCACTTTAAGCGATGATAGCACTAAAGTTTCCATGATGATAGCTTAACACAATGTAGTGACCTGCTTCCTGGTCAAGATCTTCTGCTGTGAGTGAAGCAAACTATGTCCTCATGAAACATGTGAACCAGCTGCTGAGCATATAGCCAATATGTAAATATTTGTCTGTAGACACACAAAACACATACTAACTAGTGACTGCGTGTCTCTTTGTTATATCTGCCCAAACTCTTCACTGAAAACAATTTCAAGAGGAAATTGACTGTGTAGAAACATTGATTCATGGCAATCAGACTCCCCAAAGCATAATCTGAAAGAACAAAGGGTTGAATGTTAGCCACACCTAGATCTTGCCAAAACTTAAGAACAAACAGCTCTCGTGTGAATGTAATGAACAATGTTTGCTTGATGTAAAGAGCAGCACAAGGAAATCCAAGGGAAGGTTTATATTTACAGTATCTGTGAAGGTGGACCCTTCTTCCCTCAAATCTCTCTGCTGATTCCTAACTGCAAGGGAAGAGAAATTCCTTCCCCCTTAACCATTACACAGTATTGGGAAGAGGAGTGGGCCATTCATGAGGTGAATGCTGATGGCTTTAACAGAAGAAGAAGTTACTTAGTAATGTTTAATGTGAGTTACGGCACCTCCATTTCTCAAGAACAGAGCAAACAAGCCAATGAAGGGGGAAAAAATCACAGCACTGTTTGGAGTAGTTTCAAATGATTCTCTCTCTCTTTTTGCCTATGGAAAAGTGATTGGGGGAGTGATAAGAACATCTCAAATGGAAGAGCCGGGAATTGTAAACTGAGGACTGACAGGTGAGGAGTCCCGGGCTCTTCCGTGTCGGAGAACAGGTACGTCTGAAACAACCCGCCAACTCAAAAGAGGCCGTCTTTTGATGCCGCGTCTGGGACATGGTTTCGTTGTGCAGCGAAAGAGCCGCACCGGGAGAGCTGACCCATTTGCGCGCCAATCCGGTTTCTTGGAGGCGGCAATGCGGAGGAAGGTTACGCGCAGCTCCCAGGTGATGGAGAAAGGCGACCCTGGGGAGAACGCGGCCGTCTCCCGTCTCCGCGAGTGACCCCGAGCTGTTGCTGGGCGCAAGGGCGAGCGCGAGACGGAGCCGGCTGGTCCCCTTGGCGCCTCTTCGCCATCGCAGCCGGTGCCCCGGGGAGCCGGCCAAGGGAGGCGACTCGGCCGGTTGCTTATGCGCGGCCCTCTAGGATGAAGGGGCGGAGCCAGTGCCAATCCAGCACTGCTCTGTCCGCTCGCTTTGCGCGATACGCATCCTTCTCTTGAGGTGGAGAGACGGGGAGAAGCCGACTTAGACGCTTGGGGATCGGCAACCGCCAGATCTGGGACCGGGGCAGCTGAGGCGGAGGACTCGCGAGCGGGAGCAAAGGCAAAATCGGGACGCGGCTGGGCGGAGAGGCGAGGCGAGGCGTGGCGGGCGGGGAGGGGTATCCGGTTGCAGGTGTTTTCGAGCAGGATCCCACTGCCGTAAAGGCGACTGCGCTGGCTCGGCTGAAGGGAGGAGGTTTCCCCGAGGTTCCGGCTCGCTGCTGCCCGGAGCGCGGTTCCGGCTAGGTCGGTGCGGATCCGGAGCGCGGGCGAGTAGGGGGCGCCACTCGCCTGTTGGAGCCGCTCCGCCCGTCCCAGCAGGGACTTGCTCGGGGAAGGAAGGCGGACGAAGACAGGAGCGCAAGCCGAGGATGTGGCGGTGGGATGCGCGGGTGACGAATCTCTTCAAGAGGAACCTTCAGCCCACGCTGACCTACTGGAGCGTCTTCTTCAGCTTCGGCCTGTGCATCGCCTTTCTGGGGCCCACCCTGCTCGACCTGCGCTGCCAGACCCAGAGCTCGTTGTCGCAGATCACCTGGGTCTTCTTCTCGCAGCAGTTCTGCCTGCTGGTCGGGAGCTGCTTGGGCGGCGTGTTCAAGAGAACGTAAGTCAGCGATTCCCGCTCTTGCGCGCTGTGTCGGGCTCTCGCCATCGGCATCGCCTGCCGCCTCCTTCCTTTGAGAGCGAAGGTGCTGTTGGCCGGGAGAGATGGAGGGGAGCCCCTTTCTCTTTTTGCCACCCGGGCACCTTTTCAGGAAGGTGATGTCGACCATCACTTGCTGGGTGGGATACGTGCCAAGCTATGCCCTAGAAATCAGAGCCTACTTCTATGCCCGCGCCTGTTTTCTGGTGCTACAAGGCTGGAACAGATCTGATGCTGCAGTTCCTGACTGTCTAAATTAAGGGCCTTAGGCAAAGTTTGGGGCATCTATGCCTATTGAAAGCCATGCCCAGTTCCTCATAAGTCCCAGCCACAAGTTTAGGCATAAATCAGGACTTAATTCTGGGTACATGTGTGTTGAATTGACTCCATCAAGCAGAAATACTGAAGGGATTTTGTTTTCCTTTAAAAATGACTCGATGCAGTTTTAGTCCTGGTTCCTAAATACATAAGCAGAATGGGTAGAAACCAGATTCTCTGGCTTGGACTGTGGTAAGTCAGGAAAAAAGGGAGAAGCCAGTCATACAATGCTTTGTTTTGGGGAAATACATTTTAGGTGCAGGCCATGGTGGCTCATACACAAACTATGGCTTAACTTTATGAACATAGCCTATGTGTTGCTGCAGAGGCTAGATTTGATGGACAGTACAATCCAGAGGACATTTCTGGTGGGTGGATGTGTGGGTGGATGAGTCAGATTGTGGAGGGCACCTAACACAGTTGTGTGCAATACCTATTCAGAGAGAACCTGGTCCCTGTGTCTTTAAGAGCAGCCCTTCACACCAAAATCAAGCAGTTAGTAGCTACGTACATAATTGTTTAAATGATAGATTACAATGAAATAAGATTGAACAACGATAAAGATGCAGTCACAAGGGAAATTTAGAGTCAGTTATCTTAAAACCAGTTAACCAATACTCCTTGTAGATATGCTCTTCTTATACAGGCAATTGTGAATGCAACACACACACTTTTCCACATTTTATTGCTTTTACTTGCTAAATTTGAGTTTTTTGTAAATTAGGCCAATGTCTGGTTCCAAAATCAATGTGCTTCTTTCTATTCATGAATTATTTAAAACAGATCTTCCAATAACTTTTAGAGGGCTTATCCAAATAAAATCAAAGTCAAAGATCAAATATGAACAGGGGCCATGCAAAGTGATCCTTATTGTATTGACCATATACCTGTCAGTTGAGAAATTCCACAGAAATCAATCATGCTATAGGATCACCTTCCAGAGCCTACATTAGCAACTCTTGGATCTGTTTACATGACATCACTGAGGTTATGTGAACTCTTTTGCCTGCATAGAGGTGGTTGCAGACTTTGGGAAAATGGAGCATGTGGCAGGAACCCAGAAGGATTTACAGTGGGGAACCAGCAGAACGCAGCATGCCTGATGGACATTGACATAGAAACCTCAGGCTGCAGAAATCATGCTGAGAATTTCTCTTTGTAATCTAAGAGGTTTGTTGTAAAGGACTTGTTTTAATAACCCTAGTGTCCAAATTCAAGCTGTCTTCTTCTCTGAAAAGTTGGCAGTTAACATCTAGTGGCCAATAAGCATTTAAGTTGATGTACGGTAAAAGAGTAAATATTCCATTTTCATACAGAGTTCCAGGACAAGATGTTATTCTTTTTAAATCATCAATGAACAATTAATAAGGAAATGATTCCTGTAAAGTGGAAAACATGAACAGTAATTCCCATCTTACTCTCAATTTGTGTTGTATAATCGCTGCTTTTGTTCGAGGTTCCCATTTTAAGTTATGATTAATATCTGTCAACTGATGTTTAATCTGGAAAAAGTTTTAACAGTCTACTTGTTTTAAATCTTGGTGTTTTAAAGGTATTGACTATATTTTGATCAAGGTTTTCTATTAAACAGTCTTTAAAAGCAATCCTTTTAATTCACGAAATGTTTGCATAATATTTAATAGTCTCAAGATCAATGCATGTTTTAGAATTTCTTGAATCAAGGCAAGCACACAAAATATTCATGTAACAACAGTTTTGTATGCAAAGATATTGTTCCATTACAACAACTCTAAATAAAATCAGTCACACCAATTATTCTTTTCAACCTCATAATTATGGAGTCAAGAAGCACAGTCACATTTAACTATTGATATGCCCTGTGCTGTCCAGCCAGTTTAGAGTTAATGGGATTTGGGATAGGTAGTTAGGAATTGAGAGCTGTCCCCTTAAGGGAATGCATCATGTAGTTAAGGTATCCTGGGAAATGTAGTACATGTCATGTGGCCACATCTGTAATCCTGATTGGTCACTAAATTGACCCTTGTTGGGTTGGGGGAGGCTCTCTCACTCTAGCCTGAATCCTATACCATGCAGTCGCTACAATCATCATGGTCATCATCATGGGGATGAGAGTTTAATATCTTTCTGCACCACAATTCAGATATGCAAAGGATTGGACATTAAGAAGAACCTCATCATAAATGTGAGTTGACAGAATGCCTGATGAACCAATAAAAGAGACTTTGTATAGATGCTTTGTGGAGTTGCTCTGTCTGCTTTATACCCATCCAGAGCGCAATACCTGAACACATCATGCTATATACCGACTTCAAACTTTATAGTGTGATGAGGAATTGTTCCATAAAATCTTTAGAATAAAATTTTTATAAGTGTATGATTTATGTGGACAAGATCACAGAGTAGCTGTCACATTAATGAAAGAGAAATTGTGTGTGAATTGGTTTGGATCATTTTGAGAAAAATATGGGATTACATCTTGATTTCTAATCATCTGTCTTGGAAATATTGGACAGTTTCTTCTATGTCAGAAACTTGCTCTATTATTTCCAGCATCATTCTTCTAAGACATCTCCATAATTTGATTCTGTCCAAGAAACCTTTAAAGGAAAAATGAATGGAAAAGCAAATGATTATGATATTTAGAATAGTAAAAGGGGCCTATTCTTTCCAGACAGTTATGTATATTGCTTGAATTATCTGTAGCAATAGAGCCTATTTAAGCATGAAAGAAACTGTTTGGTCATGTATTTTTATCACTGAAGTAAAATTCATTGGCAAAAGTTTCTTAAAGGTTAGAGTAGGCTAATCCTTGATCAATATAGCATTTTTCCCAACAGTTCTAAGTATGTCCATTTCTGCTGACTAAGAGTAACTCCCAGCATTCCATTAGATGTAGTCTAAGAACCAAGACTGCAATTAAATTGTATACAGTGCAACTAGTAAATCATAGCTTGATGTGCAAGTTTCTAAAATCTCAATTGAACTTGCAAGAACATTAGCTGGTCTTTTAAATTTATGTTTTCATCCTACAATGTACAATGTGTTTTCTGAGTTATGAAATATGCTGCAATTCTCACTTTACTAGGGAAAATCTGAGATAGAAAGCTACTTCCTAAGTGCCAGGTAGGCAGCTGTTAATAACTGTGGAGTCCTTGGTGCTCTCTGAGCTTGGTTGTTTGCTTGAGCCAAGGACTCGTCAATTCAACCCTGCGCGGCATATATTCTCTTCTATAGGTGTTAATAAACTAATACTGAAGAAAAGTCTATTCTTGTCATCAGATGATCAAGTATATTTGGAAGGAGAAATGTTGATGGTTATGCTTAACACACTTGTGGAGAACTAATTGACCTAGAAAACGAAATACTTTTGAATGCCTTTTAGTTTTCCCCCATCCCTATGAAATCCTTAATGCTCCATCATCAGGATCTCAGCAGTTACCTTTCAAGACACTATAAAAAATGATGGCTTGTCTCTGTGCAGTGTTTGAAAACACATGTTTCTCTAACTGATGCTATCTTGCAGGATGTTATTTGAACAGATGATATTGAGTTAAATGGCATTTTTACATCTATAAAATTAATTTTCCAACCATGTCCTAAAACTAAAATCTATTGACATGGGAGCATAGTTGTCCAATATGTGATTTGCCATTATCCATTGACTCTGTCACAACATTCTTAATTCAATCTATAGAGGTGATGGGCTACTGTATAATGGAATTAGAAGTATTCAGTTAAATGATCCCAATTGTTACTTCAAAGGAGAAATTATTTTTATCCCCAGATAAATCAAGCTATTTGGAAGCTAAGATAACTTGGCTCATGCATCCACTCTATGGACTACTTGTGAGTAACCTGGCTCTATATGATTGAGGCAAATTCATAGAGAGGCCCTTTTAAAGAGGTTTCCTCTAGCACCCCATTGTGACTGCCTTTGTAGAGTCATCTGCACTTCTCTAACCAGTCTGCTTTAACCAGCCAGACCCAACAAGAAGAAGAATGATGAGCTGCCCAGCCCTCCCTCCAAAAAAATCTGCAGTGCCACTGACCCACTGTTTAATCTGCATTCAAAGAAACAGTAATTGTCAGGTATAAGAAACCAGGAGCCGGGATAGAGTTCAAAAGTGTTACAAGTTTATTTCATGCTACCTCTACAAGATGTATTTGACCCTGCCCTTGGGGTCAACCTGGTCATCTCCAACAGGAACATATGAAAAAGGAAGCAGCAGCCTCCAATAGTTAGGACCTAGAAAATGGCTGCCAGGGTAGTCTGACTGATGTGCTGCTGGTGTAAATGAGTGGAGATTGAGGGCTCCCTTGGGTCAGCCAAGACATGTGAATGGGACCATTGGGTCCAAACTTCTTACTGCAGCTTGGCAGGTAATCCATTTAGCAATCTTTTTGCAGTGACGGATGCTGCTTGCTTGCTTGCTTTCTTGATTATTTATTTATTTCTAGTCTCTGAGCATTTCAAAGAATACAGCTGTGTTATGGTGTCTCTGGAGGAGGCAAAACGTTTAACTCTTTTTAGGCTTGAGAACTTTTTTTTTTAGTAAAATACTTAACAAAAAATGGTTAAACCTAATGAAGCATAACACACACTCCATTCCTTATCCATGTGGACAGTACTGAATTGGATGGATTAATTGCCTGGACTTCCTTCTGCTATTTGATGGGACATAAACATGGGTCTCCCAGTCCAACCCCTTTGTTGATACATAATATCCCTAACAGCTGACTTTCCAACTTTTATTTGAATGAATGAGAATGCTCCACTTCTATAACAGTAATTGGTTACTGTGGTTTGGTCTTGGATATGGTGAAACTCCAAGGGGCTTTCAAGGGGCTTTCCAGTTTGAAGCAGGCTTCTACATTCCAATGGGCTACCTTCACATGGACCAAAGTTGCTAGAGTGAGAAGAGAATGTGGACAGCGGAGATGAAAATGGCACAAATTTATCTTAAATAAATCAAGACATAAATTGTTTATCTCACTGATGCCAGTCAGATGACCTGAAGATACACCTTTGATATATGTGATGGATGTCTTTAGAACAGACACTGTGTCCAAGTGTTTCATGTGCCAAGTGTACAGCTTTTCAATTGTATGTACATTCAGTTCAGTTCATAGTGGTTGTTGATGTCTTTACATTGTATTTTGTGGTGGTGCCTGTTTTTCCTTCTGGGGCTGCTGCATCTTTTGGTTTGCTTAAAATGTTTTGGAGGGCTTTAATTGGTTAGATTCCATGAGGTTGTGATAGTCTGTTGATGGTTTCTGGGATGTTTTTGAGTGTTGTCTTTTTATGATTTGTATTGGTTGTGCTGCATTGGTTGAGTGGTCAGGCACTTTTTTATGATGTTGCACTGACATCCATTTTGTTGGAAGATAATTTGCTTCCTTTTTCTGCTGTTCAGGGTTTCTTCAGTGTGTTTGTGCTCATCTAAATAGAGTTCTTACAGCTTCTCTTGTAGGAGGTTGTATAATTACTTTGATAGTGAAGCATTTGATTGGTGTGGGTGGTTTTTTTTGGTACACTTGTGTTTCTAGTTTGCCATCATAGTCTCTGTTGATCAGGATATCCAGGAAGGGTAGGGTTGTTCTTCCCTGGTGAATTAGATTCTTTTGAAGATGTTGTTGATGGTTTTGTGGGTGTTCCCTAATTGGTCCATTTTATTATGGTGATTATGCCATCTACATATCTGATCCATATTTTGGGTTGTATTTGTCAGAGTACTATCAATTCTAGATATTGCATTATGACTTCCACTATGAGTCTTGAAAGTAGTGATCCCATAGGTTCCCACAGGAGTCATCTACCACATACAGTATAAAAACTGCAACAGTCAGTGTGTTAAAATAAACACTGAAGACTAGCAGAAAGCATCCATCTAGCCAACTAGCAGTCAGAAGACCTGATGAAAACTCTTTAATTTCACAACATATGGACAGACTTAATCACAGTTTCAACTGGGAAACTGTGACCATCCTAGATCAAGCCAAGACTGAAAACATGAGAGAATTACTGGAAGCCTGGTGCTCTAACAAAGTGGCTATCAATAGACACATAGGCATAAATAATATCTACATACTGTGCAAAGGAGATAAAAAGGGAACAAAGAGACCAAAATACCTTCCCACCAGGAATCAACATCCAGATGAGCATAGAGTAACACCAAGATTACCATCAGACCAACAATCAAGTAAACAATACCTCAATCAAGAAACTGGCAAACAAGTTAACAGTAAACAGCCCAACAAAACCTGCAAGACCACTCCCGCTGACAGAATAAGCCACTAGAATATAAATTGAGAGCAAACCCCACTCCTTACTAACATTGATCATGTTACCTAGTTAAATAATGAAATGTCTGGAAGAAAATGACCAAGCTCAGAGAGCACCACAGACCCCACAGTTCAATCCTGAGCTATAAATATTCTCCATTTTTGGTACAAGCAAAGAATATTGAGACTTTAGATCCTCCTCCCAATCAGATTTGCAAATCAAGTCAATTTGTGCTAAAATCTACTCTGAAGTGGTGGCCTCAAAAAGGATCAGTCCATTATTTAAATTACTGCAAATGAACATCCCTAAATTCTTGGGTTAATAGAGAAAAGTCTTATTACTATGTTTGGAAAGAGAAATGCAATTACCCCTTGCTGGAGATGTACTGCTGCAAGACACACCCTTAAACTAACAGCTGCAGACCCCAGTGCTCACAAAATATCAGTCTCCTATCATGAAGATTTTGTCTTGCACTACATGTGATGCTTAGATCATCCAAAAAGATTCCATTATTTTTATTGGCATCCTTGTTTTGACCCGTCAGGGGTTCAGAATTTATACTTCTCTTGGATGGTATGAGATCTCAAAAGAATATGAAAGAAATTCATCTTAAATTCATAAAGTCTCTGAATGTGTGCTAGAAATGGAGTTGGCGAAGAGATAATCAAAGATGATGACACATGTCACAAGAGTTGGCAGTACTGTATATCCATTTTGTTTTTGTGAACAATTTTTTTTCCTAAAAGCAAGACATAATGCTTTTAAACTTACCCTATCTATTATATTTAGTGTGCCACTCTTTTATGATTAAGCACATTCATAGATTTCAGTACACATTGCTTTCTGTATTACAAGTCCTTAATTCTTTTTGTTGAAATTATAAAGAAGTATATGATAGGCTCAATTTTTGTCTTTTTTTAATCAAACAAGGAAACAAAAGTTGTTGTTAATGGGCTAATGTCTTATTAACAATTCTGGGGTTGAAAGTTGAGAGTGACATTAGGGAAATATTTTTATTATGCTGACTGTTGCCAATTTTATGGTCAGAATTTACAATCAGAAGAAACATACAGGCCACACATTTCTCTAAACCACAATATGATTTGTTTTTCACTTCACATATTGATGAACTTTAAAAACTATTGGATTTTAAACCATGATTTATGTCTTAATATTTACCTGGGAACTCAGATATTGTACTTTTAATCGATTCCAGCAAGACTTGATTCTTGGCACATGCATGGACACATGAATAGCTCTTCCAAGGACGCTCTGTAAAATCTTGTTTCTGTCTAGTCATCTAAACAGAGAAGTTAATTTCTTGTTGTGACTGACTGGTTTTTGTTGCAGTCCATGATATTTTCAGTCACTATCTACTGATCCCTAATTTGAAGATATCTATCTTCTTTCTCTCACTATTTCTTGTCATAGATCCTACATTATCAATGGAAAAACCATTCGTTTAACTGTGTTGATCTTGCTCAATCTTGTCACTTATGAGATTAATCTCTTTATTCAATATTGTATATTTTCTTGAGCCTGAGCAAACAAAACTATCACCTTTCCTTTTTTTGACACCCATTCAAAGTTTAGTAATCAAGTTGATTGACATTAACTTTGTCTTAATTTTTAACAGGAAACTGGACTTTTCACAATCTATTATTTACTTTCATTATGTTTCAGCTTCATATATCTTTCAGCTTCGTATTTTCATTCAGGCCATCACTTTTCCAATCTTGCTATTCATATGAATAGATTCATTGAACATAAAGAGGGATAGGGATAACATGTATGATAATCTCACTCCTTTCCCTATTTTGAGCCCCTGTGTTTCTCCAAACTCAGTTCTTGTAGTATTTTTTGTTATAGCAAGTTTACTTGTTATATGTAAAAAAAACCCGCTTTGGAAGAGTAATCAGGTATTCTGACATACAAATCAGTCTTATAAATAAAGGAGATAATTGTAGCTCGGGATTGAAATGAGGGGTCCCTGCTACTTTCTGAACTTGGTTGTTTTCTTGCAGATATTTCATTACCCAAACTAGATAACTTCATCAATGCTAACGTGCTACCACTCATGATGTTATCTAGTTTGGTTGTTTTCTTACAGAAGTTTCGTTACCCAAATTCAGAGAGTGCCAAGGACCCTCAATCGGTCTTAATATATTGCACATTCTCAGGTGTTCTAAACCAGGGGTCGCCAATCTTTTGGACCTCAGGGACCACCAAACTCATAATTCTAAATCCCAGGGACCAGAGACCCTGGGAAAATCCCCAAAAAAGTCTGCAGGAAAATTCCCCACCCCGTTTTCCTACCAATCGATCATACCGTCTCCAGCTCCATTCTCGGGGAGGGAGAGACTTTTGGCTTTATTCAAGGAAAGCAGCAAAAGCAGCAGAAGTGTTTCTTTCTCTCCCCCAAACTCCACCATAAATGAGTCTTTGTGAGACTTGTCACGCTGGCGCAGCCTCTTGGAGCAGGATGCCTTGCAGGCAGGGTTCCAAAGACTCATTTCTGGTGGAGTTTGGGGGAGAGAAAGAAAGACTTTTGTTGCTTTCCTTGCGTGCAGCCAAAAGCAGAAGAAAGAAGCAGAAAGAAGCAGCCCGGTGGCCAGGCCAGGTGCGTGGGGCAAGTGGGGCAAGTTCCCCCCCGCCCCTTCCCTCCTCCCCTCACTATCTCGTGTTGTTCACAATGCAAGCAATGCAAGCCATGTGTTCCTATGGGCCATGTGCGTGGCACAGCCTTGTGTTCCCACACAGCCTGGATTAATTGCTTTGGGGGGTGTTTTGGGGGTGACATTTGTCTGCAGACCACCAAAATTTTCTTGTGGACCACCAGTGGTCTAAACAAAGGCCTTGCTATAGCATCTTGCATTCTCTTCTATTTAATCCTTCTATTTAACCCATCTTTTGTTAGCTATGTGGCTATAGCTATCTCCTGCTTACTTATTTGTCATTTGTTTCTCCATGAGCAGCTCTATTCTATTTTATAAAATCGGCCTTATGGGGAATTTAGTACTATAGTTTAATCATTTGTAAGTTTTCTTAAATTTCCCCTTGAAAAATATATGATACACTAAGTCTAGGGCGATATAGCTGTGTTTTATGTTTGTCAGCTGAATGACTGCCTCTTCCATACAGTTTAATTAACAAACCAATTTCTTTTAACAATTGAAGCAAAGCTAAATACAGTACAGGTAGTCTTGACCATTCATTCAGTCTATTCAAAGTTGGCATTGAATGAATTGTGATTATGACCAGTTCTTGGAGTTCCAGCCATCCTAGCACACCCATGATCACAAGGTTGCAATCCAGGTAGTTAACAACCTGTTCATACTTACAGTGATTGCAGTGTCCTTCAATCATATGATTGCCATGTGCTATCTTCCCTGGCAGCTTCTCTAGAAACTCAGTGGGGAACCCAGCAGAGAAGGTTGCAAGTGGCTGGGATAAATCTCCCCCAGCCTCACTGTGCTCGTGCTGTGCTGGCCACTCATGCTGTGCACCGTCTCCAACTCTCACCTTGCCTCCACCACAGCTTTCTATACCCTCCCTGACATTCACACCCTTGTGTGTCCCTGTGCACCCTTCCTGGCCTTTGCTGGGCAATCCCAAATAACACCTCAAACCTTGCCATGGCTTGCTTGTACCTTTAGACACCCTTACAGATCATCACTGCACTTCCTCGGACCCTCACACACTATCTTTACCCCTAACCATGCCTCCTCCTCACACACACACACCCTGCATGCCTCTCCCAAAACCTGGTGTGCATCCCTTACACTTTTATGGACCCCCTCATGCCTCTCTCACCTGGCAGCAGCCACTTCCCTTCTTGTGAGCCACCTGGGACTTGCTATTTCCTGCCAGCTTTCCCACTGACTTGCTTTTTCTTCACCTAATGAACAGTGGATTTGGTTAACAATGGCAACTGTGATTGCCTCACCAAACAATGCATTCCTGCTTTATGACTTAGTGATGGAAATTCCAATCTTAATTGCTGTTGTATGTTTTGGGCTATCTATACATTAATCCAGCCACTGAATAGAGAGATTCCTGGATAAGGAAATCCTGAAAATACTCACGTCTCTTTAAATATATTGGTCCTGTTGCTCTGGCTATTATTTATCTGTACCCCACATTTTAAAATAAATTCACATATGCATACAATGCACTAAATAATAAATGTGGTCCTCAGATCACAATAGCTCTGTATCCCTAGTGGATGTGTCCTTAGGTGGCCAGGAAATTCTGGGTATAGAAGTCCAGATATCTTCAAGTTGGCAAGTTGGAAAAACACTGATTTAGCACAATATGTAATACAGTATTTGTGTCATTGCCATTCTACTGCATGTATATCTATCTGTAGTTCCCTTTCCTCTCAAGTGCTCCTTCCAGCTTCAGCCTTTCCCCATTTCACACTTCAATCTTTTATTTTATTAAAAACTAGTTCACATTTTTTTTCTCACTTTTGGATCCTACACTGTATAAAAAAGATGGAGCAGTTGTTGAATCCACCCAGGATGCTTTAGAATTACAGTATTATAGTTGTTTAATAACTTCCTGTTCCTTTGTAAATTTCAAAGCATACTTTTGTACAGCACTTTGAAAAGGTTTAGATTTTAATCTACTTATGAAAGAATATATGTTTTGTTCAGCTGCCTGGAAGATTATTTCAGAATATTTGAGTGTTGTTAACATGGCTGGATACTGACTGTGGAAGAATCCTTGTAGAGAAGACCTAATGCCTGTCAGTTTCAAGGCTCAGTTTCTGAGATGCCAACCGCAGGCCTCTGACAAGCAAGCAAACAAGCAAGCAGGATAGTCTTGTTTCTCCTACACATCTATTGTCCAAAAAGATAATACATTTAAATTGAAGGTTACAATTAGAATGAATCATATTGTTCTATTCATTTTTTAAAAAATCAATTTAGAAGAGTTACCTACCTTCCTCTTATGGGTATTCCACCTTGGGAATTATTTAGGATAATTCCTTGCAACTGTGGACAAACACTCACTATCTCAACCTGTTTACAGTACGAATCTGTAGCTCTAACAAAGGCAGTTCTATAATTCTTTGATACCTTCCACCCACTTATCAGTTTCCCTTCTTTTACTTTCCTCATACTTACCAAACAGTAATTTTTTTCTGACATTGATTTGCATCACATGCCTGCTTGCATATCATCATCTTCTCAAGGGAGTAGCAAGTCATTATTTGTTCCAGGATTGATTGATGGGTTTTTCTTGCAGCCCACAGTAATCTTAGCAACCATTTCCGGACCTATGCTTGAAAGCATTTTGAAGACCATTTGTGCTGTTTATGTGTGGGTTAGGGGAGTTCTTTTAACAGAAAATCAAATTTACATTTCAATTTGTAGTGCATGCTTTATCCTTACAGCACAGGCAGATGAAGTTGATTTTGTGGCATGTGTGAAAATGTTCATTGTCCTGTGTCTCTCTTAGGTGTAATTCAAAGTCATAGTGGTGGTGGCAATGAGATGTTGTACCCTCTGCAATGATTAGGGTATGCAATGTAGATCCTTGTGTACAGTGACTCTTGGCTACTCATCCATATCTAGGTAATTGCTTGTAATTCTGACTAATTCCTTTTTTGAAGTTATTGCCCAATATCAACCTCATTTTATTTGGATAAAGGTTGAAAGCATTAAGCAACTGATTACGTTTTTCTTTACCACAGATTTCTTATGTAGTTTGGAATTTGCCTTAGACTGAATTTGGCTATCGGTTCACGTAATTACATTTTATAATAGCAATGCTAGGGTTTTAAAGCAAAGGTCTTTCTTGGCCCCACAAGGATTGAACATGAGATGGTCTGCATTGAGAGCCTGACTGTTCCACCAGGATATAGCCCTCCTGTAGTGCAGGAAGAGTATGAGCCTTTGCATAACCTATTTAACAAATCTAGAAACTTCAGTCCAGTTGCTATGATTTAATCTTTTTAGATACTTTTGGCCTGGATGATTGAGTCTTCATTTATATGTTGCTTTTCATTTTGGGGAGAAACCCCCGGCAGTCTGTATAGCAAGAGTTGGTTCATTCCAACAACTCTCTGCCTACCCAAAATTTTCACTTTGACTGAAGGAGTTACTTGGATGAGTAATGAAACATCTCAGGTTTAAGAAAATTTGGTCCAGTTGCTGTAATGTAATCTTTTTAGATAGAAATCTAGTGCTTTTGTGCACATGGTACACTAAGCTTGATTAGTTTTCTTTTAAAATTGTGATTGCAAAGTTTCTTTATGTTTCATTACACTGAAGTTTCTATAATAAACAATATTACTATATCAAACCATTTACCATACTTATTTACCTAATCGATATAGCTGCCGATCTCACAAAAAGCTAAAGTTACTGGATATACTTGCATATAAGGCCATCTGTGCATAAGCTGACCCTCAAATTTTTAATCAAACTATGGTGAAAATGTGCTACCTGCAGATAAATCGATCCACGTCTTTCATGGTATTTTGGTCAAATATTTAAGCGTTGGCTTATCCATGTATGGGCTTATGTATGAGTACATAAAGGAAATACAGTTTTTTTAAAAAAAGCATTACTTGTATATACTTGCAGATAAGTCCATCTGCAAAATAAGCCAAACCTTATTTTTTTCTCAGTTTCTCTGCAAGTATATATGGTACTTCTTTGACACAACCAGAAAGTTACAGATAGTCCTGGTGAAATGATTACTTATTGTCATGGTAGGCTTGGATTTGGAGTCCGAGGAGGAGATCAGTAATGACTAGCGAGTGCCAGACCCAGTTTCAAAAGTGCTGACAGATTTAATTTTAATTTAATAATTGGACTTGTATGCCACCCCCTCTCTGAGAGGACTCGGGGCGGCTCACAACTAAAACAACAACAATAAATACATTAAAAAACAAATTAAACAGTACAAGCCCAGATAAAAATGATTTAAAACTCCCTCCCCGAGATGTCAGTCCAGCCCGGCCTGTTCAAACAGCCAAGTTTTCAGATCATGGCGGAAAGAGTGGAGATCCGGAGCCAAACGGAGTCCCACAGGGAGTTGGTTCCACAAGGCGGGAGCCGCTACAGAGTAGGCCCTTCCCCGGGGCACCGCCAGCTGACAGTGTCTTGCGGGCAGTACCCTGAGAAGTCCCAGTCTGTGCGCTCGCAAAGGGCGATCGACATTCGATGTCGGCAGGAGACGCTCCCGTAAATACCCCAGACCCAAGCCATGAAGGACTTTGAATGTTAATACCAACACCTTGAATTTCACTTGGAGGGCAACCGGCAACCAATGCAGCTCGCGCAGGAGGGGCGTAACATGGGAGTACCGAGAAAACCCCATCACAACCTGCGCAGCTGCATTCTGCACCAGCTGAAACCTCCGGATGGAATGCAAGGGCAGTCCTAAATAGAGAGCGTTGCAATAGTCGAGTCAGGACGTGACAAGTGCATGAGTGACCGTGCGAAGGGCATCTCGGTCCAGGTACGGGCGAAGCTGGTGAACCAGCCGAACCTGGGCAAAGGCCCCGCTGGTCATGGCCCCCACCTGCTCCTCCAAACCGAGCCGTGAATCCAGGAGGACCCCCAGGTTTTGTGCCCTGTCCACAGGGGGCAACACCTCTCCCCCTATGACCAAAGATGGAATTTGTTGACTGGTCCGAGATGCCTGTATGCACAGCCACTCTATCTTAGCTGGATTGAGATGAGGAACAGTCAACTCCAGTGCTACCAGATGGATTGCCATCTGAGCAGGCAGAAGTGGTGGAACCAAACAGCAACCAGCAGTCACAGCTGATTTCACTCTCTGAAGATGGTATGGGATTACTGCAAGTGTTCGGTGGGCTGCAAAGAGATTAGAACAAAGGCACTCTGTGAGATTGCTCAGAAGAAGAAGTCTGCCCCACTAAATAAGCTACACCAAGGCTGTTTCTGTTAAAAGGTCTCCATTAACAACAACCGTCTATTAATTCTCACTCCATGTGCCTTGATTTGTGAACCTTGCAATCCAGATTTTGAACCTGGACCAGCCGATGAATCCTCGACAAGCTGTGACCCTTGGACTCCACCTGACTATTAATCTGCCTGCCACTTTGATTTAGAAAACTTGTAAGCCAGGCTTGCTGAACGTCTGGAGGCAACTTGTCTCTATACTGCAAATGTATGTATTTGCAAGCCTTATTTAGTGAAGAGAACAAACCTATGCTTTCATATATTTGTGTGATTTTGGCTTAGGACAGGACTCTCATTAAGTGATGGTGTCAGCTTTGAAATTCAGCTGCCAACATAATGGGAAGGGGGGTGGAGGAGTTGACAAGTTCAAGGTTATTCTGTATGTCATACTATGAAATTCCAGTTGCAGTTAATTGGTTCTCGTGATTTATGAAGTGTAGAAGTGGGAGGAGAAAAAGGTGGATTCTGTGTAGCACACGAAAATTCTTTCACTTTGGGAAATGCCTTAGACGTACCAGATCTGTTCCTAATAAATCAATTGGAGAGAATATGTCTCGGAGTGATTGATATCACGGATACTTTCTGGATGCCTTACAGATGGTTTGAAGTTACAACAGCATTGAATTACGGTCTGTGTCTTATGATAAATGGTGGCCATTGCAGCATCCCCAGAATGTGATCACAATTCAGATGCTCGACAACTACAATGGTCACAGTGTCCAAAGGTCACATGATTGCTATTTGCAAACTCCACTGCTAGCTTCCAAAAAGAGAAGTCAATGAGGAAGTTAGCAGGAGATCATAAATGGTTATCATGTGACTGTGGACTTTGTGACCACATGGGGTTCATCTAATGACAGCAGCTGGGACTGCCATAACTGCTCTCCTTAGATGGAATGATCATTTGATGGCATACTTTATTACTGCATTGCTTAGCAACAGAACTGCCAATCCTACTTATCATCATTAAGCAGGACCACTTGTATTCATTTTGTCATTTATGAAACATAAAATCTTGTCTATCTCAGTAAAATAATGAATTCTCAATTATATGTTTCTGAGTGATTGGGTTTTGCTTAATTTGAGTTAGTAAAATTTAGATACCCTATACACTATGTAGTATATTTTTAAGAAGGACTTATATCTGTTTGAGTAATATGATTTAAATTTGATTAGGGATTAATTCTTGTATTTATTTATTTATTTATTTATTTATTTATTTATTTATTTATTGGACTTGTATGCTGCCCCATCTCCGAAGACTCGGGGCAGCGCACAACTAAAAACAGCAACAATAAATACTTAAAAAGAAATTAAACTAATTTCACAAGCCCCAAAATACAAAAACTAAAATTTACAGTGGTTAAAATAATTAAAACCCATCCCCCCAAGGAGGGGTCACAGCCCGATTGGTCGAACAACCAGGTCTTCAAATCATGGCAGAAGGTGCGGAGGTCAGGGGCCAAGCGGAGCCCCAAGGGCAGTTGGTTCCAGAGGTCAGGGGCCATGACAGAATAGGCTCGTCGCCGGGGGACCGCCAGCCAACGTTGGCTTGCCGACGGGACCCCGAGGAGTCCTTGCCTATGTGCTCGCACAGGGCGGCTGGCAGTCGATATCGGCCGAAGACGCTCCCTTAAATATTGAGGACCCATGTCGTGAAGGACTTTGTATGTTAAAACCAAAACCTTGAATCTCACCGAGTGCAACCGGCAGCCAATGCAGGCAGCGCAGGAGGGGTAACATGGGAGAATCGGAAACTCCCATCACCACCCGCGCTGCCACATTTTGCACCAGCTGCAATCTCCGGATGGTATGCAAGGGCAGTCCTAAATAGAGAGCGTTGCAGTAGTCGAGTCTAGAGGTAACAAGGGCATGAGTGACTGTGTGCAGGGCATCTCGGTCCAGAAATGGGTGAAGCTGACGAACAAGGCGGAGCTGGGCAAAGGCCCCCCTGGCAACGGCCCCCACCTGCTCCTCCAACCGGGGCCGTACATCCAGGAGGACCCCCAGATTCCGTGCCCTATCCACAGGGGGCAACACCTCTCCCCCTATGGCCAAAAATGGATATTCCTGACTGGGCCGAGATGCCGGTATGCACAGCCACTCAGTCTTGGCTGGGTTGAGTCGAAGCATGTTCTCGCTCATCCAAATCCGTACCGCATCCAAACACCGGGTCATCAGGGAGAGGGCATCACTGATCTGGTTTGGGGTGGAGATGTACAGCTGGGTGTCATCTGCGTACTGATGGAATCTCACCCCAAAACCACGGATGATCTCACCCAGCGGCTTCATGTAGATGTTAAATAGAAGAGGGGAGAGGACCGACCCGTGAGGGACCCCACAAGAGAGCACCCTCAGGGTCGACCTTGACCCCCTCACCAACACCGATTGCGACCGCCCCGAGAGGTAGGAGGTGAACCACTGAAGAACAGTGCCCCCCACTCCCAACCCCCCGAGGCATCGCAAAAGGATACCATGGTTGATGGTATCGAAAGCCACTGAGAGGTCTAATAGGACCAGGACAGAGGAAAAACCCCTGTCCCGAGCCCTCCAGAGATCATCCATCAGCGCGACCAATGCCGTCTCTGTGCTGTAACCGGGTCAGAAGCCCGATTGATATGGATTGTTTGCATAATTTTCAACAATTATTGATATAAAAAATATTTCACAATTTTTACCATTTCTATTTTCTCCTTCTTAATACCAGTATAATAGTCTCCTTTGGTGAGATGGGCAGCTTTATTTGATTAATACAATAAATAAATAAAAATTATATTCAGGTTGCCTCCATATCAGACTCTCCATATCAGATATTAATAACTGTTTCACTAGTTTCTCTAGAAGTTGATCTGCTTCTGATTCAACACATATGGAAGCAAATGTTTATGGGAGCAGTTTATTTTCCAATTTCTCTTTAACAAAAATAAAACTCCCAAGTGTTTCTCTTACTTTAAAAGTATATTAGCTTTAAATAGAATTTCAACCCCTCTAAATAATTTGTTACTGCTGCAAGATATTGATTATCCGAATATTTTTTCTATATAGCCTGTTTTGTATGTTTCTTGAAGTTAACTTCTTTCTAATATAATATATGATGCTAAATCTTTTCACCTTGTGCTGAATGCACTAATAATAAATTTATATCTCTAAACAAAAGAAAAACCATCATAATAGATTGATTGCTCCTCCCCTTTACTTGTATTCCTTCCTTTCTTTATCCTTTAATCTCACATGCCCTTTTGCCTTCCCTTAGCCAATCCCACCTGTTATGTTTGCATGAAGAGTCAGACGCAAAGAGCTTCAGTGAAGAGTTTATTAAGTGACTACAGCTCGAATGGACCCAACTTGGCTGGCTACGGCTTTCTTATAGCCAGCAGCCAGTCAGCCGCAGGCACTGCACAAAACCAATCCTATTTGACATTTTACAAGAACAATTCAAACTAAACCAATAACATTCAAACCTACATACATAACACCCCTCCCCACTAGGTTCAGTCCATACCAAACCCCAACCTATCTAATGTATTCTTTTAAATAGGTGGGGCTCTTGCGTGTACGTTGAGACCTTCGTGGTTCAGAAGTTTTAACCTCACCCAGTGAGAGAGGAAATGTGTCTGCTGACATTTCCCCACTGGGACTTCCTGTGAAAGAAGACCCTGTTTGACTGTTAGAATCTGGTCTCTCCTCCCAACCCATCTCCAGCCCAATGTCAGCACCCAAGTCAGGTAGTGATGTACAATCTTCCACTTCTAAGGATGGATTTTGGCATTGTGACAGGTTTTGGGATGGTTCCTGTCATAATGGCTCGTTACACATGGGGTTGATTCTTGCTTGCTGATTTTCCTCCTGTTCCTCCCCTTCCCCCCTAGAATGGACATCAGGTGAGGGAACTAGAGAGGGACAAGGGCGATGTTCCTGAGAGAACCTGGATCTAAGTTGATCAATGTGCCTGCTCCAGAGGAGTCCATCCTCTGTTTGCACCCTGTAAGAACGAGGGCCTGTGATCTGAGTTATCTCAGCAGGAATCCACAAAGGTTCGCCTATGAGGTTCTTAGCATAAACAGAATCACCCACACTGAATGTGCGAACTTTGGAAGTGGAATCTAGTGGTGCGTTGGGTGCATAAGTTGGATGAAGGCGGTGAAGGGAAGACTAGTTTCCTACCATCAACAACTCTGCTGGGGATAAGTTATCAGATGGGCTAGGAGTGATGTGCTGAACACTAAGAAGTTTTTCAACTTTCTCAGTGATGTCCCCAGGACCCAGTTGCTGAAGCTTCTCCTTGGTAAAACGTACCATGCGTTCAGCCCGGCCATTAGCCGAAGGGTGCCCAGGGGCTGTCAGGGCATGTCTGATACCCTGTTGTGCTAAATAGGATTCAAAGAGGTTGGATGTAAATTGAGGGCCATTGTCAGAGACAAGAACATCCGGTAACCCGTGGGTTACAAACAGTTTTCTGAGCTGCTTGATGACAGCATCAGTTGTGGTGGATGCCATGGGAATTACCTCTAGCCATTTGGAATATGCATCTACTATAATAAGAAAGGTGTGCCCTCTGGTAGGGCCAGCAAAATCAATGTGAATCCTGGACCATGGGCCCTAGGACATTCCCATTCCTGTGTGGGGGCAAGAGGTGGGGCAGGCCTGACTACCTGACAGTTGGGACAAGATGCAACCCAGTTTTCAACCATTTTGTCAATACCTGGCCACCATACATAACTCCTGGCCAATCCCTTCATCCTTACAATACCTGGATGACCCTCATGTAACATTTCCAAAACCTCTCTTTGCAGTTTTGCAGGAATAACCACCCTGTTACCCCACAAAATACATCCTTTAATACAGATAATTCAGTTTGCCTGGACTTAAAAGGTTGGGCAAGGTGAGGTAGATCTTGAAGAGGCCAACCTTTCTTAATCCAGCCTATAACAGGAGCCAACACAGTGTCTTTGGCAGTCTCTCTGGCAATTTCAGCAGCATGAACTGGAAGCTTGGCAACAGTTTCTAGGAAAAAGGTGTGTGTTTCAGGTTCAAAGTCCTCCTTGTGGCAAGGAAGTGGGCAACGACTTAGTGCATCAGCATGTCCAATGTCCTTGCCAGGCTTGTGGATAAGTTTGTATGAATAAGCTGCAAGAAATTCAGTCCACCTCAGCATTCTTGGTGATAGGATAGTAGGTGTAGGCTTGTCTCCTGCCACAATGCCTAACAAAGGTTTGTGATCTGTAACAATGGTAAATGTTCTGCCATACAGATATTCATGAAATTTCTTAACAGCTGCAACAACTGCCAATGCCTCCTTGTCCAATTGGCTGTAATTCCTCTCTGCTTTGGTCAAAGTGCAAGTGTAAAATGCAATAGGGGCTTCTCTCCCACTGGGAAGCCTGTGGCTCAAACCCCGCCCCCACTCCAAAAGGGGATGCATCACAAGTCAGTACAACAGGCAAATTCTCAGAGAGCTGTATCAGTTCAGCATCAGACGTGATTAGTCTTTTAATACTGTTAAATGCTGATTGTTCCTTCCTGCCTCAGACCCAAACAGACTTCTTATCAAGTAATTTGTGCAATGGTTCAGCAATGGTTGCCTTTTCAGGTAGGAACATGTGATAAAAGTTAATAAGTCCAAGGAAGGCTTGCAAATCTGTTTTGCATTTAGGTCTAGGGGCTTCTTTGATTGCTTCTCAAGGGTGAAGAATGACCAATGGTGATTGTTTGATGAGTTTCATTCTTTCCATTTGCTTCTGAGTTGCGCCCCATCTTCTCAATGAAATTGTTGGGCTTGAATTCCTTCTCAGGGAATTTCTTCCTACTAGGTGGAGTTCTGGATGATTTGCAGACTCTTGCTAGGTGACCTCTTTTTTCACAACGTAGGCAGATGGTGTCTAAAAACTTGCATTCAGTGTGGGGGTGCCCCCCACAGCCTCTGCAATAAAATTCTTGCTTCTTTTTCCAAGGTCCTTCCTTTTCTTCTCATTCTGAGTCTATAAATTCCTTCCTCCACCTCACTACAGTCTGACTCAGAATCTATTTGCTCGCAATGGGTTGTTGTGGATTTTTCCACATCAGAATGGCTTGAGGCCTTGTTAATTTTCTTCATGGCTGCTGCTGAGGACTTGGTGGCTTCCGCTGAAACAGCTTCCTCTATGGCCTCCTTAAACGTGATCTTAGGTTTCATTAGTAATTTGCTCTGTAAGACCTTATCTTTAAGGCCTAGAACAAACCGATCACGCATGGCCTCTTCTAAGTTGGTAAACTCACAAGCACCCCCAATGTCCCTTAAACTTGCCACAAAGTCGTTAACATTTTCGCTTTCCCCTTGATCCCGACGGTAAAACTCGTGTCTCTTAATGAGGCACGATAGTTGTGGGGCATAATGGGCTCTTAAAAGCTTTTCTAAATCAGGCCATTCCATTACCTTCACCTCTGCAGCTCCTGCCAATGCCTTCGCCATCTTGAAGACTGCCGGACCGCAGTGCGTGAGAAATACCGCCCTCTTCCGCTTCTCGGGGATATCGGCGAGGTCGTTTCCTTCCAAGTACATCTGGAAGCGATCCGCATACGATTCCCAGTCTTCCGCCGCTGGATCGAACGGGGCTGGGGGTGTTCAGCGCAGCCATCTCGCTCTTCTGCTTGTCTTCCGCGTCGTCTCTTCTTCAGGGAAATCCCACCTTCGTCGCCAGTGTTATGTTTGCATGAAGAGTCAGATGCGAAGAGCTTCAGTGAAGAGTTTATTAAGTGACTACAGCTCGAATGGACCCAACTTGGCTAGGCTACGGCTGCATCTTATAGCCAGCAGCTGTAGTTGCCAGCCAATCAGAGTGCAGGGTTTTTCCCGCACTATTTAAACCAATCCTATTTGACATTTTACAAGAACAATTCAAACTAAACCAATAACATTCAAACCTACATACATAACACCACCATCCTAATTTAGGAAATGAACTTCAGTAGGTTAAAAGAAGATCCAATCCCAAGCTCCTTCCTTGGTCTATTAATTACTTTTAACTCTTTGGTGGTCTAATGTTTAATTTTAAAATTGATTAAGTCTGTTGGGAGAGGGGGAGTGGGGGATGACTTAGTATAGGTATGTCAGTATGTTGTATGAGTTCAGATCACTTGTTCAGTTAGTGTATTTGAGCATCCAATCCATAGAAATCACTAAATCAGATAATTTAATAAAGAGGAAAGGGTTTTATATGAATCTGCTCCTACACCATATAGCTGTTGATGATGTCCTAAAGAACTTAGAAATTGCAATTAATGTTTAACTTCTCATTGTGTTTGTAGACCAGTTGAGGGCAGAAGGTAGCTGTTCTTCTACAAGGCTCATGTGTAGCATTCCCGTTTTGGCATACTGCCCATTCCTAGTTGTTAGCATCTGCATATTTATTCCCCAACGAGCTCTTTTTGTATCCCAGAGGTATTGCTTTTATAGCTCTGAGCCTGTTACTGACACATCACTAGCACTTAGCAGTTGTTGTTTTTTGCTTGCTGCTCCTATTTTTATATGTATTTTTCATTCCTGTGTAAATCAATACCAAGCTTGAATTTGGGGCCTAGCTAGATATAAGGCAAGTCCCTTCAGAATCAGTTATTTATAAGAGGTTCCATGTAAGTGATCTTTAGATTGTCCTGCCTTATTATAATCTTTCTAGAATGAAATCTATCCTATTTAATGTAATTGTTTACCATTTCTGAAATTTGGTGGGAAGGATTTGTTTTCCACATACATCATGATATCAGTTACATTACGTGGCACTGTCTTCTGTCAGATTCATAATAAGCATTAGTCAATTAAAGCTAGACATAATTCTACTGATGAACAAGTAGGAGAAGTTAAAACATATGCCCCCTTTGAATACTAAAAATGCTGGAAGTGGAAACAGATCTAGCAATCCTCATTATTATGACTGGTCTATGATACAGCAACATAAATAACTTGTGCCTTTTCTTTTTCCAGATTGGCACAGTCTCTGCTTGCTCTCTTTGCTTCATCCCTGGCTATTTCTGTAGTTTTTGCCATCATCCCTGTCTGTCACAATGTGGTGGTTCTTGCAGTGGTCATGGCTGTGGCTGGGCTGGCCATGGGGTGTATCGACACACTTTCCAATATGCAGCTGGTGAAGATTTATCAGAAGGATTCAGCGGTCTTCCTGCAGGTGAGAAGGAGACTGGTGGATGCCGGGCCTAATTTTGCACCCCTGCTTGTTTTGCTTCTATTTCCCCCCTTCTCCATTGGTTCATAACTGTTCAAGGCTCCCTTGTACTTGCCATGATGAGGAATGTTTTCCTCTGATAGGGAAATATGAAGATAGGTAAACTGAGTCCCTTCTTTATTTTTATGCTAGGGAGAAGGAAGAAAAATTTCATTTTGTATTGAGCTTGGATGGTTTATTATCTTCAGAGTCAAAATCAGTGCAACATGGAGAGGAAGCCTCAACCTTCTTAGTGCTTTCAAAAACTTAGGATTTTCCTAAATACTATATTAGAGCAGTTAGAGCAAAATCTGTGGTTAGAAATGGTAAATTGTGCTGCATCCGGGCATCTCTGGCTTTCTCTTGTGTCCCAAATACCTGTAAATTTTCTTTTCTGCACCCTCCATGTTGCATTTTGGAATATAATGTTTTCATTTCCTTTCAGTTTCTATTGTGAGATACAAGCATGCAAATACAAGTAGATAAATATTGGTGGGAAAGTAACAGTGCTCTGTGACACCATGACTGCAGAAATCTCTGGACAGCACTGGGTCAATAACTTTGAAATGGAGATGAACACCACCCCCTATAGTTGGCAACAGCTAGCAGAGAAAAATCCACAGGGACTCCTTATCTCCATTTTATATATACCTTAGCCAAGCAAGAAGATATGTGCCCTATACCGTCCTTCTCCCCAGATTAACACTTGGATGCAAAACTAGAAGTAAAGGCGTGTTGGCTTCAAACAGAAGCATGATTTAGAACTAAGGAATGCTGCACATAATGAATTAATGCAGTCATTTCAATGTTGATCTGGCATTCAGACCAATCAAGAGTACCAGAACATAAGCCTCAGGACCAATAGAATTGAGTGTATCAATTTATAACTTGTTTCTGAATAAGTAAGACAAGATGTAAGTACTTAATTGTGTTACAGTTTATTTATTTGTTTTTGTTTGTTTGTTTGGTCTTGTATGCTGCCCTATCTCCCCAAGGACTCAGGGTGGCTCACATTATAAAATACACAATGCAAAAATTAAAATTCTTTAAACAGTTATTAAACCCAATTCAAGCCAAACAAATCTAAGACCCAAAACACTAGCATTATAAAAGCTAAGAACCCCCCCTCAGTCCAGGCCTGCTTGTTCGAATAACCATGTCTTTAGGCCGCGGCCTAAAGAATGATAGTTTCCCCAGCCAAAGATATGTTTTAACAGCTTCATATGTAATATTAACATGATTTGAATGGGGTGTGCAAGAAAGAGGGAAGTATCTATTTTAGTAAATGGGAACATGGTAAGAACTCTAAAATATACAAAACTGACAAAAGAGTCGTGGTGGCACAGTGTTAGAATGCAGAATTATAGGCTAATTCTACTCACTGCCAGGAGTTCGACTGTGACCAACTGAAGGTTGATTCAGTCTTCCATCCTTCTAAGGTCAGTAAAATGAGCACCCAGATTGTTGGGGGCAATATGATGACTCTGTAAATCACTTAGAGAGGCTGTAAAGCACTATGAAGCGGTATATAAGTCTAAGTGCTATTATTATTGATAAAATGTATCCACAGATTAACTTCTATTGATAAAGGATTGTACATTCATTATTCTATAGTAACCATTTTACCACAATCTCATTTTCTGCTACCAAAAGATAGAGACATGTTACAACATTTTCCTGGAGGATTAGTCTTTGCTTAGCCATAAACTAGCCATTAATCCTATCTTGGGAAATACACTAGCTATGGTTAAAACAAGTTAATCTATATAGCAAGGCACAGCTATAAACTGAGATTAAATTATTCCTAGTCCATCATAATCTTAAAATAGTTTAGCTAATATAATAAACCAAACCATAATATGGTTTAGTATGTTATATTGAACAGAGTTACGATATTGATTTGCATCACACCTGAGGTCAGCATCATAATTGTGCTGACTTATCCTCTGGTTCTTCTGTGGTATAGGAGATGTCTATAGTTCTAGTCTCTTGCATAGGAGGAGCAAAATGTCAAGAGCATTTGGGTAGCATATAAAGTTTATTGCAGAGTTAACTGTGCATACAGCCTTCTACAACCTGTCTCTAGAACCCAGATGAATTTAGCAATAAACTATTAATTCATTCTGAACCCTATTCATTTCATCTGGCCAGATTTGTTATTGGCAATGTTGGATATCATAGTCTGAGAGTAGTTAACCAGCTTTTCTCTTTGTCATTCTCTGTAGGCCCTTCATTTTTTTGTGGGCTTTGGTGCCCTGCTAAGTCCTCTGATAGCTGATCCTTTTCTATCAGACACCAATTGCATCCTGGCAAATGGCACAGCCAGTGGTAGTAGCAACCTCCCTCACATCCGGAAGTCGTTGGTCCCACATCATCCTGGGAACCTGACACATTATGACCTACCCATTAAAGGACTGGTGGTGACCAGAGTGTCTTATGCTTTCTGGATTATGGCTCTGATCAACGTAAGTATGGCCACCTTCACAGTCAATTGTTCGTTCCATGTATAATGTTCATACACATCTTCAGAATAATGCAAGTAGAAGCTTTTGATTCCAGGTTGCAATTTGTTTTGATATTCTGGCAGATCAGTCTTCTCAAAATGTTTCCACCATCATCCTTTGTCCAAATATGACGGTCACATGAACTATGGGGAACAGATAAAATTTAAAGCTTTACTTTAGAGTTATTGCATTTCGAGAGGCCATGAGCATAAAAGCAACATTCAATAGAGTGTTCTGCTTCTGCAGAAATTATCAGATTGACAAGGAATAGTTTGCCTAAATGGTTTGCTACAGAAGAACCATACTTTGCCTGATATTTAAATCTTTCTAAACCAGGAAATAAATTCATAATCCTCCTCAGTCCTTTCTGAAAGAGTCGCTGCCTTTTCTTCCTCTTTTATAGAGTCCAGTTACATTAATTGACATTTTTCCTATTTTCCCTTGTTAATAAAATTCCACATTTCAAGGAAGAAAGTGTGGAAGTAGGAGGACTAGTAAATGACTGATGTTTTTCATGATCACTACCATTTCAAGAGGGTGTTTGCTGATTTCAATATCCACTCAGCCTTGAGCTTGTTAGAACTGTCAGAACAGGTTGTTAGAACAGCCTGAAGTTATATGTTCCCTTGCAGCCCCCTATCTTTTATGTGGGTATTTCTTTTATTTTTACAACCTTAATAAACCTGCATGTTTACATCACATAGTGAATACGACTCAGTTCATGGAGACTTACTCTAAAGTTGGTGTACTATTGAGAATTTGAATTGCAGGGCAAGGACGAAGCAGTGGATGTGGGTCTGTTCTGGTTACAGGCAATAAGAGGGTACATTAATTGGCAACTTGGAGGTGACAAAGAGGCCATTTGGAAGGTTGGTGGCAAGTATGGAATCAGGTCACTGCTGTCAGTGTGCCAATCAGTGTCTACACTGAATGGACAGAGAAATTTAAATAAATCTACCCTGTACCCAGTCAGTCATACCAATGTGAGCTTTGCTTTTTTATGAGAGGTTGGGGACGGCAGGCAGAAAGGGAGGAATTAAATTTGCCTTTTCTCACTAACTGCAGGCATGTTGTGCAGTATGAATAAACGTAAAAGAGGATATTGAAATTGCCACAGACATTGCTATTATGGCAGTACACAGGTTAAACTCCAGCAAAAAAGATAGTGGGGCTTTTGTCCCAAATTGGGGGGGCGGGGTTGGTGGTGGTGGTGGGGTTGATATTTTTTATTAATGTTTTACAATTCTTAATGCATTGCATTGTCTCAGTACAATTATAGTTATGCAGTATTAATTATTTATATATTTATTAATTCAACTTGTATGCCGCCCCCTCTCCGAAAGGACTCGGGGCGGCTCACAGCTAAAAATACAACAATAAATAAATTACCTAAAAACATATTAAACAATTGCAAGCCGAACTGGAATTAAAACCCCAAAGTTAAAATAAACAAACCCCCAGAGAGTCAGCAGAGCCTGGATTGTAGAAACAGCCAGGTTTTTAACTCGTGGCAGAAGGTGCGGAGATCGGGAGCCAGCTGGAGCTCCGGCAGAAGGAGATTCCATAAAGTGGGAGCCGCCACAGAGTAGGCCCTCCCCCGGGTCACCGCCAAGCGACATTGAGTCACGGATGGCACCCCAAGGAGACCCCGTCTGTGCGCCCGTACAGGGCACTTGGTATTTGATCCTGGGAGGAGTCGTTCTCGTAAATATGCTGGACCCATGCCATGTAGGACTTTGAATGTTAACACCAAAACCTTGAATCTCACCCGGAGGGCAACCGGAAGCCAATGCAGGCTGCGCAGGAGGGGTGTAATATGGGAGTATCGGGGAGCTCCCATCACTACCCGCGCGGCCGCATTCTGCACCAGCTGAAGCCTCCGAGTGGTATGCAAGGGCAGTCCTAAATAGAGAGCGTTACAGTAGTCGAGTCAGGAGATAATGAGCACCGGAGTGATCGTGTGCAGGGCATCTCGGTCCAGATATGGGCGCAACTGGCGAACCAGCCGGATCTGGGCAAAGGCCCCCCTGGCCACAGCCCTCACCTGCTCCTCCAATTTGAGCCATGAGTCCAGGAGGACCCCCAGATTCCGTGCCCTGTCCACGGGGGGTAACACCTCCTCCCCCATGACCAAAGATGGAACCTCCGAACTGGACCGAGATGTCGGTATGCACAACCACTCTGTCTTGGCTGGATTGAGTCGAAGCATGTTCCTGTCCATCCAGATCCGCCCCGCTTCCAAACAATGGGACATCACGGAGAGAGCATCACTGATGTGGCCCGGGGTGGAGATGTATAACTGTGTATCATCAGCATACTGATGATAGCTCACCCCAAAGCCACGGATGATCTCACCCAGCGGCTTCATATAAATGTTGAACAAGAGAGGCGAGAGGACTGACCCCTGGGGTACCCCACAAGTGAGAGACCTCGGAGTTGACCTCTGTCCCCCTGCCAACACTGTTTGTGAACGTCCCGAGATGTAGGAGGAGAACCACTATAAAACAGTGCCTCCCACTCCCAGCCCCCCGAGACGCCGCAACAGGATACCATGATCAATGGTATCAAAAGCCGCTGAGAGATCTAACAGGACCAGGACAGAGGAAAAACCCCTGTCCCGAGCCCTAGAGAGATCATCAATCAGCGCGACCAATGCTGTCTCCGTGCTGTACCCGGGTCAGAAGCCCGATTGGTATGGATCCAGGTAGTCCACTTCCTCCAGGAAAAGTGGCAATTGCTGCGCCACCACACTCTCAACAACCTTCGCTAAAAGCAAAGGTTGGAGACGGACGAGTTGTTCAACACAGCTGGGTCCAGGGCAGGCTTCTTCAGAAGGGGCCTCACCACCGCCTCTTTCAAGGTGGCAGGGAACAGCCCCTCCCTTAACAAAGCATTGACCACTGCCCGCCGTGACCTCCCTGGAGGCATAAACCAACCAGGAAGGGCACAGGTCCAATAAACATGTGGTGGAACTCAGCTGCCACATGATCCTGTCCACTTCATCCTCAGAAACAGGATCGAACTCAGTCCAGATTACATTAGCCAGACCGCTCGCATCCCCTTCCTCAGACCACTGCAAGTCCGAGCGCAACCCTTCCTGGATCCGAGCGATTTTATCCTGCAGATACAGACCAAATTCCTCAGCTCTGCCCCGCAAAGGGTCCACCACCTCCCCCAACTGTAAGAGGGAATGGGCGACCCCAAACAGGGTGGCTGGGCGGTTATCTGCGGATGCTATGAGGGCGGAGAAATAAGACCTCCTCGCCGCCCCCACAGCTCCCAGGTAAGTCCTAATATGGGCCCTTAACTGGGCTCGGTCGGATCCGGAGCGGGTCGCCCTCCACCTACTCTCTAGTCCCCTTCTATGATGCTTCATCCCCCGGAGCTCCTTGGTGTACCAGGGAGCTGACCGGGATCTGCACCGAGTAAGGGGACGCATGGGGACAACCCTGTCAAGAGCCCCTGCGGCAGACTGTTGCCAGGTAGCCGCAAGGACCTTGACAGGGCTGTGGGTGAGGGATACAGGAAAAAACCCCAGTTCTGCCTGGAACCTCTCAGGGTCCAACAGGCGCCTGGGGTGGAACCATCTAAATGGCTCCTCATCCCAGCGGTGTGGGGCGGCTTGATGGAAGACCAGCCGTAGGAGATAGTGGTCTGACCATGGAACGGGATGGATAGCTGTAACACCATCCCCCAGGCCACTACGCCACTGCTCCAAGACAAAAACCAGGTTGAGCATGTTGCCCCCCTCATGAGTCGGGCCATCTATTATCTGGGTCAGACCCATGGACTCCATGGAGGCCATAAATTCCTGGGCCAAACCTGACGCCGCCCCCAAGGAGGGCAGGTTGAAGTCACCCAAAACTATAAGCTCTGGGAACTCCACCGCCACCCCTGAGACGGCATCGAGCAGCCAAGGCAGGGTGGCTGATACACAGCTGGGGGACAGGTATGTAAGCAGCACGCCCATCTGACCCATAGGCCCAAACCTCAAGAGGAGGGACTCACACCCGCCTATCTTCGGAGCAGGAACCTCCCTTGGAAACAGGGTCTCCTGAATAACAACAGCCACCCCTCCACCCCTTCCCTGGGGTCGAGACTGGTGCATAACCCAGAAACCTGGGGGGCATATATCAACCAGAGGGACTCCACCCTCCGGCGCCAACCAGGTCTCGGTGATGCAGGCCAGGTCCACGGCCTCCTCCTCAATGACTTCACGGAGGAGAAGTGCCTTGTTAACCACGGACCTGGCATTAAAGTACACCAGCTGGAGCCCAGGGGTCCTAGATCCCGAAACCCCCAGGAATTGAGAAGAGGCTGAGGGGTCGGAGTGCACTACAGCTCGGATGCAGCAGGGACGCGCTCCCCTAACATGATACGGCCCCCCTCCTCGTCGGCTCCTACCCATTCCAACCACCCTGGGAATCGTAGCTCCCACTATTCCGCCCGGAGTCCCGCAGACCCCCTCACGCACCCCCCAACCATGGCCCTGACTCAGGCTGCACTGAGCTCCTATAAAACCCCCTCCCTTCCCTAACCCCCTTAAAAATCGGGTCAAATATTTAACTAACAAGGGTCTGGAACCCCCCCTTCTACCCTTCCCAGGACCCCTACCCCAACCCCTACCAGCGCTATGCCAACTCTCTGGGTTTCATAACCCGTCCTCAAGGTATGTTGTAGAAAGTCCGGCGGGCCAAACCCGGGAGAGAAGGGACTCCCGTAAGGCCCGCAAGCCCGTTGATGAGTAGACTCACATGGTATTATATTGTACATATAAAGGGAGGGGTCGAAGGATGGAAAAAGTCCGTATATCCAAGATGTTAAACTACCCGGTCCAGTCCTAACATCCATGCTGCAGCCAGATGGTCCCAGGATTGCCCTCTCACCACAATCCGGTGATAAAGGCTATCACCGCAGGGCTGCCAGGTGAGCTAGTCAGGACGGCAAGATGACGGCAGAAGTTAGTTATGGGGGGACAGGCAATCCCAACCCGCTGCCCTCACACAGCAGCGGGCAGGATGCATCCACACCCCTCTCACCAACCTCCGTCGGGTGTAGAAAGGGGGGGAGGGGGGGAAATGGCCCCAACAAACATCGACCCAGGGTCTGCAACCAGATGGCCAAACATAAAATACCATCTGGTATCTGCAAACCCAAGATGGCAGGTGTCGAAGGATGGTAGCCAGACTCTCTAACCCAGGCCAAGATGAATAAGCCATGGGAGAAGAGGAAGGCATTACAAGCAGGAGGCAAAAAGGAGGCAAAAAGAAGGGGGGGAGGGCAGCCGACACAGATCTGAAAGGTCCAGTCGGAGCAGAGCAAACGACCAGGAGGCCAGGCCTGGCAGCAACCTCGGGGCCACACCATCTCCACCTCCTGGCCCAACATCATCGCTAGCCGGTCCGCCACCTCCGCCATTGCTGCCACTGCCACCAACGCCATAGTTGCCAGCATCCATGGCAGCGCCACCGCCCCAACCGTCATCACGCCCGCAGCGTCCAGCCTCGGACCGCTCTCTCCTTGCCACCGCTGCCGCTGCCACCAACGGCTCCACAGCAGAGATCCCAGCTGAGATTGGACGCCGGAGTGGAAACCAGCACCCTCTGCCGATCCCCACACTCCTTGCCTCATCGCCCCCGACACGCCGTTCTTCTGGGCACAGCGCGCCATCTTCGAGGCACACCAGGGTGGAGGCCAGCCACCTCCGCCGGTCTCCACACTCCTCGACTCGCCGCCCCGCGGCTTGGCGCCCCCGCCGCGCCGTTCTTTGAGGTGCCGCCGCTGCACCATTCTTCGAGGCGCAGCGCGTCTTCAGGGCTAAGCCCGAAGTCGGCCAGCTGATCAGCCCCGCGATGATAATGCGGAAACGCCGATCAAGCAATCGGACACCGACGGGCATCAGAAGGGAGCCCTAGGGGGAGCGGTAACGGGCGTCGGCTCTGATGGAACCAGCCGATGCACGAGATGTTCCACCGCCGAAAATGACCGCCAGCGGGGGATTGCCAGCCCCCCTACCTCCCTTTTCCGGACAACAACGACCTCTCCACCATGGACTCCAAACACGGACAGCCATCTTCCGAGGCATGCGCAGTAGGCATGCGCAATTAAGGATTGATACTCCATTATTTAGATAACTGAGACTGTGGAAATAAAGTAAAATGAAATATTCTATCAATATTAATTACAATTTAGGATGGCAGTTTTGGAAAGATAACTTTCAGCCAAAACGGAATATAACATTAGAAAAAGAAAATTGCTGCTGATTGCATCAAAATATTTGTTGTACGGTAAAACTTTCATTCTTGAGCTGACTACTTAGTGTCAAAGTCATCATTGTAGTGTTACTTAATAGTTTTAAATATTACTAAAGAGAGAGAATAGATAAGCAAATTTGCTTTTATGATTTGAAGACCTGGTTATTTGACCAAGCCGGGCTGTGACTCAGGGGTGGGGTGTCTTAGATTTTGTGGTTTTTAAGTTTGTATTAATCGGGACCATTAATTTAATTCTTTTTTAAATATTTATTGTGCTTGTTTTATTGTAAGCCGCCCCGAGTCTTCGGAGATGGGGCGGCATATAAGTCCCATTAATAAATAAATAAATAAATAAATTTAACAACAGTTAAAAAACCAAAAAAGGAAGAAGGAAAGTAGCTGTTGAATTTCTAACTTTTCCCTTTTTCTTCATATGCTGATTTACTATGCATATAAACATTTAGGTTCTCTGGGAAGCCTGACTGTAGGGCTTGTACTTGCCATGCTGTGAAATATATTGCATATAGGGAAATCATTCCTGCCTAAATTTGGTTAAACCTCAATTATGAATATATACTGTTAGTTTTGCTATCACTTCATATTCTCCAAATTTCAGTTTCCACTCACATATTGTTGGAATTGTATGCTGTTTCCTGCGTGAGGCAAGATTTATTCTTGCTGCTGTAAGCATATATTTCATTAAATTATGGCAATTGTTTCCTAAGAAAGTAAGAAATTTGTGGCTTCATTTCAAATTTAAATCCCAGAGTTTTTTCAGCATTGTATTATGTATACTGTTCCAATAATTTGGGGTTTTTAAACATGTCTACCAGATGTGATAAAACATTCTTTTTGTATTGAGTCATTTCCAAAATTTATTAGAATATTGTCCCAAATTGTTATGTCTTTTTCGTTAGCTACAACGAAGACTTCTGGTGGAAATGGGAATTTAAAGGAAGGGCAAATCACATTGTTGTAGTCTTCCTATTATGAGTTTCATATATGAGTAGGTTATAATCTCATCACATTATATGCTTGGAAAATTGTTATACAGGTAGTCTTCGACTTAACGACAATAATTGAGCCCAAAATTTCTGTTAACTGAGACATTTGTTAAGTGAGTTTTGCTCCATTTTACGATTTGCCTCTTTCTTGCCACAGTTATTAAATGAATCAATGCAATTGTTAAGTTAGTAACAAGGTTGTTAAGTGAATTAGGCTTCTCCCTTGACTTTGTTTGTTACAAGGTGATCCGGGGGCACTGCAACTGTCATAAATATGAACCAGTTGCCAAACAACTGAATTTTGATCATGTGATGATCAAAATGCTGCAATGATTGTAAATATGAAAAACGGTCATAAGTCACTTTTTTCAGTACCATTGTAACTTTGAACGATCACTGGAGGAACTGTTGTAACTCAAGGACTACCTGTATTCTGAACCAGTATTTACAATGAGATTTGGGAAACTACTGCCATTTTGCTAAATGAGGAAAGATAAGTTGTAGATGACAAATATTGACAAAAATCCTTTCTAATTGTAGCTGACTGACTTTCTGTCTGCCAGTTTCTCTGCTCTGTTCCTGCTTCCTGAGAATAAGAAACTAACCAGTGTGACTCCAGCAGAGATCCTGGGGAGGAGGAGACCACTTGAGGGCCAAAATCTGGGCTGTGAGGTTGACATCTGCATAATCCTGTCATAGGCATCATTGAATTGAACAGGCCTTGTGTTGAGAAAAGCTATTTCTTTTCTCTTTTTTAATGTACTTGTTGGCTTCCTGGTTTTAAAAGAGGCAAAAAAACCCCGTACTAGTTAGAAAACTCTAACTTCTCCTGGGTGACAGTCTCATAAGACCTGTTACTGGACGGAATAGCTTGTTATGATTCTCTGCTCTGATAATGCAAATCTTAAATCTGCAATGTGCTTGTACAATTTTTAACACTTCACAGCCTCTGCAAGGTTTTCCAGCACTTGGGTGGGTGACAGAGCTTCTATTTTCTGCCTCTCTTGGAAAATATAAGACAAATCTACTTTGCATGCCAAATATGATATAGATGAGCAAAACATATGGAGCTGGTAGAACATAAGAAATGAATATTCTTTATCAAAAGGGAAAGTGGTTTTTTTTTTCAAATTAAACAATATGATGATAGAGTGGGCAGGGTGTGAGAATGCAGTCTGAAATTCTGTAAAGTGTAAGAAAATATGTGAGATTGGTATGAGGGACACCTACATTGGGTGATACTTACACATAGGCACAAAATAAATATAAAATGTATGGTTTATGTATTCTTTTTAATCAGACAAATGCTACGGATGTTTCAGGATTCAAAGACGAAAGACCAAATACTGAGGAGTTAGTGGGGGCAGCATGTCAGGCAGAGCAACACTTATGCAATCCAGTGCTTATTATTTAACACAATAAATCATATCCAGCTGTTTTGAATAGTTGGTCAACAAGAAAGGATGGCCAGCTTGGAAGCCTTACACCTCATTTACCAACCTCAGAAGGATGAAGACTGAATCAACCTTGACCCGGTCAGGAACAAACTATAGGCCCTGAGCAGAGTTTGCCTGCAATACTGCACTTTCACCACTCTACTACCAGGGCTCCTGTAATAATGGTCAAAAAGCATTATTAAATTGGCCCGGAGCTATCCAATGAACCTGGTTAATGAAAATTATAATTGTAGCACTGTTAAAAAGTGAAAAGGTTTTTATATTTATTTATTTGTTTGTTTGTTTGGATTTGTATGCCACCCTATCTCCCGAAGGACTCAGGGCAGCTCACAACAATAAAAACACAGAATACAAAATTTAAAATTATTAAAAGATATTAAATAAGAACCCAAACAAATATCTAAAACCCCAGCACAATTACAGATAAAAAGGCGTGATTTCTATCACACCTACTTCTTGAGTAAAGGAGAACATAAATGAATGAAGTGGAAAATAGTGACAACTGCTAACTACACTAACTTTGAAGTGATTTGTGTGGGTGATCTTTTTTCTGATAGATAATTTGTGACAAATCTTAGAGCAATAATACTAACACTGGATGTGTGCCTTAAATGTTTTTGTGTATTAAGTAATGAATATGCCCTGAGTTCTTTGGATTATTTGATCTTGAATTCTGGAATATAAAATTCAAAAGAATTTCAAAAGATTGTTTTCCTAAAAGTTCACATAATGCTAGAAGACTTCTAGCATTCCCTGCTCCACCGCCTTTTTGGGTAAGCCTTTGCAACCAAGCATCATCCAGCTTGGATAAAAAACCCAGCACTGCTAACAAGTACCAGCAATAATGAGGGATGCTGAGAAATGTATTTTAGCAATATTTGGAACATTATAAATTTCCCCACCCCATCTTTCCCCTCCTGTGGTGGAAAAGTATATTACCCCGACACAATATAAAGCTTATTGTGAAAGGCTCTGTCATGAACTTAAATACCTCTTTTCCCATTGGATTGCTACTGTGATCAAATTCCTGTGCCTTCACCCATCCATCCCATCATATTCTTAAATATTATTCCTTGGTTTCTTTGTGATCTTCTAGTGTTAGCTGCAGTTTGTCCTAAATTTCATTTCTTCTGTGGTAGAAAATATGGGCAGGGTATCTTCTGTGGGAAAGGTTAGCGTGCAATCTCTGAATTGCAGTTTAAAGAAACACACTATTGCACACACAGAAAATAGAAAAGGAGCTAGACTATGTGATAGATTGGATCCAGGGTGTCCTATAGGGGTAGGACACTAAACAAAGACTTTTCAGATTGAAAAGCCTTTTGATTTGGTCCTCCATACATTCTTTCAATAGTTCCCTGACAATTTCTATGGGATAGGGCGGAAATGGAATGGGGCTTTGTCTGCTAAAATTTCTTCTTCAGCAGATTTTTCTCAAAAGCAGTGGAATAAGGCTGGGGGAGAATCTTGACAAGATAAGGTAAACTCTTTCATCTAATGATTGATTGAAAACTAACCATAGGGATGTTTTCTTGTGCTGATTACACAGCTTCTTAATGGGTCGAATTATATTAGTGTGTATAAATGTTGATCAAGAACTATTTCCCTGAGATAGATGGGATAGAACTATTGACCAAGAACTATTTCCCTGAGATAGTTATCAGTAACAGAAGTTTTGATGTCAGTATCCCTTCTCACTGGCCAGAGGAGTAATAACACCTAAACTGTTTGAGAAGCAAAAGCTGCTTATTCATTCACTATTTATTTGATCTGATTTGAAAAATTCGCTCAGACCATGGTAGGTCATATAAGATATTACTATTTGTTATGTGGAATGTTGCAACAATCCACCAAATCCACAGGGGAGGGAGAAGACTGCTTTGAAGTAGAGTCTCTGCTGTGAAGGCATTTAACAGCTTTCCCAGTCTCCTCCAGATTTGTTGGATTTATAGTGTCTGGAGGTTGATGGGAGTTGACGTTCAGTTTATCTGTGCTGGGATAATAGGGGAATCCATTGTTTGCATTCCCTATTTATGCTGCATGGGTGCAAAGATGATAGCCTTGGTAGGCAGAGCATTAGTGACACATAACACAAAAATGATTCTGAATGTACTGCTTTTTTCACCTTCTGGTACACTGGTGAATCCGGGGCTATGGTTTGTTATTAAGCAACAGAGCCACATTACCGATGTCACTCTAAAAACAAATTGTGAGATCCTGCAATAAAGTGTTTTGGCTCTGGCCATATGTATCTTGGCAGATGAACCAGCAGTAGAAGCCAAATTGGCTGCTCAGCATCATTTAACTGTTAGAATTAAAGGTGAAAGATAAGCAAAATTCAGAGGAAGAAGAAAATTAAACAGTTGTGTTTGTAGAATACTTAGATGGAGGTAGAAGAATTTTACTCGAGTTGTAGGAAGAGCAAATTCAGTGACAGGACAAGATTATGTCTTTTAAAAGTGCCATCCCTTAAGATTTTCAGCGATTGCTTTTTTATTTTTGTTCAAAGTCAAGTGGTACTTTTATTGGTATGGGAGCTTTACAGTAATTTTTCTAAGGGAGGAAGATCTAACTACAGCAATTGTTGCTTTAATCCCCTCTTATTTAGATTCTTGTAACAGACTCTAAAAACCTTTTAGAAGCAACTCGAAACGACGACTAATGCAGCATCTACGTTTTTGAAGCAATTGCGTCTTTTCACTTGCAATGTGCAGCAAATGTCTCTCAATGTTTCTGGGAGCTGTTCAATGGGGATGTATCATGTTAAAGTTGAAAAATGTACTTAGCTATTTTACTTAAATAAGGAAGTTTTCTGTATGGCATAGAGCAGGGGTCTCCAACCTTGGCAACTTTAAGCCTGGCGGACTTCAACTCCCAGAATTCCCCAGCCAGTTGGCAAGAGCCTTGGTGGTGCAGGCTGTTAAACACCTAGCACTTAGTTCCAGCTGTCTGCAATTAGTGCAGGCTTGAATCTCACCAGGCTCAAGGTTGACTCAGCCTTCCATCCTCCCGGGGTAGGTAAATTGAGTACCGAAGATTGTTGGGGGCAATAAGCTGACTTTGTAAAAATGCCGCTTGGTGGGGGCAAAAGCCCTAGTAATAAGCAGGCATATACAATAGAATGAAGGCTATTGCTGAGCGCATTGGGTTGTGCTCCAAAGATTGTAAGCTGCCCTGAGTCTCCGGAGAAGGGCGGCATATAAATGTGAATTTAAAAAAAAAAGGTTGGAGACCCCTGGCAGACAGTGTTAAGATAGGCTTAGCAATCTTCCAGTCTCTTGTTTCATGAGAGTCTCTGATTGACCTCAGGCTATTTTCTCTGTCTCCTGCATAAGAAGAGTTTTGCTCCAGAGACCAGAGCCCTACTGAGTTCAGCATTTGGTCTTCATAGATTGACCTCATAGATTGTAAATAAGCAGACACCAAAGGTATGCTATTAGAAAACAATCAGAGAAAAGGAACAGGAATACATTGTTCTTGGAGGTATGGTGGATAAAAATATCTTAATATCACTAATTTCAGATGTTTCCAGCATGGGGGTGGGATAATAAGGAAATGAACCAGATATTGTTTTCATAGTCACTTTAATTAAAAAACAAACCTTGGAAAGAAAGAAACGGGAAACCACAAACAAGTTTCTTATTGCAATTCCTTCCTATGGGTTTATTCATTCATTCCCAATTTACAGTATAGAGCCTTACTATCTGTACAAATGGCTCCTCAACTTATGACTATAAATGAGCCAGGAATTATACTCATAAGTCATGATGAGCGGGTTTCCATGTGACCATGCCCAATTTTACAACTGCTTTTCCAGCAGTCAATAAGCAGATGCCACAGTCAATAAGTGAATGCTGTGGCCATTAAGAAAACGTGCTCATTAAACAAAATCCATTTTCTCTAATTGATGTTTTTTGCCAGAAATCAGAGGTAAACAATGGAAACTAGCAAAAACTGCCAAAAATTATGGTCATGTGACTGGGAGATGATAGAAATGATTGCAAATGAGAGCTGATTGCCAAGTGCCTAAAATGCGATCACACATGGCTACAGGATTTGTATCGCCATTGGAACTTCGAAAATGGGTTGTAAGTAATTCTGAGGAGCTTCATTGTAACTTTGAACACTCGTTAAGCAACTGGTCATTAAGCAAGGACTTAATGTATATGTATCCTTCCCACAATAGCTTTATGTAATGTTGGAATATTACTGTAAATGTTGCGGTCCAGGTAATTGATCTACAAAAGGAGATTAGAAACAAGTAGAACAGAATTCGAGATTAGAGAAAGGCTTTCTTAAACTGGCAGCTCCAACAATTTATAATTTATAAAATATGTCAGTCCCATAACTTCTAATGGCACTGCTTCAGACTGAAAAGACGGACAATTCTTGTTCTTTTCAATTCAATGGAAACTTATGACATGAATTATGATGGCAGCGATGAAGATGAATATTTCTTCACATCAGTCCACCAGAAATGAAAAGCAATTGTGGATTTGAGGACAGGGGAAGTTTGGTGGTGAAGTCAGTATCTGAAGTCAATCCTGTTTACTTAACATGTTTGAAAAAAAACGATTGCAAACATCTCATTCTTTGTGCCTGTGAGCTATTTCTTCTTCTTGAAAAGGACCCAGCTTTGACCACACTTAGCAAAATACTGCACTTTACCAAGACAATTTGCCCTATTTTACCAATGGAGGGGAATATGTAATACGGGACAGCCATTAACACCATTTCAGTTATTTGATTTTGGATTGCTATGAGTTCTTGTATATAATTCATGATTCAGATTATTGCTATCTGGAACTTGCTCTAAATTATTTTATATGCCATGTTGATCTTGTTTGGCAATTTCCTTCAAGCTTGCAGCCAAGATAAGAGCTACATGGACTGGCCTTCCTCAGTTTTGTAAGTCTTACATACACTGAACCACTGCTCCCATTCATCCTTGCATCCATCTGCAAGTGGACTGTTATTCCACTCATATAGGAATAGCCCAACACGTAACATAGAGTGTTTGCCCAATATTTTATGGCTTGGCATTGTTCAAATGATCTGTGAAATATGCATCTGTTTTTGCTGTTCTCACTTTCATAGCAAATTTGCCATTAATGCAAACTGGTCCTGACCTCCGGAAAGATTCTAACTATTAAAGGAAAATGTTTTTCTTCCATGGGGCTGAACTAGCTGTTCTTGTTTCTATTGTTCTATGAACAATAGAGACCTCTTAAATGAATTCAGTTGAGGAGAGGAGAGCAGGCAGGGAGAGAATGCTCCATACCTTGAAATAACTCTCTGAGCCAACAAAAATCAGGAAATGTGGATTTACAGCTCTCTTAAGTCACAGACAGGAAAAAAACTTAGAGCAATCACTCATTAATTATGAATGTTCTAGCAGTCACCATCAATGAGATGGGACAGGAAAAAGATAGCTTCAATTAACATTAATTACTTTCAGATACAGCTTCTCTGCCATTGTGCATAATATTTCACTAGGCTTAGCAAAATCAGTGTGCATTTAACAGAACCATTTTATATTGTGGCAAAAGCCACAAAGGGAAGCTGTTTTTATATATCTGAATGCAATGAATGATGAAGTGTTCTCAGGAACTTTCTGGGATCCATGTCTAATCTTTTGATAATGCCTGTCCAGATGGAATGCACAATTTAGTTGCAGTCATTAAATACAAGACTCAGTGTTAATGTAGAATGCAAAGCTATTTTCATTGCGGGTACCAGAATTGCTAGCATCTGTGGTCCTGGCCTGTCACCTGCTGGCAGAGTGAGAAACAGCATTTTGTTTCTTCAGTTAGCAGAGAAATAGATTTAGTTTAAAACGCATGATGTAATTTAAGTAAGAAAAAGAACCTATCTGACTGAGAAGGTTTTTTTTTAAAAAGCCATGTCAAATATTATATTTGGGTTGAGTTTTACAGCTTGCCATTTGGAGAGCGAAGCATGCTACTTATAATGGCTGTAATGCATCTCCTCTATTGATCAGCTGAAGCTCAGGTGTATTTTTATGCACTACACATATGCCCATCTTATGCCATAGATGTGGAAGACTAGGAGGGGGCCTTTGCACTGCTCCATTTCATGAACCAGTTCACCCTTTCCTGGATCAGTCACCCCTCCAGCCATTTACTCACTCCTGTCACTTCATGGTTTGACTATCGCTACACATTCTACATGGGGTTGCTCTTGAATACTATTCAGAACCTTCAATTGGTCCAGGATGCAGCAGCTCAGGCAGTGATGGACATGTCTTAGTATACCCATGTGACACCTCTGCTTTGCAAGCTATAATGGTTGCCAGTATGCTTTCAGGATGTGATTGAAGATGTCAGTTGTAACCTATAAACCTTGCATGGCATGGAGCCTGGTTATTCAGGGAATTACCAAACTTTGTTATCTGTCTAGCTGGTAAGAGTTAACCAAGTGGACATGCTTCAAGTCTCCTTGATTAAATAGTGTCATCTTTTGGCAATGAGAAAGTATATCTTCTGGAATGAGTTCCCTCCTGAGATCAGTATGGTCCCTACCCTGATGATATTCTTAAAGACCAGACAATTTACTCAGGGTTTCAGATAGGGTAGATGGAATTACCCTCTTTGTGATGTTTTATAACTGCTTTGTAATTAGGTAGCTATCTTGGAGTAGCAGTGGGAGGAGGGTTGCAGAGGTGGTATTCAGCAGGTTCTGACCAGTTCTGGAGAACTGGTAGCAGAAATTTTGAGTAGTTCAGAGAACCAGCAAATACCACCACTGACTGGCACCGCCCCCATCTATTCTCTGCCTCCCGAGTCCCAGCTGATTGGCTGGGTCTTCTTTTGTTGCCCTGAACAGGAGAACAGAGCTGGAAAGCAGGTTAGTGGGGTGGGGAGGGAATGGGATTTTGCAGTAACCGTCCCCCAGCAGTGGGGAGGGAATGGAGATTTTACAGTATCCTTCCCTTCCATGCCCAACAAGCCATGCCCAACAAGCCACACCATGTCCAATGAGCCACGCCCACAGAACTGGTACAACCACTGGGGGGGGTTGTAATTATTTTTGTGTTGTTTTGCACCTATGTTGTTAGCTGCACCAAGTTACTTGGAATTGGGCAACATCCAAATTGAATTAAATACATTTAAAAAAATGTGTTGCTATCTTACACTATATGTTCTAATCTAGTGGAACCTGTTTTGTTTTTAACCCTTTATAAAAATGTAGCAAAAGAAACTTCATAAAGGCAACTTTTAAAATATTCTTGCCAGTAGAACCTGCAGTTGCAAAACATTTTGTTCCAACACATTGATTTAAAAGCAGGAAGGCTATAATTGTCTGTATGTAATCATGCTACTTGTGCCCTTCCTCTTAGTATATGCTGGGAAAAGATGATGCTATACACACAACTAATATCAAAGAATTTCCTGAGGGGGAAAATAATCAGATCAGCCTCTTTCAGTGGAAGAACTAACATACAACCTATACAGTGGATGTAGTACAACGTAGGTCTGTTGGCTAACTGTCCTTTCTCTTTTCTATTGCTTTCTAGCTGCCTGTCCCCATTGCAGTATTCTTTTTACTGTATAAGGAAAGGCTTGTGCCGTGTTGCCCCACTGGCAGTCCCCCACTGTTACCTGCAGATGAATTGGCAATGGAAACACGGATAACTGACAGAGATGACTCTTCTACTTCCTCATCAAAAATCCAAGTAGAAATAGGTGAGATAGATTATTCCAGTTTGGGTCTTCTTTGCTTCCATTATCTCAGCAAAACAAGAGAGCATAATGTGCTGCTCTATGAAGGTCTGGGGCTTATACCTAACATTAAACCAAGCTTATTAAATCATGGTTTATTGTATCAGCCTGAATTGGCTACAGTTCCTGCAGTAGAATCAGCTAAAACTGAACCAATCATATAATATCTGTGTTCACACAATACATGGAATCAAATTAATTACCCATACTGTAGCTTAGGATGTTGTTCAGACACAGCTTGTCTTATGTCTTCTTCAGTGAGTTATGCAAACCATAAAATTGGATTAATTGAATAGATTGTATTAAGCATAAGTTAACAAGTTATATAAAGGTAGCCTTTCTCTTAATGTGGGAATCTTTGTCTTATTATGAGAGTATGCTGATTTCCAAAGAAAAAAACCTTCCATATTAAGATGCTGATGTTAATTTTCAATGAATACCTCAAATTCCAAAATGGTCTTTATTCTTCTTCTAAAATGGACATAGACATCAGAATTACTGAAGGTTGTTTATGATAGAGATTTCAAAAAAAAAAAACCTAGCAAAAGTGTTCTGAGTTGCAGATTATATCATTCTCTCTTCCTAGTCCTCTGTATAGTCCTAGACCTAGGCTGATTTCCAGAATCGTAATACATATCAAGTGGAAGTCAAAGCAATCCAAACTGGTTGGTCCATTAATACAAGAACATGATGTTGTCTTTAGTATCTGTTAATATTAGCTCAGCAGATTATGAATTCCCAGGACAGGTTCTTTGGTGTAGTTCATAGTTAATATAATTGCAATAGATTGTCTTGTGGACTGCATTTACAACAATCGTTCGTATTTGTCCATAAAAAACTCTTGTTAGTTGAAAATATGGCTCCATATTCACTTTGGTCCCCTAATAAAGAAGCCACTTTTAACTGGGCAAAAATAACTATATCCTTATGCTACAATAAGTCTCATTAATTCTCATCAATAAAAAAGGCAATTATTTCACAGTGTGTAGTTTGAAGATAGAAAGCAATCAATACATGCCTAGAAGGTTACTTCTAATAGAAAGCAATTTTCTGTATGTGTATTGCTTTATTTAGTTGATAGTTTCATAGCAACATCTATCAGCTTGCACTTTAAGAACTTTAGGAGCATGTGCTCACATTTTATGGTGGTGTTAAGTAAACCTCATTAAGCCATGCAGTTAACTGCAATACCTGTCAATATGCCTTAGGTGCATATGACAAATGAAGAAACGGTGACATTAGCCTGGGAAGCACAAACCATGAGTGCAAGACAACTTTTAGAAGCAATGAAAAATAATAAGAGTCTTGTTGGATCAAACAAACAGCTACCAACTGAATCACTGCTTCTTGGAAGGTTTCCAACAGAACTGCAATACTCCTGAATTGATTCCACAAATTATTTTGTCACATATTGATTATACCTTTTGTTTCATTCAGATCTATTGCTCCACATCTATAGTTGCTCTTCAATGAGAATACATTGGATCTGAAACTCTTGGGGATTAAATGAAGGACTGGTAGCATATAGACTCCTTAACTGTTTCTCACCATTGCTTCCTTTCCCTGAGAGTTGCCTTTCTCTTGCTGGTACCTTTCAGATCTTAGAGTACATATCGCAATCTATTGACTAGTTTGACTAGGAAGCATTAGTACTGTGATCTAACACACCTGGACATCTTTTGTAGATAAGGAATCTTTTCATTTTAAAATTTATATCTTTTTTGTATAACCTTATATAACATTGGTTAGTGTTTTCTTTGTAATAATTACAGATTTATAGCAGAGATTGGTGAGGGAAGAATGATATACATTCCTTTAACACCAACATTATGCTTTGAAACCAACAAACTATGGGACACAAAATTATTGTCCTTCTTCTTCTTTTAATATACTAGGAATGGACAACCAGAATTATTTGGAATGGTGCCCAAAGAAATCAAAATTATAAATATATAAACTAAATAGGAACTTATCCAAATGAGAGTTGTTGTTCAACTCCTCAATGTGAATTATGCTAAACTCATGTTTAGAAAGTGGCTGGTAATACAGTACTAGCAGTTTAATCAATACATTTACATGGCATTGTTTTCTCTCCCCAGGGCATGATGACCTCTTTGGGTGCTGCCAAAGCAAGAATTTCAGAGGACTTCCTTGTTCGTACTTTGGTGTCCATGTGACTGGAGCTCTTCTCCTTTTTATGACAGATGGGATCCTGGTAAGGGCAAGTGACAAAAAAAACATCAGGCCCACATCTGTCCTACAAGAGTAGCTTTCCCAGGTCTAATCAAGCTGCTTCAGAAATTGGGGTTTGCTGAGTTGGACAATGCAAGATTGAGGGAGACTAACAAAGATGCTATGCAACTACCATGTAGACAATTTAATTTTGTTTCAGGTGTGATCTCTGCAGCTGGCCTAAAATGTTCATATGTTCCAAAATCAAAGGATAGTTTTCAATCATAAACATGTAATGTTTCCTTTTTTTCGTTTCCCAAGTTTTCTGATTGTTGATTGTTGTTCTATTGGTAAAATTCTTTGACTCTAAGCAAGGACAGAACACTTTTTACCTAGCTACTTACATTTTTGTAAATGTATTTCTCCCCTCCTTTTATTTTGTTGCCTGCATCTAATACCTTATTCTTACAAGTTATTTTCACAAATTAAGTGATTCTGGAAATTTTAAAAAAATGTGTAAAAGATTTACAAATGACTTTTTTAATTCTATCTTTTGATTTAAATTGTGCCAGATAATAACACCATTATTTTAACTGTTTTTATCCAATTGTCTAGAGAACTGTAATTATATATTATTAAAAATCATCTGAATGAATAAAAAATGAATGCTATGGTCATTGCTTAATACAGAAAGAGTGCAAATATAATGAAGCATGTTTTCATCTCTTCAGGGTGAATACTCTGGCTTTGTATACAGCTATGCAGTAGAGGAACCACTCTCAGTGGGACACAAGAGGGCTGGCTATCTGCCCAGTCTCTTCTGGGGGTTCATCACACTGGGCAGACTCATTTCCATCCCTGTCTCCTACAGAATGAAGCCAGCAACCATGGTTTTCATCAACGTGGTATGGCCAAATCTTATTCACCTAGCAAATAACAAACTTTGTGAATTTTTTGTGTTAATTGTCACGATACAAAAGTAGGATGTATCTCAATACATCTGGAGGGCATCATGTTTGGGAGTGCTGGGGACAGACAAATTAATATACTTTCCCTTTAGGGATTCATATGAACCATAATTCTAATGTGAAAGCTTAGGATTTCCAACAAAGCAATCTTTTTGAAAATATATATTTTTAATTCCAGAAGTTCTTCTGGAGTTATGTCAATTCTTTTTTTAAAAAATGCTGTAATTAATAGTATTATATTTTTTCCTAAAAATATTGGTGTTTTAGACAAAACAAAACACATTTCTTGCTCTAATTCAATGTAATATACAATGTAGATTAAGACAAAGTACAACTACAAAGCAGTCGCTAATTATGATTCTGATAATTCAGATCCATTCAACAAATGGTCCACTATTTGTGGAAGAATAAAGGATCTCTCCTATAGAGGGAGGTTGCAGTGTATGGATACATTTTTATCAGTTCCCCTGTAGCCATGTATTCTACCTTTCTTTCTGTATGACAGGCTCCCTATTCTTTCCTAAACTCTGAAAAATACCACTCTGAACTAAATTAAGTAAAAACAAAACAATGGCACATTAACCACATACAGTACATGTTAAGAAAATTATACTACAAACAATACAGTAGCAAAATCCTGAAGGAAAATAGCAGCAACCACTCGAAATGTTGGCTTCAGTAGGTCTCTGTTTTTTTGCTGCAGGTATCAAAGTACAAAGTTGAAGTAAGAGAGCAATGAAAGGGGCAACATATCTCTCTCTTCCGTAAATTTCCTGCAGAATCTGAAATGGTGTCAAGTAAAGATTCTTGGAACATTTTTGTCAGGCACGAAGAACCAGGACCATATATTAAGCTCCAGTTAAGATTTATAGGACAAGCCATACACGAAGTCAACTAATAGCAGTAATTTAGCACTAGATAAAAAGTTAACAGAATGCAAGATGGGGAGGTGGACTTGGATCACTTGTGGGAACGTAAAGACTCCAAATTGATTCCTCTCTTGGCTCCTCCCCCAGACTCTGTCTAACCTTTTACAATTTTAGATGCTGATTTCAGAATCTGTAGTAGTATTTATTACTTTCATTGTAATGTATTTTTATAATTGCTGTTGCTTCTTTCAGAGCTGAGTTTGACTGTCTTGATTCCTCTACTTTCCCTTTTAATGTCATTGCAGGTTGGAGTGCTTATAACATTCTTCCTGCTCCTAATTTTTTCCACCAGTGTGGTTTTCCTCTTTGTGGGGACTGCCTCTCTAGGCCTCTTCCTCAGCAGCACATTTCCCAGTGTGCTGGCCTACACTGAGGACATCCTCCAGTACAAAGGTAAAGTCTCCCCATGTTTTCTTTTGCTAGAAAATTAGTAGTTGGAGAATGCCAGTTTAGGAAAGCAGGTGATAGGACCCATAGTAGGAGCCCATTAATGACTTACTATCTTCTAGAGTCACTGAACCATGATTGTGCCAAAATAGCAGAAAGGAAGATTGGTTTACATTGGCTCAGATCTTGCTGAGTGATAATAAATTAGTCGGTAACGGGAATTCTGCCTATCTCACTCTCATAGAACTCTCATTTTGTGCAAATAAATTTCTGATATTCTGCCAGCTTTGAATGATCTAATTTGTATTATTTGCCCAGATTTGATTACACATATTGTTAAATACAGTACAATATTGTATATATAATATAATGTTATTGTATAATATAATGTAATATACTGTATTACTGAAGTTGAATTCAACTCCTGATGATTTCATTGAAATGTCCATGACATTTTCTTGGAAATCAAATAGAAGTAATTGTTTCTTCTGGGATGTTTTGTCAAATTCCAAGTCTTCTCTACTGCCCTGATATTTTGTAATCATTTCCATCGCAATACAACTAGGAAGTTGTATTAAAGTTTAAAAAACTTTAAGTTTTTTTTAAATCAGCCAAGATCAGCTAGATGCTACTACATTGCTGGATAAGTGTTGAAAGTGAAAGGACACAGAATTGCTCTCAAGGAATTAATTATTTTCTTCCAGAGTGAATAAACCACAAATCCTGATGCTTTTTTCTTCCTTATTTGCTTTGATAGGGGCACATTAACACTGAATGTTTATCTTGGACTTCAGCACAAGACAGGTGGCATTCTTGACAAGCCATTTATATTAGAGATTAATTTTTACCATTTATATTTGAATATCCCAGTCATAGACTACAGTCTTATATCATCTGCACACCAACTTTTTAATTCCAGGCTGTGCCACTACTGTATTGGTGACAGGAGCAGGAATTGGAGAGATGGTTCTACAGTTGCTGGTAGGGTCGGTAAGTATATTAGATATGAAAATGACACCCTTCTGGATGTAAATTAACATCTAACTACCTCCCAGGAAATAAAGAGAAAATTTCAACCACTGAAGATAAAATTGAAATCTTACACCAAGACTGCTAATTCAGCTAGCTTAGTAGTGTCTGCACCAACTGAATTTCAGAAAAGGTATCTGAATAGCCTTACATGGAAATGCCCCATGTGAGTCTTTTAAATAAATAAAATGCTGGAAACTATACATGGGATTTGGAGCACACAAGCATATTTTGAGTCACTAATGTGTCCTCTAGCATAGGTGGCAGTTTGTAGAGAAGGGGTGCAAAGAAAGCTAGCAAAGACATATTTCTAACATATGGAAAGACTGGCCAGTAGTAATCATACATTGCAAAGTATACGCATTTGCACTGAATTGTGATCTGCTAATAGATTGAAGCTTAGAGGTACCCTGATGTTTAAACTGAAGACATGGAATAAGCATTTCTTCATGTAATCATGTTGCTTCTCAGCTTTTGGCACTTCTTGAATTGCAAGTCTTCCCACGCACACACAAACACAGAGTGGAAACACACACTAATGTCCAGCAGGTAGAAACCCTGGGGAAGCAGATGGCATTTGCTACTTTCCCTGAAGGTCAGACAGTCTGGCACACACTTCTTCAATAGGGAAATGAAGTGTGCATAACCTCAGTCAGCAATACTGGAGCATTTTAACATTATTCTTCCTGCCAATGAGCTGTGCTCGTTAATTTTTAAGACAGTATCCAAAGCTTGAAAACCTAAAATATCTTGTTTTCTTTCTGTCAGATCATTCATGATCAAGGAAGCTATAGTTTCCTGGTGTGTGGAACCATCTTTGGAGCTTTGGCCTTTACTTTCTACGTCTTCCTTCTATTTTTCCACAGGATTCACCCTCAGTCCCAATCAGGTGAGACTGCCAGCTTGTTCCCCACCCCCCACCCCCCTTATTAGCAGCAACACTTCTGAAAAGATAGGAAGGCAGGCCAGGTGGAAGAGGGTGTATATTCCTGCAGAACAGACAGGGAAAAACTCTGAATTTTATAAAAATTCAAGGAAGCATTTATTTTACAGCTGTTTCCTTTCCCCCTTTCCTGCTTGGATTGGACTGAATGCCCAAGCAACTACATATCCCTTTAATTTCCTTATTCTTGGACAAGGAGACCATGAAAAATGAAGCCAAGAAAGTGGCTATAAACACTAAATAAATAAGCAGTAGTTAGTTTTCTTTGCTATGTATAGAGGAGATTAAAACCTCCAGCGATGCACATTTTCAAATTACAGTTGACACCATTCCATTGAAGAATTAAGGAAGCATTGAAATAAGGAATCTGACATTATACATCAAGGAAAAGGAACCTAGGGCCCTCCATTCCCCAGCTGTACAATCCAGCATGTCCTAAATTAATAGTCCAGCATCCTATCGAAAGGCAGGATTTCCCATTTCTGTAATGTACCATAGAATCTTCATTAAATGCTGTCAGAATTATTAATTATTAGTAATAATTATGATCAAGAAGTGTTAAGTGCACAATTTTTCAAGCCAACAAATATAGAAATTAATCCTGTGCGCTTTAGGGATGAGGTTTACCTCAGTAGTCATGAAGCCACATAATCTGTCCCATGTAAAAGTCAGTTGTATTCAAGATTTGGCTCTACATCATGAGGTAACCTGGGTATGAAGGAGTAACGTATGTATGAGTTGGAGAATACACATTTTGGAGAATAGCACCTGCCAAAATTGATGTCCAGAAATACAAGTCTTCATCTACATCTATTGTTTATTTAAGCCAGTACTAATAGTACCATATTTTTTGCACTGTAAGATGCTCCGGACTATAAGACACACATTACTTTTAGAGGAGGAAAACAGGAAAAAAAATCTGCCTCTGCCTCCCAGCATCCATCCGGTATTCATCTGGCTAGCATCCTTGCAGCAAACAGCAAACAGCCTGATCAGCTTCAGCACATTATCGCAGCCCCAGCATGTGGCTTGACAAGACTCAGCTCTGTTGAGCCTACCACTGATCAACTGAGCTGAGCTGAGCTTAGCTGCCACTGCCGCCAGGCAATGCTGGAGCCTTCGCTGCCAAGCAGCTGATTGGCGGTTGGATCGGCCTCTTGGAATACCACCAATCAGCTGTTCTAGGTGGCGGCAATCACCACCACTGCCACCTATTGCTGCCCATTTGCTGCCACCAGTTTGCCACCCACCCGTTTGCCACGGCCCATTTGCCGCTGATCGCTATGGCCTGTTCACCGCGGCCTGTTTGCTGCCCATTGTCGGTGAATGGGCCATGGCGAATGGGCAGGCGGCGAATGGGCTGCGATGAACAGGTGCCGATAGGCGGCAGTGGCACTCCTCGCCACCTAGAACAGCTGATTGGTGGAATTCCAAGAGGCCTATCCAACCGCCAATCAGCTGCTCGGCAGCAAATGCTCCAGCGTGCCCTGACAGTGGCGCAGCAACCTCCTCCCCCCGCAGTGTTCACTCTATAAGACACACAGACATTTCCACCCACTTTGGAGGGGGAGTGCATCTTATAGTGCGAAAAATACGGTACTTTATAAATCAAGTAGTATGTGGTATTTTAATGATTTTTTTAAACAGCCAATGAAGGCCATTTGGCGCTTCATTTTAAATGACCATTTCAAAATTTTGTTTTGTAGATATGGATGTGTCACCTGATAAGCAGCCAACAATAGGGGAACACGGACTTTATCAGAGTTAAATAAAACAGCAAATTCTTACCTGGATCAAGCACATGGTCATTTCAGCTGAAAGATTTGTTATCAAAGCCTGATTTGAAACTACCTGATTTTTCTACAACTGAACTCCTTGATTACAGTTCATTCCCATTTATGATTAGAAGGGAATGGTCATAACAACGAGGATTGAGGGACAATCTGCAGAAACCTAAGGAGGCCAAACTTTTGATATATGATCAATTAAAATCCATTCAAAAGCTCAGTTGAAAAAAAGTACTACTGTCATTTTACAGACCTTGCTGACAGGAAACTGGGGGTAGGGATGGGGATATAGTAGTATTTTATATGTAGGAAATTTTGGAAAGCACCCTTCTTAATTATGTATGCTGCAAAGATTTAGTTGCAGGAAAATTTTAAAAATCTCTACCCTTCGTGTTGTACATAGCCAGAATAAATATGTTATAAAATTGCCACCCAGCTTGAAGTATTTCAAGTTTTGTCTGTCCCCAGATGGGACTTTACTATGTTCTGGTGGTAAAAAGCACCTAGACACTGTAGATAGTACAGTATATAGTTCAAGTAAAGGTGGGTTAAGTTTGATTGAATCAGTATAAGCTGGCCTTTTAACATTAGCCTGTGGTATAAGCCAGATGGGCTACTTTATTTGTCAGAAAAGCCCAAGTCCTAAAGTATTAAAAAATTTAAAGTACATGAACACAAATGTTATGTCTCTTGCAATTGTGCAATATTGTATAATAGGTGCCTTCCAGGAAGAGAACTTGAGAAGTACTAAATAAGTGGTGGCTATTCTCATGACTGGCTCAAATGAAGGTAATGGGATAGGTGGGAATTGCAAATGCTGTCCCAGGGGGGTATACATCTGTTATGTATATATGAAGGAATGTTAAATATGGTATTGTTGCATGAACTTGTGAAGTGACCAAGATGGGACCCAGCAACATTACTTAAGCTATTTTTTCTAAGAGGCTTGTTGCACTTCTCATTTCAAAATTGTATATTTATACTAAATTTGTATTGCAATGTGGCTTTCAGATTGCTATGTTGCATGGGTATGCACCCTCATCTTTGATTTCCATGTTGTTTAAACCTTAAAATGCACTGTCCTTATTACAGAGCACGTGTACTCACGTTTATATATTCAGATGAGTGTAAACTTTTCTAATTCCCCATTTCTAGATTTTTAGATTTCTAGACCAGAAGGTCAATATTAGTATCAATTTCATGTGTGAAAATTCTGGCATTATGCAAAGCTGAAGCTGATGAAGACAGAAGCTGCTGCTGCTACAAAAGAAAGGTCTCCATACTGTATTATCTGCAAGCTATTTTTAATATGTGAGAATGAAAAATTAATTATACAGTAATATATTAAATTTAAGAATAAATAAGTTTGCCCACCTACTTGCTGGAGTGCAGCATCCAATCTATCACTTAATAGCCAAATATAGCGCATACCAAAATACAAACCAGGATTGAAAAATTTAACCTTCAATCATGTTGTTTGCTTGATTTGCATTTCTATAAATCACAGTTTATTTTGATTGTATTTATAAATCAGTTTATTTTGATTGCAGTTTGAACCCAGAGATTGTGGTTTGTAAGAGATGGTTTAGTATGTCATATAAATGCAACCAATTGTGATTTATTCTATAACCCACATTAAGCAAAATATGGATTAACATATTGTGTGAACTCAGTCTGAGTAAAACAATCTGCAACAAAAGTGTTTTTTGTAAATGCAGCCTAAGGCAAAAAAAAAATGTGAAAAACTGTTATTAACGATCTTTGCTTTGGAGAGTCTTTATCAATTGTTTTAATACATAAAAGACACTATAAATGGGCAAAACATTATGAATAAAATAACTGAATGTAAATATTCCTGTTTCAAATATGAAACAGGCTACTTTGAGCACACTGCATTTCAAAAGTGTTGCATCTTGAAAGCAATTTGAGTAGTATCATTCCAAATGCTTTGCAGGCCCCTACGAGACATTTCGCAAACAATATTCTTCAAATTGCTTGACAAAGTTATTTCAAAGTCTGCCATATAGAACAGTGATGGCAAACCTTTTTGCTGTGGTGTGCAGAAAGCATGCATGTGCTGGCACCCACAATTAATGCGCCCTGCATCCCCTGCGCATGCATGCATAACCCCCCCCATCCACCCCCTTACCTGCACTGCACATGTGTGCGCCTCGAAGCTGATTTTTGGCCCATCTGAGGCCATCTTCACCCTCCCGGTGGCTCGAGGAAAGCCTCTGCAGCCTTTGCAGGCTGAAAAACAGGCCTTCTGGAAATACCGGAAGTGCCCGTTTTCAGCCTCCAGAGGGCTTCTGGGGCCCGAGGGAGGCTGTTTTTGCCCTCCTGGAGGCTCAAGGAAGCCTCTGGAGCCTCAGGAGGCTGAAAATGGGCCCATTTTGGCACTTCCGGTATTTCCGGAAGGCCTGTTTTTCGGCCTCCTGAGGCTGCAGAGGCTTCCCTCAAGCTTCCAGGAGGGCAAAAATGGCCTCAAGCAGGCCGAAAATCAGCTGGGAGGCATGCACATGTGCAGTGCAGAAAGTTTGGCTGGGACTTGCGTGCCCGCACAAATGGCTCTGCGTGCCAGCTGTGGCACGCTTGCCATAGGTTCACCATCACGGGTATAGGAGGTCCGGAATTAGGCTCTTGTTATCTTTAAAATTATACTATTTAATTAGCAAGCCTGCCTCAAACTGGCCACACTGCATCTGGATTATCAACCTGAAAACTTGAGTTGTTGCTGTATTCATTTTTTTCTAAACTGCTCAATAGCCAAAGCTCTTTGGATGGTTTACACTAAAAATACAATTTGAATAAAAATATATCAATGAAATCAAGTAACATAAAAACAAAAACACCAGCAGCTGCACAAAGATAATTTTTAAAAATAGAATTAAAAATCAATTGAAGAGCCTTGGAAAAGAAAAACGTTTTCTTCACCTGGAACCAAAATGATGCAAACGGGTGCCAGTCATGCCTCCTTGGGAAAAGATACATAAATTGGTATCCACCATGGAAAAAGTTCTCTCCCTTGTAAAGGCCCATTGCAGATGGCCTAGAGAGCTCATGGGATGACTTTAAGGCCTGGTACATATGAGAGATAACCTGAAGTACAGACATCCATTAGGACAGGCAGGGCACCATTTGGCTGGACAGACCTGCCACCCATAAACAGGATTTCTGTCTTGTCTATACTAAGTCTGTTTATTGGTCTCATATAGTTCATTACTTGCCCAACCACTAGTTCAAGACACCAAGCACCTCACCTGGTTAGAGAAAAAGGCGAGGTGGAGCTGAGTGTCATTATTGATTATCCTCAGCTGACACCCTCTCCCAGCAGTCATATGTAGATCGATGGTTCTCAATCGCAGCAACTTTAAGATGTGTAGACTTCAACTCCCGGAATTCCGCAGCCGGGGCAGAAGTTGAAATGCACACATCTTAAATTTGCTCAGGTTGAGAACCACTGTCTGGTATAGATACTAAAAAGCATAGCTGAGCTCTGAGACATTCAGAGGTCCAACCGCCATGAGGCAGAAATCACACAGAGTTGTTGAGCATTGAATAGCATATACATTTAATAACAAATCCCACAGCATCACCTTCTGGAAATGGCCAAATAAAGTGGAATCATTCTAGTACAGTGTGCATCCTGACAGTTTATCTAGAACATCACAGTCAATGGTATTGAAAGCCACCAAGAGGTCCAAGAGGAACATAATATAGTCACAATCCCCATGTCTTGTTCCCAATTCATCCTGCAGGGTGACTTTCCATAACCAGGCCTGAAACCAGACTGAAATGGATCTAAAAAAATCAGTTTCACCTATGAAAGTCTGGAATTGTTAAACTACCACCCACTGAAGCACTTTGCCACATTGACAAACTAGCAAACTGCAATCTACAATTTTATTCAGTCACTTTAAAAGCAAGGTATATAAATAGCATGAAATAATCCCAATCTAGTGAAAGGGGACTATATTCAGCCCTTGGTGCTAGATCACTTCAAACTGCAACCCAAAAGGAAACTTCAGAAGACACAATCACCTTGCCTGGTTGCTTACCTGGTTCTCGTTCATCAAGACCTTCAGAGCCAGCTGTGAGAGGTAGGGGAGGGGCTAGTTACATTTTGGTTTGGCAGTCAAATGCTTTGACTGGATACCCTTTACAATTATTTCTCTGATCTTATTTCTTTGATAGGGCAATCTTCACTATCCATAAAAACCATCTGCAAATATCTCTGAAAATATTATTAAAGAGAGGTTGCTGCAAAGTAAGATTTTCAAACTGAATCCTAACACCACAGTAGTATTTTAATTTGCAAAACCTCAGATTTCAATAGGGTACTCTCTGATGAATATGTGTATTTTAATTACATCCAAATTCAAGAACAGTACCATAGAAGCAGGCTGTAAATTTGTACTATAACATATCTGATTTAGATAACAGTTGATGGTTATATCACTTCTGGCAAAATATTTTTAAATATTTCTTTTTAAACTGTACTGTAGTGGCATATTCTGTCTACTGTAGAAGAAAACAATATTCCAATATAACTTTTTGTTAAAAAATATTTTATTTTTAAAAATACAATTGTTCTGTAAGTCTTCTTGTACATACATATTAACATGATTTACTACATTTTTAAAAACCTATATTATTAAACAAACTAAATCCCTTTATCAGTTCTTAAAGAAAATATTTAACACTTTCCCCAACTCTTGTAAAAAGAAAGATTGCCATACTGTTTTTCTTGCAAAAAGTCTAACCAATAGCAAAAAAACAGACTGATTTCTCAAGGAACAATTTCATTATGTTAGGATGTGCAGTAACTAATATATCATTTTTTAAAGCAATTAGGTCTCCAAACTGTGCTTGAGAAATGTAAGATTAACCTTGCAAAGCTCTGAATCAGATTTGGTAATTAAAATTATTACTGAAGATACAGATTTTTCTCCTTTCTTATAAACACCTTAATATTATGAAAGTCTCCCTAATGCCTTGTCTAGATATTCTTGTAGTCAAGAAAATAACACTGAAAACTTACTTAGAACTTTGGCTATGCATGCCATTTTATTATATATTAACATTATTTTACATAATGGCAATATACTAAATATATAAAATGTATAGGTTTTCAATTTTTTTTAAAAGAACAAGAAGCTACATTTCCCTAGATAAATTACTTGACTCTTGTAGCAAAAGGCTGAACATCTGACAAATATTAAGAAATCTTTAATATTTCCAACCCAGCCCATAGATGTACCAACATAGATATTGCAGAACACATCCCAAACACATGAGAGCATTGGATGAGGGAAGAGAAGCTAGAACTGATTTTCATATCCTTTAAGGGCCCCACAAAGACCACAGGAAACTGCAAAGGTTTTCCAATAGGCAATACACTAAGAAAAAGCTCAGGGACCTGTCCTTACCCACTCTCATTCTTTCTGGACTAACCATCATAGTGGGCTATCCTCTCCAAAATTAAGATAATTCCACTTTTGTCTGCAATATATATGCTGGGCAAAAATAGACATTATTCTGGAAAAGTAACCACTGAAATAGAAAAGAACAAAAACCAAGTGCTGTATGTGTTTGTAACTAACATGGGAATTGCAGCAACATTAGCAATACCAGAGCAAACCCAACAAAGTAGCTTTAATTCATCAATGTAAGTCAGAAATTCCACAGTAAGTTTCATGATTACCAATCCCTTGCAGAGAACTCCACTAACTGCAGCTGCTAGCTAAACAGCATTCTGGCAGAAGTATTTGTGAAGCACTAAAAGTACTTCAATATTTAATTGTGTCAGCTTTTATTTCTGAAAGATGTTTGTTATATCAACATATACATCAAGGCCTAGTCTAATTTCTTCCATTCCTCCACCACCTAGATTTCCCCTTGTATATTCTTACAACATGCATGAACATCTCAACATGTCGAAGCAATATAAAAAAATACTCTCACAATCACTATGTTTACATAAGGTTATTTGGTAACTGCATTAAAAATACAAGCAATACATTGTTACATGGATTTAGAAGAAGAGGCTTTCCCATACAAGTTTTAGCAAGTGTTTTGTTATTCTAATATTTCTAATATTTAAAATTCTGTGCAGCTGAACAGAGAGAGAGAGACCAAATATCAAGTATAGTTAAAGCACTACCTAAGACAAAATAACACAGCTTAAAGGATCTATTGGAAAATGTTACTTCTTCCCTTCTAATTACACAAAGTATACTAAAGACAGATTTTAAGACAGAAAAAAATAAAACCAGATGTGGAGACAGTTTGAAAATAAAAACTTCCAGTTATTAATGTAGTGCACAAGTAATATTAAGGAACTTGTTCCATTTCGGACTTTAAGATGGCTTTGAAATTGGATACAGTAAAGTTGGGACAAGAATAATTGAATATTAATTGAGGGCCACATTTATATTCCACGTTTCTTTCAAGAGCTCAAATTGGCATATCTATTGGACCTTTTTCTCAATTCCCCCCCCCAACCTCATATTATCTTAAAGCTGTGTTTCTGGCCTTCCTAGTAGCATGTGACTGATCATGAACTAGTAAAATCTTTGGTGTGTTCCACAGATTTTTTTTTCTAGAAAGCTCTGCAAAAGGATTCCAAATTAATGCTCACACTGAAGAATGCACTAACTATATAACTTTGGAGGTTTATCATTACACAGAAATCTTATTTTGAGCCAATCCGTTCATATCTTTTTCAACAGCATGAGAATAAAAGATGCTAAACCAATTTAGCTTTGTGACACTTCAACTAAAGAAAAGCTTACTCCTTCAATTTAAGCAGTACCAACATGGAATGGAAAACTAAATAAATATTTAATTTGCAAACATGAAACTGCTTCAAGCAAAGATTCATTCATATGGTAACAACTATTCCAATCATTCAGGTTATTTATATGACACAGTTGTATGACTAATGCTAATGGCTACTCTTTAACTCATCTTTAGAAAATTGGTTTAAGATACTTTTGGACAAAATGATATTTTAGTAGCTTCAAAATTATGTTTTAACAAAAAGAGAAATATGACACAATGCTCTATAGTATTAGAAATCCTGAATGTACAACTCATTTTAAAAACTGCAACCATAAAGTGCAGTACCTTTCAATCATGTTTACTAAAACAATCTGAATACCATTCTGGTTGTTTAACTCTACAAAATATTGCCTTAGGTATCAATTTCTCTAAGCAATCAAATTAGCTTCATCACTGTGATTAATAACATTCCATAGGATTATAAGAGTGACCCCATTAGAAAACTCTTTTAAACAATGGTCAGCAACTACCATATCATGGCAGTAGCATCATAGTCTGACATTATATTCATATTTTGTCAATATCAGGCAAGCCTTGATAGTAGCATTGTGAACTACTTTCAGAAGCATTTTTTTCTGGAACTAAAAAGCAAATAGCTATTCAAAGAAAAAGTCAAGATACTCTTAGCATTAGTGCAAATCCTAATTAATGAGTCGAGAGCAGAGTTTTTCAACCATAGTTGCCGAGGCTGCATTGAGTGAAGAGGAACTGTCTTGGGCTGCATATAAAATATATACTATTGTTAATCTATATAAATAACAAAGCTTTATTTTTCAATATTTATTATTATCTTGTGGGTCTGTGTTACTAGCTGCTAGGGCCACATACAGCCTGCAGACTGGACATATCTGATCCAGAGCCATAAAACAGCTTTATCACTTTCAACTTCTTCAAGATATCTATGTTCTGTTAACATATTCATATTTATTAAAATCAGTGGGACTTTCAACATTACACTAACTTGGCTCACTCACTGATAATTACTGATAGTTAATTTCAGTTTTTATTTTGAAAAAGTACTCTAGTTTAGCCCTTAAGAACCATGTCTCACTTTTTTCCAGTACCATGAATACTATCCTAATGCTTCTTTCTAAACAAAATTTTGGGAATATCAACAAGCTTCATGAAGTATTTAGTTATTAAAATGTCACTGATTTACATTCACAAAACATTAGCATGACAGCAAAGGAGAATTAAAGTTCTTTGGCATTTCCTCACATTAATAGGTACTTTAGGGCCTCTCACAATCTGTTTTCACACAAGTTACGAGGTAGGGAAGGGAGACCTCACAAATGCAGTTTGTAAAAGATAAAATTTTCACTGTTTACTTTAATACTTGAAAGGTAGTATCTAATTTAAAATTATCTTTAAAAACACAGAGCTCCAACCAGTAAAATCTGGACAGGCTATTAAAATCTTTTGAATGAATGTTTGTTTATATGTGATTACATATAAAAATGCAATAAAAGAGTAGCAAAAATTATACATAATGAATTATATAGGAGACTCAACATTTGTCCAACCACTAACTGATTAGGTAAAAACCAATTAGTATCAATTTGTGCTAACATATAAAATAATATTGTAAAGATAAATATAGAGATTGTTGTTTTCTCTAATTATCAGATAAGAAAAATACGGCATTAAGAAAAGTCAATAAAGTACCAGACATTTCTTAATCAGGAATCATATCAAAGTAAGATACTATCTGATTAATGTTAACATGATCTAACAGCTGAAAGCATGGAACTGTTTATTACCTAACACAATTAAAGAAAGCTACATGAAAAGCAAAATAAAATCTAGATCTGGAAATCTGGAAATTAAAATATTCTATATTATCTGGGGTGTAAAATGGAGGTTAACCCTTTACTGTCCCTCTCTCAACCTGCATTTCCTCCATCCTTGATTGCCAGAGTGGAGTTTTTACATTTACTAAATTGGCTTTGGAAAATAGCAATGAAGTACCTAGGTGAACAGTTGCAATGGGACAAAAATTCTGTTCAAAATGTAAGCATATGAAATTAAAAAAAGAAAATAGCAGGTCAACCAATCAGGAAGTAGTCCAGTATAAAATATCTGTCTAAATAAATCACAAAAAAGTTTTCAACAGGGTTTTTTTTTTAATACAGAGGGAAGCTTCTCTGGGTAATGTCGCTATGTAATGGCTAAAGACTCTTTCATACCAAATATAGTAGTTCTCCAATTCTCATTCGTAAATAGAAAATAAGAGGAAATGATTTATTAATGATGAAGCAAGAAGAGAGAAATTCAAAATTTCTTTACACATAAATCTCCCATAAAATAAAAGGACAGAGTTCTGCCAAGTCACTAAAAATGGAAACTTTATACCTGGATTTTGGCATAAGAGGGCCAGAATATTTTTGCTGAGGCTATTGGGACTAGCTTGTGAAACTAGGATAAACAAAACTAGTTTCAGGATGATCTAAGTTTTGGTTCACTTGCAAATCTAAACATAGTTGCTCCTTGTACCACATAGGAAAGCACAATACTGGAAATGGGAAACCCTCAAAGAAGACAAAAGCCATTCAGGCCAGTGATTCTCAACCTTGGCAACTTTCAAATGTGCGGACTTCAACTCCAAGAATTTTCCAACCAGCACTGGCTGAGAAACTTTAGGAATTGAAGCATCCATGCAAATGGCTAAGCCCATCAGATTTTTTAAAACATTTAATTGCAATCTGCCAGTCCTTTCTGTTGTCTGACTGGCAAAGGAGATGAGCAGAAAATATTTTAACCACCATTACTCTCCATCATAAAGTTATAGCAAAATTTCATTTTAAAAACCTTTCCTATTTAATACATATGCCCTTAAAAAGTGCTGCTCTGACCTGGACATGCCTGCTGTGTTGCTTTGTTTTTATTTATTTTTATTTATTTATGTCTATCCCGCCTTTTGAAGCTGAAGCTCAAATATTTTGGCCAGCAAATAAGAAGCGAGGACTTACTGGAAAAGACCCTGATGTTGGGAAATATTGAAGGCAAAAAGAGAAGGGATCAGTAAAGGATGAGATGGTTAGATAGTGCCATCGAAACAATGAGTGTGGATTTGGGAGAAGATAGTGGAGGACAGAGGCCCTGGCTTCTGTGATCCATGGGATCACAAGGAGTCAAACACAACTTAGCAATTGAACAACAACAAATCCCACCTTTATAATTTTTGCAAAGAACATATTCAACATACCTTCCTCCTCCTATTTTCCCCACAGCAACAAACCTTGAAGTAAGTTGGACTGAGAGAAAATGTGTGGCCCAAGGTCACCAGTTGACTTTCATTGATAAGGTGATACATCCTGCTTTCTAGATTTCTAACCACTAAACCAAACTGGCTCTCTTTTGTTACTTGCCATCAATGTTTTACATCTCTATACTGAAATAGATCCACATGTATTCAATTAGGTACAACAAGAGACAGGATTGGGCCTTTTGAATCACTGCCTGATCAAGGGAGCCAACTACAGTTTAATGCAGATAAATCAGCAAATGTCTCCTGCTTTAGTCTGATATGTTACCTTGAGGCATTCTTGCATACCAACCAACATATAAGGCCTGTTCAGAGTAAGTATATGAATAAAAACTCACAGGATGTTCGTTCTTTTCAAACCAAGCCCACCTCAAAACAGAAAAAATGATTATAACACTTTGCTGATATCTACTTCAACTTTCTTTCAGACACAACTAAGTTATTGAGTTAAAGTGTTTTCTGAAATATAACAGGGCCTGAATATAAATATTATGCAGAAAGAATGAATCTTCTTGCAATTCAACTGAGGGAGAACTACTATTACTTGTGTTAGCTCTATTCATTTTACTTTCAATTTCTAGTCCCCAAACAAGCCTCCCACTTTAGCAAGTCATTATTATGTTGCCATATGTTTGCAAACAAGTTTCAACTAACATCATGCTGAAGTTGTTATCCAATGAATATCTTCCCACAAGATTAAGTACAAGCTAAAAACACATTTTACTCCTTTCAGATTACAAACAGCATGTGCCACTCTGTGCTTTCTCCCTCCGGTTTCAAAACATTTAACTAGTCAGAATACTTTCTAATAAGGGCACATTTTTAATTTTAAAGGCTTGAACATTCAAAACTCCAGTTATATTTAAAAGGACACCTATCATAGATATGCAAGTGGCCAAGAGAAGGTATGTCTCTTTCCCTCTTTGAGAGGGAAAAAGAATAAACAATAAATATTCACTTCCCAAATGTCACACTTATGTACAACATTAACAAGAAGCAAGACAATAACCCACTGGATGTCAAATAAATGCTTATTAATTCAGTGCTACTTCATATCCACTGCAAGTTTCTTTAATTAGCTCAACCTGCTAAATTGTTTGTTAAATAACAAGGGATTTGCTTTAATTTTTCTTGACTTGGCTTATCAAATATTAACACCTTTAAATATTTTGGAAAGATCAAAGCAATTCAATCCATGATCTATGCATAACTGTGCCATTCAAGCATACAAAATACCATACTACTATGTGAGGGATGAACTGACATTATTTTAAAAGCTATCTTACCCATAGCAACCATTATTAAAAAATTTCTCAACTCTCTTCTACACTATTGTACGTTGCAATGCTAAAACTTTTTAAGATCATTGGAATTCACTGTAAAAAATTACTCTTTTTATTCACTTTCCAAGTATTTCTTGGAATGCCAGCTTCCGTGAAATAATTTTTTGACATAAAAAAGCAAAAAGCAAAGGAATGGATGGATATCAGTCAAAAACGATCTGATATCAGTTGGCTGTTCTGTCCAATACCTCATTATAATACAGAAGTGTGTTCTTTGTTAAAAGAAGCCTTCTTCATTCAAAAGAAGCAGTAAGGAACGGGGGAGAGAGAAACTCTAGAGAAGAATTTCCACAATCAAGGCACTTCCTTATGAATTCTCATATGTCTTAAAGAGAATTTTGCAAAGGCATCTGAACTGAGAATTATAAAAACCAAGTCACTTTAAATTGTCCCTATGGAATTAAAAACTGTCTCTTAAAACCTGGATTGCAGCATTTTTAATAAAATCTCTTCCTCTTTTTAGTCCAAACTGTCCATTTTCAAAAGGCCACATGTTAAGTCTTCTGTAAATCTGGGGAGAAAGGGCCAGGAGTGGAAGGCCCATCCATTCCCGACAGAGTAAATGGTCCATGAGTATTCAGCACTGATGGAAACTATAAAACAGAAACAGGTATTAATGCTTCAGTTGTCTATAAAGTAACGTCTGTATTTTCAGTTAGCTTTTACACTGGTTTGCTTTTGTCATCAGCAAAACACTGGCTTCAAAAGGCAAGTGCCCAAGTTACCAAGTCATTTCTTCTAGCATGATACAGTAAAATCTTAAAATGCAAGGACCTTTATAGTTATTTCTCCTCCTCCCTGCATTTTGGTTATTTTCGTAGAAATATTGAATTTCCTTAAATCTTTCAAATCAAGCAAAAAAGGTGCAACCATTTTTAACTTTCCTCTTCTAATTCCATAATCAGGAGGATGGACTCATTTGCCTAAGACAGTTTTTTCTCAACCTCAATAATTTTAAGGTGTGTGGATGTCAACTCCCAAACCCACAGATAGCATTCCTGTTCCAAGAGTCTGATTCTAGGGTAATGATGTTACCAGATGGCTTCATGGGACCCATTAGCAAGTTGGGTATGACCAAGATGCAGAACTATATAATTTTATTGCATAGTAAAGCATCACACAATGTTATTTATCGGCTAGAAGTTGTTTGAGCTTTACAAACTCCTCATAGGGATGGTCAACCTAGAAGGTAATTTTACTTTTTGTTCACGTTGTCCTTGTGGCTATTTCTTGAACAGGGAAGTTCCTATAGCAGCCATTTTCTTGAGTATACCTGCCACATCTCTTAAAATTTCAAATGAGTCCCTGCCCCAAAGCAGTATGCTTATCCCTAATGAACATGGAGCCCCTGATACAGATCAGCAGATTTATTTTAAATCTTAATAAGAGGAAGAAAAGCATAAATAAGCTCAACAATGACACCTATCTCTATTCTCATAACATTTTCCACAGCAACCTTCTTATAACACTGAAAAATTAAATATAACAAATGTGCAAAGATAGAAAGCCCTCCAGATCAGAAAGCCCTCAAGAGTCAGAGTCAGAGTCACCACCTACATTTGGGATGTGAAGCTTTGGCTGAGGTACTTGCTCTGCCTCTTCTTTTTTTTCTTTAAATTTAACTACCTTTTAACAATTCTGAAGAGGCTAACAGTGAACCCATAGGGTTCCACAATGTAGATTAAATTAGTATTTGAATGGGGCATCAACTGAAAGTTCCAGAGGTGTTAGCAAGACTAACTGAAAAAAAACCAGTTGAAAGGCAACAGCTATTCACTTTTGCTGCCGTGGACACATTGATCAGATGAGTGGGCTCAATTGCAGGCATCTTCAAGCTTTTGTTTTAACTGTACTCTCACTCAGATTGTAGACTAATTCCTTTATCTATCGTAGAATATGGTATTATTTTAGCCTTAACTTTTAATTTACACAAATATGATTAAAACAACAAGCTTGCCTGGGAATATGAGTTGGAGTCTGAATTTATCTGAAGGACACCAGGGTGGGGAAGATTGTATTATGTTGTTAAACTGCTAAGCTTAGCAGCTGCAAACAGTTAGGAAATATGAGTGATTTACATGGAGCTTTGCTGCTAAATCAAGGGTGTACAATCCATCAAATCTTCTAAGATCACCTTTTAATATAGCTGCCAACTGCAGTTCTTAAATAATAGAAGGAATGAATAAAATGTGATAAGTAATAACATTAGTTGCAGTTAAATCAAAAGCAATTTTCCTACTCTTGCTCCCCCCTTTGTCACCTCCTTGACCCTTTTTTTGGAGCGCAGTCTGCTCCCAACTTGCTCCATAAAGGCCAAGTCTAGTCCTTGGTTTAAATAATGTTGCACAATCTTGTCCTAATGAAGAAAAGGGCTCACTCTTATGTGACTATTTAGGAAATATCTGCCACATAGACTTTGTTTGCTGTCATGAACTGAAACTTACCTGGAAGAGGGTATTAGCACCTTGTAATCTTGCTGGACTGAGAGGAGCAACTGGACTGAGAGTACTCCAAAAATGGATACTGGAGAGCAAGGGGCTTGGTGTCAGTAAAATAGGTGTCTGTGGGACATACAGAACAATAGGATAAAACTAATCATTTGGAAGTGCGCATTTAGCTCAATATGACTAATAAGCATCTAGTATGACCTAAGGCAAGACATCTGTTTTAAATCACTAGTCTGGGATCAGGCACCAATATGATAGTTAATAAAGGGTAGAAAATCAAAATGATTCTGTCTAGTCTAGGAACTAAGAATGATAGCACATCACAAAAACAGGAAGACAATTTAGTTAGCTATCTTCCTTTTCCAGATACAGCAAGAGGAGATGACCAGATTTTCTCCATTGCAATGTCAGATCCTAACAGGTATGATAAGATGGAAAGGAAATCTAACAGCTTTAAATTATTTTATTTCCTGTCCTAGCAACACCTGATGGCTCAAAAATAAAGTAAGTGACCTATGTAAATGATTTTTAACAAACTGTCTTGTACAGGTGGTCATAAAATAAAGATAGACAGAATTCACATTATTTTTTAAATGACTTATAAGACGAAGTGGTCATATTCTGATACGCTCACTGAATTCCATGAATCTAAAGCATTAGCTTGAGGTTGTTACTCTGATTTTACTTTTGTTTTCATTTTGATCAATTGTTTTCTGGAACTTTACAGCTTGAGGTGCTGACCCCTAAAAACTAGGTTGATTAGATTTTACAAAATTATCCAAGTTGCCATCTTGGGATTTAATCCAAATTATTTAATCATAGTTAAATCATTCTATTGGATTGCCTATTCATCAACATCTCTCTATTTTTCATTACATTCAACTCACTTGCTTACTCATTACACTCTATTTTTATATGTGAAGCAAAATTAACTGTAGCAGAAAGTACATCGGGGTAACTGCTTAATTTAGAATATGGAACCACCTACAAAAAGATTTTTAAACTGCTATGTTAAGCAAAAATTATGCTGTACATAATGTTATTGCAGCCATAATAATTAAATATGGCCTTAATTGGTTGAAAAAAAATCTCTTTAAAAGGAAAAGAAGATAGCAAGTCCAAATTAGATAACCATGATTAAATAGTGAAATATTAACTTTTGTCCTTTTTAAAATCTTCCATTCAATGGTGTCCAATTTTCAGAAACTACCTGGTCAAGTCCTTGAAGTTTTCTTGACAAGGATTTTCAGAAATGGTTTGCCATTGTTTCCTTCCTAGCACTGAGAGCAAGTTATTGGTCCAAGGTCACTTCGTGTCCAAGGTATAACTGGACCTCTGTCTCCCAGTTTCTAGCCAGATGCCTTAACCACTACACACAACTGTCCCTTTTGTCCTAACTGGGAATAATTACAAAAAATCTAGGAAGCTTAGATCTCTTAAGGAAAAGTAATATTTAAAAAAAATACCCAACATTAAGCATTCTGAATTAACTCCTCAAGCACAGACTAAAATATATACTAAACAGATTAGGTCAATTTTCTGATCAATGACCACCTTAGCTGGATAGCCATCCAGCCTCTTAAATTCCTACTTTTATTCCCAAACTTAAACAAAGAGCAAGAATTAGCAGGTAAATTTCTGTTCTATTGTGAATTCACATACAGAATTTGGATCCCAAATAAAAAGACAGGATTACCTGTGAAAAAAGTGCTGGTGTAAGAGAAGCAGTTGGCAGAGAAGGACTCAGTATTCCTAGTGGACTGGGGTCACTGCCAGTAATAACCAGAGTGGGGGTAATCTCCAGTCCTTTGGGCTTTCTAGTTCTACTATGACGAAGATTCTTTTCAAATATGGAGGAACTCATCTCTTTAACCTCCAAGGCTTGATTCTGAAAGTGCTCTAACTGCTGGCAAACTACAGACTCGGTTTCTGTATCTATAACCAGATCAGAATTAGAACTTAAAGGTGGCAAAGGAGATTTGGGTAGAACCTGGAGACTAGGAGATGTGGAGGTCGCAGGAGATGTAGAATTAAAATTAGAGGTCAAGCCCGGCAAAGAGGCTGAACTTTCAGTGGCTGCACCTTTAGATGTTGCTAGAGATTCCAATGCCTGGAAACTTTCATTTGAACCTGAAGGTACGATAGAGGCAGCTGAGATACTAGAGGTCAGTTGAGTAGCTGAGGCAAGGGGAGATACAGAAGGCTTTTTGGAGGACATGGTTACAAATTTTATGACTGAAGGTGTTGAATCCTGAGTAGTTCTCTTTTCTGTCAGCTTCTCAGCTGAATTCTCCATCTTAATTGGCTTAAACAGTTTTCTACAAGAGGAGGAATTAAGAGAGTTCAAAGTAAATGAAGAATATAAGCCCGAGTGGATGTAGTCATTGCGACTGGAGGATTTCACACTGGCCTGATGTTTCTCTTTCCCATAAGTTTCAATGTCCTTTGTAGAGTTGCCAGTATCAACAAAGCCAGCTTGTGCCTCAGCTTCACCCTCAATCTTGCCAACAACCAGCGGATCCATATTCAAAATCTCTGGGTAAGATACAAACTTGTAAACAAACTTTTGACCATTAACTTTTTTGATGATGTTCTGTGAAAACATCAAAAATAAAACAGAGATTAGGCACCCCCTCTTTGAATACTTGTCCCAGACATAGTTCAGCTAGTCAAGGAGGCAATATGATTAACTAAAGATGAGAAAAGTGTGCCTGATTCAGTCCCATTTATCTCATTGAGCTAACTAAAAGAACCCTATGTAGTTCTAGATTCAAACTTTATTCATTATTATTTTGAAAGGGATTTGGGGATATACATCCATGTACTAATCAGGACACATACCCAACATCCATTTGTCTAGAAGCATACAGCACTGCAGAAAATAAGAATGTTTTTCCCGTTTCATATGAGGTCAGCCACATACCAACAAATCCATCAATAATAAAAAATGAAGAATTTAAAAACATAGTAGAGCTTTAAAAAAAGTTTGCTCATAATGAACATGGTTTCAGTCAATTGTCTGAACTTCATATTTCAGTCACATCAACTGCATATTTTATTTCTTTGATTCAGAAGGCAATATAAGTCAATTTTGATCTCAGGCATAATACTTCCATCAATATCAATGTATTTCAGCATCAAGATTAAGTATTAAAAGCTGACTGTACATAACTTTTTGATGTAACTGAAGGAAAATGAACATCTGAAATATTCAGCAGAGCAGTAAACTACAGCCATTTCAAAGTCTCCAGAAAGTATTCAATGGCTTTCACGTTGTTTTATAGCAAGGGTGTCAAACTCATGTCATCATGGCCATGGGGGGCAGGGCCAGCATGTGATGCATCTGGCCCATTGGCCAGGAGTTTGACATTCCTGTTCTATAGCAATGTGCTGAGTGCTACAATCCATGTATCATAAAATTATAAGCAGCATTTAATAGTCAAATCAATGTTATTCAAAATTAAATTCTAATAAGCACATCAGCTGAAGATTTTCAGAACATACTGAGAACTTTCCAGAAAACATGGGGGGGATCATACTGTATACATTCACATATTCCATGGAAATTCTGCATAAAATGTTACTTACTTTTATTTATTAATAAAATAACAATTAATGTATTTTTAAGATCTGAGGATATAAATGAATAAATCAAAATGTCAAATAATAGAGCTCTGAGTTACACAAACTTATTTCAAAACAAGAACAAGTGGTTGGGTATAATAGTAGTAGTGACTGTTGCTAATTCTTGAAACAAATACATTTACTCAGATAGGCAAACAACTTTAAGTTTGCTCAATCAATTCTCATGGCATTCCCAACATTCCTTCCACTGAAATCAGAGAGAGAAAAACCACTAATTCTAGAGCCACTAGAATGCAATGTAAGTTAAACATTGGAGGCAAACAAAAGGCCAAGTTACCTTTACATAATAATATCTGAGTGCACGACTAAGTTTGTCATAGTTCATATTGGGCTTGTTTTTACGGATTCCCCAAAGGCGGGCCACCTCTTCTGCTTGCAAAAGTTTAAATTCTCCATCATTTGAGGTCCAGCAGATAATGTCCTTATTCCGAGATTCCTGAAGAAGTTGCAAAAGGAACTGCCACAAGGTTATAGCACTGTCCATAGCAATGAACTGAAATTTAGAAGAGAGGAGATAAGATTGTTATCAAGATCATGCACAACACTTTAGGAACAAATGCATCTCCAGTGGTGAGCAGTCAACTCAAAGTCAACTCACATTCAGGGGACCCATATTTGCTGTACAATCTGATGTTCTGCTTTTTTTTCTTACGCTTTCTTTGCTAAATCAGATCAATTGGGAGAAATCTAATTATGAAAAAGGGGGATAGGTTCATTTTAGATTTCTAGAAAATATGACAATGGTGACTGAAAAGTTTCTTTCTCTATAATATTCCTTTTCCTAGAGAGAAACTATCTTACATTCAGAATCATCTTCCTTTCATATAAATACCAAACATTAAATAGTTCAAATAACAACTTCTTGGCTTTCCAAATTTATTTTTTACATCATTTCCCCCCATTATTCCCCCCAGCTGAATAATACAGGGAAGATCCCAGTGATATTCAACAGGAATAGGAAGAGTCTTTTATAGATGGAAATATTGACATTATGCCCTTGTTTTTCCTTCTTCTTTTGAGCACCATAAACATACCTTCTACAAAAATCCACATGTCTAATGAAGATCAGATCCCAGCAGCCCCAGCCAGTAAGGCCAATGATAAGGATTTCCAAAAGTTGTGAACCCAAACATCTGTAAGGCAGCAGGTATAAATGGATTTTCACTTTGGTACTCAATCCTCCAGGTTACAGACAAAGTTGTGAAGGATGAATCAGGATCTAGAGACAAGTGACAAAATTATTGGAGGAAAAAAAATGAAGATGTCTTAGCCAGTTACTTTCCAAATAGCATGAATAATACAATTTGTTTGCAATTATATTAAAAATTTATAGTCTAAGAAATTAACTGTTTAGATAATAATTCTGTTCATAGTTCTGTTCTGTTTAGATAGTATTTTTTACAAGTACCAAGAAAAAAATTACATTACTAATTCTAGAATATTACAAAGTCGCCCATTCAGAAGGCATACTGGAACAATGCCTGCATAATGCTTAAATGGGGCTCAGCAATCTACCATATCATTTTATCTGTGTTTAACACTGTTAATCTCTTCAAGTAAAGTAACTCAAAATATTTTCCAAGATGATTTGTGATGTTTGATGCCCACAGGCTGCCCAGTTAAGAAAACAGACAGAAATGGAGGTCACAGAAAAAAAACTCTGAATTCTTTCAAGGTCTTTTTCCTTTATCTCAGTAAATAGATACAGAATAACAGAGTTGGAAGGGACCTTGTAGAGAGTAGAGTAGAGTAGAGTAGAGTAGAGTAGAGTAGAGTAGAGTAAGGTAGAATACTTTATTGGTCAAGTGTGATTGGGCATACAAGGAATTTGTCTTGATGCAAATGCTCTCAGTGAATATAAAAGAATACACATTCGTCAATCATAAGGTACAACACTTAATAATAGTCATAGGGTACATCATCTAGTCCAACCTCCCACCCAAGCAGGAGACTGCACAATTCCAGTCTCTTCTTGAAAACTTCCAGTGATGAAGCTCCCACAAAACCAGATGTCTTTGACAAGTCTCATTACTTTAACATCCAGGAATGCAGTTAGTCCTTGCTTAACAACGGTAATTGGGACCGAGGACTTTGTCACTAAGCATCAAGATACAAGGTACAAGTCACTTAACATCACATGACTACACCAACTTATAACAGGAGTCCCAGTTGCAGTCATTATGTGAATCCCAGTGGTCACAGATAACACAATTTGTGACCTCCTGACAGCTTCCCCATTGCTTTTGCTTGTTGAAAGTAAGTAGTGAAGATCACAAATGTTATCACGTGACTGCAGAATCACACAAGTCATCTAATAAGCATTTCCAGTGAAGAAATAAAAGTTCACAATAGAAAAAAAACAAGCCAAGTTCACTACAAATAACTACTATATCTAGCACTGATGATGTTACCTAGTTTGGATAATGAAACATCTGCAAGAAAACAGCCAAGTTCAGGGAACACCAAGGACCCCTCAACTACTGTTTCCTTTCAGAAACCAACATCCTAAATGGAATTATAAGAGTTCAATACTTTTGCAGCTACTTTCATCCATGTTCCTGGCATGTACACAGAAGCACACAGATACACAAGTGTCCTCATCCATATCACACAAAGAAAACCTTTAATATGTTCATTTATATATAATAGTTTCTAAAGAGAATTTGTTTCATTCACTGTTTAAATATTAACAAGTATGTCTGTAGATATATAGCAATATCAGACGCTGATAATGTGAAATACTTGTACACAGTGCAAAACTTTCAGCCTTTTTCTTGTGAGACATGAGTTTGTCTGACAATTAAGACTTAATGAAAGGACCTCCTTAAAGAACAGATACAAATACCAGTACACAGTAATATGAGCACTTTCCCTATTTGTATTTATACAAATTACATTTGGAGTTCTGACCAATCACCAAAAAGGCCTGCTGTTTCTGATACTCCATGTATCACCAATCTCTGCTAGTCTATTGAACAGTGCCAAAACACAAAGCTAGCAACAAGCATACCGCCAGCTGAGAAGAATACAAGACTTTTCAGTATAATAATAAGAGAGAAGATGGCTATGATATTCAGCAATGAAAGCTAAGAGTCAAGAAAAGAGAAGAAAATCTCTTTGGCCAAAGCAAAAACAAACTGCTATAAAACCTGTCAGGGTAAAATTACAGGTAATCATAAACAAACCATAAACCTTGGGGGGAACGCTATATTCTCGAAACTCTGGAGCAGGAAAGAAACAGTAGTAGGAAATAAGTATCTGATGTGTTCCAGAAGAAACAGCTATTGAAGTCAAAACTGTGGGAGCAAAGTTATATTCCTAATAATTGGCTTAACACTCACAGGTTTGTTAGAGAAAACTGTCAGTCCAGAATTTATCCTTTTTCCTAGTGATCATTTATTGATATAATGAGAAAGGTTCTTTTGATAGCAAAAACTGGGGCATTATCAACAAGGAATAAAAATTAACTTGTACAAGCTAAGATATACAAAATAAAGTTTGTAACATTTCTGATAATTCACATAGAAAAGCTGAATTATGGCCTTGCCTTTAAAGAATTGCTTCTCATGTGAACATTAAAAAAAGAGAGAGACCATTTTTTTCCTTTCTTTACATAGCATGTCCATTATATTATACTTTAGGTACAATATAAGCTAAAAGCATCTGGAGTAGCCCCACATGATTTCTTGCCTTATGAAGTGTGCAACCAGTGCAAAATTTAATGCCCATGTCCATAAATCCTGCAGAAATTTCAAACACAGCTTGCTTACCATGCATGGTCAGCATCGGGTACTTGTCATAAAGGCAATAACTAGAAGTGTATGAAGGAGAGCACAGTGGATTCCAGAAGAGCCATTGAAACAGAATATGAAGACTGGAAGTTGGTTAGGAAGATCCCAGCAAGTTTCAGAAGTCACATCTGAGGTTTTCAAAGCAGAAAAAGAAGGGGGCGTTAAGGTTTATAGGCTGCGAATGAGTGCACGGAATTGTCGAAATATCAGTAGAGCTAATATAAACCCCTACTGTAGATACATATTTGATTTGTTTGGATCAGGAAGACATTTCCAAATCCTTACTCAGCCGTGTGGCCGCGTTCACACAGCATGGTCGCGTTCGCATTTCGTGCCACCTTTACTGGGCGTGTTCACATATCGTGGCAAGCCAAAATTAGGAAGCATACGGGACAACTGTTGCATGGGAATACTTCTCAGAAAACAATTAATAAACCAGCTGGCTATGATAAAAGAACAGAGAGAAAGCCAGGCGTCTGCCGAGGAGGGATTGAGCACGTCAGAACATTGCCTGCTTGTGAGTCGGTATCTGGAGGCACGGGGGATGCGGGGAAGCGAGAGGACGAGGAGCGCTTAATGCGCGCTTAGTTTCGGGGAAGGGACTCTGAGCATACGCAGAGTGTCTCTCCGCCAGCGCCACAGTTAAAGAAATTCCGCTCGCTCAGGAGAGTAGTGGACGAGGCGCGCCCAACACCGCCTTGCGGGATTCAGCAGCATCGGGGAAGCAGAGAGAAAAGGGTCTCAAACCGACCCTGGACTCACCCAGGCGGACAGCCCCCTCCCGCGCCAAGCCTTTCCTGTGCAACTGGCAGGTGCTGAGCTGCTCCCTGCCGAATGCCCGCCTTTCATGGCCATCGGCCTCCGCGGAGACTCGAAATAGGGCTCCCCATCTCTCTCTGAGCAAAACCGAAACAAGAAGAAGTGGCAAGACCAGCCTGGCCGACCAGGCATTTATTCCGGAACACATAGATTTTCCCAGCCCAATTACGGCCACCGTACTCCGCATTTCCGCCACTCCCCTGTGGAAAGGAATGAAAGAGGCCAATCACAATAACCTTAATAATTTGTTGCGCCAATGAGAAGTTTCTTCCCGCCTCCGTCCCGCAAGGCTTTCTGGTCATTGTAGTTTTTTTGTAAGTGGGAATTTTGCTTTTATCAGCCAGTCAGAAAAACAGCAGTTAGAAAGTTAGAAAGTGAGAGTTATGAGGGTTAGCGCTTCTTACCAATTCAAAACAAATCATCAAGAGTTTTCTTTAGAGAGTGCTCCTTCTGTTGTGCCACATGCCTTGAGGCCTGGTTTATTTATTTTTAACAATCTGTTAATGGTTTATCTTTATTAACATTATAACTTCCAACCCTGAAAGTGAGAAAACAATGGGAGTGGGAGGTGTTATGTATGCAGAGTTTGAATATGATTGGTTGTTCTTGTAAAGTGTTTGAAATCGTTGGTTTAAAAGTGCGGGAAAACCCTGCACTCTGAGCATCTATTTGAAACACTGAGCAACAAAACACTGGCAACAAAGGTGGGATTCCCCTGAAGAGAAGGCAACGCGGAACAGAGAAGAGCAAGATGGCTGCGCTGAACACCCCCCCAGCCCCATTCGACCTGAAGAATGAAGACTGGGAGTCGTATGCAGATCGGTTTCAGATGTTTTTGGAAGGAAGCGATCTTGCCGCAGCGGAAGAGGGCGGTTTTTCTCACGTATTGCGGTCCGGCAGTTTTCAAGATAGCAAAGGCATTAGCGGGCGCAGCAGACGTGAAGGTAATGGCATGGCCTGATCTAGAGAGGCTTTTAAGGGCACACTACGCACCCCAAGTATCGTGCCTCGTTAAGAGACACGAGTTTTATCGCCACAATCGGGGAAGACGAAAGTATAAATGACTTCGTGGCAAGTTTAAGAGACATTGGGGGTGCGTGCGAATTCAGCAGTTTAGAGGAGGCCATGCGCGATCGTTTTGTTGTGGGCCTTAAAGACAAGGTTTTGCAGAGCAAATTACTGATGAAACCCAAGATCACGCTGAAAGAAGCCATAGAGGAAGCATCTTCAGCAGAAGCCACCAAATCCTTAGCAGCAGCCATGAGAAAGATGAACAAGACTACGGGCCATTCAGATGGGGGAAAGACCACTACAACTCATTTTGATGAACTTGATTCTGAGTCAGAAGACAGTGGAGGAGAAGAAGAAATCAACAGACTCAGAATGGAGCGGAAAAGAAACAATCTGAGAAGGAAGAGGTGTGATTTCCACTGCATAGGTTGTGGGGGAAACCACCCCCGCACTGAATGCAAGTTCCTGGACACCATTTGCCTCCGATGTGAAAAAAGAGGGCACCTTGCAAGAGTCTGCAAATCATCCAGAACTCCACCAAACAGAATAAAGTTTGCTACAAACAACAAAAACAGAGAAGTCAAGCCACACAACACCAGTGAGAAAATGGGGCGCAACACAGAAGCAAATGGAAGGAATGAAACTCATCAAACAGTAACTATTGGTCATTCTTCCTCTTTAAATAACAGGAAAATGCATGTCAAGGTATTTATTGAAGGAAGGCCTTGCCAAATGGAAGTGGACTCAGGTTCATACTTATCCATGGTGTCATGGGACACTGTTCAAAGACTGATACCAGACATTCAGAAGACTCACTTCAAGAAGCAAGCATTGACTCTTAAAGACTACCAAGGGAACAAGATTCCAGTAGTTGGAACAATTCAACGTGAAGTTCAAAGGTCACATCAAATGCCTACCACTGACCATCGTGGATAAAGATCGCCCAAGTTTGCTGGGGCTAGAATGGTTCAACCCGCTGGGCATCGAAGTGACTGGCATCAATCACGTAAGCAACACTGAGTGGGAAGAGTCCTTGAAGTCTGAGTTTCCAGAGGTCTTTAGCAATGGATTAGGCAAGTACTTGGGGACCCCTATCACATTTAACCTAGATCCCAAGGTACAACCAATCAGATTAAAACCCAGAAGGGTACCCTTTGCATTGAAGGACAAAATTGATGAACAATTAGATAAACTTATAGCCCAAGGGGTGCTGGAGCCCACAGACCACTCCAGGTGGGAAACACCCATAGTCATGCCAGTCAAGGCTGACGGTTCTGTGAGAATCTGCGGGGATTACAAGGGGACATTGAACCATGCGCTACAGCAGAGCGCATATCCGGTTCCAGTGGTTCATCATTTATTACATTCTCTGGGCGGGGGCACAGTCTTCGCCAAATTGGACCTGGCCCAAGCATACCAGCAGTTACCAGTAGATGATCTAACTGCAGAAGCCCAAACCATTGTAACCCATCGGGGTGCATTCAAATGCAAGAGGTTACAATTCGGAGTAAGTGTGGCACCAGGCATCTTTCAAAGCCTCATGGAAAGGATGCTACAAGGGTTGTCAGGGGTGGTGCCTTATTTTGATGATGTTTTAATCTCGGCTGAAAATGACACTCAATTACATGAGAAACTCAGAGAAGTTCTAACCAGGTTCAAAGAAGCAGGGTTAAAAGTCAAAAAAGAGAAGTGCACACTAAGAACTGACAAAGTAGAATTCTTGGGTTATATGATTGATAAACATGGCATCCACCCCACAGAAGCCAAAGTTCAGGCAATCAAAGAAGCCCCCAGGCCTAGATGCAAAACTGATTTGCAAGCATTCCTGGGTCTTATTAATTTCTATCATATGTTTCTACCTCAGAAAGCAACCACTGCAGAACCCTTACACAGATTACTGGATAAAAATCTGCATGGGTCTGGGGCACAAAAGAAGAAGCTGCATTTAACAACATCAAGAGACAAATCACTTCTGATTGTGTCCTGATACAGTTTTCTGAGAATTTACCTGTAGTATTGACTTGTGATGCATCCCCTTTGGAGTGTGGGGGTGTTGAGCCACATGCTTCCCAGTGGAAGGGAAGCCCCTATTGCATTTTACTCTCGCACTTTGACCAAAGCAGAGAGAAACTACAGTCAACTGGACAAGGAAGCGTTGGCTATCGTGGCAGCAGTCAAGAAGTTCCATGAGTACATATGTGGGAGAAGGTTCACCATTGTTACAGATCACAAACCTCTTTTAGGCATTGTGGCAGGGGACAGATCAATGCCCACCATCCTGTCACCAAGAATGCTGAGGTGGACTGAATTTCTTGCTGCCTATTCATATAAACTCATCCACAGACCTGGAAAAGACATTGGGCACGCAGATGCTTTGAGTCGCTGCCCACTTCCTTTGCACACTGAGGACCCTGCTCCTGAATCTTATACCTTCTTTCTAGAAACTGTTGCCAAACTTCCAGTTCATGCTGCTGAAATTGCTAGAGAAACTGCCAAAGACACTTCATTGGCTCCTATTGTAGGCTGGATTAAAAAAGGGTTGGCCACTACATGATCTACCTCAAGCTTCCCAACCTTTTAAATCCAGACAAACTGAATTATCTTTCTTGAGGGGATGTATTCTGTGGGGTAACAGGGTGGTTATTCCTGCAAAATTGCAGAAAGAGGTTTTGGAAATGTTACATGAGGGTCATCCGGGTATTGTCAGAATGAAGGGATTGGCCAGGAGTTATGTATGGTGGCCAGGTATTGACAAAATGGTTGAAAACTGGGTTGCATCTTGTCCCAACTGTCATGTAGTCAGGCCTGCCCCACCTCTCACCCCCACACAGGAATGGGAATGTCCTAGGGGTCCATGGTCCAGGATTCACATTGATTTTGCTGACCCTACCAGAGGGCACACTGTCCTTATTGTAGTTGATGCATACTCCAAATGGCTAGAGGTTATCCCCATGGGTTCCACCACTGCAGACACTGTTATCAAACAACTTAAGAAACTTTTTGTAACTCATGGGTTACCTGATGTGCTTGTTTCTGACAATGGTCCTCAATTTACTGCTAATCTTTTTGAATCATACTTAGCACAGCAGGGTATCAGACACGCCCTTACTGCCCCTGGGCATCCTTCGTCTAACGGCCGGGCTGAACGCATGGTACGTTTTACCAAGGAGAAACTCCAACAATTGGGTCCAGGGGACATCACTGAGAAAGTTGAAAAACTACTCAGTATCCAACACATCACTCCTAGTCCATCCACTAACTTAACTCCTGCCGAGCTTTTGAGTGGGAGGTGTTATGTATGCAGAGTTTGAATATGATTGGTTGTTCTTGTAAAGTGTTTGAAATCGTTGGTTTAAAAGTGCGGGAAAACCCTGCACTCTGATTGCCTGTCAGCTGCGGTAGCCGGCTATAAAAAGCTACCGCAGCTGAGCCTTTTCGAGTCCATTCTGAGCTGAAGTCACAATAAACTTTGAGTTGAAGCACTCCGCGTCCTGCCTCTCCATGCAAACTTAACAGGAGGCTATTGCAAGAGGCTTTTGGTTTGAAATCCAGCGAATCTCCCACCCTGATTCTTGCATTTCATATAGTGCAGACATCAAAGAACTAAGAAGCTAAAATATTTCATGGGCCACAGACCTTGAAAGTAGCTTATCCAGCCAAATGAGATAAGGTATACGTTCCAAGGATAGCTTCTCCTTAGATAAATATTCTCAGAAAACTTAGAGGCCCTGGCTAGGAAGGAAGATTCTTATAAAAATGATGTGAGGACAGAAATGGGTGCCTAGGTAAGGGGTAATATTCTATAAGAGGGGCTGATTGTAATGTATATTACCTGTGCTAGATGGAGGGGGTATTTGTGGCTACCCACCTAATTTCTTGTTGTCATTGCTCATAGATAAAGAATAAAGAACTTAATTTCATAATATGTTTATCGTTACAGATCAGAATGAACTTGATAATAAATATTCCAACAAACATAAGAATAAATATTTTTTTAAAGGCAAAACCACACATTTTCCAGCCAGTCATCAAAGAAATATCTCAAACATAGAGACCATGTTTAGACACCTGTTCTGGGGAGGAAATATATTCAGATCACTCACTTTCTAGTGGGCCAAATGAAGCAAATTCACCTGTCACAGTGATTATGGAGGACTCTTGGTGCAATAAGAGCAACTTGGGAGCTATTGTTTAGTCCTGCATTCTTGGCAAGCTTTGTTGTTTTAGTTGGGTAGAATAGAACACTTTATTTGCCAAGTGTGACTAGACACACAAGGAATTTGTCTCTGGTGCAAAAGCTCTCAGTATACATGGAAAGCAACATAGTAATAATCATAATAACGATACCTATAAGAAGGGGTAGTAAAGAAGATAGGAAGGATAATAATACTACAACATACAACATGGGTAATTATACTTAGACATAAGACAGTACTGGAGTAGCCCCACATGATTAGGTGTTCAGCAGTGTGATGGCATGAGGGAAGAAACTGTCTATGTCTAGTTGTTTTGGCATACAATGCCCTACAGCAGCAAGGGGAGAAGTTGAAACAGTTTATGTTCAGGATGTGAGGGGTCTATATTTTCTTAGCCCTCCTTCTGGCCTGCATAATATACCGGTCTATGGGACGCAGGTTGGTTGCCATTGTTTTTTGTTTTGTTTCGCTTTCAAACCTAACTATCTGTTGGAGTCTGTATCTGTCCTTTTTGGTTTCTGTATCAAACCAGACAGTTATATAGAAGTACAGATTACAGACTCAATAATTCCTCTGTAGAACTGTATCAAGAGCTCCTGGGGCAGGCTGAACTTCCTGAGTTGATGCAAGAAGACCATTCTTTTTTGTGCCTTTTTAAGGATGGTTCTAAATGTTAGGTGTCCATTACAAATCCTGGGAGATTATAGAACCCAAAATCTTTAAGAATTCTACTGGGGATACTGTGCTGTCAAATATAGTAAGAGGTAGCAGAATAGAAAGACTCCTCCTAAAATCCACCTTTATCTCTACATTTTAAAGCATAGTCAGCTCCAGATTGTTCCGGCTGCCCCACAGGGCTAGTTGTTCAACCTCCCGTCTATATGCAGACTCTCCACCATCACAAATGAGACCAATGACACTTCTATCATCTGCAAACTTCAGTATTTAACAGAGGGATCCTTAGAGATGCAGCATTTGGTATAGAGAGAAAAGAAAAATGGAGAGAGAATGTAGCCCTAAAGTGCACCTGTGTTAATTGGCCAGGTACTTGATTTGATTTTCCCTAGCTTCACCTGCTGCTTTTTATAATCCTCCTACAAGTATGGAGAGATACAGCTAGATGAATCAATGAGTGAAGAATTTCTGGAATGATAGTATTACATGTGAACTGAAGTCTACAAAAAGTACTCATGCATTGGTCCCTGGAAATATTGAAAGATGTAGTGGGATGCCATATTGACAGCATTATCTACTGACCTATTTGCTCAGTAGGCAAATTGCAAATTTTGTCTCCTTTTCTGTAAGCCTCCTCTTTGGCATGATGTAGCTGCTTGAATTTATGACCGCCCCAAAGGGCTAGTTGTTCAACTTCCTGTCTATATACAGACTCATAACTGTCACAAATGAGACCAATGACACTTCTATCTGCAAACTTCTGTATTTTAACAGAGAGAACCAAGATTTATTATTATTTCATATGCACAAGCTCTTGGTAGGCACACACTTCCTAACAAAAGTTAACATAATGTTGCAGTATCAGTGAGTTCATCCAAGACTTCAGTATTCCATCTTGTTCAGTTTTGGAGTAAAAACACTTTAATGAAAAAATAATTGAAAACATTGCAAACTTAAAATATTTTTACCATGTAAGTCTAGCAGAGCTCACTATGTGTTTTATACTTTTTATTTCAATTATTTAGATTTTGTTATCCCATCTTTATTACTTTATATGTAACTCAAGGTGGCAAACATTCATAATACTCTCCTTCCTTTTCCCAACAACAACCCTGTGAGGTGGGTTGGGCTGAGAGTGATTGCCCCAAAGTCACACAGCCTGCTGTCCAGGTATCTGTCTTTTTAGTCTCCCTTTCCATCTCTTTAGAACATTAAATTATATATGTATGGAACATTAAATTATATATGTATGGAACATTAATTATTTGTATGTTCAATTATAGAAGTTCCAGAAAGATTCAGAAGTTTCAGAAAGATTTAGTATTGTGTTCATACAGCATGCTTAATTTAATTACCAATTTCATATATTTTCTGCGTTTGTAGTGTAAGGGTAATAAATAAAGGAAAGAAGCAAAATATATTATAGCATTAAGTAGCGAGTTACTCTATAGGCATGTCATCTTGATGTTAGGCAGTTTTTTTCTTATATATGTAGAAGTATTTATCTCTAAAGGCATTTCTTATCTTGCTGTTGTAGAAAATATTTCTTTAACCTTTCCCGTATTGTAAAACTAATAATAACACATGCCTGCAATCAGTAATAACACATACCTGCAATCAGTAATAACACATGCCTGTAATCAGTAATAACACATGCCTGCAATCAGTTACATCCGTCTCCTGTTGAGACACATGATTGTCCCATCTAAATCAATCTGAATGGAACATACTCCCTGGGAATGTAACTCCCTACATCTGGAGCAATATACACCTTTTGAAGTATGCTGTTAATAGCTCTCTTAAATGGTCAATTGTGATCAATTAGCAGGACAATAGGAAAAGGGATAATGAAAGATAAAGTGCCAGAAAGACATTTGTCTTTTTGCAGGAAAGATGTAAATCTAAATTAGAGTGTTTTACAATGCAGTTACTCTACTTCTAAAAGAATCTTAAGGTATAACAAGAGTTACTTTCTTCTATATGCTTTGTAACTTTCCTCACATATCTGTGTGTACGTGAGGAGAGGTCTTACCCTTTTATGGATCAATAAAAGTTATATTTTGTTCTTCAAAGCCTCTGCTTAAGTTCATTTTTGGCACATTGTGATCTTAAGTTATAACTGAATTTTACAGTAGAAAACCATAAGCTAACAATATGGTCTGGATTCTCTCTATAAAATACTCAAGTGGGATTATGCTAACCAAGTATAGCATGCTGTTATGTTTTTGCCTGGCCCAAGTTATGACAACACAGCTAAAAAGTCACTTGTTTTAAGATTCTTCAGGGACTGGCTCGGTGTTTATGCAACCAAGACAAGATTCATGTTTTTGAACTGTTTTTATTCCTGATTTCATATTTCTTTAGTAACTGTTGTCTGCAATTAAGATAAAGTCATATTTTACAAGCTTTACTTTTAAAAAGTAAAAAGATTTATACTTTTGCCAGGTTCAGTCAAAAACATGCAGCAATAAATAACATAAAACTATAAGTGAGCATGATCCAGAAGTTGTGATTGTGTTTAAATCCTTGATATATATCTGTCATAGATTACAATCCTATATTTTCAGTTCTTATTGTACAATTTACTTCTTCAAACAACCACTGCATGAGCTACAGTTATTTGCTATAACATTTGCATCCTACTCTTCTCTCAAGGAATTCCCAATAGGATAAAAATAATTGATTTGCCAATTTTTTTTCTTTTCACATTAGTCCTGTGAGACAAAATTGTACTGAAAGAGTGATTCAAGAGCATAGTCATTCAGTGATGTTTACTACAAAGCAAACTGGTTTTCTAAACTATTTCCCCATTCCACATTCACTAATCAATCATGTCTGTCTGCCAAAACCCACACGATTGATACATTTGATTCCCACAGTAAAACAGCAGTCCCCAAGCTTTGTGGCTTGGCAGCCCAGCTGGGGATGATAGTAGAGGGAGAGTCATGCCCCTGGTGGAGACTGACTCTGAGGGAGAGGAGGAACAACCTATAGGGAGTGGAAGTGTGGCTCCAGAGGTTGAGGAGGCTGGGGAAGGCCAGAGGCTGGCTGGGTAGTCAGAGGACCCAGGCCCATCCCATCTCCATCCTAGGGCACCCAGGGGGGAGAGGATAAGGGAGAGATGTGGTCTACTCAGGAGGAGAGGGCCTTGATCCTCTTCATGGGCTGCAGCTGTGACAACTGAATAAGGGGATGGACATGCGTTTGGGCGAGTGCTGGAAACAAAGCATGGAAATATCTCTAGTTTATGGTTCCTCTCTGAGTTTGGCATCCTTCCCAGTGTATGTTCTGTTATCTGTGGATATGCTGTCCAGCCAGTTCAGAGTTAATGGGATTTGGGATAGGTAGTTAGGAATTGAGAGCTGTCCCCTTAAGGAAATGCATCATGGTAAATGTAGTTAAGGTATCCTGGGAAATGTAGTCCATGTCATGTGGTCACATCTGCAACCTTGATTGGTCACTGAATTGACCCTTGGTGGGTCAGGGGAGGTTTCTTCTCTCTTGCCTGAACACACAGCCTCGTGGTAGCAGCTATACCCTCTGCCTCTATGACTATGGGATGAGAGTTTAATATCTTTCTACACTGCAATATCTGAGTGCAAAGAACTCCTAAAGGGAAAAGAATTCAGTAATACCTAATCTTATGTGTTTATATGTTGGATAAATGGTGTAGTTACATTTGTAAGAATATGCACTTGGTATTAATAATTAATTCAAATCTTATCGAATCAGAGAGTTGAAAGAGGCTATTGGGTCAACACCCTGCTCAGGATAGGAATCAAATATTCAGCTTTCTCCTGAAAATCTCCTACAATGGAAATCCTTGGACAATTAGTTCGACTGTTGAATGCTCTGTTAATTTTATTCTGTTATTTGAAGCTCAGTATCTACAACCTATTATAATAGATTTCAGCTTTTTCTTCTAGGGTACATGGTTGCTACATCAACAGTTCCTTGGAAATCAGCTTGCCAATTACTTCTCCCATTCATGAAATCATGGAAAAGAGATGATTTGGGATGCCAGAAGCCATTTTCCTTTCAGAAGTAAGGAAGTAAGAAGTAAGGCACAACTTAGGAAAGATTTTGATTCAAGTTTTATCTTTTATGATATATGCAAATATATCTATATCTATATCTATATCTATCTATCTATCTATCTATCTATCTATCTATCTATCCATATTATGGTTACTGTCTTGTTCTCTTTTACTGTTATTTGTATGATCTGATTTTTAAATTGTACCATGGTTGTTTTAAATGGTATTATTTATGTATGCTGCTGAAAGCATTTCAATTGCATCAGCATAGAAATGTGCTTAATAAACAAACACATTTACATAGTTGGACTTGAATTCTGATTTTTTTGTATCTGCAAATACAACTGAGGATTTTTCAGTACAATTTGTTGTGCCATGGTAACAATTTTCTGTAGGGTATATTGGAGGTCGTTTTAAAATATTTTTGTTATTTATGCCAACAGAATGTTGTTCAGTGGGAGGAGAAATTGCTGAAATACACCTTTATACATTATTCAGAGTCCTAGTTGAAGACTGAGAGTGGTCAGAGGGAGAATAATAAACTTGACACAGTACAGAACTCTTGTGGAAAACAGTACAGCAAAGAAAGGAGACAGCGGCAATATGAATCATTCAGGCTGGCACATGCTAAAAAATGAAAATAGTGCCCATAGGGGAAGGAGGCTAAAACATCTAAGACAAGCCATAACATATCTCAGAATCACTTTTCCAAGTAAGCATGGTTGAGTGCAGGTTGTTAGTCTTACACAGGATGTACAGATACTCTCCTCTTCTGCATCTTGGGACAGGCTGGAGATGCATAAGAAGCTAGCTTGCTTGCTTGCTTGAGGATGCATGTCACCTCTTAAGTACAAGGTGTTATGTATGCAGGTTTGAATGTCATTGGTTTAGTTTGAACTGTTCTTGTAAAATGTCAGAAATGATTGGTTTAAAAAGTGCGGGAAAATCCTGCACTCTGATTGGCTGGCAACTGCGGCTGCTGGCTATAAGTAGCAGCCACAGCCCAGCCAAATCGGGTCTGTTATGAGCTGTAGTCACTAATAAACTCTTCACTGAAGCACTCCGCGTCTGACTCTTCATGCAAACTTAACACAAGGCATTTTCTGTGCTCACATGCAACTGTAGAACAGTTGTCCTAAATTTTACACCAGCAGTTCACTTAAATGAGATCTAAATATCTAAGTAAAGTACCCATATTAAAGATGTAAACTGTTTCACTTGGGCTGTATTATTGACAGCTACCTGTTCATGTAGTTTTCTTGAAAATAACATGTTATTGTAGCATGTTATTGCATACTACTATTCTTTCAGATAATTTTTAACCTCATAGTCTACCCAAAGCCTTGGAGTTTCCTGGTAATGTCCATCCACATATACACCAGATCTGACATGCTTAGGTTGTCTGAGATCAGCCAAAGTTAACTAGGCATTGCCATTGCTGTACTGAGATAGCAAATCCAATCCAAGGATTTTGTGTACAGTAGTGTATAGCAGATGTCATAATACATTGATTAGTGTTTTATCAATTATAATGTACCAGGCTCTTTATTGTTTTAATTAAAATGGACTGAAGACTCATTCTGGCTTTTCTTATTAGAAAGGCAGAAGGCACTCTCTAATAGTGCAGCACTTTGACAAATAGCAAGAAGTGTACAAATTCACCTTGGGTACCATACTGAGGCATTGGCAATCTACATTCCATTGAGTATACATTTTAAATGTGGCTCTTAAGAGACAATATCATCATTCACAGTAATCTAAAATACAATTAATTCTCCCCCCCCAAAAAAGAAGAAGAAAGCAATGAAACTTACTTTGAAGTAGCAAAATATAAATTTTAGAAATCTATATTTTAAGACGAATTTGGAATTCATAGAGTAATTTGTTTGCTGGGTTTATTATAGTTTAGGATCACTTGCCTACATTTCAAACTGAAATAATTTTCTTCCATTCTTTTGGTTTTAGAATAAGTGCCAGGCTGATCAAATAAGGGTAGGCTGAGAGGATGAAAAAGTAACTTACATTTGAATACAGTCCCGTCTGTGCAGCTTAATAGAAAATACAGAATTCCTGAATAATATTTACAGTACAGTATTTACAAAAATTAAAATGAAATAGTATCTCATGCTGTTCTTCTCCACATCCTGAATTGTCACATTTTCCTCTGAGATATAATGTACACTTATTAACATGTGTCAAAATCTTGATTTGGAGGCAAAACCTAATTGTAAGGCACATTGAAAAAGAAATTGTTTTCTCCTTAAACAAGTCATTTTCTAATTACTTATCTCCTAAAGAAAAATAATGTTTTCTATTCAGCTGTCCTTTGAGTTGATGAGAAATCTTCTCTTGGCAAGGAAACAGGGAGTTAGTTAACTATTACGAAAAAAAACCTGCTGACTGACTTCCTGAACTGAATGACCCTTTGTGGATTTTCATATGTTTAGATAAGTGGTCACTGCGGGCAAATTTCTTCTCGCATATTTGACACTGATAAGGCTTGAGTCCAGAATGGGAACGCTTGTGGCGAGAGAGCTCATCTGAACGGGAAAACCTGCCAGACAAAAGAGGAAATATTTGTTGTTAAAACCAAAGAGACTGTTGCTTTTCCCCTTGTGCCATCAACACCAAACCACAGAATGCAGGAAAGTTTTCTGGGATAGACTGTAGAAAAGAGAATCAAATAGATGTCATCTTTATTTGAATCTCAGGAAACCGGTATTTTTCCACTTATGAAGTTTCCCTCGTAAAGCAAACATTGGCTCCTATAAATTCACACGTATATATTATGTATGTAGTAGCATGTTGTTGTATATGACTCAAGGAGAGAAGAGACATGACACCTCTGTAGTTCACAACAATAAAAACTTATGCTACTTCATTTTTGTGCACGTCAGGTCTTCTTTTTTGTTCTTTTGGTTTTATTTTCATATGCAGATTTGCACACCCAATGTTCCTATGAAGTCTTGCAACAGACCTTAACAAATCTTAATTAAGTGATTGTGGTTTTGTGCAATACCACTTCTCTATTTAGAATGTGACAAGGGAAGGAATACAGAAGGAAGCATTGCTTATCCATTGTTAGGTAACAATTTAGAAACAGGCTAGACATGATCTCAAACTGGGCTCAGAACATAAACTGCTCCCTAGCAGATTTATTTTCCTTTTAATTGGAAAGGAATCTTTGTTCAAATGTAAAGATATAAGGCAAATATTGGGTAATATACACCCATCAACCTAATTTCAAAACTCTCTCCAAGCAATCTGTTCAGTTCTCTGATTTGAGCAGTCTGTCTCTCTTCTTGGCTGCCTGGATGACAAAGACATTTTTAGGGTGGTGGTGAGGGAAAGAGACTGTCTCAAAGAGAGAGAGAGAGAGAGAGAGAGAGAGAGAGACAGGGAGGCAAAAGTAAACTTTCTAAAAGGGTAAGAGGTAACCCTGCTGCCATGGCTTCTGGCAATGCTTACCACTGACTTAGTTCTATCCATGACTCACACAGAACCTTCAAATGACCTTTCCAGGAATGTGGCTCTAATGGAATAATGTTAACTTATTTTATCCATTCACTCAGGAACTATAGGCTGGTGGAAATGAATTCCAAGCTATGAGCAATAGCTCTTTACTAAAGGCACATTCATATGGCTACACCATACTTATGATTAAGGCCCATCACCTTCATCATAATGACACCACTTCTGAACAATGATCTCACCTCTAATATCTCCCAGTGATATTTTGGATCTTTTAAACAGATTGTTTGTTTATATGTATAAATAAGCAGCACTCTGAAGTCTGGCATTTACATGAGTAAGGAACAGAATATAACAAATCATAAATAAAATAATGGCAATTAATACATTTAAAAGCAGGCATGCAGAGTTATGTGTGTGGACATCATAATGCCAAAAGTCTTTATTTGACTGAATATGTAAAAAGAGAGCCTTGATCAGCTACAGACCTTCAGTATGTATGTATATGCTGAAGTGTGCAAGTTATTTGCTTTAGTTTTATTCATTCATTTATTTTATTACTAACTGACTCCTTTGCATAACTATGGTCTTCCCAAGGCAGTTTACAATAAGAAAAGTTAGAATTGGCAATGTCATAGATTATCACTACAAACTAGCATCAATTATCAAATTAAAAGAATTGAAAAACAATCAAGCTTTAATCATACATACAAGTAAAACTATTAAAATACTATCTGATAGCCCAAGTCAAAAAGAGAAAAAGAAAGTAAGTTTTTCTACACCTCAGTACTACCCACCACAAAGACCAAAGATCTGATGCTGGATAAACCTAATTTCTTTAAAATAGTTTTATACTACTCATCATTTTCCTGACCTGGTTCACATATTGTGTTACCGTGTTATGCGAAACCTCCCAATTGTGGTTTATTGAACAAACAATGATTTAGTTGAACAAACTACAAGCTAAGCTGTAGGGTGTGATTAAAGCCTTTGGATTAGAATCCATCTAAGATCAATTATTTTAATCCTTCTTCAATAAGAAGGTGGTGGTGGTGCAGGCTGGTGGTGCAGGCTGTTAATAGCCTAGCACTTAGTTCCAGCTGCCTGTAATTATTGCAGGCTCGAATCCCACCAGGCTCAAGGTTGACTCAGCCTTCCATCCTCTCGGGGTAGGTAAATTGAGGACCCAAGATTGTTGGGGGCAATAAGCTGACTTTGTAAAAATGCCGCTTAGTAATAAGCAGGCATATACAATGGAAGGAAGGCTATTGCTGAGCACGTTGGGTTGTATCCCCAAAATTATAAGCCACCCTGAGTCTCCGGAGAAGGGCGGGATATAAATATGAATTAAAAATAATAATAATAAGAATTTAAAACAGAACCAGCATATCTAAGAAATATATTTCTGAATACAATTATTAGATAACTAATGTTTGAATCAATTTTAAAGCTATAATTTGTCCTACCAATTTATATATATGGGTAACATACTTATGGGTGGGTATTTTTGGTTCACTTACTCAGATCCTTTTTGTTAAGTTTGCATGAAGAGACAGACGCAGAGTGCTTCAAGCTCTTAGTTTATTAGTGACTACAGCTCAGAACGGACCCAATTTGGCTGGGCTGTGGCTGCTACTTATAGCCAGCAGCCACAGTTGCTAGCCAATCAGAGTGCAGGGTTTTCCCGCACTTTTTAAACCAATCATTTCCAACATTTTACAAGAACAGTTCAAACTAAACCAATGACTTCAAACCTACATACATAACATCCCTCCCCACTAGGTTCAGTCCATACTCAAACCCCAACCTATCTAATGTATTCTTTTAAATAGATGGGGCTCTTACGTGTACGTTGAGACCTACGTGGTTCAGATGTTTTAAGGTTCTCACCTTGGAGAGAGGAAATGTGTCTGCTGACATTTCCTTACTTGGACTTGTAGTAATGGCAGAACCTGTTTGGTTACTACAACCTGGTTTCTCCTCCCAATCCATCTCCAACCCAATCTCAGCACCTAAATCAGGTAGTGATGTGCAATCTTCCATTTGTGAAAATGGTTGTTGGTATTGTGACAGGTTTTGGGATGGTTCCTGTCGTGTTAGCTCGTTACACATGGGGTTGATTCTTGCTTGTTCATTACACTTATGATCCTCCCCTTCCCCCCTAGAAGAGGCAGTAGGTATGGGAACCAGAGAGGAGCAAAAGCGATGCTCCTGAGGCAATCTGGATCTTAACTGATCAATGTGCCTGCTCCAGAGGACACCATCCTCCGTTTGTACCCTGTAAGACCTGGGGCCTGTGATTTGGGTTATCTCAGCAGGAATCCATAATGATTAGCATAAACAGAATCACCCACAGTGAAAGTGCGAATTTTACTAGTGGAATCTAGTGGTGCGTTGGGTGCGTAAGTGGGATGGAGGCGGTCAAGGGGAGACCTAAGTTTCCTACCCATCAACAATTCAGCTGGGGTTAAATTAGTTGAGGGGTTGGGAGTGATGTGCTGAACACTGAGAAGTTTTTCAGCTCTCTCAGTGATATCCCCTGGACCCAATTGCTGAAGTTTTTCCTTGGTAAATCGTACCATACATTCAGCCCGGCCATTAGCCGAAGGATGCCTAGGGGCTGTCAGGGCATGTCTGATACCCTGTTGTGCTAGATATGATTCAAAAGGTTGGATGTAAATTGAGGGCCATTGTCAGAAACAAGCACATCAGGTAACCCATGAGTTACAAAAAGCTTTTTAAGCTGTTTGATGACAGCTTCAGTTGTGGTGGATGCCATAGGGATAACCTCCAGCCATTTGGAATATGCATCAACTATAATAAGGAAAGTGTGCCCTCTGGTAGGGCCAGCAAAATCAATGTGAATCCTGGACCATGGGCCCCTAGGACATTCCCATTCCTGTGTGGGGGTGAGAGGTGGGGCAGGCCTGACTACATGACAGTTGGGACAAGATGCAACCCAGTTTTCAACCATTTTGTCAATACCTGGCCACCATATATAACTTCTGGCCAATCCCTTCATTCTGACAATTCCCGGATGACCCTCATGTAACATTTCCAAAACCTCTTTTTGTAGTTTTTTTTTTAATTACATTTATATGCCGCCCTTCTCCGAAGACTCAGGGCGGCTTACAATTTTTTGGGATACAACCCAGTGTGCTCAGCAATAGCCTTCATTCCATTGTATATGCCTGCTTATTAACTAAGCGGCATTTTACAAAGTCAGCTTATTGCCCCCAACAATCTTGGGTCCTCAATTTACCTACCCCGAGAGGATGGAAGGCTGAGTCAACCTTGAGCCTGGTGGGATTCGAGCCTGTACTAATTGTAGGCAGCTGGATCTTAAGTGCAGGCATTTAACAGCCTGAGCCACCAAGGCCCTTCTTTTGCAGGAATAACCACCCTGTTACCCCACAAAATACATCCTCTTAATACAGATAATTCAGTTTGCCTGGATTTAAAAGGTTGGGCGAGTTGAGGTAGATCTTGAAGTGGCCAAACTTTCTTAATCCAGCCTATGACAGGAGCCAATAAAGTGTCTTTGGCAGTCTCTCTGGCAATTTGAGCAGCATGTACTGGAAGTTTGGCAACAGTTTCTAGAAAAAAGGTGTGAGTCTCAGGAACAGGGTCCTCAATGTGTGAAGGAAGTGGGCAGTGACTCAAAGCATCTGCATGCCCAATGTCTTTACCAGGTCTGTGGATCAGTTTGTATGAATAAGCAGCAAGAAATTCAGTCCATCTCAGCATTCTTGGTGACAGGATCATGGGCGTTGGTTTGTCCCCTGCCACAATGCCTAACAGAGGTTTGTGATCTGTGACAACAGTAAATGTTCTCCCATATAAATACTCATGGAATTTCTTGACAGCTGCTACAATCGCCAAGGCTTCCTTGTCCAGTTGGCTATAATTCCTCTCTGCTTTAGTCAAGGTGCGAGAGTAAAATGCAATAGGAGCTTCCCTCCCGCTGGGAAGCATGTGGCTCAAACCCCCCCCAATCCAAAAGGGGAGGCATCACAAGTCAGAACAACAGAAAAGTTCTCAGAGAACTGTATCAGCACAGCATCAGATGTGACTAGTCTCTTGATATTGTTAAATGCAGCTTGTTCCTTCCTCCCCCAGACCCAAACAGATTTTTTGTCCAGCAACCTATGTAGGGGTTCTGCAATGGTTGCCTTCTGAGGTAGAAACATATGATAGAAGTTAATGAGTCCCAAGAATGCTTGCAAATCTGTTTTGCATTTTGGCCTGGGGGCTTCTTTGATTGCCTGAACCTTTGCCTCTGTGGGGTGGATGCCATGTTTATCAATCATGTAACCCAAGAATTCCACTTTATCTGTTCTAAGTGTGCATTTTTCTTCTTTGACTTTTAACCCCGCTTTTTTGAATCTAGTTAAGACTTCCCTGAGTCCCTCGTGTAATTGAGTGTCATTTTCAGCAGAAATTAAAACATCATCAAAATAGGGCACCACCCCTGGCAACCCTTGTAACATTCTTTCCATAAGGCTTTGAAAGATGCCTGGTGCCACACTTACTCCAAATTGCAATCTTTTGCATTTGAAGGCACCTCTATGAGTCACAATGGTTTGGGCTTCAGCAGTAGCATCATCAACTGTTAATTGTTGATATGCCTGTGCCAGGCCCAACTTGGCAAAAGCTGTGCCCCCTCCAAGAAAGTGTAATAAATGATGCACTACTGGAACTGGATATGCACTCTGTTGTAGCGCATGGTTCAATGTCCCCTTGTAGTCTCCGTAGATTCTCACAGACCCATCAGCCTTGACTGGTGTGACTATGGGTGTCTCCCACCTGGAGTGATCAGTGGGCTCTAAAACCCCTTGGGCTATTAGTTTATCTAATTGTGCGTCAATTTTTTCCTTTAAGGCAAATGGGACCCTTCTGGGTTTTAAACGGATTGGTTGTACCTTGGGATATAGGTTAAATGTGATGGGGGTCCCCAAATACTTGCCTAATCCGTCGCTGAAGACCTCTGGAAACTCAAGACTTCAAGGCCTCTTCCCACTCAGTGTTGCTCACGTGATTGATGCCAATCACCTTGATGCCCAACGGGTTGAACCACTCAAGGCCCAGCAGACTTGGGCGGTCCTTGTCCACGATGGTCAGTGGTAGGCGTTTGGTGTGGCCCTTGAATTTCACGTTGAATTCTCTTGTTCCAACTACTGGAATCTTGTTCCCTTGGTAGTCTTTAAGAGTCAATGCTTGCTTCTTGAAGTGATTCTTCTGGATGTTGGGAAGAAGTCTGTGAATAGTGTCCCATGACACCATAGATAGGTATGAGCCTGAGTCCACTTCCATTTGGCAAGGCCTTCCTTCAATAAGTACCTTGACATGCACTTTTCTGCTTCTTAAAGGTGATGAATGACCAATAGTTACTGTTTGATGAGTTTCATTCTTCCCATTTGCTTCTGTGCTGCGCCCCATTTTCTCACTGAGATTGTTGGCCCTGAATTCTTTGTCTTTGCTTGTAGCAAACTTTCTTCTGTTGGGTGGAGTTCTGGATTTGCAGACTCTTGCTAGGTGTCCTCTTTTATCACAACGGAGGCAAGTGGTGTCTAAAAACTTGCATTCAGTGTGGGGGTGGCTTCCCCCACAACCTCTGTAGTAGAAATCTTGCCTCTTTCTTCCCAGGTCTTTCTTTTTCCGCTCCATTCTGAGCCTGTAAATTCCTTCCTCCACCTCACTACAGTCTGACTCAGAATCTATTTGCTCACAATGAGTTGTTGTGGACTTTTCCACATCAGGATGGCTTGTGGCCTTGTTGATTTTCTTCATGGCTGCTGCTGAGGACTTGGTAGCTTCTGCTGAAGAGGCCTCTTCTATTGCTTCCTTCAGCGTGATCTTAGGTTTCAGTAATAACTTGCTCTGTAGCACCTTGTCTTTAAGGCCCAGAACAAATCGATCGCGCATGGCCTCTTCTAAATTGTTAAATTCACATGCACCCCCAATGTCTCTTAAACTTGCCATGAAGTTGTTTACGTTTTCGCTTTCCCCTTGATCCCGACAGTAAAACTCATGTCTCTTAATGAGGCACGATACTTGTGGCGCGTAATGGGCTCTTAACAGTTTTTCTAAGTCAGGCCAGTCCATTACCTTCACGTCTGCAGCTCCCGCCAATGCCTTCGCCATCTTGAAAACTGCCAGACCGCAGTGCGTGAGAAAGACCGCCCTGTTCCGCTTCTCGGAAATGTCGGCAAGATCTTTTCCCTCCAGATACATTTGGAAACGATCTGCATACATCTCCCAGTCTTCTGCCGTCGGATCGAACGGGCTGGGGTGTTCAGTGCAGCCATCTCGCTCTCCTTCTGTTCCGCGTTGCCGTCTTCTTCAGGGGAATCCTACCTTTGTCGCCAGTGTTAAGTTTGCATGAAGAGACAGACGCGGAGTGCTTCAAGCTCTTAGTTTATTAGTGACTACAGCTCAGAATGGACCCAATTTGGCTGGGCTGCAGCTGCTACTTATAGCCAGCAGCCGCAGTTGCCAGCCAATCAGAGTGCAGGGTTTTCCCGCACTTTTTAAACCAATCATTTCCAACATTTTACAAGAACAGTTCAAACTAAACCAATGACTTCAAACCTACATACATAACACTTTTGCCATTTTGAAGGTCTCACAGAATTAAAAAGAGAAATCGAGGATGGCTTGTTCTTTTCAAGCTCTATCAAAGACTACCACTGTATAGAGCCAGCTGGATAAAACCAAGAAATTCACTGTGATATAATGTATTTTGTCATTAGAAGTTTATTTGTTTCAGTGTGTCTGGATCAAAGATAAATATAAAATCCAAATTTCCCACAGGGACCCATCTGGGCCTCCTATCAGGCCAGAAATAGGAGAGGAATTTGGCTTATATCCATTGATAGATGATATTTAAAAAAAACATATTTCTCAACTTATTTTTTGCCTAAATGGATCAGACTTTGATTCTCCTAATCCAGCATCAACCTCACTAGAAGGGAACTAAAATCTCTAGAGAACCCACCTCCATGAAGCAACATAGTTTCAAACAAGGGGAGTGCATTCCTGATTACCAAAACATGATAGAAGCATTTAACAAGGTTTACATAGGATAATGTAGAATCTGAAATATGTTCTAGCCACAATTCCTCCCACTTCCGTTTTCATTTAAAAGCAACTCATTGTCAACACACCAGTGGAGTCAGCAAAGATCCATTTCTTAATACTTTTACCAGAGTTCTGAGGAGGAAAAATAACTACATTACTGCAATAAAATGGGAATGCATCCAAAGTTATGTAGCTGAAAGCGTGGAAGCAAACAGATCAGCCAAAGAACCTTTCAGCATGATTCTTGATAGCTTGTAGACTAAGAACTGTAGAAAATGGCAAATGAGAGTGTGCCAAAGTGACAAGGAGCAGTTCCCTATTTGTTGTGGCATGTAGTTAGAACTTGCAGTTGTTTAGACATTATGGATTGGGGAAGAGTACATTTCTTACTGAAGAAGCCCTCATTTTCCAAGTTTGCCCACAAAATCAGAACTGTTAGACTAATCTTCAGGTGGATCGGTTGTAGATATCTCACACCTGAAATAATTCACGGATTTCCCTAAAGGTAGCTTGTTCATAAGACCATTAATTTCTTTCACCACATTTGATGGATAGAATTTGTTCTTTTAGTCAAGAGTCATTTCACTGTTTAGCCAGAAAATATTTTTTAAAATTCCTATCCTCTTAGTAGCTTTACAGATAAATTAGGTAGTTCTGAATGGACAATCTGCTCCATTTTAATGTATAGAGTGGAACAGGTGCAGTCCAGTTCTTTATGTTTCTAGGCAATGTGATCTAGCATGTGATCACAGCCAGCTATACCAGTATGTAAGGATTTATCACACTCATCTCTGCAAATAAATTGCATATTCTTTCATATTGTTTCCCTCATTCTGAACTGTAACAATCTGGATGACCACTGGATAGTAGTAAAAAGATTCAGAAATCAAACTCTTGGTTCCCCTTCCAAGGTTAATTGGCATCTTTCAGCCCAAACATGGTAACCCTGTTCTTATCACAGAACTGTCACTGGGAGAATCAACACAGCTCTGGCAATTGCTGCAAAGCTTCCTGTAAATACAATTACATATCTGTTAACAGCAGCCTTTCTCCACGTTTGGAAAATCTCCACTGTTGTAATGTCAAACAGACAACTGGAAGTTTAAAACTGTACAAACTATCATTGCTTGAAGAAAAGATATATGCACATAAATGTAATTTTCCAAAACTTTGCAACTTTACTGCCGTACGATAGAGTTAGAACTGAAAATATCAGCATCGCTGCATAAATAAGATGACAGTCTGACACAGTCCATGAGTGGATAATTCTTTATCAGAAGAAAATATGCAGACTGCAAAACTGTAGAGCAGTTCCAGAACTCTTCATCCAGCAAGTTTACAAAAAATGGGGGGGGGGAGAGAAAGAGAGGGAGGGAGGAGGGGTGAATAAGGGTAACATGTAGATGACGACCTGCAGAATAGGAAGGATTCTGGAGGAAAGGGGAATACTATGGGGAACTAATTCATGCTGCCTTTGAAAATGCACATTAACTACAATCCCAAGGGATGGGAGGCTAACCTTAAGGCTTTCCAAAACTGTAGAACACCAAGCAAACATTCAGCAGCTGAAACTTTTCCCAGTCCTGCTAAGAAGGAAAGACGTTATTTTACACCAAGCTAAATTACCGTAAGCTGCCAGGCAGCTGTAAAACGAATCAAAACCTTGTGAGTAGGGAACAGAAAAAGACAGAGGAACTATTGTATGTGAATCAGCCTCTCACCAAGAATGGACATAAGAAATGCCATGCCTATTTAACCTTCCAGTTCAACATTCTCTTCCTAAGAGATTGCACATGGGAAGCCTAACAGCAAGTTATACTGTTCATGTTTGTCAGCAAATGATTGCAGGTTGATTTAACCTGGACAGGCAGCCTCTGATAGTTTTACCCTCCCAGAATTTGTTTAATTCCTTTTTAAACCTGTGGAAGTTGATGGACTTCAGGGAATCCTGTGGTAATGAAATTCATAATTTCTTTATGGTGCTGAGTGAAAAAGTACTTTCCTTTTTCTATCCTCATTTTTTACCAAGAGTTTTGGAAGATATCTCCCCCCCCCCAAAAGAGACAAACGTGTCTCTTTTTTGTACACTAAATGGTCCACATTTCTGTAATCCTCCCTTGTGGACAATTTGAATATTTCAACAGCCATATTTTGTATCTTTTCCAATTCTGTATTAAATATATATCAGCATAGTCACACATTATTGTTTATTTAAAAATTGCTTCATATAATTGTATAATAAGATACTCCCAAAGGTGCTTTTCCAAGAGACAACTGGGCTTTCTGGTTTTTCTCTGAAGACATTTCGCTTCTCATCCAGGAAGCTTCTTCAGCTCTGACTGGATTGTGGAAAATAGAAGGATTTATACTCCTTGAGTAGCACCTTTGGGACAACCATGACCTGGATGACTGAGCATCTCCATAGACATAATAAGATACTATTGATCACATCAAGAATAATTATCCAACTATATGCTTATATAGTTGTTTCTGTCAATTGTGTTGAGATCACGTGTATGTTTTTCAGATCAAGTAAATACATTTTAGATTATTTTTCAGGCAAAGTATGATCTGTATTTGGACTACAATCCTAAAGAGTCTTATAAGCCTCACTGAACTGTTCAGAATATATATGGGGAATTATAGTGAAAATATATGGGGAATTACAGTGTGGGTTTGGAGAAACAGTAATAGAAGTTACAGAATTCTAAGACCATTACACCTATTTGAAATGCTTCATTGAACAGTGAACTATGCTAAAATCAGGCTTGAACAGTAAGCATATAGTTACAAAAGCAGTGAAAGATGTAGCTGGAGAGCTTAGCTAAGAAAGCAGTTTTCATCGTCACCAACTTACCTCCAACCACAATCAGGCCAAGTACAAGTATAAGGCTTTTCTCCAGTATGACGTCGGAAGTGTGCCTTAAGATGGGAACTCTTGGTATACATCTTGGTGCATCCAGGATGTGTACACTTGTGGACTCGAATAACAGAAGGGGAAACTTTGGGGACTTTGGTCTCTATACTCTTTGGACTTCCAAGAATTTCTGGCCTCAATGCCACAGGCAAAGGAGCTATTCGTACATACTTCTGGTCTGTGCCTTTCACAGGACTTGGAGTGACTTGAGGATAAAGAGTCAAGTTTTGACCTTGCATTCTGATGATCAAGTGGGCCACCTGGATACCACCCACAGAATTCTGGAGAGATGAACTATCTTCTGCTTGGACAGGCTGGATCTGAAGGAGAACAGGGATTGTCCCCACAGTTCCAGGCATGCTTATATCGCCAGATACTATTTCAGCCTGAACAGAACTAGAAACGCCTTCATCTAGATCAGTCCCAGTAGCAGACTCTTCCCCTGAACTGCTTAAATTGATTTCAGATTTTATCTCAAGTTGCCCTGCTGGTTGTTTGTCATTCAGCTCATCCTTGACAAGTTCTTTCTTCTCATTGAGGAACTCCTCAATCTCTTCCAATGTAGGGATGAAATCTCTAGAGACATCAGAACAAAAATCTGGCAGTTTGAGGTAAGCCTCATAGATGGTATTCTGTGGTTTCTCCACTTCCTTCTTTACCATTGACAACGAAACACCCATCTCTGATGTAGAAACTGTGTTTGAGGTAACAGCTGGAACAGAGACTTGTTCATTGCTGCAGTCCTGCAGTAAATTTAATGGTGGCATGTCAGGCTTGGAAACATCTAATATGATATCTTGCTGATCAAAAGCTGGGGCAAGCAATGGACCAGAAACAGATAGCAGTTTGCTATGACTTACTGAGACCATGGGTTGATCTATTCCCTCATAAAAAGATGAACTGCAGGGTGTGGAATCAAATCAGATGGAAATGAAGGCCTTGGAAATCTATAGATCCACCTGCAAGAAAATAATCACAAACTTGTCTAAAGGTATCCACATCTAGTTGAAACAAAATCAAGATATAGAAGATTTTTGGAAATTAATTTTATAGGAACACACATTCCAATTCAAAAAAATATCCCTGAAACATACTGCACTGGTATCCAAATATCCAATGACTTTCTAGTTAGCAACAAACTTCTGATATTTGATATTGTTATGTTAATAAAGCCATTGATTTGACATAAAATCTATCCTTATCTTTTAACTATTTGATCAGTGGTGGTACACTGGCATTTCCTTTTGAATTTTGCTGCACATTCTTCTTAGTATTATTACTATTATTACTGTTGTGCATAAAGAAAAGGCAGGATAAAAATATAATAACTCAAGGTGGCAAACATATCTTACCCTTTTGAGTTTCAATTCCAGTGTGCAATTTTAGGGTTTAGATTTTGATATGTTATTGCATTATGATATATATGCACAAAATCAATTTTAAAATAAAAAGAGATTTCTGCAAATAAAAAAGATAAAAGTCCAGACACTTATTGTACTATAAGCATACTATACAACACTCTACAATATATTATGCTCTATATCAAAAGATTCAGTGAAACAACTCAATTGGACAAATAAGTATTGCAGTACAAAATCTGCATCACCATATATATGTCCTGTCCACCTGCAGACACAGGTGTCCCTATACTAGAATGGGACAAATTATTCTGTAACCAGAAGTTAATCTTGTAGACATGCCTATGTTCTCTGTTCAGTAGAGCAGAAAATGGCTCAGAGCAAGAATACACTGTTTCTGGCAAGCACATTGCATCAGTTCTACAGATTACCGGGCACAACAAATCTAAATTGGTATTTATCAGTTTTGCAGCCATATGGGAAACTAATGAGAGCCTTGTTTCAACCATTAGCAAAGTCAGAGCGACCAGTGTTCACAACTATTGTATCAATCCTTCCTCATATAGCCATTTTCCACAAATGTGAAATTCAGCACTGAATTTGGTAATATGTAGAATTTGGCCAGAATTTCAAACAGTAAGAATAAAAGGTGCATTCAGCCATGACTTCCTTCTAGCTGCTCATGTATCTATTCAGACATCCCAATACTTTGCTTTGTGAGCAAATAAGCTGATAGTAGATTAGCTTCATTTAGGACTGCTGAGATGATATGAGAAATATGGGAGCCTAATGAAGAATAGAGGGTATTCTGAAAAGCCGAGGAGAGGAACTGGAAGTGATATAAAGTAGTCCTCGAGTTATGACCACAATTGAGCCCAAAATTTGTGTTGCTAAGTGAAATATTTGTTAAGTGAGTTTGCACCATTTTATGACTTTGCTTGCAAAGTGAATCACTGCATTTAAATTAGTAACATGGTTGTTAAAGTGAAACTGGATTTCCCATTGACTTTGCTTGTCAGGAGGTCACAAAAGCTGGTCACATGACTCCAGGACACGCAACCATCATAAATATGAACCAGTTGCCAAGCACCTGAATTTTGATCATGTGTCCATAGGGATGAGGCAATGTAAGTGTGAAAATTGGTCATTTTTTTCAGGGCCATTGTAACTTTGAACAGTCATTAAATGAACTGTTGTAAGTTGAGGACTATCTGTAATGCCTGTCAAGATGACTGTAGTCCATGCCACAGTGTTAACAATTTGGTTTGGGTTTCAGCATAGAGCAAGGATGCCTGATGGACCAAAACTAAACTGGGCAATGTTACACTGTGGAAAGCTTCAGGGTAAATCTGGAAGTCGCTGAAGAGACACTGATTGAGATCTGGAAAAAAGCTCATTGAAGAGAAGGCTCCTATTGGGAGACCCTATCTCCCTTATCTCAGAGAAGGAAGATGGCAGAAGATAAGGCATTCTACCAGCCAGAGTTGTGGGAGGATGCTTGGGCCAATCCAGGAGAGAAAGCAGACCAGCCAATATGTATTTAGCTCTTTCCCTATTTTTAAAGTAGTACATCAAGAGGAGTACCTTTGGGGAATGTATGTTAAGAGCAATTTTATTGCTTGAAAACATATACTGTATAAAATTAAGGAAAACCTTAAGTTTTCATATTCAGTAATAGAGGGGGGGGAGTCTCCTTGCAAGGAAGAGATAAAATTTAAAAGGTCAAAGGACAGTATCATCAGTAGCCAAGGGCAAAGATGAAGTGGGCACTGAAATGCAATTAACCAGTTGTAAATTCTGTTTGCAGAGATAGCTGGTGAAATGAAACTAATGCCTTAGCTTAGCTTTGTTAATCAGTGAATAAGCTCCTCTCCCCTACATTCAAAGGAATTGTTCCTATATTAGATCATTCATCAAATCTTATGATCCCATCGAAGGTGACGAAATGAATCTCCTTCAAGCTGAATTCTGCTTCTGAGGATTTCATGAAACTGTCCATGCAGCTTCCTTGGTAATAGCACAGTGGTTGTCATATTATTTTAACTTAAGTACAAGGATATTCTTACAGTGGGGGTAGGGGTGTTTGGTGGTAGTGAGGTATTTAAAAAGTTGTGTCCGACTCTAGGGCACAGTGCTCATCTGTGATTCTTAGACAAGGAAGCCAGTGTTGTCTGAAGACAATTTCCATGGTCATGTGGCCAGTTGTACACCAAAGGAGAATGGAATGCTATTACTTTCATCCAAGGGGTACCTATTAATCTACTTGCATTTGCTATTAGTTTCATCCAAGGGGTAACTATTAATCTACTTGCATTTGCATGCTTTTGAACTGCTAGGTGCAGCAGAAACTGGAGTAAGAACAGAAGCTCTGTTGCGTGGCACTTGAGTCTCAAACTTGGTCTGTCAACCTTCCAGCTGCAAGCTCAGCATCTTTAAGCACTGAGCCATCACGGGGATGGTATCTGAAGTTAAAAACTAGAAACACTTCAGAAATAGCAGTTCATATATCCATGTATGACTTTCATTTCATTGCATACATGTATTTTGTTCCTTTACAAATTTGTAAATACAATTTTGTAAAATACATAAGTTTTATCAATCAATTCAAACCCACTTTTTTCAACCCATTTTTTCTTTATATTTTATATAATAGCAGCTATAACTGGAAATATTAAAAAAGAAAACATGAATCCAAATTTGTGTAAAAAGATCTGGATGACAAAAAATATATTAAGAATGTTTGCTCCTATCCAATTGAGTACAGCTCACTAAAAGCTACAATTCAGATGTGTTCTGAGGGCTTAACCGACAGAGCACTTTTCTTTTAATGGCACTCAATCACGGCTTATCTTCTTGTGCACCTTCCTGCAAGAAAACCTAATTACAGGTACATTCCTGAATAAACATACCCATTTTTGAGAGCACAGCATTCAAAAGATTTCACTTCCAGCCCAAGGCAATGCTCAGGTCAAAGACCTGGCATTACTCAATGCATTTTGTAACACACCATTCATAACAGTTGGAATGTTTTTTGATCCCACACCCACTGCAAGTGCTTGCAATGTAACTCCAGAAACTGCAAGGAATTAGATCACCCTGCCTTTTCCTTCTCCTCCTCTGGAACATTTGGTTGCAATCAAAATGGAGACCAGATTTGTTTAAGAAGCATTCCAGAAAAGGCAAACACTATTTCTGTTCTGTTGCCGAGAATCAATATGACCATGGACCCACCATCACAGGAAGTGAAGCTTGGCTAGCAGTCTTTACCTTTAAAGAACACTTCGTGATTTTAGCTTTGGTTTACTGAAAACAGCCATTGGATTGTTATAGACACAATGCTAAGCCAGCCTGGGTTATACAGTATATTAAGCCAAAAACCAAATATATGTATGATGTCTTAAGATTAATTAAAGGGACAATTGGGATTCACATTCAAAGAGAATATACTCCACAGGCTTGGAATTTTTAAAATGTAAACTATTCAAATTAACAGTCGCTGTATGGAGAGAGGGTATTTTCTTTGCAATTCTTCCATTTTACTATGGCTAGGGTACCGAAAACTGCAACAGGCCTGTAGTAGCCACAGTAGCTAGTGGTAGTAGCTAGATGACTTCAGTCTAACCTACCTCTCAGGGTTGTTGTACTGGGAAAAATGAGAGCAGGTAGTGCTACGTTTGGTACCTTGCACTATAAACTAAAGGCAGTAATTAACAAAAAAAGCCAATATTTCAAGGGTTAGGGTTAGGGTTTTGTGGGTTAGAATAGAAAATAAACATGGTCCAGAATTCAAAACCACATTTCACCAGATTTTTCCCATTTTGTTTTTGGTTAACAGTGTTTTCCGTGCTGGTGTTTTTCATTATAATGTATGTCTCTTCACCCCTCCTAACCCGCAATTTTTTCCTTCAGAAAGTGACTTCTTAAAGATCCAGCACTGTTTCACATCTTCAGAGAACAGCAGCTTCAGCAGGTGTTGAAAACACTGTGACTGTTGTTAGAGCTAAATCTGATATTATTTTTAGAAGGCATGAAAAGCATGTGTGTGTTGTCAGGAACCACTTAAAAATCTCATTTGCAATTTAAAGCCAAAGAACTGTGGGGGGAGGGGTTTCCTTCCTTCATACTTGATGGCACATTTATATCTGAAAAATAAAGCAAACAGGGAACAACTTGACTTGTTGTTTTGCATTCAGCAACTGCAAAAGAGGCTCTGTCAATAACAACAGTGATTTGTCTTCAGCAAATCATCCTCAGTGTAAACAGTGAGTCAAGTGAGAACTGGCTCTAACTGGATGCATATAAAAACCAGATATTCATATTGCACTGTTGTGGTTTGTTTAACTAAAGTTTATTGACTAAATGAATATGAAGAGAAAGAAAGAAAGAAAGAAAGAAAGAAAGAAAGAAAGAAAGAAAGAAAGAAAGAAAGAAAGAAAGAAAGAAAGAAAGAAAATTACATTTTGATTTGTTTTGTGAATACAGCCATAGTTAATGTATGGATAAAACAAAATGACAGAGTTACCATATTATTTTGTTTAAATGTTTTTGAATTCCGTCCTGTTCTACGTGGCAAAATTATTTACCTATTTTTAAAAAAATTATTAATATATCTAAAATCAAGACAAGTGAAACAGACTCAGCTTCCATGTTTTCTATCTTCACCACAGAAACAGACTAATCAATAGCAGAATATCCCTTAGCTTCCAGAATGTCTACCCATGGCCTTTCTATTTATTTCACCAGGCTCCATTTTTTGACAAGGCCATTCAAGGCAGTCACCAAAATGGGAGTGTAATGCTACCGTATCATATAAAATTGTAATTTAAATTTAAATTTCAGAAATAAAGACTCCAAGCATTCATATTAAACTATAATTCAATGACTAGGAAAACAGTTTCAGTAATAAAATTCCAAAACAAGCAACAGTTGACTATCATTTGATGTGATGTTTCTTCTACCCTTCAAGGCAATGGAAGAAAACATGCTTTTAAGCACCTTTGAACTACATTGCCTCTTGATTTATATAGGGGAAAAACTATAAAGTTGGAAAGCTGGTTCATACATGTATCAGCATCAAATGATGACTGAATAAGATAATCACTACTATAATCAATTTACATATGTAACTGCAAGACAAGTTTTAAAGAAAAATTAAGTGATAAATTTACACATGTGGAAAGATTTCGGAGACCAAGTTTATTTATTTTATTTATTTATTTTATTGGACTTATATGCCACCCCATCTCCGAAGACTCAAGGACTCACAATTAAAACATACAAATACAATAAATAATTAAAAAGAATTAAACAACTATAAAGTCCAATAAGACTGAATTAAAATAAAACTATCCCATACCCCCTGTGAGGTAGTCACAGCCCGACTTGGTCGAATAGCCAGGTCTTCAAATCGCGGTGGAAGGTGCGGAGGTCAGGGGCCAGACAGAGGTCCAGAGGCAGTTGGTTCCCTAAGTCAGGGACCGCCACAGAATAGGCTCGCCGCCGGGGGACCGCCAGCCGACATTGACTTGCCAACGGGACCCCAAGGAGCCCCTGCCTGTGTTCCCGTACAGGGTGGTTGGCACTCAATGTTGGCAGGAGACGCTCCCTTAAATATTGTGGACCCATGTCGTGTAGGACTTTGAATGTTAAAGCCAAGACCTTGAATTCACCCGAGTGCAACCGCAACCAATGCAGGTTGCGCAGGAGGGGTAATATGGGAGAATCGGGTGACTCCCATCACCACCCGCGTGGCCGCATTCTGCACCAGCTGTAATCTCCGGATGGTATGCAAGGGCAGTCCTAAATAGAGGGCATTGCAGTAGTCGAGTCGCGAGGTAACAAGAGCATGGGTGACTGCACGCAGGGCATCTCGGTCCAGAAACGGGCGAACCAGCCGGACCTGGGCAAAGGCCCGCCTGGCGACGCCCCCACCTGCTCCTCCAATTGGAGCCGTGCGTCCAGGAGGACCCCCAGGTTCTGTGCCCTATCCACAGGGGGCAACACCACTCCCCCTATGGTCAACGATGGACATTATTCATATAAAAGTATTCTAATTTTTTGCATTTAAATTTTGACCTATTTTAAAAAAGAAAGACATCTTACCTATTGCACCGAGGAACTGTAAATATAAAAACATTAAAATTGAGATGTTTCATAGCCTAATTAAAGGTTTGTAAAGCTTTAACTGAAAATCTGGCACAAGAACAATTGCTCTATCTTGGATACTGTGTTAATTTTGTTGAAAACCAGTTTTGCCAGTGGTAAATAGAGCCTGTTGAACTAAAAAAATTGAACACCTGAATTCTACTATTATTGGCATGCTTCAGTCTCAAAAGACTATGGTATCGTGCTCTGAAAAGAGGTCCTAAAACAGCATCTAGTGTCAATCCCTTTCACACTGAGGACAGATACAGTCTGTCCCCTGGCTCTGGGACTTCCTCTTTGCCTCAGCCTGCCAGATTAGTGTCTCTTCAAATTAGAGGCGGCCATGCTGCGCCTTTAGCTTCCAAGCTGATCAATCAGAGGTCAAGGTTTCCCAGCTGTTAATGTCCATTCCCAAGGCCTTTAGATCCCTCTTGCAGATAACCTTATATTGCAGCTGTGGTCTCTCTTTAGGGTGCTTTCCCTGCACTCATTGTCCATACAGGAGGTCTTTCCGAATCTGACCATCAGCCATCCTCACGACATGCCCAAGCCAGCATAGACATCGCTGTTTCAATAGTATATATGCTAGAAATTCCAGCACATTCCAAGACCGCGCTATTTGGAACTTTGCCATGCCAGGTGATGCTAAGAATATGTGGAGATACGCATATGAAAGGTGTTCAACTTTCTCTCCTGCCTTGTGTAAAGGGTCCAAGACTCACTGAAGTACAAGAGTGTACTCAAGACACAGGCTCTATAGACCTGAATTCTACTATTTGCATAGATTTTAATATCTTATACAAACAGTACCTGAGCCATCCAATTTCCCCTGAATCTTGATTAATAACATTAATAATGGACACAGTAACCAATGGAATTTTGTAGCACTGAATTCAAGAGGGGGGGGAAAAGAATGTTTTTAAAGCAAACAAGGTAAGTAAGAGACTTGAAAGAATGAAACAGCTGTATAACTAGCAGTGTGTTATTAAAGAAACTGAAGGTGTCAAATAAAATGGATTGAAGGAAGTGAGAGTAGTGAATCTGGAGAGAGATAAGAGCTGCCAGAAGAGGTCAATCTCTTTGTGAAGATACGGAGGTTGTCTGGGCTCAGACCCCACTTCTCTTTTCTTCCTAGAGAGAAATGTTGGTGGGAGGGAGAAAGAGACTGGGACATGTGGTCACACAGTAGAAGAAACAGAAAAGACTGAGCAAAAAAAAAAAGACTGAGAAATGGGTTGCAGAATATTTGGAGGATAGGAAAAGGTGGGACTACAAGTAATCCTTGACTTAGAACCACAATTGAGCCCAAAATTTCTGTTACTAAGACAGATGGTTGTTAAATGAGTTTTTCACCATTTTATGACTTTTCTTGCCACAGCTGTTAAGTGAATTGCTGCAGTTAAAACTAGAAATACAGTTGCTAAGTGAATCTGGCTTCCCCCGTTGACTTTGCTTGTCAAAAAGTCACAAAACATGATCATATGACTCTGGGACACTGCAGATCATAAATATGAACCAGTTACCAAGCACCTGAATTTTGTACCTGAACATGTGATCATGAGGATGTTGTAACGGTTGTAAGTGTGAAAAATGATCATAAGTCATTTTTTTTCAGTGCTGTTGTAACTTAGAATGGTCACTAAATGAATGGTTGTAAATTGAGGACTACCTGTATGTGGATTTAGACAAATTCAGATGAGATGAATCTCGGGATCAATCAGAAAGAAGAGAACGCTGTTGGAGGTACAGTGTATAAAAACATTATGTGAGGAGATTTAATGAGAAGGGCCCAATTAGGTTTGATTTCATCCGACCTGGTTACTCCTTGGATGGAAGACCTTCTCAAAATCCTAAAGTTGTACCTAGTTGGCAGTTTTATCTTATATGGAATTGGAAAAAAGCATCTCTAAGGAAAGCATCTTCAAGCTACTTTTGCATTGTGACAAGTTACAGGGACCTGTTACTGGAACCTTAACTTGATGTGGAAGAGACTCCTTCAAGAGTGAGCCAGTAGGATCAATTACAGAAGAGTTACAGTCCCAATTGGGGGATGTGGTGGCTCAGTGGCTAAGACACTGTGCTTGTTGATCAGAAAGGTCGGTTCGGTTCAAATCCCTAGCACTAAAGCGGTTCAAATCCCTAGCACCAAATCCCTAGCACCTGTAACGGACTGAGCTCCCGTTACTTCTCCCAGCTTCTGCCAACCTAGCAGTTCGAAAGCATGTAAAAATACAAGTGGAAAAATAGGGACCACCTTTGGTGGGAAGGTAACAGTGTTCTGTGCGCCTTTGGCATTTAGTCATGCTGCCCACATGACCACGGAGCCGTCTTCGGTCAGCCCTGGCTCTTCAGCTTTGTAACGGAGAGGAGCACCGCCCCCTAGAGCCAGAAATGACTAGCACATATGTGTGAGGGGAACCTTTACCTTTACCTTACAGTCCCAATGGTGCTTTCTGTTTTTTCTTTGAAGAGGTTTCACTTCTCATCCAAGAAGCTGAAGTTACAGCGTTGGTGCATTAATGTTAAAATGGGTGGGAAGGTGTCAAAAGGCTGATCTCAGGCTAATATTTGAGGATCACTCCTAGCCAGATCGGGATTGATGCTTTCTGCTACAAAAGGAGTGGACACAGCCAGTGATGAAATTAGAGGGGGGGGACAAAACAGAGGGGAGCCTACTTAAGGGTGGAGAACAAACAAGCGAAAGTGCATCGCGCTGAAGAGTTCTAAAGAAGAACTTTTTGAGCAGGGGGTCTTCAAACTTGACAGCTTTAAGGCTTGTGGACTTCAACTCCCAGAATTCCTCCTCCAGTCATGTTAAGCTCAGGAATTCTGGGAGCTGAGGTCCACAAGTCTTAAACTTGCCAAGGTTGAAGACCCTTGTTTTTGAGAAAGAGGGTGTTTCCCAAGCATCCATTAAGGCTTTGCCCAAAATTGGAACGGGGTTATGAGCGCTACTTCTAGCTGTCAAAGCTTGAGAAGCACAGGAAAGGAATCCCGAGCCTCGCACAACCCGCATGCTCCTTGCTTGTCCGTAACCGGGCGCGGAGCGTCACAGATGGAAAGGGAACGAGGCGCCCGCTGGAAAAGAGAAGGACAAAGCTGGGCCGCGCTCCTCGGCTCGCCTCTCAGGTTCCACCCACTACACCAGGGGTCTCCAACTTTCTTTCTTTCAGCTTTGCTGACTGAGGAATTCTGGGAGTTGAAGTCCACAAGTCTTAAAGTTGCCAAGGTTGTTGGAGACCCCTGCGTTACACACAGCGTCGCTTCCCCCTCGCGCCAGAGCCGAAGGAGCAAGAGCCCCGCCCTTGCAAGTCCGAAGCCACGGGGGGGCGGGGCAGGTCTTGCCCATCAATCAACAGAGCTCCGCGTTTCCGATAGGCCGGGCGAGATTGACTTCCCCGTCGGCCAGCCTCGGGTTACTAGCGTTCAGAGGGCGCGTTGCTGCTTCACGCGCCTTGTTAAAAAAAAAGAAAAGAAAAACCAACAACTCTGCTCTAGAAGTTGAGCCTGCTTAGCCGGATTCCTGAAACCCCATTACGTTTGTCAGCGTGATAGGAATCGGCCGCGTTTCTGAATTCACGCTTTAATTCAGACGCTCGGACTGGGGTGGGTGGGGGAAAAACAAAACAAAACCTACCCATCCTTTGGCTGCCAAGAAGCCCCAGATTTTCCAGTAGAAGAGGTCGGGAACTTTGCATGCCATTTGCAGTAAACAACCCACACGATTTATTTCCCACTCAGTTCCCAATAAAACGACGCGTGTGTGTGTGTGAGGGGGGGGAGGGGGAGAGCGAAAAAGAGGGAGGGAGGGGGAGAGAGAAGGAAGAAGGAAGGAAGGAAGAGGAAGAAAGGAAGAAAGAGAGAGAGAAAGAAAGCAAGCAAGCAAGCAAGCAAGCAGACCCGTTTCTCAGAAGTTTTTGCTTCCCCGGCAAGTAAAATAAACAGAGCGGCTCTTGCTGGGGAATCCGTCTCCAACCCTGAGGCAGAGAAGTAACAAAACTATGTCTTGAAAGACGTTCCGTTCACACGCGGCTTGTTCGTGCGTTCCTCGCGCGCCTTCCCAATTCCCTAGCCCTCCCGTAGTGGCCCTTTTGCAGCAACAACGCGGTGCGACCTCCTCGGTTAAAAACGCAGCCGGCTCCCTGCAACCCGCGGCCCCGTCCCCCTTACCTCCTCTCCCGTGGCCGGCCCGCGCGCCTCCACGCCAAACCTCCCACCACCACCACGCTTGTGACCTCTTACCCTCGCTGACCGCCACAACGCTCGGGCTTTTCCCCCTCTCAGCCTCGCGCTCTCGCTCTCTGCTCACATGATCCGAAGAAGGAAGGCGCCCTCCGAACCCAGGGCCCCGCCCCCTCGAAGGCTTGGTTCCATCCCGGGCTCCTCATTGGACGGCTCGTCCGGGGCTCGCCTGGCCCCGCTAGCCGCGGAGCCACGTGCCGTTGACTGGGCGAGAACCCGGCGGGAGCAACCAGACCGTCCCTGCACGCGGAAAAAGGGGGCTTTCTTGTTTACGTTTTCATTCTACTCGCCGCTGGCTTAGAAGGGGAGAAGACCCGACCTTTCAGTTTTATACGGCTTGAAACTAATAGGATTAAAAGATATACGGGCTATATTAGGAACTATGGGAAGTTACTAGGTGAGATTTTGCTATCCGTTGCTTTGCACAGATCAGTGGCGGTAGTCCTCGACTTACGACCACAAGGGAGCCCAAAGTTTGTTGCTAAGTGAGAAATGTGCTAAGTGGGTTTTGCCCCATTTTATGACCTTTCTTGCCACAGTTGTTAAGTAAATCACTGGAGTTGTTAAATTACTAACAGGGTTGTTAAGAGAACCTGGCTTTCCCATTGACTTTGCTTGTCAGAAGGCTGTAAAAGGTAATCAAGGATGCTACAATCATCATACATGTGGGTCAGTTGCCAAGCATCTGAATTTTGATCATGTGATCATGGGGATGCTGCGATGGTCATAAGTGTGAAAAATGGTCATACGTTACTTTTTCAGTGATGTTGTAACTTCTAATAGTCACTAAACGAATTGTTATAAGTTGAGGAACACCTGTACTTTAAGAACAATTCATTATGTACTTGTCAGGCAACTTGGAAAGCATCTCCTGTGTTAATGTTAAAACTTATTTGTATCAGTTTAAGATTAAGCCATAGGCAAATGTGGATTTTTTTAAAGCTTTTGTTGACACTATGGTATATGTTAATAACTTAAGAATCAAGAGTCTAACATAAAATAAATTAGGATGCTTTTATATTTGATTCCCAGGAATGCAATATTAGGCATTATTTGCTGATATCGTACCTATATTCTAATTTACATTAACATTACTGACCTAAAAAGCTTGAGAATGGATATTTTATCAAAATTCTGTATACTCATATAGAATCAAATTGGCATTAAGTGGCATCTCCCATCCATCCAAGTCAGCTTACCCAGAAATAATTAACCTTTCCAATGGTATTTTAGTAGCTGAGAATATGTTTTGAATGCAGAAGTCCTCACTTTCAGTCCTGGGATGTCTAAGGCTAAAAACATTCTACCAACTTCTAGAGATGTATTGACAACCAGTGTCTACAACACTGAGCTTCTTAGAGTGACTCATAAAGGACACTTTCTCAACATCAAGATTCCCAAGTCAATTATTATTTTGAAATTTGTCATTATTTTTTAAAAATTGAAATAAAAAGATACTGAATTGCTTGAATTTGAATACACTGTATGGAAAGAGAAGATGCTTAGTATCAAAGCTAGTGGAGTTATTTTGACACACGATTGACAACTTTTCTAAAGCATTATCTAAACCCATCCTTGGCAAGGGAAAAGAAATAACAGTACAAAGACTTGCAGATAGAAGTAGAATGACTGTGGCAAAAGAAAAAGTGATAATATTAATAATAAAAAGCACCTTGGGTACAAGCCTATAACATTTGGAGCACCACTTGAACACTATATCAGCATTGACAAGATCAGCATCAGTCAATTGCAAAAAGCAACTTCTTGGAATAGATTGCATCCTGAAACAATACTGTTGACACAAAATCTGCCTATCTCAGATTTTTGGGAAGGGCTTGATAGATGGTTAAAAATGCCAAATCCAGTCTAAACACCTGGCTGACTGTATGCCCACCCATAATATAAAATAGAAATACTTTTGCTGAAGGTATGTTTTTCATGGCATTCAACATCTGCTTCCTAAGATTATCACCACACCCTGCCTAATGGTAGGACCAACCATCTGTAATGCCTTTCTATATATGCAAGTATTTTAAGGATATCTGGAAGTAACTACATTTATTACACTTCCCCAGTAGTCTTCTCAAAAAACAGCAATGGGAACATTATACTAAGGGGCCAGCTCTTTTGGTTGGGCCAGTTTCAGATTTGAAAGTTAGCAAAGTGGTCACCTGCTTTTCTTGTGGCAATGAGCTCCTGTGTATATATGTTCAATTAGCACATTAGCTTATAGCTAAAAATTGCTTTATTAAATTTTCCAGTGCCTCTAAGGCGGATTTGCTCCAGGGTAGTGTCACAAATTTAAAATGATGTTTCTGAAATGTAACTGTAAACCATTGGAAAAGATAGCAACAAACATTCCCTCAGTACTATAATGTGATGACCCGGGGGGGTGGCACAAAGGCAACACAGTCACATAAGTAAGAAGAGTCCCTTTAATACCTCCAACTTTGCCCCCAATGTCCAGGTTACCTTCGGCTGGAAAAAAAAACCACTCCCAAAAACAGTCTTTAAGTGGAGGAAATTCAGTCCGAAAACCAAGTACATACAAACTGTAAATAAAAATCCACACAAACCACACTGCAGTAATTAATTTGACAAGGGAAGATAAGGAATTCCAGCAAAACCCACACAGTTGGGAAGACGTCAGGAACCCAGATAAGCCTCGACAATAACAGATAACTCACGATTTGCTTCCAACAAGTTGCTATGCGCAATCTCCCTTTTTAAACACTGTGTTCCCAGCTGCAGCTAATGAAGGGAATCAGGGTCCTTTCCTCCCCCGTAAGCCATGCAACTCATGTTGCTCCCTTCGCCATTCCTCCCTACGTGCCCTAGAATGAAGAAGGGGTGGGCCTGGCTCTTCCGCTGAATTCCCTCTCTCTTGCTCTACTTCTCCCCTGCTCTGCCCAGCCGGACTTTGCCCTTCCCCAATTTCTTCCACAGCCAAAGGACCCACACTCCCACTCCCTATCAGCTGCTCAGCCTCCCCCTCTGAATCAGATTCCGACAGGGGCATGACATATAACAGCATTTTCACTCTCACACACTCACATATTTCAAATACTGGGGAGAGACTTCCTGGTGAATGGGTTCAATATTCTGGGTTGGGGTGGAACTGCCTGTAGGAATGAATATATATGCATGGACAGCTCCCTTCATATCCATCAGGCTCTAAACTTTTTTAAAAATGATAATAATAAACTAGTAATCTCCAAAATTCAACCCTCCAGCATTATCTGTATTTCTATGAATACCACTGGGATATGAGGTGCATAGGCATTCTCAAAAAATAAAAATTGTGCATAATTGCAATCTAGTGATTGTTTGAAATTGTTCTCCTGCCCAGAAATCTGAAATTTGGTAAGGACCATCTTCAGGAGTGAAAATGGATGATAAGGAACAACATCTGGTTAACATTCCGGTTAATGAACGGACTGTGATTATTGTATCTATTGCAAAAACTATTTTGTGAATAAACATTTCTCCCTGTTCCAGCAATGATTTTGTGAGATTACTTGCAACATATCTGCCCCTGGCACATTAATGATGTTACACTGGTGTCTGGAGGCTGTGAAGATCTAGATGGGGAATGAACTAGATCTAGTTGAACCCTGACAAGACTTAGTAACTTTGGGTTTGGGGCCTACTGGTCCTAAGACTGTGCCATGTTTGGTGCTAACTGGGGTGGCTCTGCTGCAGACAGACCCAGTGTACACTTTGGGAGTCCTCCTGGACTCAGAACTCATGCTCAAAGAACAGGTGGCAATCATGGCTAGGTGTGCACCAGTTATACCTTTACCTGGATTGGAGGACTCTGCCCTTGGAACAGTATCCAGAAGTTTCAACTGGTGCAAAATGCAGTCCCACAAGCAGTTATGTGTTCTGCTAGAACAAATTCATTACACCTCCAGGAGCTGCATTCGTTGCTAGTTTGCTTCAAGGTTCAATTCAAGGGCTGGTTTTGATGGGTTAAAGATGGGTTTTTTGAAGGACCACCTCTCCATGATTGCTTGTCTTATCAGATCCTGCAAGAGAGGCAGGTCCCATCTTTCAGAGAACTAAGCTTGCTAGTCCCACAGAGGCAGACCTTCTCTGCTGGGGTATCTGCCTTATCTGGAACATTTATCTCCCTCCCCCCAAAGTGAGATCAGCTCCATCCATCCTTATTTTTTGGAAGTTCTTCAAGACCTTGCTTTGTCATCAGGCCTGGGGGTCTTGGGAGATCAGTGAGATCTTCAGTTGGCTTCACTGCTGATTAAATCAATTATACTGATAAAAGAGAATATTTGTATCTCAGGGTTGAACTGTGGGGTCCTTGGTATTCTGGTTGTTTGGTTGTTAATTGATGTTTCATTACCAAACTAGGTAATATCAGTGCTAGTAGGGAGTGGGTTTACTGTCATTTTATATAGTGGCTTGCTCCGTCACTGTTGGTGGAAGAGGTCTTGGTGGTTTCTTGATTGGACTGTTGTTAATTGTTAGCTTCTTTGTCTGATTAAGGTATTGTTTGCTTCTTAATAGTTGGTCTAGTGTTAATCTTGGTGTTAATCTTTGCTCATCTGGTTGTTGATTGCTGGTGAGGAGATGTTTGGGCCTTTTTGTTTCCTTTTTGACTTGTTGATTGTCTTGAATGGTATGTAGATGTTGTTTATCTCTGCATGCCTGTTGTCTGCGTGCCAGGCTTCCAGGAATTCTCTAGTGTTTTTGGACTTGGCTTGATCTAGGATGCTCACTGTTAATTAATTTCACAATATTTGGACAGACTTAATCATAGTTTCAACTGGTTATGGAGAAAGATTGTCTCTACAAAGAGACAATATATGTGTATGTCTATGGAGATTATTAGTCATCCAGGTCATAGCTGTCCCAAAGGTGCTTTTTCAAGAGGCAACTGGACTTTCTTGTTTTTCTCTGAAGATGTTTAGCTTCTCATCCAGGAAGATTCTTCAGCTCTGACTGGATGGTGGGGATGAAGCTTCTTCAGTCAGAGCTGAAGAAGCTTCTTGGATGAGAAGCGAAACATCTTCAGAGAAAAACAAAGTCCAGTTGTCTCTTGCAAAAGCACCTTTCGGACAAGATATGTGCATGTTTATATATATGGTATAATTTATCTTAAGGGAAATCAGGGATTACAGTACCTAGTCATTTTATACTGTTGTCATAAGGACTATTGAGAAAATGAGTACATAATGTTCTGAACACTTGAAAGGGATATGGACATTCTAATAACTTCTTGGCATTCAAAGCTTGGTTTGTGGCTGGCATCTACTCTGTTCTATACTAATCACAAGAGGATCTGATTCTTGTATTATTTCAACACCGTCTCTTTCTTAAAGCATGATTAGCCCTTTCTTCCCAGAGGCTTCAGAGGCTTGCATTAACTTGTAACCACTTTAATTGATCTACTAGAATGGTAGTAAGAAGGTACCACCCTTAATTTCCAAATGCAGGTTGCCAACACTCTTGATCTTGCTTTAATTTATTCAGGAATCAGAACCAATTCCTGCTATATTTAAAATACATGTTTTAGCAGGCAGTGCTCATAGAACATTGTTTGAAGAGCACCTGAAATTTTTAATAGTGAAATTTGCACACCATTTCAAGTAGTTGATCTGTTGGTGTCACTTTAATAGTAACTATAACATCTGCTCTAAGGATAATAATAATATAATGGGACTTCTATTCTAAAATTAATATACAACAAACTATACATACGTACTGCACTGCAAATGAGTAGGAATAAAAATTAGCCTATTCATGTTTATTCTTATAAGATTTCCTCTGATCTGGTTTGGGCCTGTATTAGCAATAGCAATAGCACTTAAGACTTATATACCACTCCATAGTGCTTTTATAGCGCTTTCTGTGTCAGTCTATTGCCCCCACCCCCACCCCCCAAAACATCTGGGTCCTCATTTTAACAATCTCAGAAGGATGGAAGTCTGAGTCAACCATCAGAATCAAACTCCAGGCTCTGGGCAGTTAGCCTGCAATATTGAATTCTAACCACTGTGCCACCAGGGCTCTTCTGTATCGTATATGTTGAGCACTCAAATTTGGCTGGGATATCGCCAGTGTCCTTTCAGCAGCCTTTGTGAATAGGCAATGGCATTTTTAGTATTGGGGCTCTCGGGCTGATTATCCTGAGGCCCCTGCAGTAGTGCTGCCTCAACAAGGGCAGCTCTGTTTCCTAGCTGCCATGACAGACACAGTTCCCTTGACTTGTAATTAGCCCAAACTAAATCTGGACTATGTTGAACTTTTGTTTTCTCTGTTGGACAGGTTAGTAGCGATCTGCAGATAGGAATTTCTAATCATTGGTCATGGCTGGATCACTGTCTGTTGATGTTTAATCTGTCAGTAGCTTTCTCCCTTTACAAGGATTGCTTGATTAGATTTTTATCCCACCTTTATCACTTTGTAAGTAACTTAAGGTGGTGAACATACATCATAGTCTTTCCTCCTCCTCTTTTCCCCACAGCAACCAAAGAGCCTTGGTGGTGCAGGCTGTTAAATGCCTAGCACTTAGTTCCAGCTGCCTGCAATTGTGCAGGCTCGAATCCCACCAGGCTCAAGGTTGACTCAGCCTTCCATCCTCTCGGGGTAGGTAAATTGAGGACCCAAGACCCAAGGTAAATTGAGGACCCAAGATTGTTGGGGGCAATAAGCTGACTTTGTAAAAATGCCGTTTAGTAATAAGCAGACATATACAATGGTATGAAGGCTATTGCTGAGCACATTGGGTTGTATCCCAAAAATTGTAAGCCGCCCTGAGTCTTCGGAGAAGGGCGGCATATAAATGTAATTAAAAAAAAAACCTTGTGAAGTGGTTTGGACTGAGAGTGGTTGCCCATAGTCATCCAACCAACTTTTATGCCTAAGGCAGGACTGAAACTCATGGTCTCCCAGTTTCTAACTTGAAGCCTTCACTACTACACCATACTGGATAGCCTATTGAAACTAGAGATAGATTGAGAGATTTTCTGGATGATAACAGTTGTATGTTATTTATACTGTGTGAGCCTATGTTTATAGATATATCTCCCCAAACTTGTGAATAAAAATAGGAGTGGGCAATCCCTGAACCCCATTTAAGAAGAGCCTTGAAGTTTTTTCTGACCATGATTCCTGAAAACATAGTGTTGTTATGTGTAGGACTGTTGAAAACTTTAGAAGTTGAAGAGTAATTAGTTCAGAGCTTATTTATTGCTCTTGTTGGTATTTACAAGGACACTAGTAATTTTGGGGGGGTCTATGCCATGGCACAATTCACGATTTGGAGAGCATAAGGGGCTCAAGTGCTATCTGCCTGAAGCTGCATCATTTCCAGGGGTGGGATGCAAATTTTTTAACTACTGGTTCTGTGGGCATGGCCAGGTGGTCATGTGACTGGGTGGGCATGGATTTTTTTTTTTGGCCTGAGCCTCAAGGGCAAAAATGGGGCATGGGGGGGCCGCGCAGCTCCACCATGCTGCACCCCACTTTTTGCCTCCTGGGCCTCAGGGAAGCCTCCTGGGCAAAGCAGTACAACAGCGAGGAAGGGATCAGCTGTGCCGCGCAATTTAGATTAGCTAGAATGCAAGATATCTGACAATTTCCTGCTTTCTAGCTAATCTAAATCGCACGGCACAGCTGATCTTTGGAAAACAGCTGATCTTTGGGGGGGAAAGGAAATACCTTGATCTTCAAAGTGAATTGGTTCACTCCCAGCTGATCTTCAGAGCTACCGATTCGCCCGAACCGAGCTGAACTGGTAGAATCCTACCCCTGATCATTTCCTGGGATTGTGCAGTTCCTGTCCATAGCTGCAATCTGATCCTCAGAAAAGATGCATTCATTTAAGAAACTGTAAAAAGGTACAATACACTTTGAAGCATTTTTCCTAAGTGCCTAAAATGTTGCAGAAATCTTAGTAGCTTCTTGAAAGAATACATTGTCTGATATTTGTCCAATGAACTCATTTTTATTTCTCCATATATTCCTACCACCTGAGGGACATCAAATTCACAGCTCCTAAATCAAATTTCAGGGTTGATCTTGGACCCTGTCTATTCTTGCTAACACTTTATTTCCTGGTAGAAAAAGGTATAACTTGTTATTTGTGCTTTTGGGGCTCACATCTCAATCTCTGTTAATCAGAAAAAGCTGTGTTAAAAATGTCAAGATCATCGACTTGCACTTGCACTATTTTGACCAATAGTGCAATACTGTACCACACCTTTTGCCAGCCCCAACTGTTCTATTATGCTTTTTATCTCACTTCAAAGGATAGTTACATTAGTGAAATTTAATACCTTACCCTCAAAGATATTGGAGGGGAGGTTCAGCTACACCCTTTATTCAGGGTGCTCTCTGTTAAGTTTGCATGAAGAGTCAGACGCGAGGAGTTCCAGCAAAGAGTTTATTAGTGACTACAGCTCGAATGGACCCGTTCTGGTTTGGCTACGGCTGCTTCTTATAGCCTGCAGCCGTAGCTGCCAGCCAATGGGAGTGCAGGGTTTCTTCCCGCACTATTTAAACCAATACCATTTGACATTTTACAAGAACAGTTCAAATAAACCAATAACATACAAACCTACATACATAACACCCATCCCCACTAGGTTCAGCCCATACCAAACCCCAACCTATCTAATGTATTCTTTTAAATAGGTGGGGCTCTTATGTGTACGTTGAGACCTTCGTGGTTCAGAAGCTTTAACGTTCTCACCCAGTGAGAGGGGAAATGTGTCTACTGACATTTCCCTGTTGGGACTTCCTGAGGAAGAAGACCCTGTTAGACTGTTAGAATCTGGTCTCTCCTCCCAACCCATCTCCATTCCAATGTCAGCACCCAAGTCAGGTAGTGATGTGCAATCTTCCACTTCTAAGGATGGATCTTGGCTTTGTGACAGGGTTCGGGATGGTTCCTGTCGCAATGGCTCATTACACATGGGGTTGATTCCTGTTTGCTGATTTTCCTCCTGTTCCTTCCTTCCCCTAGAAGGGACATCAGGTGAGGACCTAGAGAGGGACAGGGTCGATGTTCCTGAGGGAACCTGGATCTAAGTTGGTCAATGTGCCTGCTCCAGAGGAGGCCATCCTCTGTTTGTACCCTGTAAGAACGAGGGCCCGTGATGTGAGTTATTTCAGCAGGAATCCACAAGGTTCACCTATAAGGTTCCTAGCATAGACAGAATCACCCACACTAAAAGAGCGAACTTTGGAAGTGGAATCCAGTGGTGCGTTGGGTGCATAAGTGATGATGAGGCGGTCAAGGGAAGACCTAAGTTTCCTGCCCATCAACAACTCTGCTGGGGACAAGTTATTTGATGGGCTAGGAGTGATGTGTTGAACACTAAGAAGTTTTCAAGCTTCTCAGTGATGTCCCCAGGACCCAGCTGCTGAAGCTTCTCTTTGGTGAAGCGTACCATGCGTTCAGCCCGGCCATTGGCCAAAGGGTGCCCAGGGGCAGTGAGGGCATGTCTGATGCCCTGTTGAGCTAGAAAGGATACAAAAATGTTAGATGTGAATTGAGGGCCATTGTCAGAAACAAGGACATCTGGTAACCCATGGGTTACAAACAATTTTCTGAGCTGCTTGATGACAGCCTCAGTTGTAGTGGATGTCATGGGAATTACCTCTAGCCATTTAGAGTATGCATCTACTAGCACTAGAAAAGTGTGCCCTCTTGTAGGGCCTGCAAAATCAATGTGGATTCTAGACCATGGGCCCCTAGGACATTCCCATTCCTGTGTGGGGCGTGAGGTGGGGCAGGCCTGACTACCTGGCAATTGGGACAAGATGCTACCCAGTTCTCAACCATTTTGTCAATACCTGGCCACCATACATAACTCCTGGCCAAACCTTTCATCCTTACAATCCCAGGATGACCCTCATGTAACATTTCCAAAACCTCCCTTTGCAGTTTTGCAGGAATAACCACCCTGTTACCCCACAAAATACATCCTCTTAATACAGATAATTCAGTTTGCCTGGACTTAAAAGGTTGGGCAAGGTGAGGTAGATCTTGAAGAGGCCAACCTTTCTTAATCCAGCCCATAACAGGTGCTAATACAGCATCTTTGGTAGTTTCTCTGGCAATCTCAGCAGCATGGACTGGAAGCTTAGCTACGGTCTCCAGGAAAAAGGTGTGAGTTTCAAGTTCAAAGTCCTCCTTGTGGCAAGGTAGTGGGCAACGACTCAGTGCATCAGCATGTCCAATGTCCTTGCCAGGCCTGTGAATCAGTTTGTATGAATAGGCTGCAAGAAATTCAGTCCACCTCAGCATTCTTGGTGACAGGATATTAGGTGTAGGTTTGTCTCCTGCCACAATGCCTAATAAAGGTTTGTGATCTGTAACAATGGTGAATGACCTGCCATACAGATATTCATGAAATTTCTTAACAGCTGCTACAACTGCTAAAGCCTCCTTGTCCAATTGGTTATAATTCCTCTCTGCTTTGGACAAAGTGAGAGTAAATGCAATTGGGGCTTCCTTCCATTGGGAAGCCTGTGACTCAAAACCCCCCCCCCAAAAGGGGATGCATCACAAGTCAGAACAACAGGCAAATTCTCAGAGAATTGTATCAACACAGCATCAGACGTGATTAGTCTCTTAATACTGTTAAATGCTGACTGTTCCTTCCGCCCCAGATCCAAACAGCTTTCTTATCAAGCAGGCGATGTAAGGGCTCAGCAATAGATGCTTTGTGAGGTAGAAACATGTGGTAAAATTAATAAGTCCAAGGAAGGCTTGCAAATCTGCCTTGCATCGAGGTTTAGGGCTTCCTTGATTGCTTTAACCTTGGCATCAGTAGGATGGATGCCATGCTTGTCAATCATATACCCCAGGAACTCAACTCTGTCTGTTTTGAGTGTACATTTGTCTTCCTTGACTTTTAAACCCGCTTTTCTGAATCTGGTAAGGACTTCTCTGAGTCTTTCTTGAAGCTGAGTGTCATTTTCAGCAGAGATTAATACATCATCAAAATAAGGTACTACCCCTGGCAGTCCTTGCAACATTCTTTCCATAAGGCTTTGAAAAATGCCAGGTGCCATGCTTACTCCAAATTGTAGTCTTTACATTTGAAGGCACCTCTATGAGTCACAATTGTTTGTGCCTCTGCAGTGGCATCATCAACTGTTAATTGTTGATATGCCTGAGCTAAGTCCAGTTTAGCAAACTGTACCCCTGCCAAGTGAATGTAATAAATGATGCACACTGGAACTGGATATGTGCTCTGTTGCAGCATGGTTCAATGTCCCCTTATAGTCTCCACAGATTCTCACTGACCCATCAGCCTTGACTGGTGTGACTATGGGTGTTTCCCATCTGGAGTGGTCAGTGGCTCTAAAACCCTTGAGCAATGAGCTTATCTAATTGTGCATCAATTTTTCCTTTAAAGCAAATGGGACCCTCCTGGGCTTTAAACGAATTGGGGGCACCTTGGGGTCTAAACTGAAAGCAATAGGGGTCCCCATATACTTGCCCAGTCCTTCGCTGAAGACCTCTGGAAACTCAGACTTCAAGGACTCTTCCCAGTCAGAACTGCTCACATGATGGATGCCAGTCACCTCGATGCCAAGTGGCTTGAACCACTCAAGTCCCAGCAAACTTGGGCGATCCTTGTCCGATGGTCAGGGGCAAACGCGTTTGGTGTGGCCTTTAAACTGCACGTTGAAATCTCTCGCTCCAACTACTGGAATCTTGTTCCTTGGTAGTCTTTGAGAGTCAGTGCTTGCTTCTGGAAATGCTTTTTCTGAATTTTGGGAAAGAGTTTGTGGATAGTGTCCCATGACACCATAGATAAATAAGAGCCTGAGTCCACTTCCATTTGGCAAGGCCTTCCTTCAATAAACACCTTCACTGTACTTTTCTGCTATTTAAGGGTGAAGAATGACCAATAGTGATTGTTTGGTGAGTTTCATTCTTGCCATTTGCTTCTAAATTTAGCCCCATTTTTCAAGGAAATTGTTGGGCTTAAAGTCTCTATCAGGAAATTTCTTCCTAACTGGTGGAGTTCTGGATGATTTGCAGACTCTGGCTATGTGACCCGTTTCTCACGTAGGCAAATGGAGTCAAAGAACTTGCATTCAGTGCGGGGTGGCCCCCACAGCCTCTGCAATAGAACCCTTGCCTGTTTTTCCCAGAGTCTTTTCTTTTCTTCTCCATTCTGAGTTTAAAATCCCTCCTCTGTCTCACTGCCATCAGAATCAGAGTCTATTTGTTCAATGAGCTGTTGTGGATTTTCCCCATCAGAATGGCTTGAGGCCTGGCTTGAGGCCTTGTTAATCTTTTCATGGCCGCAGCTGAGGACTTGGTGGCTTCCGCTGAAACAGCTTCTTCAATGGCCTCCTTAAACGTGATCTTAGGTTTCATTAAAAGTTTGCTTTGTAAGACCTTATCTTTTAGCCTATTAACACTCCTTGAAAGTCACAAGCACCCCAATGTCCCTTAAACTTGCCACGAAGTCATTAACATTCGCTTCTCTTAATGAGGCACGATACTTGTGGCGTAATGGGCTCTTAAAGTTTCTCTAAATCGGGCCATTCCATTACCTTCAGCTCTGCTGCTCCATAACGCCTTGCCATTTTGAAGACTGCCGGACCGCAGTGCGTGAGAAAGACCGCCCTCTTCCGTCTCTCGGGGATGCCGGTGAGATCGTTCCAGGAACATGTGGAAATGATCCGCATCGATTCCCAGTCTTCCGTCGCGGATCGAACAGTGCTGGGGGTGTTCAGCGCCAGCCATCTCGCTCAGTTGCTTGTTCGTGCGTCGTCTTCTCTTCAGGGAAATCCCATCCTCGTCGCCAGTGTTAAGTTTGCATGAAGAGTCAGATGCGAGGAGTTCCAGCAAAGAAGTTTATTAGTGACTACAGCTCGAATGGACCCGTTCTGGTTTGGCTACGGCTGCTTCTTATAGCCTGCAGCCGTAGCTGCCAGCCAATGGGAGTGCAGGGTTTCTTCCCGCACTATTTAAACCAATACCATTTGACATTTTACAAGAACAGTTCAAATAAACCAATAACATTCAAACCTACATACATAACACTCTCACTTATGCTTGGATGAAGCCATCAAGGAAGACTCACTCATCTTGCACACTTAGCATTCTGAATTAATATTCCCAGGTTGGCCTAAAATAGTAGGAATACACTTCTACTAACATACCAGATTATTAAAATTTCTACAAAAGCTGCCAAATTTTGCTCAAATGCAATTGCTGTGAAGGTGCTGGTTTGAATTACCCATAGGCTCAAATGATCTGGTTATATGTTGGGCCTAACTTAATACTTTGTAATGTTTACCACCATTTCTATTCTCTAATGCAGGGGTGTCAAGCTCACATTGTCACAGCAATATCACGTGACATATTGGGACTTTCCCCTTCACTAAACCAGGCATGGGCATGGCCAGCGTGTGACGCATCAGGCCCTTGGACTGGGAGTTTGACAGCCCTGCTCTAATGTGTTGGTTTCTTTGTTTATTATTTATATCTGTGTTCTTTTAGTCTTGGTCAATAAATTCATTTCCTTAAAGTAGTTTGATTCCATATATTCATGACTTTCTTCTCCAGAAAGGCTCCCAATCAACATTTACTTTGGTCAATTACTACCAACCTGCCTTCAGTCGAGGACCTGTATACTGCACAACTGAAAAAGAGGGCTGTGAAAATATCTACAGACCCCTCACATCCCAGACATAAACTGTTTCAACTCCTTCCTTCCCTCAAAATGACACTATAGAGCACTGCACACCAGAACAACTAGACACAAGGAGTTTTTCCCGAACGCCATCACTCTGCCTAAAAAATAATTCCCTCAGCACTGTCCAACTGTTTACAAAGTCTGCATTACTATTACTATTAATCTTTTCATCACTCCTTATCGCCCATCCCCTCCCACTTGTAACTGTATGACTGTAACATTGTCGCTTGTATTCTTACAATTTATTTTGACTGTTTCCTAGTATGATTTGATTGCTTATTGTACCCTATGACTATTAAGTGTTGTACCTGATGATTCTTGACTCTTGACAAACTTATCTTTTATGTACACTGAAAGCATTTGCACCAAGACGAATTCCTTGTGTATCCAATCACACTTGGCCAATAAAGAATTTTATTAACTTATTCTATTAGGTTTTTCAATAAATTATAATATTTATTTCTCAATAGCGTATTTTATTTAGCTATTATCTTAATGAGTTACGCTGGCTACATTGGAATACATTCTAAAGGACTGCTTTTAGTCTTATATATTCTTGCTATTTTATTCAGCTTAGTAGTTTTAGGTCGATTCTATTTTTTCTTTGTTCTGTTATCCATTTAACCTTGGATGCCTTTAATTGATATCATGCTACCTTTGCTCTACTTTGTAGAGGTTTAAATATTTTGAATTTGAAAGCTATTATTTATAAGCAATTAATACCTCTTAGAATCAAATAACCAATATGCAAATCTTTCAAGTGCAAGCATAATTATCCAGAATTGCCAGCATATGGTGCCAAATCAATTAGCCTGAAAACAGATATGTCCAAAAGACTAATCCAGGCTAGGATTCACATTCAGAAGGAATGGATATAGCACTAGTAATCCAAGTCAGCTGTATATAAAAATAATAATTTGTACACTAATGCAAACTACTTGCTACAGCATTTGCCTAGATTAGAATATTATAGCACCACCTGCTGGATATGTTGTATCCATACTTAAATAAGGTAAGGAAAGCAACAAGACCACAGCTAAATATTTTTTCTGACTCCCTGACCATTGAGGGTAATTGCACTTTGGTTTGTGTAGCTAAATAAGTCTCAGCTGTGAGCATGAGGCATCATGTTGTGTCTGTGTGAATGCTCTCTGCTTTGGGTCACGTGATAAGTGGGAGTGCTCAGAATTGGAACAGCTGCCAGAAATCCGAGCTCCTGGCCAATTGCTTCTTCCCACAAATCTTTCTCTGTAGTACCTGGGCTGATTCAGCCCATTTGTGAACATCTTTGCCATATGATCCTCTTGCATTGAAGAGCTATTTTGCTGACAAACAGTCCTGAGTGCCTTTACATAATTTCTTCCCAAAATTCTGCTGAGTGGGGAAAAAATAAAAATCAAGGCTGTTCTATAAACTACTATTAATTCTGCAATCATTTTAGGGGTGTGGGGTTAGGAAACAAAGCTGTTCTCCCTGGCAGATACTGTACTAATTCAGAAAGGAATGCATGACAAACCAAGAGACAGAACTGGCAAATTTTACAGTTTAAAATGAAGGCATAAATTAATGTAAAGTTGCCAGATTTTTCTAGGAGGGTTATTTTTTCCCCTTTTTTACTCCTTTAATTATTCCCACAGTGCACATCCAGACATGATCCTTCAAATTATCCTTTATTCCTCTGACTTCCCTCAATTATAATTCACAATTTGTCAAAACCGTAGCATTCCATACCTCGAGCGATTCTTCATACAACAATTTATCTTTATTCACTGCCAATTTCTCAAGTGCTCTGCCTAAAGTTTTATAATAATTTTATTAGCCTTCCAGAACCATCATGGACTCATATGTAAATCGAACATAAATCATGCCACGCTGCTAGCATACATAATGGCAGCTATAATCTGAATACTTCAGCATTCAGTAGCTAGTATTCACTATACTCTAGCTGGGTTAATATCATGGATATGCATGAAATGGAAACGTTCAAGTTTTATTCAAAATTCAAACAACTGCATTCTGGGTTTGGTTCCCCAAATAGTTTGGCAGCCAAAAAGTTTGGAAACTCCCAGAATTTCCAGCCTCTGGGTATATTGGTTTGAAATGTTGGGGGTCAAAGCCCCAGTACAATGTTTCTTTAGAGCTGCAAATTGAGAAAAACTGGTCTAAGAACCACCCACACAGTTTCTTTCAATAGTCATAATAGTCTCTGTGGGGGCGCCCACCCTTTGGAACCAGCTACCCCTGGAGCTACGTTTGGCCCCTGACCTGCGCTCCTTCTGTCGTGATCTAAAGACTTGGCTGTTTTCACAGGCCAGCCTGGATTGAGCGGGGTCGGGGATTTTAATATCGGGATATTTTAATATGTTATAATTATTTGGATCGTGTAAATTTAGGAATAAGTTTATATATTGTATATATGTTTTTGTGTAAGCCGTCCCGAGTCCCCCCGGAGATGGGGCGGCATATAAATCCAAATAAATAAATGATAAAGTAAAATAGAACATAAAGCAGGGGTGGCTGTCTCAGAGAAGTTTGGATTAATCTAAGAATTTTGGTGTTTGTGTGATGTAAGCAAATGGTGATACCTTCTAAGTTTTCTGAAACTTCTCCTTGTTTCTTGTACTCATTCCGAATATTTTTGTCTATTTAATGGCTGCAAAACTGTTAGTGACCAAAAGGTACATAACTTTAATTAGTAATGAAAGTAAAATAACTGCAACAAATTTATAACTGAAATCTGCCAATATGTTTACTATACAATTGTTCTGCAAAAGGAATTGACAATCCTGCTGAGGATTTCCTAGCATGCCATGGCAGAATCATAGAGCAATCATCCTTTGTATGAATATGCTCTGAGACAGTTGTATGCCTTGGTCAATGTTTGTGAAACAGGGTATCCTGTTGACAGAGTACAGTTGACCATGGATCAAGTGTGCCTTGGATAACTATCCGTTCCAGTAAAATCTACCTTCTTTCACTTGATAAATAACAATGGCATTAATCTGGAATAATCAACAAGGAATTAACCCAAAGCAAAGCAAAATCATTTAGAGGCATATGTTACAAAGCAACAAGTCAGTGTTATTTTAAGACAAGTGACTGGGTCCTACACTTTAAAGTTTTCATAGTATGCGGTGTTGTGATCCCACCCAGATCTGTGTTTTAGTCCAGGAGCTGCTTCTTGGCTTCCCTGGTTCTTCAGTGCACTCCCAGTTGCCCCCTGGATTCCTCTGTGTCAGTCTGGGATACTTTTATTTGTAATACTTAACAAATGGGCTGACTTGCAGAAGCTCTTCTTTTGAATTGAAATATGTTTAGTTATTCCTTTTACAGAGGCTTTGGGTGTCTCAACTATTTACAGGTGACCCATAGATTTCTCAAAATTCCCTTTTGTGAATGTAATACTCTTGGTTTTTATAATTGTAGGTCAGTGCTTTCATGATTTGAAGGATACATTATTAATTAAAAAGTTTACATTGCATGGTTCAAGAATAAAAAGCCATCAATCTCTCCCTCCCCATTAAAGCTGAGGGGGTGGAAATGTGCTACAATGCTTTAACATGATTCAGCTTCATTAAGGAATGAATCACAGTCTTCCATCGGGAGTGATGGAAGAATTACTTTTGCAGCTTCTCCTGAAAGAGAATATCTAGTGTTTGCTTTCAAGTCTGATGTAGGTTTACAAAAGTTGATAGGAGACATTGCTGTATTTAGGGCAATCTTTGAATTAAAAAGAAGTTGATCAACCAAAAAAGATGTCCCGTGATACAGTCATGGGATGAGGAGCCACTTAGATGGTTCCGCCCCAGACACCTGATGGACCCTGAAAGGTTCCAGGCAGAACTGGGGTTTTCCTCTTCCCTTGCCCACAGCTCTGCCAAGGATCTGGCAACTGCCTGGCAACGGGCTGCGTCGAAAGCCCTCAACAGGGTTGTCCCCATGCGCCCCCTTACACATTGTGGATCCCGGTTTGCTCCTTGGTATACTGAGGAGCTCCGAGAGATGAAGCGTCGTCGAAAGGGCTTAGAGAGCAGGTGGAGGTCTACCCGTTCCCAGTCCGACCGTGCCCAGCTAAGAGCCTATATTAGGACTTACCTGGTAGCTATGGGAGAGGCGAGAAGGTCTTATCTCTCCACTCTCATAGTGTCCGCAGATAACCACCCAGCCACCCTGTTTCGGGTTACTCGTTCCCTCCTTCGTTTGGAGGGGGGCTGGACCCGTTGCGGGGGAGGACTGAGGAGTTTGGTCAATATCTGTCGGATAAGATCGTTCGCATTCGGGACGGGTTGTCCTCTGATTTGCAGTGGTCTGAGGAGCGAGGTGCAGGTAGTCTGGCCACTGTTATCTGGGATGAGTTCGATCCTGTTTCCGAGGATGAAGTGGACAGGATTATGCGGCGACTGAGTTCCACCACATGTTTGTTGGACCCGTGTCCCTCCTGGCTGACTTATGCTGCCAGGGAGGCCACCTACGGTTGGCTCCGGGCAGTTGTCAACGCTTCATTGAGGGAGGGTGTTTTTCCCTCCGCCTTGAAGGAGGCGGTGGTGAGACCCTTCCTGAAGAAGCCTGCCCTGGACCCGACCGTGTTAGACAACTTTCGTCCAGTCTCCAACCTTCGTTTTTTGGCGAAGGTTGTTGAGAGTGTGGTGGCTCAGCAGGTTCCGCTCTTCCTGGATGAAGCGGACTACCTAGATCCGTATCAATCGGGCTTCCGACCCAGTTACAGCACGGAGACGGCATTGGTCGCACTGATGGATGATCTCTGGAGGGCCCAGGACAGGGGTTTTTCCTCTGTCCTGGTCCTATGAACCTGACCTCTCAGCTATACCATCGACCATGGTATCCTTTGCGGCCTCGGGGGTGGGAGTGGGGGCACTGTTCTTCAGTGGTTCTCCTACCTCTCAGGCGATGCAATGGGTGTTGGTGGAGGGGTTGGGTCGACCCCAAGGTGCTCTCTTGTGGGGTCCTTCAGGGGTCGGTCCTCTCCCCTCTAACATCTACATGAAGCTGCTGGGTGAGATCATCCGTGGTTTTGGGGTGAGATTCCATCAATACGCTGACGATACTCAGCTGTATATCTCCACCCCAAACCAGATCAGTGATGCCCTCTCCCTGATGACCCGGTGTTTGGATGCGTGCGGACCTGGATGAGCGGGAACATGCTTGACTCAACCCGGCCAAGACTGAGTGGCTGTGCATATCGGCGTCTCGGCCCAATCAAGATTGTCCAACTTTGGCCATAGGGGGAGAGGTGTTGCCCCTGTGGATAGGGCGTGGAATCTGGGGTCCTCCTGGATGTATGGCTCGGTTGGAGGAGCAGGTGGGGCCATCGCCAGGGGCCTTTGCCCAGCTCCGCCTTGTTCGACAGCAGCCCTTTTCTGGACCGAGACGCCCTGCGCACAGTCACTCATGCCCTTGTTACCTCTAGACTCGACTACTGCAACGCTCTCTATTTAGGACTGCCCTTGCATACCATCCGAGACTGCAGCTGGTGCAGAATGTGGCGGCGCGGGTGGTGATGGGAGTTACCCGGTTCTCCCATGTTACCCCCCTCCTGCGCGGCCTGCATTGGCTACCGGTTGCGCTCCGGGTGAGATTCAAGGTTTTAGTTTTGACATACAAAGTCCTGCATGGCATGGGTCCTCAATACTGGAGGGAGCGTCTACTTCCAATATCAAGTACCGGCCGCCCTGTGCGAGCTCATAGGCAAGGACTCCTTGGGGTCCCGTCGGCTGGTCAGTGCTGGCTGGTGATTTCCCGGCGACGAGCCTATTCTGTCGCAGCCCCTGACCTCTGGAATCAACTGCCTTTGGAGCTCCGCCTGGCCCCTGACCTCCGCACCTTCTGCCGTGAGTTAAAGACCTGGTTATTTGACCAACCTGGGCTGTGACCCCTCCTTGGGGCAGGGATGGATTTTAATTTTTATTATTGCACGGCTTTAACATTTGGGCTTGTAATTTAGTTCAATGGTTTTTTAAGTATTTATTGTTCTGTATTTTAGTTGTGAGCCGCCCCGAGTCTTCGGAGATGGGGCGGCATACAAGTTCAAATATAAATAAATAAATAAAATGATGCTTATTATGGTGTAATATATAGATAGGGTTAGGGTTATCCATGATGTCAAGTCTAAAAATAAGGGACTGGGTGAAAAACAGACACATTTTCAATATAATTTTATAATCAACACCAAATGGGGTTTGGTATGAAGCACAAATATATTTGCTTCATAAAACAGGTGTAAAATTTGAAAATAAAAATAATATTTTGTGAACTTAATACTGCAATGCCTCCAAACAATTAACTTGTATTTTGTTTAAATGTCTTATTTAGTGTAACCACAACATAAGTTATTGTAAGATGGAAAATGCCATGTCTTGAAAAGGGAGCTATTCAAACTTTGTGACCAGCTTCAGCTTTGTTTTAATTTTTCTGATTTTAGAACCAAATCACAATGGTATAGCTCCATAAGTATATATTATCCCGCAGGCCTGTCAAACTGGTGACCCACGGGTTGGCCACGCCCACCCCGGCTCAGCAAAGGAAAAAAAAAAGTGACTTGATCAAGTTTGACATTCATGCCTTATAGTCTGGCTGTGAATGGCCCTGACTTACTTTACCATTTTAGATGTTATTCTTTCTTCCAATTCAACATAGAAAAAAGTAAATAACTTGGTATTTGGTTCTAAATCCAAAAGTTCTTATTGTTTTAAATTAAGGCCATTTAAACATTTCCATTCCTTAATAGACTTTAATATCTCCTGCAAAACTGTACAAAATATTTATTTCCATAAATAAATAAACATATAATTTCCATACAGTTTTTTTTAATGTGGGGAGGACATAGCACAGGGTATTATTTAATCACTGGCCAAAACTTGATTCAGAAAATTCTCTTTAAATAAAGCTGTCTGGGAAAGATAAAGATGAATACTATTAACAAAGGAGGAATAATTAACGCCCAAAGCTGATGTGATGCAAAAATGACAATTCATATGTGAAGATGCAATCATGCAAACATTATGGATACATACATACGACACAAATGCGTAAGTTGCAGGTTTTGTGTGATTCCATCATTATGCCTGTGTCATTATTTGTCCATCTTGCCACCCCCACAGTCACCACCCTAACGAAGTTTCAACACCAAAGAAAGTTTGTGAATGATATGCATTAGGGACCAAACAATAATGTGCACATAACAATAAAGAAAGTCTGTGAATCCATTACTCAGTGGATTCTTTGTTAGCACATTCTGAGTATAAAAAGAATGTTTCTAATAATCATACTGATTTAAACATGGTTGGTTACGATATATATGAATTTTGGATATTGCTGATGAATTTATGAACCCTTTTCATTCTATATTAACCCTCCACATATTAGCAGACCAATCTTATCAGATTTATGTTTCATAATTCCAACTGGACAGCTTTGTGACACATAATGCAATGGAACAAATTTAATCATTAGAAAGCCAAGACGGTCATAATTTGTTACAAATCCCACAACTGTGTCCAGCCCCTTCCACTACTTCAAATCCCTGGATAATTTGTTCAAAATGCAAAAACAAAATGCTGAAGTCTAAACTATAATGTGGTTACTTAGATTTTGTTTTGGTATGTTTTATTAACTTAGTAATGGAAATTGTTAACTCAGAGTTTATGGCTATTGTTTCTATGAACACAGCTACTTTTGGCTTATCCAATAAATTATGGCTGAACCACCAATGACTAAATGGAATTAATGAACCTATTTATATGTTTAGGGATTGGTATGAAAAGATTAATTGGATGGTTTGTCAAACTTTTAGTGTAGGCATCTCTGCCAACACCTTTTCAACCACTCAGCTACTTCATATATCAATTTACCTCAAGCTAGGCCCCTCTAATTGTGTTGTACTTTTATCTTCCCAATCTTGACATATCAAGCTAAGCCAAATATGTGAATCTAGCCTGAGTGGGAAACACTGTGAAGAGCGTATAGCAAAGGCAAAAACTCAATTGACTTAAAGATACCGTCATCTTCAATAACAGCAATAACAGCAACAGATTATATGTATTTTGCACACAAAATTGCTTACCACTGCAGCATCTAATGAGTACCATGATATATTTTGAAGCAGAAGTTTTGCTGATAAAAAAACGGTTGTGATCTTTTGCTACATAGTATGGGAAAGAAGAAGAAGAAGAAATAAACCATTGGGGAATGGCCAGATTTCTGAGTTTTCTAGATCTAGGATCCAAGAAGATCCTAGGAACAGCTAATGCCCCTCACTTTTGGCCCAGAGGATCAAGGACGTCAGTGAGGGCTCTCATAGCATAAAGACTGGTATAACTGATTTGAAGGTGACTACAATTCTCTGGAACCATTTTCCTTGGAAAAAACAGAACCTGAGTTATTTCCACATAAGCTTTTCTCTTTCGTTTTTTTTTCTTCTGAATTCAAATGATTTGTCAAATTCATTGTTTTCCTAAGGTGACTCTCTTTTCATTTTTTATTCCAGTTCTGATTTGCAGCAATAAAACAAAATTGTAGTTATCAAATGACCCAGAATAGTGTGAACTCTGAAAAAAAAAGTCTATTTGAGTCTACTCAGATCAGAGTTGGGATACTGACATTTTCTATCTATGAATGAGGTTTTTTAAATTATTTTTAGGCAAGATAGGATGAAACTGCTTGACTATTACAATGTGTGTCAGCATTTAAAGCACAAAACCATGTTAGGATCTAATATCAAATGTGTTTTTTCAACAGCCTCTACTTATGGCATCAGAAGAAAACACATTAGGACTATAGCTCCCATCACTTGTAATCTTGCTGGATGGGAATACCAAGTTATAGTCCAACACATGTGAAGAACATCAGACTGGGGAAAACCCAAGTAACTGCAGTGTATTCGATTTTGTTTTTTGCTTTTTCCGCTTCAATTTACATCTTCCCCTATTCCAGTTCTGACATTTTGTCCTTATTTTTGTTTTAAAACTTTACTCCTTCCACTCAGAAGATTAAATTGCATGAGTCTGTAGCAGGACACTTTGTGGATAAATGTCATCTTTCCCAGGATTTAACGGACTGGTTTCTTTAAGCTAAGAATTTGAACTAGTTAAAATTGCCTAAAGTATTTAATGATAGCATGATTCATCCACTTGAGCAAAAATATTTTTCCTACAGGGGTCTTCAGCTCAAATTCATATAGCAGTTTCTTAATGGTTTTTGTGACATACTGCAGTCTGATTAACATTGTGATAATTTGCAAGACTGCAGCACACTAAAGCTAACCCATGGGCATAGGCTTAAAGGACCACATGCTTGTCTCAACAATTATCTCATAGTTCAAAATGCAAAATGGGTCAGGTTAGAAATGACCAACTGATGTTTATATCACATAGATACAATATCCATCTTTCTTACACTCTCTCAGCCCCAAAAGATCATCTCATCACTGTGGTTATCTAAATTCCAAGAAAAGACCATCAATGGAAGCTTCTCTTGAAATACAAATTACAGCTTTAGAGACACCTTTTTTTAGCATATAGAAGACAGTCCTCTTTCCCATCCCAGATTCTAGAATCCTAAGGCTTCCAGAAATCCCTATTTACTTAATACTATTGTCAGATCTAATCTACCAATTGTTCTAATTTACAAATACAGTCTTTTCAATGTTAATTGGTGCAACCCATAGAAAGAGGATCCTACCTTGGAGAAAGAGAGTTGATCTTGACCTTCTGGTCACATTGTTCTATACATCCTGAACTCTTGTACTCGGTATATGTTAGTCCTGGACAGGAAAAGTTGTCTTGCCTGCTGTTGACAGCTAAATGTCTTATTCAAAACAGTTGGGGTGTGGTGTGTGTATTTGCGCTTAAAAAAGGACAGTTTGGCTTACAATACTTTTCTAGCCCAAGAAATGCCTAGGCTCTATCTGTGTGGCAGAAGGAATGGATTACACAGTGGAAAACTCAGTTTGGCACATGCCTTGTGGTACGTAGGAACATAGTTCCTTTTCAATGCAGTCTTTCCCCAGAAATTTAGATGACCACATATCTCCTTAGCCGAAATAGCAGCCTACACCCAAATGTTTTTATTCTAATCTAAGCTTTCCTTTTAGGATTGCACACAGTAGAAGGCACTGTAGTTTGTTTGGGCCAGTCAGTCACTTAAAGGCAATTCCCCAGAAAGGCATGTTCTTCAGCTTCCATTTATGCAAGTCTTTCTATTTACACTAACTGCAAGCTCTGTTTTGGGCAGATGTGGGGGAAAGGATCAGCTGACAACTAAGGTTTCATTTCCTTCATGCAGTGGTAGAGTTGATGCCAGTATAACCACAGCATCTCCTCTTAAACAAGCTCCTTCTATGTAGCTCTACTCAGATTATTTATACTACCTAGACTTTGTCCTAAAACATATCCAGAAAAATGAAGGGAGGGTATTATTCTGACATCTTTTCAAAAACATTAAGATACTATATCACATTCTTCCATATGATTTCTGGCTCACAGCAAGTTGTAAGGACTTGTAACTTAATACAAAAGCTGACAAACAACATTTCAATACAGACAGTAACTAAGAAGCAAAGTTCATTGCATTTCTAAGCTATCTTTGGTCCCTTCTGCACTATGTCATCTTCCACTCATACAACTTAAGGAAGTGATCATAGTAGCACACTTGTTTGAATGGCTCTTGTGAGCCTGATCCAAAGGATCAGGCACAGATTTTTACTGAAGGCATTGGGTAAAAAGAGGCAGCCCAATAACACACTTTTTGTTACCCTGAGATCAACCCAGTTATTTTCCTTCAGTCAAATATTTTGTATATCTCACTGAACAAACAGAGAAACAGAAAGAGGCTATATTTGCACTCCCGACTCTTCTCTAGTATGTCTTTAATATACATTAATTCCCCTCTTCTTCTAAACTGAATACTTGGCCATATCACTTTTGTCAAAAATAACTTTGGTTGCAAAGTAAATGGCTACCAATCCAAAGCCGGTAGCCGATGCCATATAAGTGGTGACTGATTGTGTGAACTGAACCAGTGAACCCATAAGAAGGGATGGGATAACCTGGGAAAGAAGAAAAGCACTGTCCAAGATGGCCAGATCTGAACAGATCCCTCTGCTTGCTGCTGCAGTGTCTGAATCTCCCACCATCATCATGAGCGAGACTTCACATGGTGAGCTGACACAGAGAGAAGAACCGGCAACAGGGGGAGAATACAGGCTACCACCATGTCCATTCTGGTAGGTCAACTTCTGAGTAGAAATGTGGTTTTTGAGGAAACCCAGCTTCTTTTCTGATTGACCTGCATTCTCTTTACTTTTATACTTAGGCAAATATATCTGAAAGCACAAGAAAAGATGACAAGATGTTAGAAGACAATTCAGCAAAGACATAAAAACCATAGAATACGATATGAAATATATGATTAGCTGGAGCAGAGAAAAGTGAGGATGAAAGCTTTTAAGTAGAGATCAACAGAGGAAACAAAGATAGCTGTTTTCTAGAAATTAAAAATGTTGTTCAAGCTATTTCACATGAATTGAGGATTCATTAAAAAAAAAGAGCTCAAACCAGTTTGGTATTATTTACTATTTAGTTACCACTTAAGTTTATAAGTTTAAGTTTATTTACCATTTAAGTTTATATAATGTCAACCTGGTCAAAGTGCTTTATCCAACACAGAACAGTCACGAATTGATTCCAGAAAGATGATAGTCCTATAAGGACAGTACGACTCAAGGGCATGCATGAAATGCAACCGACTTACACGGCTTGTGCACTGGAAGCTTCAGACAGAGTTAGTCTTGCTGGCTCTCACAACACTGGAATGGCAGCTGTTATGAAGAAATCACTTCAGAAGAAAGAAGCAAAAAGGTAGAAGAAGCAGACATAAAGGACTGACAAAAAGCAAAGAAAAAAAGAGGAGGCTTAGGTAGGACTGTATCATCCTACAAAGGTCTACAAAGAAGATACAGTAGTCATTCAGTAGTCATGCAGTTAGATAATGGGGAACAGCTGCTTTGGACATATCCTGATTGGGATGCAAAACTGGCAAAGACAAGTAACCTAATGACAGTTTTGAATAATATTTCAGCAATAGAAGTTATGTAATTGCTTAAGAGTTTGGTCAGAACAGCCATACTGCCAGTTTTCTGAAGATTTGAATAAACATTCTAAATAAGGATCAACTTAACATGCCTCTTTGTTACCCCAATATAAACATGTTGCAAAACATTTGTAGATCTCCAGGCCATACAAACCCTGGTCAAAGAAATCCAGGAATCCTACCCAATACATAAATGCACTGGTTAGCATGAACTTAGCCTGCATGACTACTGTAAAGGCTCATGGTGGTGAAGCCATTACGACTTGGGAGTTTGCATCAGGTGTCCCAGACTTATTGATTATGGTACTGGTAATTACAGCTCTAGAAAATATAGGAGTTTGTACTATCAGAATTTCTGATGGTAATTTTCTCTTAGATTAATTGAAATTATCCACTCTTTCCTAGTTGTTTTGCTCTGCAACGTAGGTTTTAAGATTCGTGGCTAAGATACCAAGTCTACAAAAATCCATTGCTTATTAAAATGTCTATAAATGGGGAAAACAGGAGATCAAGATATTATAGTACTTTATATAGTCAACAGCTTCATATGTCAATGGGCAAGAATCAATAAAGCAGCAATCAAGTGAGGTACTGCTGACTGAATCTTTAATATACTAAGCAAATGTAGTCTTTGGCTGCTTTCAGCTGGATGGCTGGGAATATTAATAACCAAATTATTATGCAACCATTCCACCTTTTCCTTAACAGAGGAATGGTAGGAGAATCACATTTAGAAGATGACTTATGAATTCATCAGAAAAATTACCTAAGAGCCTTCTCTGGAACCATTCTTATGTGCTAGTTTCTGCTTTCATACAAGATAGCTATGGGGAAAAGTGTATATGTGCCAAACGTCATATTAAAATTATATCCATTTGTTCCATGCTCTGAGTCATTTCAGGATGTTTTTCCTACCTGTTTCTCATGATGATAAAGTGATGCAAGTGTGTATGGAAGGATCTGAAGCACTGAGAAAGGGAAGCCAGTCAAGGCAGCAGAAACAGTGACAATGACAACACTTTGAGAGAAGCACATGATGAAGGCTGTCAATGGAAATAAAGCCACACTGGCTAAGTAGACCATTCGTGTCCCAAAGTGTTTCACCATCCGATCCATGATTGTTGAGAAGAAAATGGAGATGATACACTGGAGAAAAAGGCCCAGGCTACCCATTCGAATTCCTGAGAAGAAAGATATATATAGTGAAATAAAGATGGACAGGTTAGCTAGAAAAAAGTCAAATTTCATAAAGCCAAGTTTTGTTAGCTGTCTGGACAACAATGATCTATCTGTTGTAGTACAGTTTATGAAATTAAAAAATGAATAAGAGGAAAGTATTAAATGTGTTAATATTCATATGTCAGAAGTGAAATCTGTCCTGAGGTGTCTTACACAGAGTAACATAACCCTCAAATATAGCTCAGCCTTGAACATTTTCAGAACTTTTCCCAGCTGTTAATTTGAGCAGTTAACTGAGGCCAAGATGTTAACTTGTACCTGCAAATGACTAATATTGCTCACATTTCATTTATACTGAAAATTATGTTTAAATCAGTGCCACATTTCAGTTCCTTGTGAACTTTCCTCCATGCATCTCTAAAAGATAATTATACATGGGTCACAGATCCAATATGAGGCAATTACTAAACAGTATTGTGTACACTTCATTAATAAACATTAAATATTAGTTAAACTGAAACTGAGTCACTCAGACCTTGGAACAATATACTATACTGGAACAAAAGGCAAGCCAGAGATCAAATGGCTTTAAGAGGAGACATTCAAAAAAAGCTACCGTCTGGGTAGTTTTTCATGTTAAGACAGAGATGAGAGAACAGGTCAAATACAGATTTTATCCTTTTGCAACAAGAGGTGGATCTGCACATTTGATTTAGTGCAGGACAAATATCTAAAATAATATTTTACAAATTTAATTATCAAAAGTAGTTTGCTCACAGGTCATCATACATTAATCAATGAATCAGAAAAATCAGATATTAACTACTTTAGCAATGAGGGACATATTTCCATAAAAGAATAAAATATAGGTTGATGTTATGTGCATGAATAGTAATGAGTTTCTTGCTATTGTTCCTCAAAGAAGTTCAAGGAAAAAGAAAAATTTATAACAAATGACAAAGACAGGTTTATATAAGTCTGCTCTAATTGCATCAACTATCAAACATTTTTAACGAAAATGGATTTTCTAATTACATGATTTTAAAACTTTCAATTCTGTTATCTGCTTCAAGGGTATAAGCAAAAGGACTCTTGCACAGTTCATACCTTTATCATAGTTTCTCCTGGCCTCCGTCCCAGGTTTAGCCCTGGGGATGCCTTGGTATAATCCTTCCCCAACAAAGTCTGTGTAGAACAACATGAATGTCATGAGGGCCATCCAGCTGCAGAATTCCGCCACAAAAAGCTTTTGGATTACCTTGGGAATACGACAGCACACTCCATGCAGACGTGGGGCTAAGGCACAAAGATTCCTAAAGGCCTGAACCAGATGCCTGGTCCTCAAAAAGTTCTTTGGAAGCCAAAAAGAACAGCATGCAAATGATGGGGACTTGGAAGAAGACTTTCCTGTAGGGCCTGAGCTGAGCTCTACTTGAGCTGACACTTCCTCTGTCACAAAGACAGTTGCTAAGACACAGCCAAGGAAGATGATGGTGAGGAGGCTGAAGAGGCATTCCTCCTGACCCCCTAAATAAGGAGCAAGGAAGCTACTGTCCCAGTCAATAGCTGGGAGCAAGTATCCAACACAGCCTCCCAGGCTAACCATGAAAGAGTACACAGAGAAGGCCTGTCGGCAGCTGTCAGGCTCTTTGAACAGGTCCGACAGAAGAGCTTCCAAGGGGGTGAAGCAGACCTGACCACAGAAGTCAAGAAGGCCAACGCCCAGGATAAGGAAAGCCAGCTCCAGTGCACGGGTATCCAAGGCAACAAGTCTGGCCAGACGGTGAGCATGTGGAATGATGAGAAGGCTCAGGAAAACACCTAGGCATAGGACCCAGATGAAAGGCCTTCGCCGACCATAGCTACTGTGCCAATGGTCACTGGCAGAGCCAAGCAGTGGTACAAACACTAGACCCAGAACTGGTCCAATTCCTAGAAAATAAGAAGGGGAGAGAAATGATTATTTGAGGCGAGGGGATTATATAGGGCAGTAGTTGGAAATAAAAGCTCACAAAACAAAAATTGCAACATCAGATAATCCATCTCCAGATCTCCAAATCCTAAGAGGAAAACCAGACTTTCTAAGGAGATATGAACAGCTGCTAGAGGGTCTTTGAGCATCCCCTCACCCATTTTCTAAAATGGAGTATGTGTGTGTACCCATGTGACTTCAACAGATAAGGACAAGGGTGAACAAGTTAGCAACAGAAGTCACATTCAAAGGTAAGTAAAGCCATGATACAAAAGTAGGAGAGTCATCCTATGTGACATGGAGAATAATCTTGAAATATCTTGTAAAATGCAGAGCTTCACATCCCCTAAACCTTTAAAAAATACAAAAAAATACATGAGAAACCATGCTGTCTATATTTGATAATGCAAATGTAAGAACAATGTAGGGGCATATATGGTTTGCAGGCTTTAGGTTGCCCATATCTGGATTAGATTATACCTAGTATATTGTTTAATATAAAATAACGATTACGTTATCTTTTCTTCTTACATCGTAATCCAAAATATGCCAGTCCACTTTACATACCAACATGCACAACACTATTTTTGCAGCCTGAATATTATTCAGTTGGCACCCTGCAGCCCTAAGGCCTTGATTGATGGACAGATAAACATGCACACCCACTTATCCACATACAGAATTTAAAATCTATCAAATCTAGCATGGACAGTCTTCCAGCAAAGAAGAAAAGAAGCCACCTACCCAGAACCATTGTCATAAACTTCTCTTCCACTCCTACTTCCAACAAGAGGGGTGGCACATATGTGACACCTGCAGCAAGGCAGACCTCCAGGCCAAAAGTCAAGGAGTTGATCAGCAAAAGCTGGACTCTGTGATTCTGGAACACCATGCTGAGCCAGGCCCTCTGAGCCAGGCCACCCATGCACCTCATCATCCCAGAGTTGCCTCAGCCCACAGCATGCTCCTTAGGGGGATTGAGAACAGGAGTTCAGAGTCCTGAGTTTTCTTTTGTAGCTGAATGGCAAAACATCAGTAGCCATGTTATATCCAGCAGTGAAGATCTGTTTGTTGCCCACTTGGGTCCAAGCTGAGGATGGCAAGATGAGTAGTCTTAAGTGTTTATCATGCTTCACTTTCCCTATGAGAATGGTGAAAATTAAAAATAATACATATCAGCATTGAATTTCCTTAAGTTGAGGCAGTTTCTAATAGCAATGTAACCCACGTAATAGCTCCCCTGCAAATGAATTGTTCCCCATGTTTTGCAGGGAACACACAGAGCAGCTACTCCTTAAACACCAACCCTCCCCATGATGTAGCTTAAAGCCGTAGCTTTATCATTCATAACTGAATAACAATCGTATTGTGCCTAGCTTAGGACTGAAGAAATCAAGGTTCCATGATTTCACACTGCCTTTGCATCCGTTTCTCTCTGGCCAAATACCACCCCACACGCCACCACTTGGAAACATGAAACATAAACTCAATTGGTGATTCTGTGGCTTACAGTCATACTCCCTCAATCCAACTTTCCCCTCAGGACTGTTGTTGTGGGGGAAAATAAGTGGCATTATATATGCCACCTTGAGCTCATGTACACCAGGTAGGACAGAAATCTAATTAATAATAAAAGGTGTAGTGAACACATCCATATAAATGCTACATAACCCAGAACTTGCACAACCCTTCATAAAACAATTGTGAAATGCAGCCCATGATCACCAAATGATTTCTTATCCCTGGACTTTTTAATTGCTGGTTCTTTTTTCTTGTTTAGCTATGCAAATAAAACAATTTAAACTAGCTCAGTTCCATGATTTCACCAAACAAGTTTCAGAGATGCACTTTGGGAGGATGTTAAGAGTTGTGTTTCAAATGCTTAAGTTCTGACAACTTCATAGAACTAAAATAGAACTGTTAATTTGCAGTAATTATAGCAATAACACTTTGACCTATATATTGCTTTATAGTGCTTTACAGCCCTCTCTAAGCAGTTTACAGTGTCAGCATATTGCCTCCAATAATCTGGGTCCTCATTTTAACAACTTCGGAAGGATGGAAGGATGGGTCAACCTTGAGCCTGGTGAGACTTGAACTGGTGAACTGCTGTCAGCCAGCAGTCAGCAGAGGTAGCCTGCAGTACTGCATTCTAACCACTGTGCCACTACGGCTCATATTTATGCTTGCAAGTCCTTTCTTAACTTGCCTACTTATCTATTATAAACACAGGTAGTCTTTGACTTACAACAGTTCATTTAGTGACCGTTCGAACGGTTACAATGACACTGAAAAAAGGACTTATGACCATTTTTCACACTTATCATTGCAGCACCCTCATGGTCACATGATTTACACTCAAATGCTTGACATGGTTCATATTTATGACGGTTGCAATGTCCCAGGTTCATGTGATCCCCTTGTGCAACCTTCTGACAAACAAAGTCAATGTGGAAGCCAGTGTTACCAACTGCAGTGATTCACTTAACGAACATAGCAAGAAAAGTCATAAACTGGGGCAAAACTCACTTAACAAATTTCTCCCTTAGCTAGGTAATTTTGGACTCAATTGTGGTCAAAAGTTGAGGACTACCTATATAGTCCAACAGCTGCAAATTTTATATGGTACATTAAAGGAGTATTTCAGTAAATGAACAGTAATCAAAATGACAAACGGGATTCAATGGAAATAAGTACTGAAATGAAACTCTCTCAGTGAAGGAGACATCTGAACCAGTTGTAAGTAATCAGGGTTAGATTAGGGTTAGTGTTCGGGTTGTGAAGATGCCACAAGCCCAAAAAAATGGATGAAACATGACTGTCAATATCCTAATGCATTTAGACAATTGATGGTATGGTTATAAATGCATACTTAAGAGCAACTCTTGTCACAGCTCAAAAAGAATAATGTAGCACCCTGCCAGAAAGGCTAATCGGAATGACTCCAGTGAAGAAACAATATAGTGTTTAGGTCTCTGGGTTTGGAACAAAGAAAGTGGAAGAGATAATGAAGAGTATGAAATGTACAATGTATAAAGAAAGTGGATCTTCTGAACATGTAGAAACCCAGTATAATGAACTCAAACAGCAGGCGATTCAAGGCAGATGGGAAAGCAGAGGAAAAGCTTTGCCCAGTGAACCTACATAATTTGTAACAATAGGAGATAACCAACAGGATAAATTGTTCAAAACGGGGGAGAAAATGAATTCTTGGAGGAAATGTCTAGCATAGGCATAATGACTACATACCACCTCCAAGCTGCACATGCCACTTAGGCTTTTCAGAAGCTTCTAATTAGCTATTATAGGATGGCAGCCTGGTTAAATGTTTCATCAGATTTAGTACAGCGCTTAAGCTCTAAACTCACTTGACAATTATATTCACTGGATGTGGATCCAAGTAAAAGCACATGGAATTTGCACTCATAGAAACAACAGGAATGAGACATGCAAAGATAAGAGAGAGCTGAAATGTTATCCTAGCAAATAAATATTTTGGCGAGAAACAACCTGACACAGTTGTTTTTGTAATACAACTGTTTAAATTATCATTTGCATTTGCTAAATAGAAAATCTGGGCTAGAAACTGAGAGAAAAATGCAGATTATTAAGAAGAATTAAAGATATTAACAAATGCACTGTATGAAGGAGGAAAATTTTCTACTAACATGTTATTCAGAAAAGAAGGAATAAATTCTAAGCAGCTATAGTTTAAGGGTATGAGGGAATTACCTTAGGAGACAGGAGGAAAGCCTTATCTGACATCAAATAAGAGGCAGCTACCATAGGTTGGAAGCAGGAATGGGGGCATGGAAAATGTCTCAGAAAGGACCATCCCTACTTTCTTGGATTGTAAAAGTGAGCCAGGAGAGACCCCTGCAGAACTTGCAAGATTCTGTTAATGTAATCTTACAATGAAGATTGACTGACTATTCCTGGATATACTTCTTGTTTGGGGTGGTCCGCAAGGATAACACATTGTTAAGAATGATTAAGTTCTTAATCATTGTTAAGAAGGATTAATATATTTTCTGAGGAAAAATCTGACAGTGGAGTTATTGAAGGGCAGTTAAGTAATCAATATAGTAACTTGGGCATGAAGTTACTATATTGATTACTTAACTGCCCTTCAATATCTCCACTGTCAGATTTTTCCTCAGAAAATGTATTAGCAAAGGAAAGAAGGTATATAACTCTTTGAGTTGGAATTACAAGAAATATTCCTTTGGTAAACCATAGTTTAACACCTTAACAAAACAGACCAGTAGATGGCTCTATTGCCTCCAAGACTTTGCATTACTTTTATCACAGCACTGAAAATATATTCTACCAATGTCCCCTTAACAAGATTAATATGCGATTCTCTACAATGAATTTTCCTTTTTCTTTCTTGAGAACGTATTTTTTGCTGAGATACATCCAATCATCAAAAATGGCATCATGCAGAACTTCCTCTTTTAAACAATCCTAAAATTTACAGTAAAGTCACAGTACATCTTTCCAGGTAATATTACTTAAAAAGAGGCAGGACTAAATTATTAAAGTTATTTTTAAAAATCAGGATTTTGAAACAATGAATGGGACACATTCCTGGTAAACATACTTGCAGTTTTCAAATTGTAAAATATTAATGCATGCACACACTGCCTTATCTATATATGTAAGGAGTTTTCCCTCTCATTGCATGCTTTCCACCAATAACTTAACGTTCTTATATAAATTTTGCTTATCAAAACTGGAAGTTATGTTAGATCTGCCACTATAAACAAATTATATTTTTCAGCTATCAAGAAAATTATTTATATTTAAGTAATTCACACAAATTCCATACTTCTGTAATATCTGAGATCCAAATAAATACAAAAGCTAAGTCGGGGAGGGCATTTATCTTTCATTTCATTGCCTGAAATTTATGTAGTTTAAAGGAAAGCTTGGTCAGTCTTTCCCAAAAACGCAATTATGGTGTTTAAAAAGGAGCTACTCTGCTCAAGAGTTGAGAAGTTCACGGGGCCATCATCTTCATTTTCGACATAATCCATACAGATATTCACATGCCTGACATCCTTTCCTCCCTTAAGCAATTCAACCCAAACCCATCATGGTTTTAACAAGTATGTGTACTGCATTACTTCAGCAGAAACAGACCATAAAAGATATAGAGAAAGGTGTGCAAACTATGTACTATGTACTATGTAGCTTTGCTGGCAGCTTTGCTGGCTGAGGAACTCTGGGAGTTGAAGTCCACAAGTCTTAAAGTTGCCAAGGTTGGAGACTCCTGTACTATATAGTACTGCCAAACAAAATTAGCATATGCCAGTTTGAGGAGAGAGACCACATAAAATGCCCTTTATCTCTTTATATTACACACCAGAGATATTACAATGGTTAGAATGGAAAAATGCTCATACTGCTGTCTTCTAAGAGGAAAGGGGAAATGGAAAAGATAAAATGTGAACAGATATTGAAAAAACATCTCCAGATGAACAAATTTTCCCTGGCTTTAAATATAGGCTTGTTATATTAGCAAAATAATAATAATAATAATAATAATAATAATAATAATAATAATAATAATAATAATTCTGAGTTATTGAAAGAATCATATTTGGCAAGGAAACAGCTACATTGGGAAAACTAAAGTCAACAACTACATGCCACTTTTTTCACATTTAGTTTTCTGAACAACAGACATTCTTCCATTTCCAAACTGATACATTGAAAGTAAGTATTATATCAGTATAACCTAAATAATTGAACAGAACTTTGCTTGCATACTCACAGAGCAAAGTAAGATATAAACAATTACAATAGGTTTTAAATTCCAGGAGAATCATATAGGACTGATGAAAGTATCATTATGAAGATTATGTACAAAAGTAAGAAGTTTGTGTGTCATGCCTCGAGACGTCTGTTTTTCCATTACTTTTAATCTACTATCTTAATCACAGTATTTAACTTTCTGGTTTGAACTTTGGTTACATTCATCCATATGGAGGAGGAGTGAATTGGAACATATTTACTGTACACATTAATTTCTACACTGATAATACCTATAAAATTGCTATTCAACTGCTAGAAGAATTATTTAGCCACTAGGCTAATGACAAACTAATAGACCATTTAAAAACAGGTTAGAGTAAAACCTTCCTTGGGATATAAACCTGCCCTAAAGCCATAAAACTCAAATAAGTGCTCTTGATCCATTTGTAAATAATAATGAAACCAATTTATTTAGACACAAAGCTGTAGCACAGGGTTCTACCATAGCACCAGTCAGCAGAATTAGATGACACAATGCTAAAATCTTCTGTACTCTGTGGGGCAAAATTAGATTAACTTCTTGGCCCTTAAAAATGGCAATTTAGCTTTCATGCAAGACATTAAGCAAATCAAAATCTTGGATTCTTCTTTCACTTCTGCGCAAACCTAAATTCATGCCCTGTATTAGTACATTTCAGAAGCAAGGAGCTGTTCAGCAAAACTTAAAGCAATTCCTGGCTAATCTCTTCCCTTCCCTCCCTTTCTTTCTGTGGTAGTTGATGAAAGGTGTTATTTCCAGTAAGTTTCTATAATTGCAGCTTTCATTCAGTAATCTGGAAGGGTGAGAGAGAAAACAAAACTATTCTGGGAAGCAAAGAGGAGAAAACAGTATAAATTTAAACTGTCCTTCACCAGCCATCCAAAACATCTGCAGAATCTCCACTTATTCCAAATGCTAAACTCAACTCACCTGATTATTTGCTAAAGCTGTAAGCCAACAGGCTAAGAAGTTCAAGTATGCTGGTTTCATATCCCTTTCTTCTGAAAGACAAAGCTTTTTCAGCAGAGTAAGCTTGGACCGGCATTGGGAGTGCACCAGAGAGAGGTGGGGCCAAGATCCACCCCTCTGCTGTCATAGCCTATTGGTTTGGGAGCCCTCCCTGCTGCTTTTTACCTTTCCCTTTTTCCTTCCCCCCTCCCAAGTATCTGCACTGCAAAACTATCGTATATTTTACAGTGAGTGGAGAGTTCCAGTTATAATGCACAACCCGCTCTTTTGTCTGGACTCTGGAAGAAAGGCAAAAATAACACAAAGCAGCAAATACACAATCCTTTAAAAAAAAACTTCAGAAGAACTCAGCTTCTCAATTTCTAGGAAGACATGACTATTGCACTGTTATCAGTAGGATGGCTGTTACACTCTCATTTCTGCCTATTGTAGAACAACACTTCTACTCTAAGACATCATGTTAGTAATGGACATCCTAAAAGGGTACAAAAGCAGAGGAGAAGGTGGAGAGGGGAGAGAGAAGAGATGACTGGGAACAGCTGGGAACTCTGCCCTGAATCCATTTTCAAAAGTGATTATGCAGCTGAATAGTGCTGCCTCCACAACAGGGGAGTCGTCTGTACTCTACTGGGCCTCTCTGAAGAGACACAGTAGCGTCCACAGAAAGTTGGCATGGAATAAAAGCTATTGTTGGAAAGGAACTCTGTTATGTATGCAGGTTTAAAGTCATTGGTTTAGTTTGAACTGTTCTTGTAAAATGTAAGAAATGATTGGTTTAAAAAGTGCGGGAAAACCCTGCACTCTGATTGGCTGGCAACTGTGGCTGCTGGCTATAAGTAGCAGCCGCAGCCCAGCAAAAGTGGGTTCGTTCTGAGCTGTAGTCACTAATAAACAAAGAGCTTGAAGCACTCCATGTCTGTCTCTTCATGCAAACTTAACACTGGCAACGAAGGTGGGATCTCCCTGAAGAAGAAGACAACGCGGAACAGAAGGAGAGCGAGATGGCTGCGCTGAACACCCCCAGCCCGCTCGATCCGACGGCAGAAGACTGGGAGACGTATGCAGATCATTTCCAAATGTATCTGGAAGGAAATGATCTTGCTGACATTTCCGAGAAGCGGAAGAGGGCGGTCTTTCTCACGCACTGCAGTCCAGCAGTTTTCAAGATGGTGAAGGCATTGGCGGGAGCTGCAGACGGAAGGTAATGGAATGGCCTGACTTAGAAAAGTTGTTAAGAGCCCATTACACGCCACAAGTATCATGCCTCATTAAGAGACACGAGTTTTACCATCGGGATCAAGGGGAAAGCTTAAAACGTAACGACTTCATGGCAAGTTTAAGAGACATTGGGGTGCATGTGAATTTAACAATTTAGAAGAGGCCATGCGCGATCGATTTGTTCTGGGCCTTAAAGACAAGGTGCTTCAGAGCAAGTTATTACTAAAACCTAAGATCACGCTGAAGGAAGCAACAGAAGAGGCCTCTTCAGCAGAAGCTACCAAGTCCTCAGCAGCGCCATGAAGAAAATCAACAAGGCCACAAGCCATCCTGATGTGGAAAAGTCCACAACAACTCATTGTGAGCAAATAGATTCTGAGTCAGACTGTAGTGAGGTGGAGGAAGGAATTTATAGACTCAGAATGGAGTGGAAAAAGAAAGACCTGGGAAGAAAGAGGCAAGATTTCTACTGCAGAGGTTGTGGGGAAGCCACCCCGCACTGAATGCAAGTTCCTAGATACCATCTGCCTCCGTTGTGAAAAAAGAGGACACCTAGCAAGAGTCTGCAAATCATCCAGAACTCCACCCAACAGAAGGAAATTTCCTGACAAAGAATTCAAGCCCAACAACCTCAGTGAGAAAATGGGGCAGCACAGAAGCAAAGGGAAGAATGAAACTCATCAGAAAGTAACTATTGGTCATTCTTCTTCTATCAATAACAGAAAAGTGCATGTCAAGGTACTAATTGAAGGAAGGCCTTGCCAAATGGAAGTGGACTCAGGCTCATATTTATCTATGGTGTCATGGGACACTATTCACAGACTACTCCCAAACATTCAGAAGAAACATTTCCAGAAGCAAGCACTGACTCTTAAAGACTACCAAGGGAACAAGATTCCAGTAGTTGGAACAAGAGAATTCAACATGAAGTTCAAAGGCCACACCAAACACTTGCCCCTGACCATCGTGGACAAGGATCGCCCAAGCTTGCTGGGACTTGAGTGGTTCAATCCACTAGGCATCGAGGTGACTGGCATCAATCACGTGAGCAACACTGAATGGGAGGAGGCCTTGAAGTCTGAGTTTCCAGAGGTCTTCAGTGAAGGATTGGGCAAGTATATGGGGACCCCTATCACTTTCAATCTAGATCCCAAGGTGCCACCAATTCGCTTAAAGCCCAGAAAGGTCCCATTTGCCTTAAAGGAAAAAATTGATGCACAATTAGATAAACTAATAGCTCAAGGAGTTTTAGAGCCCACTGACCACTCCAGGTGGGAGACACCCATAGTCACACCAGTCAAGACTGATGGGTCAGTGAGAATCTGTGGAGACTATAAGGGGACACTGAACCATGCGCTTCAACAGAGCACATATCCAGTTCCAGTGGTGCATCATTTACTACATTCACTTGGCAGGGGTACAGTCTTTGCCAAATTGGATCTGGCCCAGGCATATCAACAATTAACAGTTGATGATGCCACTGCAGAGGCCCAAACCATTGTGACTCATAGAGGTGCTTTCAAATGTAAAAGGTTAGAGTTTGGAGTAAGCGTGGCACCAGGCATCTTCCAAAGCCTTATGGAAAGGATGCTCCAAGGACTGCCAGGGGTAGTACCTTACTTTGATGATGTGTTAATCTCTGCTGAAAATGACACTCAGTTACAAGAGAGACTCAGAGAAGTCCTTACCAGATTCAAAAAAGCGGGGTTAAAAGTCAAGGAAGAAAAATGCACTCTTAGAACAGATAAAGTGGAATTCTTGGGTTACATGATTGATAAACATGGCATCCACCCCACAGAGGCCAAAGTTCAGGCAATCAAAGAAGCTCCCAGGCCAAAATGCAAAACAGTTTTGCAAGCATTCTTGGGACTCATTAACTTCTATCATATGTTTCTACCTCAGAAGGCAACCATTGCAGAACCCCTACACAGATTACTGGACAAAAAGTCTGCATGGGTCTGAGGCAGAAAGGAACAAACTGCATTTAACAATGTTAAGAGACAAATCACGTCTGATTCTGTACTGATACAGTTCTCTGAGAACTTGCCTGTTGTACTGACTTGTGATGCATCCCCTTTTGGAGTGGGAGGGTGTTGAGCAACATGCTTCCCAGCGGAAGGGAAGCCCCTATTGCATTTTACTCTCACACTTTGACTAAAGCAGAGAGAAACTACAGCCAACTGGACAAGGAAGCTTTGGCAATTGTAGCAGCTGTCAAGAAATTCCATGAGTATCTATATAGGAGAACATTTACTGTTGTCACAGATCACAAACCTGCATTGTGGCAGGGGACAAACGAACGCCCACGATCCTGTCACCAAGAATGCTGAGATGGAATGGAATAAAAGCTATTGTTGGAAAGGAACTCTGTTATGTATGCAGGTTTAAAGTCATTGGTTTAGTTTGAACTGTTCTTGTAAAATGTAAGAAATGATTGGTTTAAAAAGTGCGGGAAAACCCTGCACTCTGATTGGCTGGCAACTGCGGCTGCTGGCTATAAGTAGCAGCCACAGCCCAGCCAAAGTGGGTTCGTTCTGAGCTGTAGTCACTAATAAACAAAGAGCTTGAAGCACTCCGCGTCTGTCTCTTCATGCAAACTTAACAAACTCTATTTCTTTGCAAGTTGCTCTTCAGAACTATGTCATTCTACAGTGCTCATCAGCTTGAAGCTGCACAAGTAGAAAGCTGTCAGCTTGTATTTCCTCTATTTCCATATTGGGAAATCCATTTGCTGCATTTCACATGTGATCTGAATCCATTAAGACAACAGTAGAAATGAAGATTCGTCAAAGGAGAAACTCAGGTTACAATAGACCAAGAATACCCGAGTTGTTCTGGGCTCATCTCCTGTTACTGCAGCTTCAATCAATCTGGGTATTAGAGAGAAATAATAAGGGGAGCACCAAATGTCTTTTTCCAAAATAGTGGCAAAAGTTAGCAAAACACCAAATGTCATTTTGATCTAATAAATGAATTGTGTGATAATGCAGCCTTCATGTTTTTATTGTTTGTGGTGTAGTAATGCAAAAGAAATCAGCAAATATGGGACATTATCAAGCAGAGGCTGATTACAGCTTGCTTTTTTTATAAGAGTCCTCTAGTATACTAGCAGTTTAAAAGACAAAACTTCTTTGCAGTATAGTTTGTATTTCTAATTAAAAATTGAAAGCTGCATTTCAGGTTGATGAAGACTTTTCATTCATGATCAACATGTTTTACTAACCTAACCTAAAAAGCCACAGCCTACAACTTGAAGGTAATTATGCATAGAGTTGGGAACATGCTGATCCTAATCAATAGGGCACTGCACTAAATATTGTGCTCTTCAATTGATTCATACGTAAACACACATATGCAAACACTCAAATGCCTACACTTCAACGTTTATTTCTGAATCACTGAATGTCATTTTGTATTTAGCACCATAAATAGATACTATAGATAAAGCATTTATTCTATTCAGATGTATGGAGTGTACATTGTTTATGTCTCAGTCATCTGGAGGAAATGTGGATCAAGTGGAAAGAAGAGGGGGAAGTTATCACCCATAATTCAGAGCTTACAATTTTGCAGGTGCCTGTTAGGCTACTAACAACAGTCTCAGCAGAGAGCAGGCAGGCATTTAAACCACTAATCTCCCTCACAACACACTTGCCAAGAGACTAGATCTGCTAGGCATACAGCCAAATTAGATGCTACAGTGGAAACGTCCAGGACAGATAACTGCAGTTGTAGCCCACCATGCTGAAAATAAAACTTTGGTCATGATGAGAGTTTTAACAGAATTGCTTTGTTTATTATACCTTGACAGATGCCAGTATGCATATCTTACTAAAATTAAAATGATTTGTCTATTTTGCCTATGAACTGTATTTTTAATCTATTTTTATTTTATTCAAAAGAACTTAAAATACAAAACTCCAAAATATTTTTTAAAGAAACAAACAAAAAATTGCACAAACCAGACAAGACACTAACCTATTATCGCCTCCCCCAGCTGAATACTGTTTAATATATTACAACAATATTACTTTCCCACCCCTTGCAAAACAGGCCCCCAAAATTTCAAAGTACTAATTATATTTGCAAGTTATTAATCTGTCATCTATATACTATATTAATGACAAAATAGTTAACAGAAATAAATGATAATAAAAAAGACAAGATTAAAATTTCAAAACCCTGTGTCAAACAAGCTGTTTATAATCAACTCATAGAAAATTTATCAGGGCTTCTTATTTATCCCAAATTATTCTAATAGTTAACACTGATTTGTCCTGGATAAATATCTACATCTGTGTCTTAATACCATCTCTTTATCAATCGTTGTCTAGTTAAAATATACTAAGTCTAATCTCCAAAGTAGGTCTATCTTCCTAAAAATCTCCAGAGGAAATTGTTTGCCAGATATGTGTGACAATTCCATTCCCCAATCTCCTTCTATCCTCTTAAGGAAACCAATTTATCACTTATCCACTCAGTCAGTTTTCTGCTGCTGTAAAGGAATGCAGGCTTGAACTTCAAGGAGGCGTATGCAATTGACTTACTTAGTTCTAAGTCTGTAAAGTCCGTATTTCTTTCCAGTGAATCTGCTACGTTCAGATCACATTCTTTCTGTGAATCTGATTTATCTACAGTTGCATGCATCTGAATATTTTCCACAGCCAATATCATTTTACCAAACTTTAAAAGCTTTCAACTAGGGACTTTTTGGTCTTTTTTAGATGCTAGACACTTTTCCTTGTCTGTAATCTGATACATTGTTGCTTTGTGTAACCTAGCAATGGTAGATAAGGGAATTTTTCAAAGTCACTAAATAAGAAACGTCGAAATAATATCCCTCAGAAAATAGAGAAGCAAGGAAGATATTTTAATCCAAAATTTTTAAAAAATATTTAAAAAATAAGCTCAAAACTTTTTGCAAATTAATAAAATATAAAATCCTTGTAGTGAATGTCCAAGAAAAATGTAAATCAAGTAAAAGTACTTTCACTACCTAGGAATACGCCATGATTTCCTTACAGAAAAATGAAAGTTATTCAAAACAAGAAAATAGATCAAAGGAGAGAGACCCCCAAAAAAAAAAACAGATGGAGTCCAGCAGAGGAGTATAATAAATCAGCATTCAAGCAGCTGGTCAACTTTTAAAGATAAGAAGCAAAGAAAAACAAAAGCTTTAAAAAATGAAGTTAAAACCCAAGCATTCTTAAGAAAATGAACTGCTGAGAAGAAAGATGGATGCCCAGTGACTTTCTGACCCCTCCCACAGGCAACTGTAATCTTCAAGATTCCTCTTCAAGGTCCATGGACAACAAAAGCTGTCTTGGGGCATTTCTACATTCTTCCATTCAAATTTAGGAAGCAGCACTGCCAAAGAATCAGCTTTGGCAGCAAAATCAGCAGATTCTCGGCAGGAGAAAGAAAAGTTCCTACTGTTCAGCAGCCATCTTGGAACAGAAGTAATGAACAGTATTAGAAATACTAGAACTTGAAGATTACGCAAAGTATATGACTGTATAAAGTGTCTGAAAGCCAGCAAAAAAGATATATTCCTAGATATTAAGGAGCCTTTAGCAACAGGCCATGCTCAGTAATACAGCATGCACTTTGCATGCAGAAGCTGTATGTTTTGTTTGAAAATCTTGGAAGAGCCACTGCCAGTCTATACAGACACTGCAGAAATATGCAGACAAATGATTCAAGACAGCATCCAACTTCCATATATTCTATGTACTTCACACAAGTTTGCCGCTATATAATGTAGCTTTAGGCCAAGTGTAGGCAGAACTTCATCTCATATCTGTATCTGATCTAAACATTTGGGAAAGCAAAGTAAGTGATAACATTTTTCCCCCTGGCCAGACCACACTGCTTATGAAGTCGTCACCAATTCTTTTTCAATTATTCAAAGCATTTAAGGAACTCACACATCACGTCATGCATATATGGAGAGGAGAACAGTATTAGTTCTTATCTCCCTACCCAAATTACATGCATTCACCTGACTGGCCTATAACCTCTTCAAATCCAAACCTGAACAAGTCACTTTGTGTGTGTAGTGTCTTACCACATTTAGGTCTTATTACTATTTAAGCTGCATATTCTTGTTTTTCACACAATTCTGTTCAACTAGATAAATTAACGTATAATAGAGGCAACCACAGATTCAGCAAATAGATGCATAGAGTTTATATGTGCATAAGGACAGTGTAGTTCAATGTATATGCAAATCTTCTGGGCATAGATTTTGTCACTACCTTGTCCACAGCTTCTAACACAGTATATATTAACTAAATAAACAAATGCTAATGCTAACAATGCTAGTCTCAATACTCAAGTTCTCTGATAGGTCAAGTGTTAATGGATATATTTTGTGAATGAATCACTTTTATCATTGTTCTAAAAGAAACTAAGATTTCCATTCAAAATACTAGATGTTATCTTTCTAATTCTAATACATTCCCTCCCCACAACCTACGGATTATGAATCTCCTGCAAATCTGCTTTTGAACCTTAAGATTCACATTTAAAAAAATCCTGAATGAAATGCAGTCAATAGAGTCTGGCACAGGATCAATTGGACTTTGCTTTATTCTTCCCCTGGGAGACAGTCTGAAGATTATTTTTTGAATACATTATAAGCCCTACCTGATGATCAGAGAACAACATTTGTCCAAGAAACCAGGAAACAAAACTCCTTTACCTGAAAATCAGGTAAGCAGGCCAGGCCTCAGCATGATTTAAAGGGAAAAGCCAGACAAAGGGAAGGCAAACTTAAAGCACAATTTAGAAGGATGGCAACTGGTACAACAACATATATTTAACATTCCTGCAGCTTCTGCACAAATATGTTCCAATGGTCTTAAAACCTTGAGGACTGTATCAAAGCATAACAACTCAACACCCATCTGATTTTTTTAAATATCTAAACATGTTTTAAAAAATTATATATGAATGATTGCTGGGCAAAAATAAAATCAATAAAAATCAGAAAACCTTCCAGTAGAAATTATTCAGCACCAATGTATAATATTAATAAACTATAGTACCTGCAGTATTCAACAATACAGAACTATATGATACACATTATTATCTTTCATCACACAGTCAGTCAGCTGTTCAGACTGGATTTGGCACTTTTACCCACCTATTGAGTCCTTCCAAAGGACCTGGGGTATTATTATATTTTATCCTGCCCAGATGAAGTAAAATATAATGGCGAACATTCCTAATCCTCTTGCCTCCTCTTTTGGCCACAACTGTGTGAGGTTGGTTGGGCTGGGAGATAAGGTTTTCATGCCTAAAATAGGCATAGAATTCACTGTAATGAGAATGGGCACACTTAATTATATTGTTTTTCCACTTTTAAAACTTTTTAAATCACTCTTAGAAACAATACTGTAGGACAAAGTGGCAGAATTTATTATCTTCCCTCTAGATGCAAATATAGAGTTTTTAACTTGCCAAACTAGCAACTTCATCCACACAAGAGATGTACGAGGTGGATGGTCAAGCCCAAAGTTCTCAGAAGGACAAAGTTGTTTTAGAAGACACTAGAAATAGGTATCCACAAAGAAGGATGGAACTCATATCTTAGTCATTGGGAGCTGACTCTTTGGGGGTCATTTGAAAATCTGAGTGCACAGATTGTATTGAAGGAGAGTACGTTTCACAGCACAATTACTGTATAAGCAAAGTCTCCTGAAAAGGAAATTTGATTGCTTTAATGAAGCTTAGACCCAGTTAGGGAGATATACGGTAGAAATATAACTTAGAATAGGAAAGAGGAACATTAGATCTCATGGCCTGGCCTGGAAAGTAAACACTTAGCAGAGAGGAACTGGGAGATGCTTATTCATAATGTTAAAATATATTTTAAAAAAGTTAACCTATTGTAAAATACCGTATGCATTTATCCTCCGAGAAAAAGACTCAGAGACCTTGGCCTTCCAAGAAGAGAGAAGAGAAGAATTGGGAAGTGTCCTCCAAACTGAATGAAAGGGGAACAGAACAGTTATAAACTTCCTCCCTAATCTGAGAGGACAAGGGAAAGTCCCTCATCCTTCTCTGACCCATCCCCTCTCCATAGTTCTTAAATACAGTATGTGCTCAGAGTAAGGAAGATAGAAGCATGGTTGTAATTTATTTAATTTCAGCTCCTTGAGTTTGTTCCTGGTTTAGTAAACTGAGGCCTCTGTTATCTTACTGGCTCTTCATCAGAGCAAGGCTAATAATATGTTGCAAAAACCCTTTTTATCCAAGGAATGCACAAATATTGCCTTGATCTAACAGCTTCTGTAAGTGCAAAAGAAAACTCACAATGAAGGAAATTCCCTTTTTGTTTAAGATTCATGAAATGACATTCAATTGCTGATTTTCAGTTCATTGGAAATTTAAATAAGGCTGCAATTACACACTCATTTACTGAAGAATGTTCTACTGAATAAATATAAAAAGTTACTTCTGAGTAAGTGTTCAGAGAATTGTTGCATAAGTCTGTTGTCTCTGTCAGTCATTGTTAACAAAATATTCCAGTTGTTTTGTCCCTACAGCAAAAAAATAATAAATTTCTAACTATACAATTGTGCTTCAGTTTTGTTTCCCAACAACCTACATTAACCAGAAAAAAATGAGTTGGAGAATGCCAGTAAAGTTATTCAGAATGGAAATCTATTTCAAAACAAGACCTTCAAATAAAAGTGTGAGAAGGAAAAGCTAAATATTTACTGGTCTGTTTGAGACTACTCCACTTAGGGAGTGGAAGTAGAGAAGTGCATTCTTATATCAACAGAACTGCCAGATTTGGGCTGGAAATTCTGGGCACCCATTAGGTGGCAGCAAATGGATAGAGAACTCTCTTTGTTGCCATCTAGTGGAAATTAATTGTTTGCAGTCCAACTTTGGCAACCCTACCAGCATTAACCTTTCCTCAATCTAAGGCCTACACATACATTGTATTACAATTTGCATACTTTCCAACCAAACTGGATCATGCCTGCTTTTATCACCCTATTAGACCAACCAATGACTAGATGAAAATTATAGTTCAACAGAAGCCTGCTGGGTAACTTTGGTATAGTTACTCTCAGCCCTAGGAAGAAGCCAGTGGCAAACTACTGTTCTTCCAAAAATACTGCCAAGAAGGCTGCAGGGAGTTCTCCAGGCAGTGGCCAGAAGTCAAGATTGACTTGGAGACACACATTTCTCCCCAAGAAAGTTCAATACTGCTTTTTGGAAAGCTATTTTAACACCCTGAGGCTTTCATTTATGTTTTATTGAGGTTTTTTCCTGTACTACTTCTCTGTGTGCACCGTCAAAGACAGCTGTTGCAATTTAACAACAGAATCAATTTGCCTAGCATAAAAAGGAGTGTAAATAATAAAAGGAGAGGCAGATGTTTCAGAATGGCTTGCTCATTAGGCCACCATGTCTACAAATCCATTTCACATCTGTTCTAGCTAAACTACAGAGCAGAACCATACCAGAACATACACAGACTGCATGTATATGACCCTGAAATAAAGATTTCAGATATCATTCATTAATCATTCCAAAACTAGTACCCTCCTGATATGTTGGACTACAGTACCCAGAAATCTTAACCAGCATGTTGAGGGCTGGAGGACACCAAGTTGGTGATTGCTATATGACTACAAAATTCACCAGATGACCATGAGCAAGTCTTCATCTAAAGCTTACACCAGAGGGGATACAAGACAGATATCTCCACACAGGCAGCTACACTTTTAAATAATTTCTGTGCAGTTGTTGAATTGCAAGAATGAATTGTTGTCACACTACCTTTGTTCTGTTTCCCAGATTCCAAGCAAAACAATATAGGCAATCCCTAGGTTATGAATGAGATCTGTTTCTAGGTGTTCTTTGAATTGAATTTGTAGGGAATCAGAAGTTATTTAGTGTTAGTCAAATGCCTGTCTTAATATATAGTACAGGTAGTCCTCAACTTACCTCTGGTCGTTTAATGACAGTTTGAAGTTATGATGGCTTCAAGGGTGCTTCACGGCACATAAGCATTTCCAGCCATTGTAAAGCATCATGATTCTCCAGTCACAGGATGGCGACCTGAATGCTTGGCAACCTGATAAGACTTATGACTATGACCATGTGATCACCATCTGTAATCTCCAGAAAGTCAATGGGGAAGCTGGCAGGGAAGGTTGCAAGCTATTGCCGGCTGCCACAAGGACTCCCTGTCATCTCTGGCGGTTGGCTGAAAGAGCTGCCCACTGGGGGAATCTCGGTTCCATGTGGAGCTGAGATTTCCCCATGCCAGAGTTGAGATTTCCACTATCGCCACCACCCTAACAAAGCATTTCCCCTTCCCTCCATCCACTGGAGGAAAAATCCTTCTAAAAATGTCAAGATTTAATGGCTTCTCCTCCACATGTATAGTTCTTGCACTTAATCCTACAAATCCATGCTCCATGGTCAATACATACAACATAGCAGTGCTAGCTGTGACTTCTACTGTAACTGAAGGCTCTACAGCATTAGTAGTTTATGGCTTGAAAGATCTTTATTCAAATCACTAATCAGACATATTAAATTTGGACTGTCAACATCCCCAGTGAGTAAGAGAAAGCTGCCTTTTAGAAATAAAGGTGGGACCTCCCTCAGTTTGCTTTCAAATGGGCCAGGATTAAGGATTGCCCCTCTGCCAGTCAGCCTCCTCCTCTGGTGTGATACAGAAGAATAAAAATGGAAATCAAACCAAGTGAGAAAAACCTAAAGCCATCCCAAAGGTGCCCCCCTCCCTTTAACCTCTTGGCCATGGTAGCAGGCAAGGATTAAACCCTCATCACATGACCCGGCCGATTGCATTTATATGTTGGGATGTAAAACCCGCCCTGCTGAGCAGCCTTTTCTCTGCCTGAGGCAGGGAAAGCAGGGTGGGGGTAGGGGCTTCTGCTAAGTGTCTCGCCCAACAGACACACAAAGGGGATTAGCCAAGAGCCTCTCAGCCCTGCAGAGTAATCCATCAAATTATCCCCTTGTTGGTGCTGCGTCCTCTTGGGGAGGGAGCAAGGCTCTAAAGGCTTTTGAAGACGCTGAAATTACCCTTGAGCCTGAAACAGTTGTGTCCCCCCCCAGCTGCTTCTAGTCGAGCCCTACAATGCGACAGTTGTAAACAGAAGACAACTATTTGGAAGAGAAAAGAGAGGGAGCTCTATGAGGGGAAAGAGGAAAGGCAGCCAGTGTTAAAAAGGGCAGCGGCCTCTCCCATGTGTCAAAACCCAACAGGTGGCCTAGCCAGCTCTCTGGTAACAGAAACAACAGCAGTCAGGAGAAGTATCTGACAATACAAGCCAAACTCCTCCCAGCCCACCCCTTCTCCATTTAGGGAAGGAATCCCCACTTCTAAGAATTTAAGTATTGTCTAGCAGTGCTCCAGGCATTTCCCTTTCTTCCAAGCCATTTGGGGGCTTTGGGTTTAATCACTTTTCCTCTTAGTACACATGGAAGAGATCCAGAATTCAGCTAGGCTTCTCCTTGTGCTCGGCTACATTTGACTATCTGCCTGCATTCTTGAAGAATGTGAAGCGAGTATTGGCCTGGTCCAGAAATGCCATTTCTGAAGATGCCATTTCACAAGTACCTCATTCAAACAAGGGCTGGAAAGTTATTGGAGGGTAAGTGGCATAAGAAAATCGAGCTTTGATTTTTATTAAATGATGGTGACAAAATATATTTGTAACTTCTAAGTGGCATTAATATTCCCAGATCTTATGATAAGGATCAAGAGTACAAAATTGCTACCCTGTTTCCCCAAAAATATGATCTACCCTGAAAGTAAGTCCTTGCTTGATTTTTACACGTGCACCCAATATAAGCCCAACCCCCAAAATAAACCCTAATTAAGATCCCGCCCACTTGAGTGCATGGGTAAAAATAAAGCTAGGGTGGGGATAGGGGGTGGAGTTGCCCTACTACTTACTTTTGGACAGTTGTAGCCAGGCCTTGCATACCCTGACACCTGCCTTGCCGGCTCATTTCTTCGATCCGGAGCTCTGTTATCGGCTGCAGAGGCCTTCAAGAAAGCCTTGCCAGCCGCAGAAGAAGTTCCTGAAGGCCTCTCACAGCAAAAAAGAAGGCTGGGGGCGACACACGCAAGTGAGGTTAGTCAGTGGATGACATCCCCCCAAAATAAGACCTGGTGCCTTTTTTGGTGGCAAAAAAAATATAAGACAGGGCCTTATTTTGGGGGAAACAAGGTACAAGACCATGCATGGTCTGTTCCCTGACTTTGGCTGATCATTTCCTCAGCAGAAGCCTTCATCCTTATTTAACATCTTCTGTCAAATAATCACTTTCAGGTCAAGATAGTTTGAACTCACTTTAAAATCTGGATGCAGTTTCAAGTTTAAAGCACTTAACTTTATTTTAAGATATTCTTCCAATAAGCAGCGAGGGAAATGCTCATATCCTTTAATCCAACTGTCTGGCAAAGGAAAAGGTCAGTTGCACATCATATACAAAGTGACAAGAGACACACATGATCTGCACCTCGCTGGATTGAAATTGCAGAGAGTTTTAGTTTTTTGCCATTTTTATCTAGAACTGGACCCCTTCACATGCAACTCTGCCTTCAAGCTCCAACAGATTATAACTTGTATGTGCATCTGAAAACTTCTGTCCTCACTGCCATCCTATGAAGTAGGATTCATTTCAAGCCATTTAGTCAGAGTCGTTTGATCATTCACACAAGGTACAACTTCCCTTTTCCATGTAATTATAGGCAAAAAATGTATTTTCCTTTCTTTGCTATCCATATTATCCCCACCTCCATTTCATTTTCCTTGGTGGTGCAGGCTGTTAATAGCCTAGCACTTAGTTCCAGCTGTCTACAATTACTGTAGGCTCAAATCTCACCAGGCTCAAGGTTGACTCAGCCTTCCATCCTCTCGGGGTAGGTAAATTGAGGACCCAAGATTGTTGGGGGCAATAAGCTGACTTTCTAAAAATGCCGCTTAGTAATAAGCAGGCATATACAATGGAATGAAGGCTATTGCTGAGCGCATTGGGTTGTATCCAAAATTGTAAGCTGCCCTGAGTCTCCGGAGAAGGAGGGATATAAATATGAATAATAATAATAATAATAATAATAATAATAATAATAATAATAACCACTCTTTTGAAATGGCTGACTGTTTGAGAGAATGGCAGAAGTTTTTTTAAAAAAATTCCAAATTATACTACTTTTTGAATTCACTTTTAATATTATATCTCTTACACACACTGGCACTTTTAGTCTCTTGAATCCAGCATACTGAATTTAAGTCTTTTTTTATCTCCTTTCTTCAGAGTTCCTCCAAAGTCACATTTGCTGCAAAGTTGTAGAATACAATTCAAAGCCACAAAGTCATGAATTTGGGGGTGGAGAGATCATCTGGACTGCTAGATTTCACATTTAGAAAGTAAAAGGCAGATTATTTGAAAAGTTTTCATTCACACACACACACACACACACACACACACAATTCACAGCTTAGCCCTGAACAGAAACAAATACTTTGCCAGTTTAACATCACTCCATGACATCAAGAATCCCAAAAATGCAAAGGTCAGGCTGAAAACAGCAGCAGCTAACTTTGCTCCCACTTTTGTGACAGTGCCTGGTCATGCTGTCAAAAACAATTATTTACATTTTCCATTTTGCCTTTTTCTTCCAGCCACCATGATATAAGGATTTTTGGGCCAGATGTAGGGGGAGAACTACCAGCTGATACAAGACACATTGCAGACTGAATCCTGAGGTCTCTAATTGGAAAGAAGCCTAATGAACATAAAGAAGGATCCTATAGAACCTCTATATGTAAACATCACTAAACATAAAATGAAATGGTGGGTTTAAAACAAATCACGCTTGCACATAGAATCTAACACATTATATTGGATTCAGATCCAACATAAGCTAACCTTAGTAAGACCACACCTAGAGTACTGCATCCATTTTTGGTCACCACATTATAAAAAGATGTTGAGACTCTAAAAAGTACAGAGAAGAGCAACCAGGATGATTAGGGGACTGGAGACTAAAACATATGAAGAATGGTCACAGGAACTGGGCATGGCTAGTCTAGTGAAGAGAAGGACTAGGGGAGACACGATAGCAGTCTTCCAATATTTGCGGGACTGCCACAGAAAGGGGATAATCTATTTTCTAAAGTGCCTGTAGGCCAGACAAGTAATAATGGATGGAAACTGAATAAGGAGAGATTTAACCTGGAAATAAGGAGAAACTTTCTGACAGTGAGAACAATCAACCAATGGAACAGCTTGCCTTCAGAGGTTGTGGGAGTGCCATCACTTGAGATCTTCAAGAAGAGATTGGACTGCCATTTGTCAGAAATGGTGTAGGGTCTTCTGCTTGGGTGGGGGGTTGGACTAGATGACCTATAAGGTCCCTTCCAACTCTGATTATCTGTTATCTGTTATCAAACAAACCACCTTATCGACTCGTAAACGTGTGAAACCCAAATAAGTTCTTTCAGGCAAAAATATAAACAATCCACTGGCTAATCCAGTGCAAAAACTAGTTAATTTTTTAAATGGGAAGATAATTTGTTGCCAATAGAGAGGCCTTATTTGGTATAGAACAGTACCGTAGTGATAGGAGAAAACCACATTACTCCAAATCTCAGCCACAAGAAGCTTTGAAAAAATTATGATAGCAAATTCTTAAGCTTTATTACATTTTTTGACTGAAGTTGAAAAGCATAACCTTGTGCTCTTCTGTGAGGAATAGGTTTTGAGTTCCAGACATACTAATGGCCCCTTTTGTAATCACATGGTAAGTAACGCATTTTTGCCTGTGGCAGTTTTGAGGCCTGCAATTCCAGCTATTTATAATCATGCCAGCTATTTAATGTCATCATTGTAATTTCTGACCACTGCAAAGAAGGAACCTGCTGATAATTTCCAAAGCAGAGGGGTATGGCATAGAAACCAAGAACCCTTATAAAAGAAAAAAGACAAGCACAGAATATGAACTAATTTCAGTTACAGCATACTTTAAAAAAAGGGTACAGCAGAAATGGATGTGCTGGGAAGAGGCAATTCTCGTGTCTTCAGTTGGGTTGAAAATGCCAGATTTTGAAAGAGTCACCCCACTTTTCTCTCATGAGTGACCTAAGTGTCATTTTGCCACATAAATCCCATTTTTATCAGTGATTTCTGCTAATCACATCAGCCCAATTATCTCTTTAAGAAGAAAGGCATTTCCCTAGCATATCAACATTTATTTTGGGAACATGAAATTTAAACTGTTGGCAACTATAACTATTATACCATTATAAAGTAGGACTGTAGAAACCTATGGCTCTCATGCTATTGCTTAACAATATTCCCACTTCCCCTAATTTCATTAGGGGAAGTGGGAATTATGGTTGAGACACAAGTTCTTCAGTGGTTTACTAAAATTACTGAGACCACTCTTAGGAAACTTGTACTACTTATATTTCAGTTTTCCCAACGACTCACCATTTAGCTGAGACTGGTTAATATAGGTTGTTCATCATATTCTGCAGTATATCGCATGGCCAGGATTTATCATAAATCACTTGATTGTTCAGATTTTAACAATTCCTTTCAAACAGAGCACCAGCTAAGTCTCTTGTACAACTGGGATAATTAATTTAACGCTTTCCACATAATCAGATCCTGTTATCCTATTAGTTTCTCAACAGGAAAAGAAGGAAAGTGGGTTTTGGCAATAGAGGATTGGCTAAGTTTGCACTCTGAGTCGAATTTGGCTGCTGCAAATTTTAGACTTAGTACACACAGCATGGTTCAGAAGAACAAGGCTAACTATAAATATGAACTCTCTGACTTACTGGCGCTCTATACAGACAGGGTGGGGAAATCTTCCTGGCAGTCTCTGAAAATTACAGGCATATTCTTTTCTTGTTAGTCCTTTATGTTTCATTTCTTCAGAAATCTCAACTTTCCAGATCAAATTTCATGGAGAATACACATGGGGTGGAAAACTTCCTCCCCCTCATACATTACACCTTTCTGGCAGCTTCAAATTATGCTTTCTATAAATAATACACTTTGATTTTCAAAAAGTACTTACTGTGCATTGTAGGTAGTGAATCAGGTCAACACCCAAGAACAAACGAGTATATAGAGAGGAAGGATAGAGTAAGGACAGTTATAACTGCTGCAAAAGTCCAAGATTGTTTTCCTGGGGACACTCATATTTTCATGTTGCCCAGAAGTAGAAATGGGGATACCCATAAAAACATTGAATCTAAACAGGTTGAAAAAATCTCTAGGAAGAAAGCAATGACACACCATTTCCATACAAGAAAACTATAGGGGTGACTCTGGTAGTCATCAAGAATTTCAGGTAACTCTTAACCTTTAAATAAGTACTGCTAGGATTCTCTTCTTCCTACCCCAAATTCAATCCAAGATGCAGTTACATAAAATGCAAATAATATGCAAAAATGATCTTATATTTGTCACCTGGGAAATACAGTATCCAGGGGTAACTTGCACAAAACTCAGTGTAACTCTCACAAAGCTATGTGTAAGTCACTGTGAATTTTGGAATTAATATAGACAGGATGATATGTTTAATCACCCTGTTAATTGGCTGGTCCAATATACAAAGGTGATGAAATTCCTAACTCTGCCCAATGGCACTAAGCCACTTATTTCCCCACTGATCCTTCTGACTGCAGCAAAGGAGAGGCATGATACTAAGACTCTCCCTGCCTCCTCCCTCCCTCCACCCACTCATCCACCCTCCTTTTATCTGGGACAAGCTGCCATTTGGCTACTCCTCTCATCCCAAAATAATCTACAGCAGTGAACATTACACCTGGACATTTTGCAACTTAGTTACGTAACATTTATGAAAGAGTGATAGCTTATTTGTTTATCTTCCTCCTTTCCAGATCCCTTTCTTCCATTAATCGCTTAGATTTTTTGTTTACTTCTTTTTCAGAAATTTGGCAAGGCACAAGTAAAAATAAACAAACACCTAAACCGAAAGAAAGCATGCGTGCTCAACCTCTTTCTCTGTTTTGATGAAGTAGTAATTACAGTGAGCAAAACAGAGTTAACTGGAGCTAACCAGAAATGAATGTGAGTATTATAATGCCACCTATGGACATGGTTACATTTGAGAAATATAACTGAGGAATAAGACTCAGAAAACCCTCCCAAGATCACTTCATACAAAAAAAAACCTTTTAGTAAAGCCAGCTTGCAAACTAAGCCCTATTCAACAGTTATATCTGAAGATGATTTGTGACTAGTTTCCATTGTGCAAAATGCAACAAAACAGGATAGATAGAATATAGATAGTTAAGTGGATGGAGGGAGGGAGAGAAAGAGAGAGAGAATGAGAATGAATATGCTGCTTTGGAGTGAAACAAAACCTGTCCCTTTGACACACAAATCTGTTAATAAATGATAATAAGGAATAATTTCAAATACAAGGAATAAAAAGATTGTTCTCAGAAATCAAAAAGAAATGAAAAAAGCTGCATTGCATGTTTTTTTCCTGAGACAGCCATGTCCTCATTGTGTTATGTTAACTTTTCTTGCCTTTCCTGTAATACATTAGGCTGCACTTAAGTAGATTTCGAAACATGAAGTTAGGTTTTCCTTTGTCTGCACCCATACCTGTTTGCAGTTTAGAACCTTTGTGTCTCTTGCACATGAACATGGACTTTAACCACAGAGATTAGAAGTTGTTTTTCTGAACACCCAGCTAACAACAGGAATTAGGTTCAGGTATTAATGACTTCTATCCTCTTAAGATGATAATGCAGTACTGCCTACCTGAACATAAGGTAAATCTGGCCCACAGGCTCTGGGAGTAGTATTTCTCATACAGTGGGGCAAAAAAAGTATAAAAGAAAAGAAAATACTTATTTTCCACCATAATTTGCAAATAAATTCTTTCCAAATCAGACAATGTGATTGTCTGGATTTGTTTTCACATTTTGTCTCTCGTAGTTGAGGTCTACCTATGATGACAATTACAGGCCTCTCTCGTCTTTTTAAGTGGGAGAACTTGCACAATTGGTGGCTGACTAAATATTTTTTTGCCCCACTGTATATAGAAACACCTGATTGAAAAGGACTCTGAAACTCTCTTGGCAAGTAGTAATACAGACTAACAATCCTTGTTATGGCAGTAGATTGGAGAGAAATCAGAATTGGCTACCATTAAGAAGAGATTGAATTTGCAAATCGGAATACTACAATTCTGTATTTGGGAAGTGAATTTTGGTGCTTGCCAAGCTCAGTAGCTAGTAGCATCATCTAGCAGCAAAGCAAAATTGTTAACGGAAGAAATCAGCTGCAAATATATAAACAGCAAGCAAACTTTTCTCCTCACTTAGGAAATGTTCTATGGTACAGGAAGTCCTTGACTTACATCAGTTTATTTAGTGACTATTCAAAGTTACAACAGCACTGGAAAAGTAACTTATGACCATTTTCACACTTATGATCATCGCAGCATCCCCATGGTTACATGATCAAAATTCAGATGCTTGACAACTGATTCACATTTATGATGACTGCAGCATCCTGAGGTCATTTGATTATCTTTTACAGCCTTCTGACAAGCAAAGTCAATGGGAAAGCCAGGTTCACTTAACAATCCATGTCACTAACTTAACAGCTGCAGTAATTCATTTCACAACTGTGACAAGAAGTTGTAAAATGAGACAAAATTCACTTAACAATTGTCTTGCTTAGCAACAGAAATTTTGGGCTCAGTTGTGGTTTCAAGTCAAATTTCTATACTACCTCTACAGGAATACCTGTATTACTTTTGTCATGCCCCTGGTGGAGACTGACTCTGAGGGAGAGGAGGAACAGCCAACAAGGAGTGGAAGTGTGGCTCCAGAGGTGGTGGAGGAGGCTGGGGAAGGGCAGAGGCTGGCTGAGCAGTCAGAGGAGGACCCAGGCCCATCCCCTATTCATCCTAGGGCATGCAGGGAGGAGAGGATCAGGGGAAAATGTGGTCTACTCGGGAGGAGAGGGCCATGATCCTCTTCATGGGTTGCAGGTGTGAGATCTGCGTAAGAGTTTGGACCTGCATGCTAACAAACGCTGGTGACAAATGAGTGTTTTATTCCTGGATGAGGTTTAGCTTGGTTGGCGTTCTTCCAATGGACTACACCTGGTTATCTTCTTGAAGTTTGTAATTAATTATCCTGGTCTGTTGTAGAACTTTTTTCAGTGCGGTTTGTTTTTGGTTTTTGCTTCGTTATCTGCTCTTTGAATTTGAACTGTATTTCTTTCATTTGGAATGTTATTTTGAAAATAGTTTAATCTTCAACTGTGAACAATTAAACAGTGAAGCCAAGTTGAAGGCATTAAAGACCTTTATTTACGTTTTGGTTTTTGTTATATTTTTGATACACTCCGAGTCATCACAACTTTTTAAAGGCACTGCAAAGGTAGAATTAGGAGACAATAACTTGGTGATATGTCAGTGACTATTTTTCAGTTTACCACATACAAAGACAGGACTGAAGAGTGAGATAAACAGTATTCTAGCCACGACAGTTCCTACTGATCTAAAACCAGTCTTGCATTTAAATGTCAATGTTTTACCTTATGTTTTTCCATTTTTGAGATAGAACACAAATTTATTTTTATTTTATTTTTATTCATATTTATATGCCGCCCTTCTCCGGAGACTCAGGGCGGCTTACAATGTTTGGAGCACAACCCAATGTGCTCAGCAATAGCCTTCATTCCATTGTATATGCCTACTTATTACTAAGCGGCATTTTTACAAAGTCAGCTTATTGCCCCAACAATCTTGGGTCCTCAATTTACCTACCCCGAGAGGATGGAAGGCTGAGTCAACCTTGAGCCTGGTGGGATTTGAGCCTGCAGTAATTGCAGGCAGCTGGAATTAAGTGCTAGGCACTTAAACTAAGGATAGATGAATGTTATGGAAAGAAAGCTAGGCTTGCTACACCACTGTCTAGACTGAAATACCGCTATCTTACTAGCAAATATAGGAACTACTGAACACTTTAGAAACAGTTTAGGTCAGTCTTTCCCAACCCTGTGTCCTCTCCATGTGTAATTGTGCAAACAATGGGAAGACTGTAAACATTGTAATTCTCTGCCACAATAACTGATGCAGCTTTGGAATTATGTGAGTTGTGGTTCAACGTATCTGTAGGCAGCAAAGTTAGGAGGGAAAGAGCCCCTAGAATAAAAAACATCAAGTGAATCATGCCTCAAAAGAAAATAGAATCTGCCAGTGTCATTAACAGTGTTGTATGTGCAAAAGGTATGCTCAATGTACTCAGTGCTGTTTTGTTCTTTAGTCCACAGATGTCAAACTCGATCATGTCACATGACATATCGTGACGCCTCGTGACTTTTTCTGTCTTTGCAAAGCCAGGGTGGGTGTGGCCTGTGTGCATGACACATCCGGCCTGTGGGCCACCAGTTTGACAGGCCTGTTAGTCAATTATTATTATACTTATTTACTATACAGACTACCTTCCAGGACTACTTATGCCTGATTGAAAAAAGATCATTTACATACCCATTGGTCTTAAAAAAAACACAATTCACAAAACTGATGCTATTTTGATCCTTCTTCTCATATAATATGCAACAGTGTAAGACAAAATCATTTCAGAATTGTTAGAAGATATGTCATAATTTCACACAAATCTGTTATACCACTTCAGACTTTCCTCTATAGAAAAAGGATTAATGTGCTTGTATGCCGCCCTATGGAATCAGCTTCCTGCGGATCTTCGTTTGGCTCCTTTCGCCGAGACCTGAAGACTTGGCTGTTTCAGCAGGCCGGCCTGGATTGACCGTGGGGGTGGGTAGTTTTAATAGTTTGTTTATCATTGTAATTTTAATTGTTTTAGCTGTTCTTTGTAATTTAGACTTGTTTTTATTCAATATCTTTTTATTGTATATATTCTTTTTGTATGTTCGCAGCCCTAAGTCCTTCGGGAGAAGGGCGGCATACAAGTCTAATAAAATAAATAATAATAATAATAAAATTGGTCACTGAGAAGCAAAACAAAGAACAGAGTAAGATGAGCCACATAAACTAGCAAGTCTGTATAAGACAGGGGGAATGGTCCAAATCAACTAGAAAAGCTATAGGCTAAGAAGACTCATGTAAGCCACCTTCTGATTTAGGAGAAATCCATCTTTGAAAATACCCAATGTATTCATGTGGATCAATGTTTCCTGTTTTCATTGATTTTTGGATAGAATAATTTTGAAATATATCCAAGATTAACAGAAAATAAGGATTTAGAGAAGGTGTGCCCAACCTTTTGGCTTGCCTGAGCTGCACTGAGTGAAGAGGAATGTCTTAGGTTCCATATAAAATAAATAATATAGTTAATGTCTATAAATAACAAACTTCCTTTATTTTCTTATATTACATTACCATCTTATGGGGCTACATTGTATACTTAGTATGCTTATATATACGTACAAATATGTGCATGTGCCACTTGTGTTTAGACCTACACACATTTATACATACTGGAATAATGTCATGTCAGATTTAGAATTGCATACTGGCAAGGAAGAGCTAACTCATTCCCTCTTTTACTAGTTATTTCTTTTCTAAAGGGCCAATGCTACAGTACTGATTGGCCATTACAGGCTGTTAAGAGAAATGTTATCTCCATATAGCATAACACGTAGCAGCCATGATAAATTTTATCCTTCAACATAATTTTGTGATTCTTAGAAATCCTCTGATATCCAAGAGGAAGAAGTTCATGAAGAACCCCAAAGAATGTTAAGATTGAACCTACATCATTCTATCAACTAGCTAGCTCTGAGCTGAACCTATCTGAAAGCAGCTAAACCTACTCATTGCTCAAATATTTGCAATTTCCATTATTGCTGCAGCAAATTATGGGCATATGCTTGTTTTAGCAGGTGCCCAATACTTCAGATAATCCCAAGTAAAACACTAGGGTTATATCCCAATCCGTCATAAAGGCTTAGTACTACTGAAAATCCATTATTCAGTTTCCCTAAAGCTAAGATTTTTTTAAAAAAAACCCTAGGCAATAGCTTTTATTGGATTAACTTCTGCTGATATAGGAGTGTGCAAACTTGATTTTCAAAGACCTGCTCCACAAGCAAAGCTAACAAAGTAACACAAACACCAGTCTGCTTTTGTATACTACAAATTAATCTATTTTAAAAAAAGACTCACATAGATTATTACTGGTTTACAATCAACTTAAAGACCTGTCAGAAAGTTAAGGGATAGTTGCTTTCCCTTTAGATCAGGAAATAGGTTAGTTAATTATTAAAAAAACACCATTTCTTAACCACAGGACATACAGAGCAATCTACTCTTACACATCAATTGTGGCATGAGTATTATGAAATGCTTGATGGAGTTTTGTTTTCTGTTTGAGAAAGAGACCGAACCCTATGAGTCTATCAGAGTTAATCAAGGACACCAGCTTACATGCCTAGCTGGAAAGCTTCTGCTGGATTCTTTGGTTGGCAGGATCCATGGAAAACTCAATTTTGGGCAAGGGGAAGGAGTCTTTCATTGTCCAACCTGCATTCCTCCCTCAGGCATCTCACAATCAATTATTCATACAATTCTGAAGTGGTCAATAAAACAATTTGGAACATGTAGTCGGAAAAGTGTTACATGAAACAGATCTTACTTCAATTATATATGTTCTGGGCCACAACTTAGGTTCAGTTCTTAAGTGAAGAGCCAATCGTGTAATAGTTTGTATTACTATTATTAATATCCAATAACAGCACTTATTACCATTATCAACAACTTCAGACCTAATGCTTCAAACAGTATCTGGGTTAGTATGCCATTTTATTTTTCATAGTCCTTTTTCATAGGCCATTTTATTTTTCAAAGCTGCCTGGGTCAGTAACTAAATGTAACATTTAGTTATTTGTGGATTTATATAGCATAACAGATGCTAGGTGCCTTGAAAACAACTAACATGTCAGTGCAGTATTAGAACAAAATTATAAACAAAACTTTTTATCCAATATTTTAATTTTTAACCACCCATCTCCCCATGCCAATTACTAAATTAAATGCCAATTACTAAAAAGCCTTGGTCAGATTTCACCAGCTTATTATATCAATCTAGTACCAGCTCCCAAAATTTCTTGACAACATGGTCATGTAGTCTCCGCCATTTCTGTCCAGCAAGAGAATTTTCCTCACTCAAAGTGACAAGGCTGTAATGAACAACCCAGTTGTCACAACTGAAAATAGAAGTTAGCAGCTTTGCTGATAGCAGCAATCAATACATGTTTTCTGAGGAAACCTTGGAGTTACTGGCTGAATGTAATTTTGGATAATTTTAGATAATAGAATGCCACCACATTTGGTTCTTTAAAACAGAAGCCCTGGAAAGTAGGCCTACCCCAGGTAAAGACAAACTTTTAAAACAAAAGTTCTGCATTTCTGGAGGTGGATTTTCAGCTTCTAGAAATGTTACCACTACATAATACAGTAGGAAGAAAGAGAGAAAAAAATCTGAAATGTCTTGACTGATGAAAGAGGTTTAAAAACATTTTTGGTACTTTGTAAGAGCAGCGACTCGGCTATGTCAATTTTGGATCTGTGCTCTATGGATTTCCAACAATTAACAAGCTTTAGAAAGCTTTTAGACTATCCAGCCAGTAGGAGAGAGCAGGAGTTCAGGAGTTTAGAGGAAAAAGAGGAGAGAGAGAAGTTCAAGGATGAAGCAAACCCGATGATCATTTTTCCCAGGGCTTGGGGAATTCCTTCGTCATCTAATAGACCACCGCTCATTAAGCAGCAACAGTAACCTAGGGGCCAGACGTTCATTTATCCGCAACATTACTCGCAACGCCACGTATCCAATGAACAGCTCTAAAACCGGGTTGAAAGTAACTACCGAAGTAGCAAAACGTGGAATCCCCGAGCAGATCTACCAGCATCAGAGATTTCCGCAGCGAGTTCAACCAAAATAAACCCCGCGATTAATATATGACTCATACCTCTTGCAGCCCCATCCCTTTCCGGAGACGAAAGCCTAAGATTTTCCAAAAGAGACGAGATTAACGATGAGCAAGCAAAATAACTTTCTGGTGGTGCGCTTGCGGCATCTCAAAACGGAGCGAGCGCTGCCAACAATGTCCTACTCTAAAATACTGAGTCGGCTCTTCCCGCTTGTCCCCCGACCCAACCACCCACGCTCCTCCGCAGCAGTAGCCGCCGCCGGAGGAGGAGGAGGAGGAGGAGGAGAAGGCACGGGAGACCCCGGCCTCCCCAGATCCCCCACACGCGGAGGAGGACTTGCCCGAGCTGAGGCGCCGGCATCTCGGGGAAAGCGGTCGGAGCGCTGGGGCTTCTTTCACCATTCACCTTCCCAGGCGCCGGCCTCTCAGGCAAAGCCGGACGGAGCCGAGGGGAGGAGAAGCTCTTTCCAGTAAGGGAAAGCAGCTCCGGCACTCCAGGAGATGCCCAGAGTTTAAAAAAGAAAAAAATCAAGGGCAAACATGTGAACTGACTTCATAGAAGGCGGCTCGGAAACACTAGCGCCCATGTTGCTGAAGTACCTGAAAAAGAGACGCAGCAGCTCGTACGCCTTCTTCTCCAAAAGAAGCCGCATCTCCGCTTCCAAGCCCCGAGTGGTAAATTACATTGTGGACTCAATCTTAAACCGGCTAGCGTTCTACCGCCTTTTAAATTGCTAGACCTCAAGGCGCATGCGCCTTGTTGCCTTGGGAGTGACGTTGACTTGCCCAAATCTGGGGCCGAAGGAGCGTTCCTTGTCTGGAGACCAGGCGAAGTGACTTTCTCGCCTCCTGCCGCGGACTGTAGTTCAAGGCTACGACCCGCCTAAGCTCCAGCTTTGGGAATTACCTGATTACCCTTTTCATTTAGTGTTGCAAAAAGCATTAACCCCTCCAGAATTATATGACTCTCCAAAATTATGACCAAATGTCTGACTCCCTCAGACATTTGAGGTGAATGGTGTTCTTTGCGAATAAAACACCAACACAGAAATACACAACTTGCTAAAAAAACGAAAATGCAAAAAGTACATGTTTATTTTTCCGTGTGTAAGTGTACTCTGCCTTGTTTTAATAAACATTTGAGGCTGTTTTAAAACATTAAAATTTAAGTATAAAATATAACAAAAAATAATATAGTTAGGATCAAATTAAAATTAGAAATCAGTATCATTAAAATACTTCAATGGGGCATTCCAAAACCTGGGAGCCAAACAGAATTTCTCCTTTTTGTGCCAAGTTACTAGACTTTGGTGGCTGAAGCATCTTCCCAATGGTAAGAAAGCTGTCCTGCGTTTAAAATATTTAATTTTACATGCTTCCGGGGTTTCTAAGTTTAACACTACCAGTTTTAAGCTCTTGGACTTTAATTGACACTCTGTAAAATTGCATTTAGGGGAAAATAATATTATATTTTTATTTGGAAGCCCAGATGTGGATTAACATAAACCATCTTTCAGATCAGTTCAAAAGTGTACTGAATTTGTTGATTTCAGTGCTGTATTTCAGTCAACGCTCCAAACATAGGATACTGAACAATGATTCAATCTTTTTTTAGTTTCCCCAGATTAAGCCCAGGTTATACAATCCCATATCTACAAGTTCATGATTTGTTTATTTCTTTGACAAGGTCATTGGGCAGACTCATTTTTGCTGAGAACAACATGATGCCAAGACCTCTGCATAGCAGCTTTTCAGTTTGTTTCCAAAGGAGAAACATTTGATGAAGGTAACATGGGTAACATTTGAAACTCTTGGACTTTGTTTACTTAAGAGCTTGCCAAGGTGTATGTGTAGGTGTGTATACACACATGCATGAAAGAGGAATGATTAATTAGTGTTCCTGAGAGTGTTCCCATTTTTCACCCTTCAGGCATTTCTCAAGTATTGTGTAGCCTCACAGGCTATCAGCATTCCCATAACATCCCAAACAAAGTCATCCTTCTTTCAGTCTTACTCAGATCAGCCAAAGAAGCTGCACAAGGATGGATCGATATGCGACAATAGAATCAACAGCAGCACCCAGGACTCCTTTGCAACAATAAAGCAAGTCAATTTAAAATATTGCAAAAGTATAGTAGAAAAGCACCCTGATAAAGAAGTAGAACAAGAGCCTCTTTTGTCCAGAACAAAACTTTCAGGAAATTACTAAATATTACCAGTAACTAATCCTAGTTTGGAGTTATTATACAAAAACTGATCTGATTATCTGTCTTCTGCTTTTAAACTGTAGAAGACTCTATTTAGTTGGGGTTTCTATGCCTGACAAAGTTTCAGTGAGTCAGGCAATCATGGCTGAGACCTCACAGGTTTGAGTCTGTCTTCCAAGTGCCAATTACAGTGATAAATGAGCAGCTTGTTTCAGCTGTATTTAGACTAGGATTGAAGTCAATTTCACTCTGTAGTCCATTTAGATCTTCATGCAGCATGAGTTTGTGTTAGTCCTTTATCCAGACGTGAATGCAGGCATTCCCCAAACATCTGTGTGACCAACTAGATATTTGTACAAATATTCAGAAATAAAGGCACAGATGTAGGGATGGAAACATCTGTTCTTCAATTAGATATGCATTTGTTGATACGCAACTCATTGATAATCCAATTTACAACAGTTTATGACAACACTTTACAACACTTTAATGACGTATGTAAAACTTTTTGAATGTGAAATATTATTGCCCTTTCTTTTTTATTCAGTATCTCATGCCTTGCACTTTTTATTTCTTTTGTATAGTTGTACAAGGCCAGCCTTATTTGGAACACTGGACACATGTTCCATGCAAACTGTTTGCAGATTGGAACACTTACACATGAGACAAAGCATATGGAACACCATTCTTCTCATCAGTTTACCAAGTGGGGACAAATCCATCGGGATGGTTCTTTGAAACCACTGACTGATACAAAAGCCAGTCTTATTCCTGAAGAAACGCCATAGGTATCTAACTGACTGTGCAAGTACAAAAAGCTGCAAGACCACGTGGAGACATATCTAGCCAGGACATATCTTTTCTGAAGAAAACATTTAGCTAAATGTTAACGTTAACTGATTTTATTGTGTTTTTGAATTCCTGACCAAATGTATGTCTTTCTGCCAAGTCAAGTTCAAAATTGTTAACATGAGGTTTATCTTCATAAGTATAATGTAGAGAACAGCCTAGTAGAAATCATAATGTGTATACTGGTTTAAAAACTAAAGGGCTATTGTTAATTAGCTACTGCTTTTAAATGATTGCCACATCAGGAAGAAGAAAATATTCTGAAGAGAGTCCATAACTCCTTTTAATCACGAGTTCAAGAGGTGGATGCTGGCAGGAATGGAGCCAAAGCAATGCCAAACAAGAGCAGGTATGAACCTGCTTGAAAACTTGAGGTTTGCAGGAATACCAAATAACCCTAATGCAAATAAATCAGTCCATGAAGTAAAACATATCTTCCTCCTTGCATACACAACCTGAGTATAAATTATGTAATGCTGTGCATCAACTGGAAAAGAAAACGGCTGAGGAGGTGAAATTAGCTGGAATGTTTTAACTTAGAGGTTGCCACAGTTGGTTTATCATCCCTAAGCATTAAGAAACATAACTCTTAAGAGGTGAGATAATACTGAAACATATGTTTCTAGTCTGATGTACAATGAGTAACAGCATCACAGTGAAGACACCTGTTCTGTACTGTTGTAAAATTCCAGCAGATATTTTAGCCACCTCTATCAGTCATAGTCCAATTGACTATGCACAACTACTTTTGACATCTTTTTTCATGTATACCCTGAATTACGACCACAAGTATCCAAGTTCAACCAGCAGAAACTGTTTGATAATATATTAGGAATCCCAATCTGGGGTAATCTGTTTCTGTTTACTATTTACCTTAACAACAGATATGTGAAAAAGAGAACTGTTTCTTTTTCTTATAATTGTGAAGAATGCTTGTAAAAATGATATGTTGGAATCAAGGAAGAGGAAGGACAACTGCCACATCAGCTGCATCTCCTGATTAGATTCTTTTACAGATTTTCCTTCTATGATCTAAAACTTAACTGAGATTGAGATCATTTAGCCATATGACAACATCCGCAAGGATGTGATAAAGACTGATAATGTCTCAGTCACTGAATAATCTAGCTTTGAAAGTGTTCTGCAAGTGGCTTCAAAAGTTCAAAAGCTGGTGCAGTTGAGCTGCCCTTCAGAATATTCTTCATGCAGTTTTCTTGCTCCAAGCAATGTTGTCCAAGCTATATGCTCTGCCAGCCTTCCACCTCTTGGCCATTTAGACACACCAGCTGAAGAGTCTGGAGTTTAAGTCCAACAGATCAGGAGAACATCATGTGAAGGACAATTGTCCTCCTTGCTATGATGTCACAGAAGCTTAACACTGAAAGAGGAGAGCTAGACCATAAAGTCTATATGCCCTTGCTCACTGCAGCGATGGAAATTAATGTATTCAGGAGAGAGCTGCCTGGCCTTCATTTGAAAACATCCAATGAAAGGGGAGCATATCACCTCTTTGTATTTATCTCAACAATCATACTGCTTTATTTGGAAGTTTTTTCTAATGGTCAGTCAGAATCTTCCATTCTTTAATTTAAACTGATTGATTTATGTCCTATACTCTGCAAAGATTGAGAACAGGTGCTGACCACTTTTGTATGACATCCTTTCCAGTATTTGAAGATTAAGGTCATATTCTCCTCTTCTTATGATTATAGTCCTAGCTCCTTCAAGTCTTACCAGTTTCTAGTTTCACCAGTCAAAATGTGTGATTGTTTGCCTGAATCTTTCTTAAACTGTGGTGATACAATATTCTGAATGTGGCCTGGCCAACAGATAGCAAAAGGTATTATATGTCTCAAAACCTGGAAATATCTTCCTTTTCGTATACTGCTGTTGATATTCAGTCTGTCATCAACAATTCTTTTAAGATATTTTTATACCCATTTTTATCAAGCCAGGCAGCCCCAACCAATAACCGCTGATTTAATATCTGTTTTCTAAGAGGAGAACTTTTGAAGTTGTCCCTGTTAAATTTCATTCTCTTATTATCTACCTATTTCTTCTACCCTTTGAAGATAATGTTGGATTTATTTTGGTTATTCACTATCCCACTCATATTTGTGTTATCTCCAGGTAGAATAGACATTTATTCTACCACTTCATTGAAGTCATTATTAAAAACATTGAAGAGCACGGATCAGAACCTAGTATCAAAAACAGTTATCACAAAGCAGATTATTATTTCTTTACTTATGCAACAAATCAACTGATTTATCTGTACTAGTGTATCATGGATCTCAGCCAACTACACAGATGTATTTCCTGTACAAAGATAATACGTGAAGCCACAATCAAATCATATTCATATTGGATTGCATAAGCATTGTTTTTTGAAAAGCTGCCAAAAAAAGGTACTGAAACCCATCAGACTATAGCAATCTTCTCAAACAATCAGGCTGCTTCTACAGGATGGTTTTTGAATGCTGATAATATACTGCTCTCTTCCACAAATCAGGCAGAAGCAAAATTAAAAGTATTGCACCCAGAATTTATTTAGTAAAGTATTAAATAGAGCCAGTATAGTGCAGTGGTTAAGGCACTAGGCTAGAAACCTGGGGGGGGCAGTGAGCTCTGGTCCCACCTCAGTGACAAAGGTAGCTGACTCCTTGGACCAGTTACTCCCTCTCAATCCTACAAGGAAGCAATGTTGCCAGCAAACACTGACTAGAAGGCACACACACAAAAATTAAAAAGTACTATATTTTCCTCATAATTCCAGCCATACTCTACTCTTCCAGCAATATTCTAATATATATTTTTCTGACTGAATCTCATTCAGTAATTGTTTTCTCAATCCTTATCTGCAGCTTTAGCAATTTCTATACTGAATTCTCTCTTTAGATATTTTTTATTGATAATGCCAACTATGCCATTATTTACTTAATATATTGCTTGCCATGCCCCTGTCGGAGTCTGAATTCGAGGAGGAAGCCGAACAGCTGACAGGAAGTGGGAGTGTGGCTCTGTTGGCTGTGGAGGAAACTGGGAAAGGGCAAAGTCCAGCTGGGCAGAGCAGGAGAGAGGTAGAACAAGGGAGAGGGAATTCAGAGGAAGACACAGGCCCACCCCCTCTTCATCCTAGAGCACGCAGGGAGGAACAGAGAAGAGCGCAACGTGGGTGGCATGGCTTATGGGGGAGGAAAGGGCCCTGATTCCCTTCATTAGCCGCAGCTGGGAACACAGTTTATAAAAAAGGCAAGCTGCGTGCGGCAGGCTGTTGGGAGCAAAAGTGACTTTATCTTCTGTTGTCGTGGCTTATCTGTGTTCCTAGTGTCTTCCCAACCATGTGAGTTTTGCCATGCTTTCAAGCTTGAAATTCTTGCTCCTGCCTTGCCAAACTAATTACTTCAGTTTGGCTAGTTTGGACTTTAAGTTACAGTTTGTGTTTAGCCTGTTTTGGACTTAAATTTTCTGCAGTCAAAGGCTGTTCTTGGGAGAGTTTTTCTCCAGCTAGAAGGTAACCTGGACATTGGGGGCACAGTTAGAGATAATAAAAAGACTCTTATTGATTATCTGACTGTGTTGCCTTTGTGCCATGCCCCAGGTAATCACATTGCTTCAATATTGATAATAAAAAGTACAACAGTCTTAATTTCCCAGCACAACAGGAAAAGGAGAATGTTTCATTTTCATGTCAGAAAAACACGATCATCCTGATTCTTTGAAAAATGCCAATTAGGATCAATTCAGGCTCAGAGTTAACAAGATGATCAAAATTATTTAGGGGATGTTCCATGACTGCATTTCTATTTCCAGCATTTGCAGAAAGACTCAGTTCAAATCTGAAGCACGGTGATGGACGAAAGAGATTTACTTATTCTCTACACTACTTTTTAAAATTATACTCCACCCCACTGCCAGTGGTTGCTGCTATGGAAAGCATTATACAGTAGCTATCTAAACAAATAGCAATGGGATGGCAACAAGAGGATGATTTCATTGCAAAAATGGGAGGGAGAAATGTAACTATAGCCCTGATCATGTTCTTTAAAAAAAGAACACTGAACTCTCAACATTTTGTCTCTTCATGTCTTCAAAATTATGTCATCATAAGAGTTCATCTTTAACCTCAATATCATTGATTCCCTTGTGTTTTAAATTTAAAATAAATCATTTTTATTATGATTAAAAGGAATAAGAACCATACTTAGATAGCTAGATTTCCACCCAAGGTATTTTTGCAATTCCTGTTATGGGGAAAAATGGGTTAATGAAACCAGGAAATACTTTAGAAAAGCAAATAGAGTTTTGGACACACTGCTCATTACCTCCTGAGAGAATGTTCTAGGCAGGGCTGCTCCGGGTGACTATTTAGGTGAGGAGTTGAGCTGGTTCAGAAGAATTTCTTCCCTTCTCCTGTCAGGAACAGATATCCTGGATCTTCTACTTGCTGGTGTCTCTATTAGCAGCCTTTGTGTTAGAGTCAAAACACTGCAAGTCACTGGAGACTCATCCTGAATCTCCAGTTGGTTTCCAGTATCTATTGTGAAGCATATTTATTACAGATGTTCAGAACTGCTCTTTGCTGTGATTTCCTTAAACAGCTACATATATTTTATAAGCTATTTTAAACAAACACACCCCATGATACAGACAGCAGGGGCCTTGACAAAGTCAGAGTAAGCATCTGAACTATTAAGCTTATCTGCTCTTGTTCTCTAAACAGGAAATGTAGATACAGTGCAAGAATTTCTCTCCATTACAGAACAATTTGGGCCAAGTGTTCCTAACTTTCCATCCCCCTCTTGTCTATTATATACCAGCTCAGTAACATGACTGGGTACTTTTTCTACAATAGCATCAAATACTTGAGGTCATTGCTACCTGAGTATCTGTTTATAAATCTATTTTTAGCAGTTCTTTTTAAAAAGTTATAACCAAGAAGAGATTTTCTTATTAAACTCCTGAGCATCCAAAAGAACCAGTTATTTCCAGTAGCTAAAACCAGAAGCTTACTCAGAAATCCCATTGACTTAAGTGGAGCCTACCTCTGAGCAAGTTGGCATGATTGCAAGCATGGCGAAATCTGAGACAGCATTGCTGGAATATGTACAGTCATTTTTACAGGTGACACAATGGGGCAGAGAAATGCACATACATACACACACATAATGCTGGCACAGGAGAGAATAATCATGGGTGGGGAGGGAATAAATGATTTCCTTCTTACAGGAAGTTTTTGACTGGCACAACATACAGTGTTTCAAAGCCATTTTACATTACAGTACACAAAAAGTAAAGAAAAATGTAACATTTTAAATAATTTAAAAACAACCTCTGCTTCAGGAAATGAAAGATGTTTCTTGGAATGGATTCAAGCTGAACAGGAGAAAAAGGGGTTTAATTTTCCTAGTAAGTAATGGATACAGATAATGCCCATTTCTGCCACACTTGTTCCAGAAATCAATTAAAACTATTTTTGAAGGAAGAATGATGAATCATTTTCTTTCAAATAATCTCTTTATGAAATGTAACATTTTAGAGAGAAAAGACTGGGTCTACTATTCAGAAAAAAAAGAAATATATACTAGCACCTCAACTGTTCACTCCTGAATCTTCAAGTCCTATAGATGCTGTGAATAATGCACCTTTCTTTCTAATTTATTTGCACTGTCAAAATAGGGTCTTACAGATACTTCATCTGGGTCATAGAGAGTTTGAATAACCTTGTATTAAAAAAAGAAAATATCACCCTTTAAACCTTTTTGACCCCAAGATTTAAATTGATTGTTCAGCAGTGCTTGAACAATGCACACGTGGACCTCAATACACTAACCAATGGCTTCTCCTTTCACTCAGACTGCTACAGCCATTAGCATAGGACATGGTGTGATTTGGGCTGTTTCAGTTCAAAAGCATGTCTTAACATTTTAAACATTCATTATTATTAAACAAACATTATTATTTTTGTCCAGCTCACAACTTCAGACTAATTTATACTGCAAGGCTGATGTTTTCTGATACAGCAAAATATTTGAGTCCAATCAAAGTATGGTAGAGCTATTTGTAACGCTAAGCAATACTACATTAATAATACATCACATGAAGACGTAATGTGGATTGTATGGCTTAATAATTCAGTATATTATGTGATCTTACCAATCACACAAAACTGTAGTTTATGGCTACATATTGTGGCTTAATCAAACTATAGCTAAACAAAGCATTTTTTAAAAACAAGGCAACCTTTTGATGACTGAAGACTGCCTTTTTGATGTGCTGAGAGCTGGACAAATCACATTAAACACAACTGATTTAAGAACAGATTTCAGTTGCTCTGCATTATATATGCATTTTTTTTCTTTTCAGCCAATGACTAGACAGTCTCTTATTCTAAACTGTGTTTAGAACCTGTTCTCAGGTTCAGGGGATGGTACCCATAACAAGCAACTAACTTGATAATTGAGAACCACTTTTACTGTAACATCTCCATTCATATTGTGGGGTTTCCTGGGATAGTAAAAATCATTTTTCAGTCTGCATTCACCGTCCTTCAAACCTAGAATGGCCCTTTGCCAGCCGAACTGTGGAGACTCCTGGGAAATGCAAATGTTGGCACTTTCTGTCAAGTTAAAAGCTAGAGCTGGTTTTCCCTGGGAGGTAAATTAAGTGCTACTGGACCATGGCCAGGCTGAAAAATGCCTGACAGGGATGGTTGAGAAGACTGCAACAGGATCTCTCTCTTTTTTGTGGGTAGTAAGCAAATTATAATATTGTATTGCATGGTTTCTATATTTGTCACTCTTCATTACCACCCTGGCCTTATTTTCAACAGGAAATGTTCTTCCTTGGGTCAGATGATGATAACCTCATTAATCAGAGACCTTTTACATATAAAATATATAAGCACTACAATAAACAGAAATATAATAAACTTTAAGGGCATCAGAGTTCTCTAAGATAAGTTAGTAATTCTGTTTGCCGTATGGGAGAACCTATAAAATAAAATTATTGTTTATTTTGGGTTATGATAACCAAACTTCATATTTAATGGGTTGTCCATCCAGTTCTATTGAGGAAAATGCAATAATAAATCTTAGCTAACAAGAACGGAATTTTCTTAAATAAATTCCTCATCAAGATCAATGAGGCATTTTAAAAAGGTTTAAAAGTTTGCTCTGTCCAGTTGTGACTGACTCAAGGGGGTGATGCTTATCTCCAGTTCTCAGTCAAGGGAGCCTGCATTGTTCGAGGAACCTTTCTGTCATCAGGCGACCAACATGAAAATATAGAATGCAGTAACCTTACTGACAAAGCAGTACCTATTTATCTATTTGCATTTGCGTGCTTTTGAACTGCTACGTTGGCAAGTAACAAAGGCTCATCCCATTGAGCAGTACTTTAGACTTGGGTGATGGCTTTCCAACTGACAAGCTCAGCATCTTAAGATCAATTCCTGAACTACAACATGCGGGGAAGAAACCAAAAAGCCAAGATGGCAGCCACAAGCCAGGTCAAAAAGGGTGGGGCTCAGGTTATCTGGTTATGCCCATCATCTTGACCTTTTTGTCCTCTCCTGAGGACACCCTAGCCTCTAGCGTTAAATTTAATACTAAAATGTCTATAAACTTTGTTTTATCTCATGCTTAATGCTGCCCTTGATGTATCATGTTCCACATATTGTTGGGGGAGGGGGGATGTGATCTGTGATTCTGACCATACTGGGGGGCATGGGGAATCACCAGAATTTTACACCAATAAAATCCTCCTCTAAATTCACAGGGCTTTTTTACACAACCATTTAATGAAAGACAAAGACTGCTAAGTAGAGTTGTTTAAAGGGCATTTTACTTATTATAAAGTTTGGTTGAGGAACACTTAACCTCTGTAAGCAACAGCCCTAGTCTATTGGTCCCATGCCTCTCTGTGAGGTCCCAAAAGATCAGTTGCAGGCCCAGCTTTCTCAGGACAAACATATTTTTGTTCCTGAATGTATAGCAACTCACACACTAAACAGCAGGATATTATTGCATAACACTATAGAAATACATGAGATTTATTAACTAACCAAATAAACCTGCTCCTCTGACTAGCATTTTTATGGATTGTGGAAAGATGTCTAGCATTTTTGCAAAGACTTTTAAAGAATGAAAGACCACTTGGAAGATTTACTTTTGCCTTGTGGGAGAGCAAGCCTTTTGCATTTTGTCCTTTTGTGCTTTTGTGGGCTGAATTCTTAACCTCCAGGATTTTGTTTTCAACAGAGCATCACATGCTATGACCCATGTACAAACCCATCTGTCACAGCTGACAGTATTTCAATGCGAGAATGAAGCTAACATCTACTTGCAAAAATAACAATATTCAAAGAACACCTGCTCTTTGCAACATATTGACATATCAGAGCATCAGTGTTTTGGGAAGCTTATTATCTACATCAGCTTTGCAACATGTTGCATCAAAGGTCATATGCACATATTTTAATAAACAAATAATATATTGAGAAGTCTAGGAGCAATTAATATCAGATAATTCAGAGAAGTACAGCCAACTAGGTTCCTTCCAAAGAGAAACAAAATAAAACACTGGTTGTAGAGTGGGAAAACATGGAAGAATTATCCATGAAGCTGATATGATTTGAATCTCTATAAAATGTGACACATATAACAAAATGATTACAGAGTAAATACCTCATGAGAAGTACTCAGCAAATTCAACATTGGAAGTACTCAGCAAATAAATTCTAAGTAATATCTGTTTTTTAAAGTGGTCCTATGCAAAGTTGGACTAAGTTTTTGCCAACATAAGGGGACTTAATCTTGTGGTTAGACCTACTACAACCTCTGCATTTGGATTATGATTTTAATAATCTTTAAGAAGCATCTTAACCATAATTTCAAATGGTTTGGAAACCATTGTAATGGATTTAGTCACCTAAATTACCACCCAGTATGACATCAAATCCAAACATAAGCATTAATTTGTGGTTAATTTCTGCTTCTGAGATGTTTAGAACAACTATAAAATAAGCTATTGTACTGTAACTGCTGTATCTGCTTATCTCCAATGTTCTGGCTTGTTTTACTTCAAAATATGTTTTTTATGCTTCAGGAAGTATTGGCTGGCCAGTGCAAATGGTTACTGGAATAACAACCAAACAGGTGGTTAACCAGCAATTCACACACTGGCCAGTTTGCCATTTTGTCTGATCCCAAGGCACTGTGTAAATTGTTTACTCATTGCTAGCACTAGACTTGCTTTCCTTTGTTGTGAAACCTCACCCACTGAATTTCTCAAGCAATTATAAGTAGCTTTTTTAAATAGTTGTGAATTTATAAAGTAAGATTAAGTCACTATTAGGGCAGATCTGGCAGGCAACTTTAGTGTTGAAAATATCTTACTGATATAGAATAACATGAGGAACAGAACAAGACATATTATAATAGCTTTAGTCAAATCAACACTGCATAGTTAAAAACACATAATATTCCTGTATGTACAGTGAGATCACTATCATTAATTACTATTTAATTGGTTTTAAATACTGTAAAAATATCATACTTTCTATGAGAACTTTTAAAATAGTTGCATAGTTCTATTACAATAATTTTATTGTAAAGGATTCTGCCACCTACCCCCACCCACCCAAAAAAACCCCAGCCCATTGAAGTTTAATAATAATAAAAGGCATACTTTGGCTTGAAAACACTATAATGCCTTGCTGGAAGAAATGTTTAAATTTGTAGAATTCAAGTCAATTTGCCAGACTGAGTTGAAAGTATATTGAATAGCAATGGAATTTAGGCTTATATACTGCTCCCTAGTGCTTCACAGCACTCTCTAAGTGGTTTATATTGTCAGTATATTGACTCCAACAATCTGGATCCTCATTTTACCAACCTTGGAAAGATGGAAGGCTGAGTCAACCTTGAGCCGGTCAGGATTGAAGCCCTGGCTGTGGGCAGAGTTAGCAGGCAATACTGCATTCTAACTACTGCGTTACTACGGCTCCCGGATAATATCAATGTACGTACAAGAATGCTTTTGTTCATGTTCCTGAATACTACCGCTTCTGGTTCAATCAGAATTAAAGACATAGGATTCAAGGAGAAAGAAAATATGCTTGTTCATTATTATTTTTTACCAGTGAGAACAATCACCATTGAAAAGTCAAGCACTATCGAAGACCACTTTGAAGCTTTTTAAGGAACTTACATGAAGCATTCTAAAATGAGGATTACAACACCAGTCCTAGTCAGCCTCAAAGACAGCAAATAAAAGATATCTGAATTCCCATACCACCACCTGCACACATTCCACAGTTCATAAGCAATACTCCTACTTTATTTCCATCTCCTTGCCCATCCTTTGCCATAGAGAGACACTCAAAACATTAGACCATGGAAATGCAGCCATGAATTTGCTAATAAAACTTGAGACAACCTTTTCTCCTGCTCACACAAAGCTCTTATGTCTGCTTGTGCTGGCCTGGCATGGGAAAAGAGTTCTACAACCATGGCAAATTGCTCCCCTTGTACCGTCCCTTGGGTGGAAAAGGATTATAATGAAGAAAGCCTAAATAAAACATGTTGTATTAGCTATTGGGGAGTAATTTAAAACAGAGTCTACACTGTGCTGGACAAATGACCTTTTTAAAAAACAGCTCCATTCTCCATTTGAAGAGATGTCTAGTCAAAGTCTGACTTGAAAGTTAAGAATTCCAAGAAAGAAGAGAGGAAATTACCTATCAAGAGTCAATACTCAGAAAGCAGCTGAAGAGGCACATAATTTTGCCAGCTAAAGTGAGATGGACTATATTTCTATTTAAATAATTGGAATTGTTAGCTATGATACTATGAACCAGTATCTATCCACCCACATATACACACTCTAAACAAAACTATCTCATTTTAAGGTAATCAATTTCTTCTTTATTAATGATGCATTATTACATTATTGATTATAGGCTGTACAGATGACTGGATTTAAGGCAAAGGTCCTGTATGCATCTTTTGTTCTCCTTGTATCTCCTCCAGGTATGCGACAGAATCACTTTAATTGTTTCTTGGAGAGCTCTTTTAGTTTCATATTTTAGCGGCTTAATAAAATAAAAAGTTAGACTTGGAAGGAAATGTGCAGCTTTCCATGTATACTTTGGGGGGAAACAGACTGTAGGCAGTCCTCAATTTACAGCCATTCGTTTATCGACTGTTCTAAGTTTATTTATTTATTTATTTATTAATGGGACTTATATGCCGCCCCATCTCCGAAGACTCGGCTTACAAATAAAACAACAACAACAATAAATAATTTAAAAACAAATTAAACTAAATAAGCCCCATTACAACTACAAATTTAACCCATAAAAATTATCCTATAAAAAACTATCCCATAAAAATCATCCCATCCCAAAAATCACAACCCGGATTGGTTAAACAACCAGGTCTTCAGGTCATGGCGGAAGGTGCGGAGGTCAGGGGCCAGACGGAGCTCCAGGGAAGTTGGTTCCAGAGGTCAGGGGCGCTATAGAATAGGCTCGTCGTCGGGGAACCGCCAGCCGGCATTGGCTAGCTGACGGGACCCCAAGGAGTCCTTGCCTATGTGCTCGCACAGGCGGTTGGCACTCGATGTCGGCAGGAGCCGCTCCCTTAAATATTGGGAACCCATGTCATGAAGGACTTTGTATGTTAACACTAAAACCTTGAATCTCACCCGAGTGCAACCGGCAACCAATGAAGGCAGCGCAGGAGGGGGGTAACATGGGAGAACCGGGAGACTCCCATCACCACCCGCGCCGCCGCATTCTGCACCAGCTGCAATCTCCGGATGGTATGCAAGGGCAGTCCTAAATAGAGAGCGTTGCAGTAGTCGAGTCTGGAGGTAACAAGGGCGTGAGTAACCGTGCGTAGGGCATCTCGGTCCAGAAAAGGGCGCAGCTGGCGAACCAGACGGAGCTGGGCAAAGGCCCCCCTGGCGATGGCCCCCACCTGCTCCTCCAACCGGAGCCGAACATCCAGGAGGACCCCCAGGTTCCGCGCCCTATCCACAGGGGTAATACCACTCCCCCGATGGCCAAAGATGGACACTCCAAACTGGGCCGAGATGCCGGTATGCACAGCCACTCAGTCTTGGCCGGGTTGAGACGAAGCATGTTTCCGTTCATCCAGATCCGTACCGCATCCAGACACTGGGTCATCAGGGAGAGGGCATCACCGATCTGGTTCGGGGTGGAAATGTACAGCTGAGTATCATCAGCGTACTGATGGAAACTCACCCCAAAACCGCGGATGATCTCACCCAGCGGCTTCATGTAGATGTTAAATAGCAGGGGGGAGAGGACCGACCCCTGAGGGACCCCACAAGAGAGCACCCTCGAGGTAGACCTCTGTCCCCTGCCAATACTGACTGCGATCGCCCCGAGAGGTAGGAGGTGAACCACCGAAGCACAGTGCCCCCTATACCCAACCCCTCGAGGCGCCGCAGAAGGATACCATGGTCGATGGTATCGAAAGCCGCTGAGAGGTCTAATAGGACCAGGACAGAGGAAAAACCCCTGTCCCGAGCCCTCCAGAGATCATCCATCAGTGCGACCAATGCCGTCTCCGTGCTGAAACCAGGCCGGAAGCCCAATTGATACGGATCCAGGTAGTCCGCTTCATCCAGGAAAAGTGGAAACTGCTGAGCCACCACACTCTCAACAACCTTCGCTAAAAACGAAGGTTGGAGACTGGACGAAAGTTGTCTAACACGGTAGGGTCCAGGGCAGGCTTCTTCAGAAGGGGTCTCACCACCGCCTCCTTCAAGGCGCGGGGAAAACACCTCCCTTAATGAAGCGTTGACAACTGCCCGGAGCCAACGCAGGTGACCTCCCTGGCGGCATAAGCCAGCCAGGAAGGACACGGGTCCAACAAACATGTGGTGGAACTCAGACGCCGCATAATCCCGTCCACTTCATCCTCGGAAACAGAATCGAACTCCTCCCAGATCATACTGGCCAGACTACCTGTATCTCGTTCCTCAGACCACTGCAAATCAGAGGACAACCCATCCCGAATTGAGCGATCTTATCCGACAGATATTGACCAAACTCCTCAGCCCTGCCCGCAACGGGTCCGCCCCTCCCTAAACGAAGGAGAGAACGGGTTACCCGAAACAGGGCGGCTGGGCGTTATCTGGGATGCTATGAGGGCGGAGAGATAAGATCTTCTCGCCGCCTCATAGCTACCAGGTAAGTCCCAATATAGGCTCTTAGCTGGGCTCGATCGGACTGGGAACGGGTGGACCTCCACCTGCTCTCTAAGCCCCTCCGACGGCGTTTCATCTCCCGGAGCTCCTCCGAGTACCAAGGAGCCATCCGGGATCCACGACGTGAGGGGTCGCATGGGGACAACCCTGTCGAGAGCCTCCGATGCGGCCTGCTGCCAAGCTGCCGCCAGGTCCTCGACAGAGCTGTGGGCAAGGGAAGAGGGAAGAAACCCCAGCTCCGCCGAGAACCGCTCCGGGTCCATAAGGCCTGGGCGGAACCATCTAAGCGGCTCCTCATCCCAGCAGTGGGGGGCAGCCTGTTGGAAGACCAGCCGTAGGAGATAGTGATCAGACCATGGAACGGGCACAGCCGTAAAAGTGGCCTGCCCTCTGTCACTACGCCACTGTTCAGAGACAAAAATTAGGTCAAGAGTGTTCCCCCCCTCATGGGTCGGGCCCTGGATTAATTGGGTCAGGCCCATGGCCTCCATAGAAGCCATGAATTCCTGGGCCAAACCAGACGCACCCCCCAGGGAGGGCAGATTGAAGTCCCCCAGGACTATAAGCCCCGGGAACTCCACCGCCACCCCCGAGAGAACGTCGAGAAGCCCAGGTAGGGCCGCTGTCACATAGCTGGGAGAAAGGTATGCGAGCAGCAAGCCCACCCGACCATTGGGCCCCCACCTCAAGAGGAGTGTCTCACTCCCGCCTATCTCTGGAACAGTGACCTCCCTTGGAAACAGGGTCTCCCGGATAACCACGGCCACCCCACCACCCCTACCCTGGGCCCGAGGCCGGTGCAGAACCCGAAAACCTGGAGGGCACAAATCTACCAGAGGGACACCGCCCTCTGGGCCCAACCAGGTCTCGGTGATGCAGGCCAGGTCCGCAGCCTCCTCAATTACCTCACGGAGGAGGGTGGACTTATTAGCCACGGACCTGGCATTAAAATACACCAGTCTAAGCCCAGGGGTCCCAGTTCCCATGCCCCCCTGGGAGGAGGCCATAGGGTCGGAGCAGGCAACCGCACAAAGATGGCGGGTGCGTGCTCCCAACACATGATATGGCCCTATGCCTCTCCGTTTCCTGCCAACACCAACCAGCCTGGGGATCGTGGTCCCCACCTCAGGTCCCGAAGCCCCGCCGGCCCCCCCCCACCATGAACCGGGTTGGACAAAAACCCATTTATCCCCTTCCCTAACCCCTTAAGACGATCAATTAAAATTTTAAAAGTTTCCCCTTCCTGTCAAATTTAGAATTTAGCCCCCTCATCCTGGCATGCCACCTCTCGGGATCCCAAGATCCGTCATTAAGGTAAGCTCTTGATAGCGTAAGGGGCCACATCCCAGACAGGGGAACCGCCTGGAGGGCCCATAACTCCGATGGGGAATAGGCAGGCATAGTAAATATGTCTCAGGCAAAACAATACAAGAGGCAGTTGGGAGATGGAACAAAGGGAGATGGAAATATAATAAAGGGACAGGCGATGTTAAAGTCAGGAGAAAGTCCACAATCGGCAGCTCTCTCACCACTGTCGATGATCCAGGTGGAAATGGACCAGTCACTGTTCTGCCACCACAGTGACTTGGGGCAAAGTCCTGCATAGACCACTGCACTCTCACTGCAGGAGAATTAATCCTCCGGTTGCCCTCTCACTGCAAGGGAGGAGGCCAGTCCCAAAGAGGAGGCAGAGTCCAAGTCCAGGTAAATGGTGCAATGAGCCAAATGCCCTCAATGATGATTGCAGGGCCAAGATGGCATTAATAGAAGAGAAGGACAATGGACAATGATAGACCCCATAGTCCACATGGGGTGACAACGTCCATAGCAGTCCAGGCAAGGTACAGCACTCACATACCGACCACAGCCACGGACCTAGGGCCATCGCGCCATCCCTTCGTGGGGGGGTCTTCGCCAAGACTCGACCCACCCCCCAACCGGGATAGAACCCGCCCACCCGGCCCGGGCTATGACCGTGAATGCCTCCCCCCCGGAATCTCCAGGCCTGTAGGCCTCCCAACTCCTCCCCATAGATCTTTCCTCCCCAGAGCTTTCATTTCTGGGGGAAGGGAGGGAGGCCCTTCAGGGAGGGCAAAACCCCTATTCCCCACAAGGACACTACCCCCAACCAAAAGCAGAGAAGAGGGGGAGGAGCCTCCAGGCCGGTGGTCCTATTCATCTTCATAGACTCCGCATGGTCACCCCCATGGTGACCATGGCGCCAGAGACCATCAACCACCATCGTCACGACTGCTGTCCATGCAGCCGAGTCCCTGGAGTCACAACAGGATCATGGTTTGTCGCCGACAGGCTCTTGCGCCGCTGTACTCGTCGCCAGCAAAAAACAGCTGGCAACCGTGACCAGCAACGCCAGCAACGCCCGCAGCAACGCCGCAGCAACGCCCGCAGCAGGTCCCCAGCCAACAGATCCTCAATGGCCCCAATGGACCTCGCCAACATCTCCGGCGCTGAAATTCCTTGGTGCCGGGGCTCCACAAGGCCGCTAGATAAAGCAGACGGCTTTGCCCCCCCAATCCGGGCAGCAAGCCGGCAGCCAGTAGTCAATGCGGTCACGGGGGGAAACCCAGCAGCGCTGAGCCACCGGCTCAATTTTCGCCGGAATGGCTCCAGCGGCGTCCCGCGACCCCCTAGGAGCGAAGCCAGTCGAAAACGAGGTGGTAAAGAAGCCTCCCCCTCCAAAAGCCAACAAAAGCCTCCGATGCCGAGAACGCCTAACGCTGCCGGGTTGCCATCTTGGGCATGCGCAGAACGAAATGAAGTTATGATGGCACTGGAAAAAAAACAGTTATAACTAGTCTTCACACAACCGTTACAGCATCCCCATGGTCACAGGATCAAAATGGGAGTGTTTGGCAACCAGCATGTATTTACAATGGTTGCAGTATCCCAGGGTCATGTGATTACCATTTGTGACCTTCCTAGCCGGTTTCTGACATGCAAAGTCAGTGGGGGAAGTGGATTCACTTAATGACCATGTGATTCACTTAACAACTGTAGTGACTTAACAACAGGGGCAAAAAGGAACCCTCAACTTACAACAATAATTATTGGGTGATGGCTACTACAACACTCATTTTCTTCCTTTATCATTATACTTCTGAGTCTCTTAGAACCAGCTAAAGTCAAGCTCTTGATGTGCTTAGAAGCATTAGAATGACATTTTAAACTACTCACCCACAAATAACCACTCGTCCCCCAAATCTCACCCTCCCAATGTGTGAGTAACATCTCCCAGAATTACCAGCCAGCATCTGTCATTTTCATTTCTTTCTTTCCTTTCTCACTTGATGTTGTGTGATGCTCAGATTGGGTGAGTTATAAATAATGAAAAATAATTTAATAATATATTTTTTGTATTTTCAAAGCAAAATCCATATCGCCACCGGATTAGAGCAAAGAAATGGAAAACACTTCTGCCAACCAATCATCCATCCATATTTTTGCAGCTGAAATCTGGTAGCCCCAGTAATGTAGTAAAGCTATAGGGTCCTACTTATTTCCCATCCCAAGAAGAACATTTCAGCTGCTCTCACTGCACAGTTGCAATGTTAGCAACAAGGCCCTCCTCAGCCAAATAAGCAGGTGGGTCGCCAAACCTAGCTTTTTACATGTTTAAAAGAAGGGACATAGTATACATTTCCAGTTAAGAAGACACCCTGCTATTAAGAATGACCTTAAATGACCTTAAATGAGTCTTAAATGATCTAACAGCATGTTTGTTTAGCCCTGCAACAAACAGCTGGCATCTATCACAGCCTAAAGAACAAGGTTGGGAACACAGATAGTGTTTCTCTGCTTTAAAAGATTTACAATTCCAGGCCTATTTACTTGCTTCCTATACATTCTCCTGTGAGTTTCCAAAGCAAGGTCAAGGTGGCCTGGGTCTGCCTTGCACTGGCCTGGGCCTTGAGCCAATCCCACATGCAGGGACAGTCCTCCTCCTCCTCCTCCTCCTCCTTGCCTTCTCACATAGCAGCTGCACACAGCAGGAGGTAAAACAGGAGTCTCCACCAAGAAAACATATATTGGAGCCAGTGGTTTACTTTGTACCAGGCATTTTATTTGGCCTCTTTTGAAACAGATACCTAAAGAGAGGCTGGATGCAAGAGAAAAGGCAATAGAGTCATATCCTGAACAATAGCAAACTTCCAACAAATCAATTAGCTGTTGCAGCCCTCCAAACTAGCTTGTTTCAAACCCTATCTTGAGGAAGCTCCAGTGGCCCATCTGGACAGAACCAGAAAAGCTGCTGAGACTTTGCTTTATGTTCCAACCTGGTTCTTATATGGAGAAAATGCAAGGGGAGAGCTTGCTTTTTGAAGGAAGGTGGTGGAACAAAGAGGGATTTTTCAATCATGGCATCTCACTTTTAAAATGCTTCCATCCACGTTTATTTCCATAGCCTTTTAGATTTGTCAGTTTGTATCACTTGACTTTAGGCCAATGGCTGGGTTAGCTCCAAGAGATTTTCATTGGTCTGATTGTAGCTGCAATTTAGATGATAAAAGGGAAGAGCAGTATTTTCTCTTACGTGGATGGGTGGTATTTGGTTGTAGCAATGCCTGCACTTTCCTTAATAAAACAGAGAGGGGAAAAATGTGCAGCAGATACATGTAATTTAGACCTTAAATTAATTTAGATGTAATTTAGACCTTAAATTAGTCAACCGTGATGTAATTATGATATCTTTTCTTCTCATATTGTCAATTATGATTGACATTATTGTCACTTTGTCTCCGGGGTTTGAAGATGGTGTATACACACAAAGCACTCCTCCTTCCAAGTTTTCCTCACATCAAAAACCCTCTGAAGGAGGTTAACTAAGAGAGAGCAACTGCCTCAGTCATAAAGGAGGCCATCTCGTCAAATGCCTACGTCTTCTCCTGTAGTCTGTGTCTGCTTCCAAATGTCATAAAATAAGAAATGAAAGTCTGAATGTGCTGTGATTAAAGTACAGGGATGCACTGTAACAACAAGCATATCAACTCTCGCCATCAATTTTTCTCCTGGGTGGCCTGTCTTCTTCAGAAACCTCTAGAAAGGTTGCAAAATGTTCATCAATAACTGTAGCTGTTAGAAACCACCTGGTTATGTAATGGAATGTGTGGATGACCTTCAAAAATGAGAGGAAGAAATGCTGCTTACGAAACAATCAGCCAAAAGAGGCAGAAGCCCCCAGTAGCTTAATGGTCATTAATGGATCAAGCAGTTAAAAGTGGTGGTGGGACGTTTGTATATTCTGAGGTGGGGAACGATGGCCCTTTTATGACATGTGGACTTCAACTCTCAGAATTCCTGAGCCAGTCAGCTGGGAGTTGAAGTCCACAAGTCATAAAAGGGCCATTGTTCCCCACCTCTGGTTAGACTTGCAAAATTCTGTAAAGATAGCCACAAAATAAAGTAGAACCAGTTCCTCAAATGATATTTCCTGTCTGATTTACCATGTAAGACTGGCATCACTCTTGCAAGTCTGAAAGAGTGAACTTCTTTTTAAAAAAAAAATCCTTTATATTCTTCTCACCTGTACTCTTCTGATTCCTTCTATATAGCAGAGACTTAACATAATTATAACTATTTGAATTTATTAGCTGCCATATTATTTTCTTTACTGAAGTATGATGGAAAAAATATGATTGAAGTTTACATTTTTGGAAGCATGAATACAAGAGACAAGGCATTTTTTAGTATATATAAGCATTCTTTTTCCTAGAAAATGCTAAAACATTTCATTAGATTGAAACTCAAGGACTTGCATGCAAAATTAAAATCTAAATTTGTAAAATAAATACTTTTTAGTTTAGGACTATGCAAGAAGCCCCATAAATAATGGTTGATATGAATGGACAGATGTGTCATGTTTCCAAATGACCTATGCATTAAAGGTCCTATAATCAAACTATTCATGACCTGTACAAGTAAAATACACCCAGGATCATATCCTATTTAGCTGTCCATTGATAACATGTTTACATAATTCAGAACAAGAAGCAAAAGAGAATATATCTACAGTATAAATTCAGTACATAAAAAATGGAAACTGCAATGGGAAATAACACAGTGATCTGCATTCCTGCTTCTAATTCTGGCCTTTCTATTTCATTAACCTGAATTTATTCTACAAATTCTGGACACAAGTATAAAGTTTGCCTCAGGTAAATATTATGACTCTGTTTACTTGAATCAGTGCAAACATTTCATAGTATGTTTACCCATAAACCTTTGACCACATAAGTAGGAAAAGATTGCAGAAAAATAGGCAGCATATGATTATCAGCATGTTGTTTGGAGCCAATTTTGTTAAATCTTTGATGGAGAAAATTGATGTTTATGCAAAATTTCTAAAATGACAGTGAAAACTGCAATAGGCATAAAGAGGTCACATAAAAAGTGGCAAGCTTGTAGTACCTTTTGTTACATAGATTTGTAAGATTTTAAATATGTAAACTATCAAGTTCTCAACAAATTTTTATGTTATACAACAGTAAGCAAACCATCACCCCAAGTTATTGAGTTTAGAAATAAAGATTTTGCTGAGGTGCAAGAGGAAAAATGAGTGGATTTGCACACTTGGAATCTGCAAATTGTGACAGTCCTGGCAGAATAAAGGACTGCTCTGCTGGCTTGACTAGTTAGTGAAATGGATTTTACTTGCTCATAGAACTTTCCCAGGGCAGTTACTGTACGCAAAGTCCTTGTAGGTGGAACACTGAATCCTCTAAGAAATTTTTGGACAACTACATTTAACTAAATGAACTGGAGATATAATGGCAAGAGCTATAATTTAAGTACTTAAAAAAATCCAGTGATTTATTACTTTAGAGAATACCCTGAGCTCAGGTTCATAAAGCACATGTTTTGTTTGGAGAAAGTCCTGGATTTCATCCCTTTAATCTCTAGTTTAAAAAGTTTAAAAAGTGTCTGTTGCAATTTCTATGGTTTTGAACAAATAAAAAACAAACAGAAACCACCCAAAATGGTTTCTCCTTTATTGTAGTATCTCTTGTCCCATCATCCGTGTTTATGATTTTTTTTACATATTCTTCATTACTTACATGTACACTACCTGATGTAGTAATTAAGATGGTGTGGAACAAGTCGGGTTCTAGCCCTTCCTTAGGCACAAAAGCTGGGAGACTTAAGGGCAATCGCTCCCTCTTAGGGTCTGCAACATGGTTGATAAACAAGCATCATCCTTACAAAATACATTGATAGCTTCATTGAAAGAACTAGACAAAGGCAAGTATAGGAACTAGACAAAGGCAAAAAAAAAAGACTCTAACACAGCCATGGGCAAACTACGGCCCGGGGGCCGGATCCGGCCCGTTCGGCTGTTCTATCCGCCCGAGCCAAAGAGTGGAGGGTTCTCTTGCTCTCCCAGAAGGCTACGTGAAGTAATCTAACTTTGAATTTATATTAGTTCACACAAACACTCCATCCATGCTTTTGTTCCGGCCCTCTGGTCCAGTTTAAGAACCCATTGTGGCCCTCGAGTCAAAAAGTTTGCCCACCCCTGCTCTAACACCATGGAGAAATGCTAAGGAAAAGCAACAACTTCCTAATCACAGGTCTGACTTCTAATATTTCCATATATATTACATGCATCAACGAGGAGGAAGGGAAAACAAACTTTTCTTTACCTAGTTGAATATTTCATTTCCGCCCCCAATTCTTATTTGAAATTATGCAAATGTCCTAATTAAGGCAACTGCTATTTTTATATCAATTGCCTACAAGAAACATAATGATAGTGATGCATTATTATCCCCTTCATCTCTAAAGACTGTTCTGTGTTGCATGGCATCTACCTTTTCTATGAAAAATATTAGGAATTGTTTTAAATCAATATGTAAAGAACTTAGAATGAATACTTCATACATTTGTCTGAAACTTTACTGCTCTCAGCCCCTGTGTGTCAAATTTCACTAGGTAGACTAGACTAGGAAGGCTAAAACTATTTTTTGAGGTTGGCTATAGTAGAATCTTGCAATTATGCTGTATCTCCCTCCTTCTATTTCAGTGAATTAGGGAGGCATCTGCCTAAGTCACCACCAAATATTATCTTACTCTGGAGTTTCGTTAAGTAATTTTGTTAATATTTAGTTAAGTAAATAATCTATAGTTAAACTACATCAGTTTTGTCCTGATCTCATTTTTAATTTTTGTAGCTCCAGCATGTTACTTAAATATCAAGCATGGTTTTTGGCTTGAGAGAAATTGTGTGCATGGGGACTGAATGTAGTTTCTGTTGACCATTGTAATCAAACTAAACCCACCCTCTCTCATATGTGGTCAGGGCATTTTTCAACCAGACCTGTTTCCTTGTGCAAAGGCAACTGCCAAGGAAGGGAAAGGTTAATATGATGAATAAGCAAACAAAAGCAACATATTTAATATAGCATTGCACTATGAAGTTTCCAAAGATTCTGCCCATGCACTATGATCTGATAGTGTAGGTAAGCTCCAAATCACCTCAATTAAATAATGTCATTCATTAGGACCCAAGAAGAGTGCGTTCCCTGCTGCATCACCCCCGCTCTGGAACCATATCCTACTCCTAGAAGGCCCATATGGCTCTCATTCTTTGGTTGTTTTAGAAGGTTTTGAAGATCTGGATTTCCTTCCAAATAAAGGGCTAGGATGGCTGCTGAGCCCCCAGTGGTTATTTTGTCATATATTTTTTTGAGCGGTCGTCATTTTATTCTTTTCTGAACATTTTTTCCCTATTTGTTTTCTGTCTTTGGATGTGAGCTGCTCAGAGTCATCAGAGAGTTGGATGGCCTTCAAATACAAAATTAAATTTAAAAAAAGTTTGTAGTACTGTCCATATATAGTGCTCTATGTGTAGTGAATAACGTTTCCAAAACAGTTCAACAAGGAGCACTTGCTGTTTAATCTACAGGACATAATTTTTTTCTATATGCATTCCCAAACCTCAATCACTTGATTCCAAGGGATTTCTATAACTTCTATACTTGATTCCTTGATATTCATTTAAATATATTATGGGCATATGAAGATTTTAAAGCAAATATTACAACATACCCACAAATAACTATGTTTACCCTTATACTTATTATCTTGTAAGCGATTGACAAATCAAATAAATAAAATAAAAATAGCATGTGCCAAGCCATGTAGTCACCTCTTGCTTAGCTCAGAGAATAGAATGGAAGAATATGCTTTAAACAATGAATAGAAAGTTCATTGTCAGATGTCACACAGAAGGTGAATCAGTCAGATGTAGCTTTCAAATATCAGATTTGCAGTTTCATAAACCTGGCTCTGGTATGAAACTTCCAGCAGCAACTCTCAAGATTTGTTTTCCTAGGATCAGACACACTGCATCCTAGGGATTAGCTGAGGATATGGCCAAATTCTTACATATTATTTTTGAGAACTCCTGAAAAACTGTTGTAGTGTCAAGTGAAAAAGAAGAGCAAATATTTCTATCCTCCAGAGAAGAGAAAATGAAAGACCAGGCAAACCACAAACATCTAAGAGGATTCTAGAGTGTATCACAGAGATTGATCCCTAAGCACTTTGACAACAATATGGTAATTATGAGAAGTCATCATGGATTTGTCAAGAGCAAATATTTGGATTTTGGCCACTCCTCATGAATGCCTGCCATAAATCTGCAATAAACCTATCCTTAAGAGACCTCTCAGAATGTGCACTTTGGGATTTTGGGTTTGGTACCAGCTGCTACTGGGAGGAGAGAGGAGGAAGAGGACTAACGATTTTAATGTATAAGTGTCAGCAACCAGAGGCGCTGTTTTGTGGGTAACGGGCCATGAGACGTATTTGCAATTAAGGACAGCAACAGCTACTCTTTCTGTGTCTTTATCAGTTCTTAAACAGAAGGATTACTTACTGAGTTTCTGAATCTCAGGCTCCAATTTAGTGCTGACATTTTCATGGATTAAGCCTGAGGAATAGAATAGATAGAATAACAGAGTTGGAAGGGACCTTGAAGGCCTTCTAGTCCAAGCCCCTGCTTAGGCAGGAAACCCTATGCCATTTCAGGGCCTTAAGTTTGACACCTCTGGCCTATCTCAATCATCTAATGGATCCACCTAGTTTCCAAAGGGCACTTTGGGCCCTCCTATAACCTTGAAAGGCAATTCTGCTGAGACATTTGTTGGCCTCTGGAACTTAAAGGTACCGTAGTAGCAACCATGGACAAGATTGCACCTGAGCAGTTTCTTCTTGTTTGTTGATTCTGGGGTGTTTCTTAATAAATGGAGATGTATATAAAGAAATGCCTTGTCTCTAGCTGTTTTTGTCTATGTGTTCAGGTATAGCAAGTGTGCCCCGGGTCCCATTAATTAAAAATTGTCATTATGATACCTAGGAAGTCTTGTAAGAGATTGACACAGCTCCTAGAGTTAGGGTGTCTGTAGAGCTGCTGCCAAGCTGTTTGGTTCTGGTTGTTATTTATGTGATCTTGTTAGGGCAGTCATATTTCTTTTTAAATTAGTTATTATTTTAAATAAAGTAAGGTGCCCAGGCATTTTTCTGCGTCAGGTTGTCTCAGAATAAAACAAACAAATATTTGGGACTTCAACTCATAGAAGCCTGTCTAAACCTTACTATTTTCAGATCTCTCATCAGCAAAAATCACAAGTGATGAGGGGAAAAGGGAATTTTTTTATTAACTTAATTTAACCACTCAGAGTTGCTGGGAATCAGGTGGCATATAACAGTAGTAGTAGTGATAGTAATGTAGTAGTAGTAGTAATAGTAATGAGTTATTAATCCAAGATCTTTAAAAACTTAAAACAATGAAATTGCAATGGGTTCAAACCTGACTAGTTTTTAATTATCTTTATTAAGAGCCATGGAGGCACAGTAGTTAGAATGTAGTACTGTAGGTTACTTCTGCTGACTGCCAGCTGCCTGTAATTTGGCAGTTCAAATCTCACCAGGCTCAAGGTTGACTCAGCCTTCCATCCTTCCGAGGTTGGTAAAATGAGGACACAGATTGTTGGGGTAATATGCTGATTCTGTAAACTGCTTAGTGAGGGCTGTAAAGCACTGTGAAGCTGTATATAAGTCTAAATGCTATTGCTATTATTTCATTTTTCTTTCAAGCAACTCTGTTGCCATATGATTGAATTCTGCCATATTGAACAATATCTTTGCTTTCTGTTGCTTAGATGGAATAAACCACATTTTTTTCTGCAGCAAGTAATTGCAGTCAAGATATCTGGAGTATAACAGGTTTGCAAAGATTATTATAAAGCTTTTGCAAAGGATTGTATTATCTTCAAAACCAAAACTCAATAAATTCATGAATAGATCATCATCTATGTAGTTTCCCAAGAAACTTGTTTCAGATGCTGGTTTGTTTCATCAGTAAATGGAAGTTCATATTTATTTCACAGTTTGAATATAAAGGCAATTTAGTGTTTTGGGATCTTTGCAGAGAAGAAAGTAATATATTCAGTGCTATTTTACAAAAATTAGAACAGTTCTCACAACCCACAATGGCCTCATTCATCCCTTTCTGTGTGATTGGAGAGGCAGGAAAGGCTGGCAGATTATGCTAATTGCCTAGCACAATTACTGATAGCCTTAACAGTAACTCTCTGGACTTATCATATGTTGCATTGGAATATCACTCCAAGAATTAGAGATAGCAGCGCTCCATGACATCCCGCTGACCACATGACCATGGAAAAGTCTTGGGATACCATTGGCTCAATGGCCTTGAAATAGAGATGAACACTGCTCCACTGACAAGTGGAGTAAAATCCACAGGGACTCCTTTACCTTTTACTTTACACCTAGAATTTCTAGTTAGCATGACCAAACCCAGAGACTGAGAATTATGAGAATTGTAATCCAGCATTTTGAAAGGCACTAGGATGTAAATGTCCACTTAATGTGATAACACTGTAAACCAAGATGAAACATCCAGCCCAAACTATAGAAGGAAAATATGCTAAGATGACAAAGATAATTAATCACTGTTGTCTGTAAACAAACCTTGCTACCATTAGACCTGGGGGGGTGGGAAATTGAGATAATATGAAAGTTGAAGTATATGTTATAATCAATTGTTTGTATTTAAGTAGGATTTCATCCTCATTAGTGAGAAAAATCGTTTGAACAATTTTGGATCTTCCCTTTTCCTGGATAATTTATATGCAGATGCTTCAATTACTATAAGCAAACTAGAGAGACATACCCTGAGATCTGCATTTGGCTTTGTGTTTAAAAAACTATGCGTTTTTTGTTTGAGTTGTGTTTTCCTCCAAGCATCTAAAATTAATAAATTTAGGAGCAAGAGAATGTCTAGAGCAGCCATGGGTAAACTACGGCCCGGGGCCGGATTCGCCCGTTGGCTGTTCTATCCAGCCCGGAGCCAAAAAGAGCGGAGGATTCTCTTGCTCTCCCAGAAGGCTACGTGAAGTAATCTAACTTTGAATTTATATTAGTTCACACAAACACTCCATCCATGCTTTTGTTCCAGCCCTCCGGTCCAGTTTAAGAACCCATTGTGGCCCTCGAGTCAAAAAGTTTGCCCACTCCTGGTCTAGAAAGATGAACAGCATCATGCCAGTCACATAATTAGAAACCTTTCTGTCTGGTTCAGTGATTGGCTTTGCAATCTGTCATCTAATGTTAGTTTATGTTTGTTTATGTTTATTTGGATTTATATGCCTCCCCATCTCCGGGGGGGGGACTCAGGGCGGCTCACACAAGAATATACATACATAAATAGTTAAAATGTTAATCCAATCCAAATAACGAATAAAATTATGCTAAAATACCCAATTAAAAGCCCCAGTGTCTCTCAATCCAGGCCGGCCTGTAAGAATAGCCAGGTCTTTAGATCACGGCAGAAGGAACGCAGGTCGGGAGGCCAACCGCAGCCACAGGGGCAGCTGGTTCCACAGGGTGGGCGCTCCTAGAGAAGGCTCTCCCCCGGGGGACCGCCAACCGACATTGTCTGGTTGACAGCACCCCCAGGAGGGCCTGCCTGTGGGCCTGCACTGGGCGATTGGACCTCGATGCTGGTAGGAGGTGCTCCTGCAAATACCCCAGACCCAAGCCATGAAGGGCTTTATAGGTTAATACCAGCACCTTGAATCTTACACGGAGGGCAACTGGCAACCAATGCAGATCGTGCAGGAGGGGTGTCATATGGGAGTATCAGGCCGCTCCCATCACAACCCGCACGGCTGCATTCTGCACCAGCTGAAGCCTCTGTATAGTCTGCAAGGGCAGCCCTAAATAGATAAATAATAGTTAATGAGTACTGGAGAAAATCTCACAAATTTAGTGGCATCCTAAAATAATCTCTTCTGGTTTTCTTGGAATTGACCCATATTTCCAATATTACAGAATGAAAATAAATATCCTGCCTTTATAAGTAGGCAAAACCTGTCCAATATATTAGGCAGATGACGTGGATTATCCAAAATGAAAGGATCATTTCAAATGTGATCTAAAAACCTACAGACTTCATTTCTTTGACCTATCGGAAGAGCTGGGAATCTTACATTGCAGTCAAATGGGCCTATTCAAAAGATACAGTCTACAATTTTGGAGTGGAAGAAGCTGGATAGTTTTAGCAAGAAGCAGTTGCCCAGTTCAAATAGCAAAATTTCAGTGAGAATTACAGTTCTTAATGCCAGAGACGAATTTTTCAGATCACCCAACAATTTCACATGTTGAATCAAGCTACATATTTTGTTCTCATATCTACTCATGTCCTGGTAATTAACTATATCAGGGCTGTCAAACTCCTGGCCTGCGGGCCGGATGCGTCATGTTCTGGCCAGGCCCACACCCGGTTTATCGAAGGAGGAAAAAGTCCCGATTTGTCACATGATGCCATGATGATGTGAGTTTGACACCCCTGAACTATACCATCAAGGTTTTATGGTATAGGTAGTATTAAGACAAGGAAAGAAAAAAGTGGCCTTAGTGATAACAGCAGAATCCTTCAAAACTTCATGGTCACCATTTAGATATCCCAAAACACTCTGCTGAATAGAATAAAAATCATTTTTGGTTTTTTTTTTTTTAAAAAAGGACAAATGAATTAAATGAGATTTGATTTCTCTAGTATTCCACATTTGCTTTTTATATAAAAAAGCAACAGCAGAACAAAGTTAAATTATAATATGATGCTACGATCTGTTCAATTGTACTGAGTTTTGCATAGAAATTGTTTACAGCTAGTCCTTGAAGTTACAACAGACCCCCCAAAAGTACTTACAACCTGAATTCAAAGTCCCAACATTCTCTGTGGTCATGTGACCTCATTTTGGGCACTCGGCAATGAGCCCACATTTATGGTTTGCAGTCCCGCAGTCATGATTGCGATTGTTTTGCCAGAAATTGGTATTTCTGATTTCCAGCAAAAAAATACACTCAATAGGCTCATTTTACGCCTGCAGTACTAATGACCACTGCAAAAAAGTTATAAAATCAGGTGCAGTCACATGACCTGATTAACAACTGTCACAATTTATAATGGTAATTGCCAAATTACACTTGTAAGCTGAAGACTACTCTATTCTATTTCTTGTATTGTACAGTTTTTATTTCTGGAGTTCACTTTTTCTTCCTCTTCTGTTTATATATGTATATGTATCTGGACATTTAGTTAGCCAGTTGAGGATATCTAATTAAGTAGCCCTCAGAGCACAAAAGAGTTCCAATCTACCCTCAGCCATGGAAACCCACTGGATGACTCTTTCAATCCAAACTACCTCATTACGGAGAAAGGAGCAAGGTATACAGAAAGGGAAGCCTTTTTATAGAGGTCAGGATGGCTGAGCAGTCTAAGGCGCTGTGTTCAGATTGCAGTCTCCCCTGGAGACACAGGTTCAAATCCCATTCCTGACAGCCTTTTCTTTTAGGGAACCGAAGGCTAAAACATATAAAGAACAGTTGCTGGAACTGGGTATGGTCTAGTTTGATAAAAAGAATGACTAGGTGTAATATGATAGCAGTATTCCAATATCTCAGGGGCTGCCACCAAGAAGCATCTGAGGGTAGGACAGGAAGCAATGGGTAGAAACTAATTAAGGAGAGAAGCAACCTAGAACTAAGGAGAAATTTCCTGACAGAACAATTAATCAGTGGAACAACTTGCCTCCAGAAGTTGTAAATACTCCAACACTGTAAGTTTTTCAGGAAGAGATTGGATAACCACTTGTCTTGACGTGATGTAGGGTTTCCTGCCTAAGCAGATGGTTGGACTAGAAGACCTCCAAGGTCCCTTCCAACTCTGTTACTCTATTCTATTCTATTCTATTCTATTTCTATTCTAGTTTGAGGCTGCATTTTTGCAAATGGAGTTGGAGATATGGTCAGGATCAATGATGTCCTCAATGCTGAGATATAGGCAGATACTTATCCATCATGCTATACCATCAGGGAAGTGTATGATTGGCCCCAAATTTATTCTGCAGCAGGACAATGGCCCCAAACATACAGCCAGTGTCATTAAAAATATCTTCAGTACAAAGAAGAACAAGAAGTCCTGGAAGTGATGGTGTGGCTTTCACAGTGCCCTGATCTCAATATCATTGAATCTGTTTGGGATTAAGAGACAGAAAGATTTGTGGCAGCCTACATCCACAAGATCTTTGGATGTTCTCCAAGATGTTTGGAACAACCTTGAAGGAACATTGCTGAGTTCCTTCAAAAATTGTGTGCAAATGTACCTAGAAGAATTAATACTGTTCTGAAGACAAGAGTCATCATACCAAAAATTGATTTGGATTTCTCTTTATTTACTTTTCATTTTGTTAAAAATAAACTATAACACTTCTATTTCTGAAAGCATTCTCATTTTACAGCATTGTTTCACAACTGCCTAACACTATTGCACAATACTGTAAAATCTAGCAAGTACTGTGTCCTGACTTCAGCAAAGCATTTGACAAAATATTCCATTATAGCCAGATTAGCAAATTTATCAAGAGTGTGCTAGATGACATGACAAGGAGATACACAGCTGGCTTGAAAATGATAAAAGAGGTTCTTATTAAATCTGGAGTGAGATGTCAACATCATGTATTCAAGCAGCAGCTAGGCAGACATCAATCAATGCTGGATTCCTGCAATAAGCAGGGTATGTCAATGCCTCAAAGGAAGAAAAGTCTTGAAGGAAATAGTGGCTAATTGTATCACAAACTATTGCAAGACAGTCTTGTGAGGTTGTTTGAAAGAACATCTTTTAAAATAGGCAGTCTTCTGGTTAAGAATGTTTGACTAGTGGGCAATTCATGCTTACAAACAGGCTGCCTACTGCTAAAAACAATAGTGCTTTCCTTCCTTAAGATGACAAGACTGCTAAAGATATACTTTCATGAACCACTGAAGTCATACATTTTTAATAAAAATTCAGGAAAACATGGTGTAGCTTCAGCAGACCATAGGCTTGAGGAAGAACAGTTATTGTCATTTTTAGTAAGGGAACCCATTCACAAGTTCTGACTTACAAATTCCAATTAAAGATGGACTTAGGAATTTCATTTGGGACTGCCTACACTGTGTTTTAAGAGCACATTGCCATTTTTATTCTCAAAAATACCAATGGAACCTACATTTGGCTTAAAACATCCTTGTATTAACAAGTGGCTCAGGCTGTTAAATGCCTGCACTTAAGTTCCAGCTGTCTACAATTACTGTAGGCTTGAATCCCACCAGGCTCAAGGTTGACCCAGCCTTCCATCCTCTCGGGGTAGGTAAAATTGAGGACCCAAGATTGTTGCGGGCAATAAGCTGACTTTGTAAAAAAATGCCTCTTAGTAATAAGCAGGCATATACAATGGAATGAAGGCTATTGCTGAGCACACTGGGTTGTATCCCAAAAAATTGTAAGCCGCCCTGAGTCTTAGGAGAAGGGCGGCATATAAATGTAATTTTAAAAAAAAACAAGTGCCATGAGTGATGATTGTGAAAATATTAATGCCTACAAAGATCATGCAGTGACACATAGTATACATAATGCATATGAGATGACATATAATGCAGATGATACATAATGCATAATGCATATGAGCCACAGTCATTAGAGTGCAGTACTGCAGGCTACTTCTGCTGCCTGCTGGCTGCCTGCAATTTGGCAGTTCAAATCTCACCAGGCTCAAGGTTTACTCAGCCTTCCATCCTTCCAAGGTGGGTAAAATTGTTGGGGGCAATATGCTGACTCTGTAAACTGCTTAAGAGAGGGCTGTAAAGCACTGTAAAATGGTTATATAATTGCTATTGCTATATCCTGGTTTAATGCAGCGCTACACCGGTAATGAAAATTCAGGAGGAAAAAGGACATCTATAAAATTTTTGGCTGCTCTCTTGGGAAAATAAACTATATAAGAGCCCCACAGAACATTTTCAATGAATGCTGCTTAAAATATATATTTAAATAATCAGTCAGAATAGGCTAATGTTTGTAGACTATGTAATGTGAAGCACTAACTTTTAGGAAATATTGGTATTTGTTGAATCCATTTTTCCTTCCACATGCACAATATTTTGTGTGCCATTGTCTGACAAACAATCCCTAAAGCCCATGCTTAAAAGTTGTCAAAATACTTTTTTTTTCTTCAAATACTTCACCCTTTTTCTCAAGTGTTCATGGTTATGGGTAAATAATTCAGTTACTGTTTCATCAGTCTAAAACATGTTCCAAAACTCTCGATTTATCAAGATTTTCTTTTGCATACTTTAGACAATGACTTTTGTGATGAAGTTGAAAAAAATTTTTCTTCATGAAGAAAACAGCATTACTGTACGTGAACCTTGGGCTATTATTCTAATGTCAGTTAAATTGTTCAGGTGGTTCTTTGGAGTCTCCTGCCGTTGACGAATACCAATCGCCCAGTGCGCTCCCACAGACGGGGCCTCCTGGGGGTACCGTCAGCTAAACACTGTAGGCTGATGACCCCTAGGGAGAGGGCCTTCTCTGTGGGAGCGCCCACCCTCTGGAACCAGTTACCCCTGGAATTGCACCTGGTCCCTGATCTACGCTCCTTCCGCCGTGACCTTAAAACATGGTTATTTTTACAATCTGGCCTGGACTGACAGGGGATCGGAGTTTTAATCTGGAATGTTTATTTGGCTGCAATTTAATATTTTTTAAATTGTTTTAATTTTTGTATTGCTTGTTTTTATGTACGCCGCCCTGAGTCCTTCGGGAGAGAGGGCAGCTTATAAGTCCAAATAAACAAACAAACAAACAGTGATCTATAAATTCTATTTTGCAAATCTAACCTGTTTTCAGGCAATTCTATTGAATTCTTAAGAGTTCTTTAAGCTAATGCCACACATTAATTTGGAGTCAGACAATTAAAGGTAAAGAGAGATTCCTGATAATAATGATCTAACATACCTCCAAATCTACCCCGGAATATTTACAGAGGGCAAGGGAAAGGTTTTGGGATGGTTTCCAAATATTTGAATATCATTTCACTTCTGTGGGCATATCTCAAACATACAGTGCATGCAAGAGAATCAAAGAATATTTCTGAGCTGTAAGAATTCTGTATAGAAGAATGCAGAAACTTTTCAAGCTTGAAGATGAAGACAAGGCTCTTAGCTGGCTAGACGAAACTTATGGAAGTTGTTATTTCTGCCAAAGGACATACTAAAAATTATTGACTGAAATACATCCAAACTTTTGCCCCTGCCATATTCAGTGTTTTATTTTCAATCTATAAACAACTACTGTATACCTAAATATTAAGTATGCATTCAAATCAGAAGATTTAACTTCTACAATGTATAAGTTTTGTTATTTAGTTCACATAGGGATACAATGAAACATAGCTCAATCAGAAATATGTTAATTATCTTACAAATTTAGCAGTAATAAAAAAGAATATACCGATACGTAGCTTAGAGTTGAATTGTTGAGTCCTTGGTGTTCTTTGTGCTTATTTCCTTGCAGACATTTAATTACCCCACTAGGTAAGATACCTAGTCAGGTAATCAACCATCTGCAAGAAAACAAACAAGCCCAGAGCGCCATAAATTTAACACTCTCTACTAATCCTCAGGATAGAGAAAGAACTATGCTGGAACAAGCACTTTACTTCCTAAGGCTCTGAGATTTTAAGTGTCTCTGCCCAAATTTTACATGCATCTTTACAATCTCAGTGTTTCTATTACTTCTGCATCTGCATGAAATTGCTCCCAAAGCAAATGACCTTTTCAGATTTGTATTCAAAGATTGGATACATATAACATTCAGAAACTCTATTGTCTAAACTATTCTCCTATAAAACTAAAAGTTGACATTACAATATTACACCAAACAATCATTTCAATATAATAGCTCCAGCAGCAAGTGACTGCATGCTCTTAGTTATAGGCATCTACTTATGCAAGTAAGCACATCCATCATCTAAACAATGCTACCTGCTTAAAATTATGCCTAGCAGAGGTTGTGCAACAGCAAGGCAGATTGAAACAATGAGCAAGTTATGTAAAAAGGAAAAAATATCCATGCAGTAGATTAAAGAAATTAAGTGCACAAGCAATTAACTAAAATCATTACCACTAGCAAATTACGGTAAGGAAAAAACACAGTAGTTGGATTACAACTGTTATACACCATTTGTAATTATACGAGGCACATTAAAATAGGCATAAATTTAGAGCAAAGATCCAGATCCACTTTGTTTTTAAACAATTGTGATATAAATAACTCATAGGCTACAAATTTCTGGCTATATTTTAAATAGGAGCTGTAATTATTTTTCACTTGGTTTATCAGTTATCCATCAAAGACAATAACTTACCCACAAAAAAAATCAGCTCTTGAATCAGCTCTGAAAATCTATTTTCAAGACCAATAAAAGGCAAGGTTTATTTTTCTGCGGCTTTTGGCTGATATTATAAGGCATATTTTCCTCTCCATTTCAATGTTTGAGTAATCCATTACTGCATGCAAACTTTAATCTAGTGATGCTATATGCGTACAGTACTATCAAACATGAAAGGATTTATATGATCAAACACAAGCTGAAACAGCAGATGAAAGGAACTGGAATATTTACAGATTTCATGAAATGGAACTAAGAATTTTAAGTTGTCAGAACATAATATAAGCACGCACACACACACACAAATATATTAGAAATCTGAACTAGTTCTTGAGGCTTTCTAGAGCATGATGATGTTCTGAAGTAGAAGTATGCCCTCTGCTGCTTGATCTGCACACAACCTAGGATGTAAACTGTCCTTAAGATGCTTGTGAATGCATGCTCCTACTACCAGAACAGAAATTTAGAATTAAATTTTAATTGATTGGATCAAATTCTACTTTTTTTCAGTTATCAATTGTTTTGTAGATATAAAATAGATAAGCCACAAATCTCCAATAAATGAAATTTGAAATAATGGATTTTTTTTATTCATTTCCATGTCTACTTCATCTCTCCTCCCTTCCAGTTCCACCCTCATCCCCACCCCCATAAACAGCTATGCTTGGTCCTTGTTGAAATATCTGTGGTTTCACTTACCTGTTTTTCTTTGAGGGGAAGGGAAACATCTTGCGTAAAACATCTTGCGATACTATTTTGGCAAATTATGAACTCACCTTCATAATTGAATGTCAAAAGTAAGTGGTAATTTCATTTTCAACTCAAACATAGTATTTCATGGGACACTAACAGGAGATATTTTGTTTGCTTTCTGTTATTATTCCATTATGCTAGAATTCAAAGTTTGTAATATAGTAAGTTAAATGTATAGTTTGCATTTATATTTAATGAATGCTAAACCATTCAATGGGAAAAGAAGTCCTTGCTTTTGAGCTATAGAACTGTATGAGGGAGCTTCTGAAAAGCATGGGTTATGCAGATGTAATGGAAAAAAAGAACTGTCCGAAAATTGGTGGAGATTTCTCTGAAATGCGTTTACCCAATTTCAGAGAATTCCCATATACAGTCCAGAAACAAACCATCACCTTTTTGGTAAATGAGACTTTTTGGTAAATGAGCAAAGGTGTTTAGGACAGGAAAAAGATACAATTTATCATTTTTCAGCAATTAACATTTTAAAAGAACTGTACGATGTTTTTCAAAGTGAGATAGGAATGGGGTGAAAAGAAAACAAACCAATTTAATATAAAAGTGATACTCTGCTGTTAATGTACACAATTCACAGCCATCTTAATTTTTATAATGAAAGTGAGACTATTGAAGCAAATTTCTCAAAGTTGTTTCAGTTTTGTAGGTGTAGTTGTAGCATATTAAGATATGTAAATTATCTTCACTTCAAATTGTAAATGAACTGCCTAATCATCTGACATTTGAGTAGAATATCATATGACAGCTTAAAACAGTCTCATTTTATCAGATCAAAGAACAAAATCTATGTTTTACCACAAAGGAACAATTGCATAACTGAAGCATGTATATCCACTTTATTCTAATATGGTTTCAGAAAAATTTATAATGAAAATTTAGAAACATAGAACCACAGGGCTGGAATGGACCTTAAATCTATGGATATAAAAATAAATGGCTTAAGTCATGGCTAGGAACAGCATGGTTTAAAGAAGGGATGGGCAGTCTATGTGTTGGGTGATCTCTTTTGTACTCACGATGGCTCCCAAAATGGATAAAACCATATTTAAAAACTTTATCCCCTTTTTTTGGATGGGAGAACAGTTTTAACACTTGCAGAATACAATGGCAGATGTCTTACAAACAGGCATTAAAGTCAACCCTATACACATAGTTGTTGGGGTAAAAATGGGAAGTAGGAACTTATTCCACTCCATTTTGAATTGTACAAAATAAAAGTGAGATATAAATCTAATAAACTAAGAACTTATAATAAACAGATACATAATTATTTTTAACTTCCTCTCCATTAAACTTAGAATTTTCCAAGACACAAAAAAGAATGTGGTATACTAGCTACACCAAATCTCAAAACTATATTATTAAGCCAATTAGTTGTTTAACTTGAATTGCAGACATAATCATATCACCATACCACTGAGTTACCTCTACAGATGAACTGGATTCCCTGGAAACTTGCAAAAATATCTTTTGTCATATTCAAGCAGAAGTGTCCTGTTTATCAATGATTACTTGATCATAAATAGTATACTAAAATATGCAATAGATATACAGAAGTCGAGACATATTACCTTCGTTCTTGTGCTAAGTAATATTTATTTTCATGAAGGTCAATTTAGAAAAAAAAAGATCACCATAAAAATGATTTGTATACAGGTAGTCCTTGACTTACATTTGAACCCCAAATTTCTGTTGCCAAGTGAGACATTTGTTAAGTGGGTTTTGTCTAATTTTATGAGCTTTCTTGCCAGAGTTGTTAAGTGAATCACTACAGTTGTTAACTTCATAACATGATTTTTAAGTGACTCTGGCTTCCCAATTGACTTTACTTGTCAGGTCGCAAAAGGGGATCACAAGGCTCTGCAACCTTTGAATCAGTTGCCAAGCGGTCAAATTTTGATCACGTCACCATAGGGATGCCACAATGGTCATGTGAAAAAGTTACAACTCACTTTTTCCCCTGTTGTAACTTCGAACTGTCACTAAATGAATTGTTGTAAGTTGAGGACTACCTGTATGTTGTAAGATCTTCAAGATATCAAAGATGCTAATCTTTCAAGATTTCTCTATGAAATGTTCAATTACACTGATTCCAACACCTTCAAACAAGCAGTGTAACTCAAAAGGAATTACAAAAATAAGATGGAACCCTCACATATTTGATTACAGGCAATTCTTTGGTTATGACAAGGTCAATGACTATTCAGTTATAATGTCTCTAAAGAAGGGGGACTTATCACCATTCCTCAGAGTACTGGCCATCAGTCACTATGGTCATGTGATCATGATCTGGCTACTCAATGCCCAGCTTCTAATTATGTCACTGTGAACTGATGCTCCCTACCAACTTTCCATGAAGTCAATGGGGAAACCACCAGTAAGTCACTCCTGATGTTTTTTCACCCAATTGAATTCCATAATGCCCACCCCCAGCACCCTACCTGCCCACAGCTCTCACCCAGTGGCTTGCTTGCCTGGGATTCCTCCCTCTTCTGGCTCAATGACCTGTAGTCCTGGGATTACAACAGCAATCAGGACTGTGGGATTGATGTTACTAAACAAATTGGTTACATGATGTTGCACTTTGGTTGCATTGCTTAGTGTCTGAAATTCCTATCCCAACTGGTGTCATAACCTGGGACTACTTATAAGTTTGAAAAATCTGTAACCCAAAATTTAGAACATCTATTGTAGCTAAGGAAATACAATTTAAAAAGGCCAAATGATGTGCAACAATGGGCATGCCAATGTAAGATAAGCTTCTAATTTACTGCACATTAATGAATTTAATCACTAAAATAATTTACTTTTTTAGTTGATAAATTACTCAAATATTGATTACCAGAATAAATAACTCATATAAAAAAATCTGGAAATGCAATAGATCAGTTTTTCATACTTGATGGCAATCTCATAGAGCTCAACAATTTTGAAAGACAATTCAGCTCAGTATAAAACAAATCTTAACTGTTCTTGGCATTTTTCTGCTAGGCTTAATAAAGCCTTATATTTCCACAAAGCATACGAGTTTAGCTGTGAAGATGACAACTGCCAGGATACTGTGTGCTTTTTAAATTACATAAAATTCCTCCTTTAGAAGATTAGCAAAGCTGTGGAAGTATGGATCAATGGTAAAAGTAACATCATCTTTAACAAACAATTCCCATAAAGAATTTAATCTGGAAACTACTTTTGTGCTACCGTATAATTCCACATATGGACTTGTACAACATCCTAAATTTGGATTTTCCGTAACATAAAGATTTAAAATATTAGATTTTGACTGATTCATTATAAGAGTAAATGAATTAGAAAGTCCTATTGTTTATTCTAATTGAGGGTTTTTATCATGTAAGTTGTCTTTGCTAAGTATTATTTTCCTTTAAAAACAGTTAAACTGGCTATATAGCAATATTTAATGATTGAAAATTCTTACTCAGTTTTACACTTTTAAGTGTATACAGCTTGTATATCTTAATATTCTTTTACTTTTTTCTTGGTTGCACTTTTAATTATGTACTAAATTAAAAAAAACCCACAAAACCCACAAAATTTAGGTACCCACTATAGCCACAGAAATACTTTCCCAAGGGGGTAGAGCTTTAAGGAGCAAAATACTCCCTTAACTGGTGCTTCTATAAAACTTGGATAACCAATTGTGCTACTTCAAAAAACAAAACATACATCTTCCCATTCTGATAACATCATGTGACAACCCTTAGCCTCTATAGCTACACATAAAGAATGATTCACTAATCTTAAATTATACAAAATGCTTTAAAGTCATAGATATATTTTTCAAGATAATTCTGTTAAGAAACAGCAGTATGGTTGTAAAAAAATGACATTAAAACCATTGGCTTGTATCCAAATGTTACCTGAAAGAACTGAAGAGCTTATTATTAAAATTCCAAATCCCTTATTGATTCAGAATTTTTCAGTTTTAAAATTCAAAAGATTGAAACATTTGAATAAGTTGTAAACTGTTCTTAGATTCATAAAATCTTGTAGTCTCCAGGCGAAAACAATCTTGTACCTTTTAACAAGAATTTAACAAGAATCAGTTTGTTAGTGGCTGGCTTTGCATCTCCTAACAGTCATTTTGTTTCCCCCTTTGGACAATTTAAATACCATCTATTCAAAACATCAATGGAAAAAAACTAGTTAAATATTTCAGGAATTCTATTTTTTTTACGTTTTCTACATATTTCTTTAAATATATTTTTTCAATAGTGTTGACCCCTAAGTCTGGTCTATATGTTAATGTGTAAGTTTATGATTTACTGCAATTTCATTTTCAGTTTGATCCAGTTTTTCAGATTATGATCATGTGATTCCCATGGGCAAACTTATAATTGTATAAGTAGTTATAGTCAACTGGTTTCCCAAGTTTTATCAAATCAAATCAAAATTATCAAATTTTGATAATTCCAAGAATTATCAAAAAACCTTAAACATGGAATATAAAAATAAGTGTTAATACACAACTTATAGACTTTTACTGACTTTGAGAAACAAATTGGTACCTGCCATATACTAGCCCTCCCCAAAATGGTGTCCTCCAAATGTATTAAGACTACCGGTTTCATAATTCCTCAGTCAGCATGACCAGATATTGGGAATTATAGTAACTGAAATACAACTTGCGTAGAGGGTGCCAAGTTGGGGTAGGCTGGTATATGGTAAAGAGTGGAAAAAACACAGAAGGCATTGGTATGGGTTATAAAAGCCCTTTTATAAAGCCATTTTTAAACAAAACCAAAAAGTTTACAAAAGAAAAAAAGATACAGAAGAATAAGTTGCTTAATATATTCAAAAAACAAAAACAAAACAAAAAGGGAAGAGAGAGAGAGAGAGAGAGAGGAGAGAGAGAAAATAAGGGGGACACAATTCCAACATGCTGAACAATAAAGGGTTCTTTTCCATGTTCTCTTTTAATACAAAATACAAGCCAAGGGTACACATATTTAAAACAGAGCTCAGTAATTGATATGCAGTCCTGGGAACCCTTCAATAAAAAGCAAGGCAGGAACTGTTTTTTTTTTTAAATTGCAAGTACATACAGAGACTGGAATATGTAAAATTAAGTAGCACGAAAGACTGTCACACAATTCTACCAATGCATGTTGCATCTATAATTCACGAACATGGTCAACAATATCATGTTCACTTAAACCCCCCTCCCTTTTAAAATTCATTTTTATATAAAGCATTACTATTACATTCAAACTAACCCTTAGTACCATGCTGCAGATTTCATTGTCAACAGACTGACAACTTTATTGGTTATTTATCATGACTGATGATCTTGGTACCGCATTTGAATGTATGCTTTCCAATAATCAAGACAGACTTAAAACCCATCAAAATAGCTAATTCCAAGACAAATATCCAAGGTGTTTAATGCCATCAATTTCTATCTGATACAAATTTGTTTCTTTGTAAAATGTGGGAACTGTTAGGGTTTGACTGTGCCATGTTCCTGATAAACAAATTATGTAAAACTCTTATATACAATTTCTGTAATAATTGTTTCTCCAGCAGTAAACCACAAATTTCTAACACACATTAAGTTGTCAGACTGACACCCATGCATGCGTACACACATGCGCTTTCATTTCCACTCATACAAGATACTTGAAGGGTTTTTATGTTATTGTGGCTATAGCAAGTTTATGTTCTGCCCCAATGCTGTATTCTCAATTAAAAAATCCCTACCCAGGTATATAAAATGTATGCACAATGGTATTTTACAATTATACCAGACATGGAACCATTCCACTGTTTTGAACAGCACATTTGGATCAATAATCTTTTTTAAAAAGGTTAACACATCAAATCAAAATGTAGGGAATGCTTTAATAGACTCAAAATAGAGAAGCACTTGCTTTAAATGTTGGAAGAGTTTTTAACAGAAAATAATGAAATGTAAGTTCTTCAGCAAAGCAGTAAATTGAAGAAAGTGGGAAACCAAATGTCAGCTTTGTTTTGCTTATAAATCCTGGGCCCTGAAAATCACTTTAAGTATATCCATTCCTAGCTTTTACACTGTGCATTTCACACAAGAGGAGTTATCCAGATTCCAACTGAAATTAAGTGGGTGGTGGTAGTGGAAAGAAAGGAGAGTTTCAGTAACAAGAGGATCAAGGTTGAGACCAAGCCATTCAGATTCAGTCATTTAATTAAGTTAATTGAAAAGGGGAAAGAGTTAAATCTCCCCCCAAAATACTAATATGATTTACCAAATACCTAAAATCATGGGAATCGATTTCCTTTTATTTTATAAAATCATGTGTCAACATTATGATTTGTTATAAAAAATAAACACTCCACAGAAAAATTACATAAAGCAAAAGCACCAATTTCTACAGCTCATAAATTTCCAGCATGTTATAGCATTTTTCTTCCTTAGCTCTAGTTAAGCTGCCTCATATACTTGAGTAATGCTTTAAAAATCAGTCTAAAAGTATTAACAGTTTCAGTATTTGGTGCAGGCAATTACAATTGAGTATATTCAACATTTATATCACATCAATCACCCAAATGCATATACATTTCTTTCCTTCCCCCCCAATATATTTCAACATGATTTTTTTAATATCAGATCAAACCAGTCATTATGCTCCTGCATTTTGTTTGATCTATGCTAGAATATTATACCTAAGAGAAGTCATCACAAAGAGTGTATCTAAATATTATCCTTTTACGGTGTGCAAGTTATTTCTTCAGTATTATAGCCACAATTACCTGTTCAGGCCTCAAAGGTAATGTGTAAACACAAACCTCTCAAAACTTGACTGAAATTTTATGTATACCCCTGTTGCAATCACATTTATATATGAAGCAATAACTTAGATACACTAAACATATTTGCTTTTGGTTTTTCAGCAAATGCAAGAAATATTTAATTAAAACTACGTCAAAAAAACCTGCCATTCCCAGGATGCAACCAATATAGTGTGATTACGCTCACTGGAATATACCTATTTGTTTATCTGGCAACACTTGTTCTATGGAACAAAGTAATAAACTAATATAGCTATTGAATCCCTAGAATACCTCACATAAAAGCAATATGCACAGAGAGACAGAAGACTGCAAAATAGAATGAAATATTTAAAATATTACTTTGCTGCTGTTATGTGAATAGGGGAGAAATTAATGTTCAGTCTCTGGATTATTTATCAAATGGAAAAAGGCCAAACTACTATCTGAATTTAAAGATTTCAGGAACCTTGAAAATATTTTTGTCCAGGAGTTAAATGCAAGGATCAGTGAAAGCACAGCATTTAATTTTGGATTAAGAAATCCAATTGCCATATTTTAAGAAAAATCTAAATGGCAACCTAATTCTTATTACACACAGTTGTATCTGTTAGCGAAAGCACAGAAAGAAAACAAATGCATATTATGTAAAACAAATCTGAATCATCAGCAAAAATATATATTGCTGGCTGACCATAATAATTAAGAGGTAATCACTCCAATACCTGCACATTTGGATCAACTGCATATACTAGGTCACCAAGTATTTAATTTGTAGGATGTGATAAGTCTGTTTTGAACTCAGAATTCAGACATAATACTTAGCTAGAACCATTCAACATTTAAATATCAATTAAATTGGCAAAAATTACTCTGCCCAGATTAGCTTCTGTCCAAAGAGAAACTCAGAGATGGTATTCAGCAGGTTCTGACCAGTTCTGGAGAACCGGTAGCGGAAATTTTGAGTAGTTCGGAGAAGTGGCAAATACTACCTCTGACTGGAGATTTTACAGTATCCTTCCTCTGCCATGCCCACAGAAGTGGTAGTTAAAAAAATATTGAATCCCACCACTGGAGAAACTCAAAGCATTTTCACTTTCTAGATATTGTTCAAAAATTATTAAGCCAACAAAGGTGTCTCAATCAAAGGTATCACTTCAAGTCAGGATGAGTGTGTATTATTTTGCTAAACAACCCAGATTTATATTTGAAACAATTACAGACACAAGTAGCATTGCTTTAAATAAAAAAGGGTGGATAAGCCAAGTATTTTTGAAAGACAAATTATACTTTGTTGGGTTTATAAGTATGTATGTGAATGTGAGAAAGAAAGAGAAAACCAGAAATATGCTTCATTTTCACTTTGGCTTTGTCATACTTATTAGGTAGACCTAGACTACAAAGAGAATATTTTTGGGGTTGCTATCCACTTAACTTTTTATAAACTTACAGTATACAAGCAGAAATATTACAGTATATAAGCATAAGATACTAAAATGTTAAATCTGGCAGGATTGCTGTTTATCAATCATGTCTTCCAGTTTACACCCTGTTTCTTGTTTAGCTTGGGTATCCAGCTTCTGCTAACCAAAAATAAGGCCTGGTTATGAACCAGCACTCACTCTTCAGAAAGGGAAGTAAACAGTGATGGGTATGGTAAAAACACGTTATAGAAGCAGAGTATTCTAACTTTGTGAAATATGAAGGGAAATATATTTAAATCAATACCCAGTGGTTAAAAAAGATACTGTGTAATCACTCATTCAGTGCATTGCTCAAAAAATTTAAAGCAGTTATTCCAGCTTCCAGAATTTCTCAATGAAATTAAACTTTATGGAAAGAAAGCAGAAAAGCACAGAAATTTCAGAATAAGCTGGAAGGATATTCATGCGTTTTGGCCAATGGAATTGTTGTGCTAACAAAGGATATAAATGGTATGAACAGGTATGACCTTCTCAAAGCTTGGGACAGATCAGACTAAATTATTACTAAAAAAAAAACCTTGGCCACTAAGATAAACAGTGGAAGCCAAAAGATTCAAAGTATTAGAACTTGCAATGCTTAATGGGATTCAAAATAATTCAGATACAAAGGATGGGTTTATGCCAACAAAAATGCTATATGCAATAATCTATTGGTTTTAGATTCAATTAAGCAAATTGACTTCTCAGCTTTGGAAAATCTATTCTATTTGTTAACAATGATCTCCAAGTGTCAGCTTCAATCTTATTGCTTAACAGCTGTAGTAAGCTTTCAAAAATATATCTTTAGTTAGCTGTTAATTTAAATCTAAATGGCTTTCAGATTTGTTGGGGAGAACGGAATGGCCAATAGAGACTGTGACATCAAAACATAAAAGGTCTTCTTTAAAAAACAAAACAGAAGAATTGTACTATTAAAACAACTAAAGTAAAAGTGGCATTCACAGCCCAATAGTTAAGCCACAACCAAAACCATGTTCTACCCCTAAGTATATCCTCTTTTCCTTACTCTCTCTCAAAAAAGTTTCTCTCCCACACCACTGTTTAATCTTCACCAGACGGGACTTCATCTTCAGACCCTTCATCCCCAGATTTGTCTGGAGGAGGACTAACTGATTTCTTCTTTTGTGGAGGACTTTCAGGTTCATCATCATCATCTTTGGGGGATGGTGTTTTTTCTTTTGATGTCTTTGAAGCTGTGGAACGACCTCCCTTTCCTTTGCCCTTTACCGGACTAGGTGTAACTGAAGAAAAGCATCAAAACAATAGTAAAATATTTGATTATTACATGATGTTTTAATGGTTAAGATGCCCATACCCCAAATCAAAGGGATTTGTATTTATTAAATGTATTCATTTATTCAATTTATAAAACTGTTCATCTCGCTATTCAAAGCAACTCTAAATATTGCTTTCTAATCATCTAATAAACACATTAACTCTTGAACACAGCCAGCACTATTATGAAAACATGCAGGATCCTTATTTAGCAAAGAAGTTGAGCTCATACTATCTCTATTTTAATAGCAAAGTACAGGCAGCCTGTAAGTAATTTTTCTGGCACTAACTGTTGGTTGACAATGTTTGCCTTTCAATTTTCCATAACCATTAGCAGCAAAAAGATAATGAAAGCAGTTTTGCTACAGTAGGACTTTCTACTGTAAATATAGAAGACAACAGCTTTTTTGAGGATAGACATGTGGGTAGGATACAATTCTATACATTTTTTCATTCAAGCTGAATTTCTAATAAGCAATATGTAACCAAATAAGTATTGTATATTTGAAGATATATGTAGTTCTGTAGGTATCTGTACATGTCAAAATCAGCAATACTGTTCTCTTTTCAAACAGAGTGAAATAATATCACTTGTGGGATCTAAAAAAACACTAGTATCACTTGTTTTAATCAGCACTGGCAAGTGGTCTGAACATAATACTAACAATAACATCAGAAGAATCCCATCCAAATCCAATCAGAAATCTCTGATTTTTTGAAAAAGGAATAATCCACAAATAAACTTTTAGTAGCCTATTCAATTATATCACCCACAAATCTGGATTTAACATTGAGAATTTGATTCATATCCTTCTAAGCACACACAAGATGAAGAGCTGAGAAAATTATAAGTACTTGCAAACAACACATTTCATTCTGTTATTCTGTAATTCTTAATGGGTGTAAAATAAGAACTTTTGAAGCAAGCTAAGCTCACCTGTAGCCTTTAGTCTTGGTTTAGGCATTTTCTTTTCTTTCCTTTCTGGTTTCGATTTCTTAGCCACTTTTTTATTCTTCTTTTTAGAACTGCCATAGTCACTATCATCATCATCTTCCGCAAGGAAGTCTTCATCGCTGCCAGAATCTTCTGTGCAGAGAGAGAGGAATGAAATGTCTCTAAGAAGAGCTGTTCTTGTTCACTTGGAAGAGAGACAGAATGAGGGAGAGAGTCTGGTAGGTTGATCAAGAGATAGGATTCTTGGCTTCTATATCCTGTAACACACTTGCTAGAACTTCGAGAAATCATGACTTCTGTGCCTCAGTATTTCCTCATGTAAATCTGCTTTAGAGCTTGTGATAAGTAGTAGTATTATTTAAAATAGCAGTTGCATAGGCAAATTCCTCTTTCCCTCAAAAGCAATTAAGGCTCAAAGCCTCACCATTTTTACACCAGCTGTTGTAGTTCTACATCAAAGCCCTTCCCAGCCTGTCATGATTCCTTTCTTGTTCAATATGGTCTTCCATCTTGTAGCAAGTTGTAGAAGTGCCCTTTGCAGGCAATATCAGTAACTTATTATATAGAAAGAGTATCTTACTCTTCCTAAAACAGACTTCCAGGTTTTGAATCCAGGTTTCCATGATTCTAGTTCATCAGTTCACAGATTCACTGGGTTTCTGTTTATTTGATACATTCACTGCAAATTTCTCCTGGCTCCCCACCTTTCACCATTTAGAGCAAATGTCTATTAATTTATACAACAGGCAAGTTAGAAAGCTGTACTGCAGATATTTTAACATAAATTTGTTTTAAAACTTATGGTTTATTCTAACTCTGAAGGTAAATATTTGAAACCCTTCACTGTATCATGAAGCCAGATAAGATGGTATTTGTAATAAAATTAAGACTGTTCAGACTATTGCCCAGTGCTGAAGGTAAAACAGTGGAGAGTGGCATTTTTATATTCTTTGCATTTTTCTAGCAGAATATTACCTTAAAAATTGCCATGGTCTGAAAAGTTTTTATGTCCTGAATTTTAGGGATAGCATATTTTTTAAATCCTCTTTGCTGCCAATATGACATGAATATATCAACAAAGAAATGAGTGTCATATTGAAGATGATGAAATATTACGTTGGTTGTCTGAACAATTAATGTGGATGCTACATCAGACATGGCTGCAGACTGACAATTCATTCTTACTTTCCATATATCTATAACATGTGCCTCTGAATGTCACTTACTTTCCTGAAATGATGTCTCTTCCTCTTCCTGATCTTCCTCCTCACTGCCCACATCATCCATTAGCATTTCTCTTTGCTTGGAAGCAGCCTTGGATGCTGCTTGCCGCTGCTGACGCACATTTTTGTGATCTTCTTTCTCATCCTCACTATCCTCTGTTATAAAATCAGAAAGATCACTAAATATGGATTGTTCCATATACATTTCCAACTTGGGCAGAAATAAATATCCAACTTTCCACAATGGAGTGGAGTTCACTGAATGCTACCTGCATCTAATAGCTTGCAATTTCTAATTATTCTGAGTATGTTTTGATGCAAAATATTCCTAGTAATGCAACATTCAGCATCAACTGTCATCTACATTATACAATAAATCAAAAACACATATAATTATTACTCTTGATCCATTTTTATTTCCTTCATTTGGCTTTTTGAACTAAACAAAGCTTTATGGGAAAATATGAACAAGTAAGAATTAAGATACTATACTAAGTAAACCAGAACCAAAACAATGGGTAGAGAGATCAAAATAAACAAAAAGGCTACAGTTTAAATTCTATTTTTTTCATCTGTATGTTATGACATATTTTTGGTTACCTTCAATATGCCTCAGATCAAGAATTTGATTTAGTTCTGATTTTACCAGTTTTTATACATATAGTTACTTATATACTGTACTTCGAATTAGTTATTTAAATTTCAATGATTTAAAATTTCATGAAACATTACCTGAAATTTCTGTCAATCAATTATGCACCACATAGATATTAAATGATGTTATTGTTAAACACATTATTGGAAGACATTACCTGCAGCTCTTTTTCTAGATCTGGAAGCAGCTTTTTTGTTCTTGTCAGACTTCACTTTTTTCCCTTTTTTGTTCTTTTGAGAACTTTCATAGTCACTGTCAGCTTTACCATCATCTGCTCCTATATCATCGTCACTGCCAAAATCTTCATCTGAGAAAAGATGATGGAATAATATGATAGAAATATTCTTAGAAACTGGCTACATAGTAGCCATGGGAAGGTTGTGCTTACTCCCAAATACCCCCAATAGGATGGTTCTGCTCAGTGTTAAAGAATGCAGGAAGTTGTAATTCAGCAACAGGTATGCTACATAGAAACAAATCACATGGCGCTAACTATTCAAATTAAGAATAAGTAGAGGATTTAAACCAGAGATCTTTAAAGGTTTCAGGCAGTAGTAACAGTGACATTATTGATTACATATTCTTATCAAACTGCCATCAATTTAAAAAAATGGTGTAATTACCTGCCGAGTGTGAATCGTCTCTCTTTGTCTTCATGTCCTTTTCTGAGTCTTCACTATAAAAAGGAAAAAAAGACATTGTTTCCAGAAAGATTGCTGTGATGTTATTACATTCCTAGATATACAACTAAATTGGCTAATGGCCATAATAAAGAATTGTATTAGTTTTATTACTTTGATTAATCAATCAATAGTAAGCTAGTTTTCAATTCTATCACTCCTTTAAGATGAAAAATGGGATGATGAAGGGAACTTGCAACTTAACTGTGAAATCTCAGTTCTAAGGATTTATTTGTCTGAAGTTCATCAATGTAATTGCTTTCTAAATAAAGTCTGATTTACAAAGAAAGCGAAAGTTTTAATAACTTGGCAAAAACATTTCTGAAAAAATGCAGTTTAATAATACCAGTTGAAAATTAAACTACAACTATTCATATCTTATTCAATAAATTCCAAGTGTGTATCTTATGCGCACTACCAGTTTTACATTTTTCTTATTTAGGACAAGAAAAGGAAGTGCTTCTTAATATTAACTTTTCCCATGACTTAAAATCAGAAAAAGAACACATGATCTTGGTATAAGCTATTCTGTTAAGATGGTTCAGTAAAATGTCATGCCAACATGCCAATGACTCTTCACATCCCTTTCATGATTACACCAAGACTGAACAATTGTCAATCCATGATCTGAGCTGTCTGCAATTCATCCTAGGTTGTTTCAGTCCATTTTTCTTCACCATGGCTTCTCTACTGCCTCTATTATTTTACACATTTGAAGATTATAAGTGCTTCTTCCTTCATCTTTCCTGATGGAAGTGGAAGGAACATACTTTAATAGAATTTTAATAATTTGGGCAAACACATACTTTATACAAAATTCTCATATCCCTTTATGGTTCTTAAATCTTGAATTGATATAACGTGATGTGGAATGGAAAAGGTTAAGCTATATAAAGTTACAGTATATAAAACAAAAATGGTATTTTGGCTGTTTACTTATTGATTTTCTTTTGGATTAAGTAGTTCCAAATGATTTTGGATTGCCAGCTGCTTACAATAAGAAAAATAGAACAGAATTAATATGTTTTTCTATCTCCACACACAACTCTCCATGTCTATTATGCTTTAAATACCATTCCCTAGCCTATTTTGTATTAGCAACACAGGTAGTCCTTGACCATAACCATTTGTTTAGTGATCATTCAATGATATGCTGAAAAAAGCTATTTACAACTGGTCCTTGGACATACAACTGTTGTAGTTACCCATGGTCAATTGATCAAAATTCTGGTGCTTGGTAACTGGCATGTATTTACCATGGTTATAGCATCCTGGGACATGTCATCTCCATTTACAACTTTCCCAACTGGCTTCCAACAAGCAAAGACAACGGAGGAAGATAGATTCACTTAACGTTGGCAGTTAAAAAGATCATAAATTTGGACACAACTTACTTAATGAACACCTTGCTTACCAATGGAAGTTACATTCCCAATTGTGGTTTTAAGTTGAGGACTACCTATACAATCCATTTTAATAGCAATAGCACTTAAGACTTATATACCGCTTTATAGTGCTTTACAGCCCTCTCTAAGCGGTTTACAGAGTCAGCATATTGCCCCCAACAATCTGGGTTCTCATTTTGCCCACCTCGGAAGTATTCACTATAAAATACACTTTGGATGTCTCTAGGGACAATGTTCCATCATCTTTAATACTCCCTAAAATGTTGTGAATGATAAAACCATGAGATGGAAACATCATGATTGCTTTTAGTGGTACTAAAACTCAATAAGTGAATGCTATTTTCTTCCTTCATAACATAGGAAATTATTGTCTCCTATACTTTCTCCTCTTAATGTTTATTCTCTAAATGTACATTTGGCAAACACTCACTTCTTCTATTGAATTTTCACAATCAACTCAAATAATTAAAATGTAGAATCATATTATATGTATATTAGGTACTAATTACACTATATAGGGCTTTAGTCAGACTCCATTTGGAATGCTGTGTCCAATTCTGGAGATCTCACTTAAAAAGATATTGATATGGCTGAGTAAGTCCAGAGATGAATAACAAAATGGTACAAGGTCTGAGGGACAGATTATATCAGGAGAGATTGGAGGAACTGAATATGTACTGTCTGGAGGCCAGAAGGGGAGAAATAACTGATATCCTAAATATATATAATGGATCTGAATAAGCTTCTAATTTTCTACATAAGCAAACATCAAGAAACTGACAGAAGGAAAGTTAAAAAGTAATGTTTGAAAGTATTACTTCACAGAAAGAACAGTTGAAGCTTGGAATCAACTTCCAGCAGAGATAATCAATTATCAGTAACTGAGTTTAAACATGCTTATGATGAAGTCATGTCCATCCAACAAAAATAATAAATAAATAAAACAAACCCCAAAGAATACCTCAAAAGACAGACTCAACCGACCACTAGGTCTTTTTCTGCCATCAGTTTTCTCTATTTCTACATGGGTGCACACCCCAATTCTAAAAAAAAATCTAAATATTGCACTCGTGCAGAAATAAATATCCTAAAGCTACATCCAGACCAAAATAAAAAAATAATATTAAACATTAAAATATGCTCAAAGTATTGATTTTGCAGGTCTTTGATATCATGAAAACAAAGCAAGAATTGGAAAGATATGCCTTATAGATGTGATGAACCATTGCACACAGCAACCTGTTATAAACATTAATAGTAAAGAAAACTAAGAGCTGTAGTTTAACAACAAATAGAATATGCTATCCTTCCACATTCAATGTTACAAAACTTTAAAATTCAAAATTTTCTAATTGGACACAATTTGTAGGTTAGTGAACATTGTTATAGAATTAATACTTTCTAATTACTGTCTTTAAGGTAACTTAATAGATTATATAGCCTCTAGATAGATACACAAGCACACAGACAAATAACACACACCAAATCTAACTACTAGAAATCTATCTCCAGCTTACCTGTCCTCCTGAGAATTTTTTCCAGACCTCCTCTTATTTTTTGCATCTCTTGGTGATGAACGTATTTTCTTTGCTGGAGGGGCTGAATCCCTACCATATTCTTCATCTACACAGTAAACAATATTAAGCAGAATTAATAAACAGGTAATTTACAAGCCTGTCAGTTTAACTTAAAAATCACCATTAAATATAATATTCTAATAAAAACAAATGATTAAATTTTGATCAGAAGTACTGAAAATCCAGGGTTGCTGTTTTTAAAATAGCATTTTGTAGTCTCTACTGTTATTTATTTTGTGTAGTTTTAAGTTTGCTACATTTTCTTGCATTTATAAGTGAGTGAGTGTGAGTGAGTTGGAAAGAATACTGAGAATTGCAAGCAACATTCTTAAATCTTCAAGAAAGTAAAACTCAACCAGTCACATTGAGAGATAAAACCTCACAGCAGCCTTCAAGAATGCAGATACCCTTGAAATGTATGAATTCTCCAGCCACAATTTCCATTGCTGTGAATTCTGGAAGAAGAAATCCAAATATCTGGAAGGAACTATTGGGGAATTCTATCTCACAAATTTAACTCAGTAGTATCAATAAGACCAAGATTTTTGATGAGATTATATTATTTAAAGAAAAATTCAAATAAAAACAAAGATATTCAGAAGTTTAAGTAAATAAGGATAAAAATAACATATGCAAGCAGAGGTGAATTGAAGAATGCTGAGGCAAAAAACGAAAGAAAAAAACCACATACACACAAAACAACGAACACCAAATAAAACAAAACAAAAGCCTACAAAACAAAACTTTAAACATACTTAAATTGGCAGTTTGAGATTGAGCACTGAATGAATGAAAAAGTGTATTAAAATTATGATAGTTAGATAAAAATATTGACCCAATATGGGCAAATGTGAAAAAAAATCCCATCTTGGACATCATTAGGAAAATGATTAAAAATATATGCCAAACTTATACTTGCATGCAAATCTGTTCTAATTACCCTGACAATGAATTGAAGAACTAAACTCGAAGAGCATCAAGGATTCCATAGTTCACCACTGAGCTACATATATATTTGTTTTATTATTATGGTCTTGTTTCTTATTTTAGAAAAATATAATACAATTTATAATTAAATTGAAAAGGTAATAATATGGAATTTTACCATGTTTTGCCCTTACTAATAAATACAGTAACAATTCTGATCACTATGAAGTTACAGGAGCATGCCATCTTTCTAGCCAAGAAAGGAAGTAAACTGTATTGGTTCCAGAAATGTTAATGGATTACCATTTCTGAGGAAATAGAATAAACTTTCTAGAATCATAAAAACTAAGAAACTTTATCTAAAAAGATAAAGATTGTTTGTGCAAACAAAGAATCACTTAAGAACAGCCCCTGAGTAAAATATACAACTAGTTTTCAAACATTTGTTGCCCATTGCTTTTTCATAATCGTAGAAAATTTTTGCTTCAGAATTGATACTTACCTGCGTCATCTGATTCCTGAAACTGTGAGTAGTCTACTACTTTTCTGTTCCTGGAAAAGAAGAAAAAAGTATTAACTTGGAGATACTGAAAAATTACACTATATAGATTTGATTTTTAATAGAAAGAAAACTCACAAATATTAATTACAGTTGCTATGATTCAGTAATTCCATCATCTGAGATTTTGACTAAAAGATTTGGTCATTAAAGGTAAACATATATTTTGGAATATTTCAATAGCTTTTTTTCCCTCCATAAATTCACCCAAATAGACTTGCAGGGAACTCAGATGATATAAAGGGAGCATTTTCCCTAGTTCCTGCAGGATGTAAATACACGATATACTACCTTAGTGACATTTGTCATTACTCTCCATATTCAGAAATGCCTGAAGTACCAGTAGTTGATCAACAGAAACAGTTTATTATAATGCAGCTAAAGCTTGCCTCTGACTGTTGTTATAGGTCTAATTAGCAACACTAATTTGCATAATCAGGATTCCTAGATTAGATTTGAAAATAGTCTTCACAATATGGCAATCAAATAACAACTTGAAGAGAGCAAAAATACTGTTGTACATATTTTTAATTTCATATAGCTAGGAAATGAACTATTGTATATCAAAATTCCAACAAACTTCATATCATAATTAAATCTTCAAAACAAACATGGTTGAAAGTGAAAATTACGTATTAAACACTTGAATATTCTTTCTAGAAAAAAATATGACCATTCTAAAACAAAACATGACTTGCTCTGAGGTATAAATGCATCCATTGTAAAAGGGGTTATAATTTGTAATAGGTGGCAAAAAAATAATTTCATACACTTTATACATATTCCCTAACTATAGCAAAAGTTCAGGTATTTAAAATTCAGGTAACATTCTTAATTCCAAAGATATTACAAAAAACAAACCTGACAATTTATCCAGTTACTTTATTTCACTCTTATTATGTACATAAAGTGTATTCTCATTAAAAACAAGTATGTATAATCAAATTACAATCCAATTTTAGGCAAAACACTGGAATGTATTTTGGTACAAGTTATATTTATTATTTATTTATTTATTAGTGGGACTTATATGCCGCCCCATCTCCGAGGACTCGGGGCGGCTCACAGTTAAAAAACAATAAATACTTAAAAAAGAATTAAACTAGACAGCCCCAAAAAACATAATTACAAAATACAAAACCTAAAATCAATCCAAAATCTAAAATGAATGCATCTTTAATGAAAGAACATGCAATTTCCCACAAAAGACTAGATTCTGGATTAATATAGAATTCATCTATCATCAGAAATATTTTCATTAATTCCTGAATATACCTTCTAATCACAAATAAATGCCTTTGTCTAGTTTCTACTTAGGGTTCAGCATCATCCGTCTATCCAGATTTATATTTTCGATACATAAAGGTTGTTTTCAATTTACAACCACAATTGTGACTGGAATTTGTTGCTAAACAATGCAGTTGTAAAGTAAGAAGTCACATGACCACATCACTTAGCAATTATAATCTCAGCACTTCTGACTGTGGTTAACTAATAATCACTGAATGAAGTCCTAAAGGAGTGTGGAATGTGCAGGGGGTTGAGAGAATCAATGCCCTTTTGACTGCCCTCCAGTGGCACTTGGCAGCAATGCCAGGGCTAGAATAGAGGCCTGGTCTTTCAGTAGTCTCTGGCAGCCGCCAAACTTCAGCCCCAGCACTACTACTGAGAAATATTGCTTTAAGCCCCATTGTGGCAAGCCACACCAGCACCTCTGTGCAAAATCACAACTGCTGCACTTTTCTGTTCCACAAATTCTCCTGCACCTGGATGACCTTTACCAGTTTTTCTTGTCATCATGAGGTATACAGCTGTATTTGAGGGAGTTGCTGGCCCTACCAGGCCTTCTTCTTTGTCCAAATTGCACAACCCCATTCTCACAATCTTTCAGAAACCTTCTGGTCTTTCCCAGGTTATTTGGAGAACAAGCTTTGGACAATGGGATTGACATGGCTGGCTATAGGGAAGGCAACTTTGCTGAAGGCCCTGAGCCTCTATTTCAGTCCCAGCCTTGTATGGTTGCCAAGGGCCACTCTTCAAGGGTGACCAAGAGCATAGCTGGGGGTAGGAGAATGATTAGGGGTGGGGGGAGTTGCAGCGCCACTGCAAGTGTAGGCTGGCTGCCATTTGAATTTTGGTCATATGGTCATGGGGTGCAGCAACAACTGTAACTTTGTGCACAAGATATAAATCCTTTTTTTTTAATACTGTTATAATTTTGAATGGTTGCTAAACAAATGGCTTTAGTTCAAGGACTGCCTATATACAACGGTACAAACTAGGGATAGGAATTATTTTTCAAAGGGTAGTGTTTGGATACAGTGAATGGACAATTAGGTCAGAGTCATCTCACCCAAATGTTCACAGCCATGACTTTCTTTTGGGTTTGTGTATGATCTTGCTTTGTTAAATTGCATTAAGCTTATTTTAAGCTCTTCAATCCACTGAGTAATTATAAATCACTTGATTCTACAGAGTCAAAACTTACAGAATTGCTCTAGGTGTTAAATATTTGTGTGTATAGGGGATTTTCAGTCTAAACACTATTTGTCTTCTTCACACCTGTTTTTTAGTGTCAGAATGTTCAATTCTTTCTAAATTTCTATTAATTTATAGACTAGATGAAATTTTGAGAAAAAGACGTGGAAAATACAAGAGCAATTTGTTTTCTGATAGTAAAGCAGCTCAATTTTAAAGATAAAAATAATTTTCAAATGCAGAATAATTTGTAGTTGACTCCTAAATATTTTTCTTATGATTATTCACATGGAAGATTTGCATCTTCTAATTCAGACTATGTTTGGTGTGATTAAAATGTTATTAAGAATTATATTACATAAAAATCATAATCATTTAAGTTTTTTTTATAAGCTTACTATAAAATGATAGAACATCGTAATTTAATGATGTCTTCTCCAGCATCAAAACCTAGCAAATTAAAAACAGGTTTTAATATATGTACCACACACACTCATATACATGTATGTATACAATACATGGTTCACAAATCTAGTATAATTTGGATAAGATAGTGAAGAACTAATAATCGAAATAGCACTAAGCAAACTTTTCAAAAAACTGCACATTTAACACGATGTGTGGGTATATAACATTTCTACTTCTAAGCTTCTTTTAACTCTTTTCTACATAATGTTGACTTTATGATGTCACTGGTGCTTCAGAAACCAATAAATGAAATGCTGGAGTTTGTAATTAGCTATGCATACATTTCATAACTGACTCCTTTTGTTCTCATAACTTTTGGGAGAAGCCCAGAGTTTGTTATTACCAACCATTTCAAAGCAAACCTGTTCTCTCTGGGATATAGGTAGTCCTCGACTTATATTTCATTTAGTGATCATTCAAAATTACAAAGACCAAAAAAAATGGCTTATGACTGTTTTTCAAACCGTTATAGCATCCCCATGATCACATGATCAGAATTTGGATACTTGGTAATTGACTTGATATTTATGATGGTTGCAGTGTCCCAGTATCACTTTTACAACTTTCCGACAAGCAAAGTCTAGGGAAAGCCAAAGTCACTTAACAACTGTGGCAAGAAAGGTCGTAAAATGGGGAAAAACTCGCTTAAATGTCTCACTTAGCAACAGGAATTTTGGGTTAAATTGTGGTCGTAAGTCAAGAACTACCTATACTAGGGACAAGGGGCAAGTTTCATTTCTTCAGCAGCCTCATCTGGCAGGAAATATATGGTGAAAGTTATCTTTCCTAAACTGCACATTATTTGATTCATTTTAAATATCAATTTGAAGATCCAGAAGAAAGTTAAAAGGGAGTGAACAACTGCTTTTGGAAACAAAAAATTGTCACCATGGAGTTCCCTCAGTCCCCAATCTCACACCCCAGAACAAATTCATACAACCTAGATTTCAGTCCATAACATGAGATAATTTATATCACAGCTAGCTGTGATATTCAAATTCATAGATTTAAGCTTGACTGTTGCTGGCTAAGGGCTTTACATTTTCTTCAGCCGGCTATGGAAGATGAAATATAAATCCACAAAGTAAAAAATAGAAACTGCCCTCCCACTTTAAAAAGCACACTTGGTGGGGAAAATCTCTAGCCCGCCTAAATACCTGAATTTCTTAGGCTTCTGTGATCTCTATCTTAGATTAGATTATCTTAGATTTTTCTTTAGTCCTTTCAAGTTTCTGAACCTCTTGATGTGGGATTTCCCCACATCTGATTTGCACATTGCCAACCAGTGTCAAGAGGAATCACATTTGTTGCCGTCCATGATTTATAAACCTGTTCTGTATTTGAAAGAAGGGCACCAGATAAAATTAACAGGCATCCCAAAATTGTGGTTTCCAAAGTTCTTCCCTCACTGACTGGATGCAGATTTCCAGACAACAGCAAGGAGAGATAAGGAAGCCTTCTTAAATGAACCAAGTAAGAAATAGAGAATAAATAAAATGGACTAGACTTGATGCCTCTTCAAGAAAATTGGAGATATCAAGTGAACGTTTGGTTCAAAGATGGGCATGATAAAGGATAAAAATGGTAGAAACCTACCAGAAGCAGAAGAAATTGACGGAAGGTTGACTCAGCCTTCCATCCTCTCGGGGTAGGTAAATTGAGGACCCAAGATTGTTGGGGGTAATAAGCTGACTTTGTAAAAATGCCGCTTAGTAATAAGCAGGCATATACAATGGAATGAAGGCTATTGCTGAGCACACTGGGTTGTATCCCAAAAATTGTAAGCCGCCCTGAGTCTTCGGAGAAGGGCGGCATATAAATGTAATTAAAAAAAAATTAAGTGGCAAGAATACACAGAAAAATTATATAATATCTTAATGTCTCTGATAACCATAATGGTGTGATCACTGACCTCAAGCCAGATATCCTGGAATGTGAAGTCAAGTGGGTCTTAAGAAACATTTACCAACAACAAAGCTAGTGGAGGTGACCGTATTCCAGCTGAACTATTTAAAACCCTAAAGAATGATGCTGTTAAAGTGCTGCACTCAATATGCCAGCAAATTTGAAAATTCAAAAGTGGCTATAGGATTGGAAAAGGTCAGTTTATGTTCCCATCTCAAAGGGGAATGCTAAAGAATATTCAAACTACGGTACAACTGCACTCATTTCACATTCTAGCAAGATCATGCTCAAAATCCTACAAAATAGGCTGCAGCAATATGCGAACTTTAACTACTGATAGTACAAGCTGGTTTTCAAAGAGGTAGAGCAACTTTTGCCAACATTTACTGAATTATGGAGAAAACAAGGGAGTTCCAAAAAACATCTACTTCTGCTTCACTGACTATGCTAAAGCCTTTGTTGTGTGGATCACGACAATGACAAGCTCTCAAAGAGATGTGAGTACCAGACCACCTTACCTGTCTCCTAAGAAACCTCTGTGGGGGTCAAGAAGCAACAGAACCCGACATGGAAAAAGTGATGGGTTCAAAATAGGGAAAAGAGTACAAGGTTGCATATTGTTCCCCTGCTTATTTAACTTATATGCAGAGTATATCATGTGAAATGCCAGACTGGATTAATCAGAGGCTGAAATTAAGACTGCTGGAAGAAATATCAACAATCTCATATATGCAGATACCACTCTAATAACATCAAACGTTTATTGTCAATGCACAACATGTATACAATGACATTGAAAATGGCAGAGAGTGAAATGGAAGTAAAGAGTCTCTTGATGGGGGTAAAAGAGGAGAGTACAAAAGTTGGCTTGAAACTCAACGTTAAATGGAAGCAGTGACAGATTTTATTTTCTTTGGCTCCAAGATCACTGCAGATGGTGACTGCAGCCATAAAATTAAAAGACGCTTGCTCCTTGAAGGGGAAAAGCTATGGCAAACCTAGATAGCATTAAAAAAAGCAGTGCTATAACCTTGCCGACAAAGGTCTATATAGTCAAAAGCTATATTTTCCCAGTAGTGATGTGCAACTGGGAGAGTTGGACCATTAAGGAAGGTGGAGTGCCAAAGAATTGATGCTTTCAAATTGTGGCGCTGGAGAAGACTCTTGAGAGCTCCTTGGACTGTAAGGAAATCAAATCAGTCAATTCTAAAGGAAATCAACTCTAATTGTTCTTTGGAAGAAGAGATAGTACAGCTGAAGCTCAAATACTTTGGTTACCTATTGAGAAGAGAGTCACTGGAAAAGACCCAGATGTTGGGAAAGACTGAAGGCAAAGGAAAAGGGGACAGCAGAGGATGAGATGGTTAAAGGCTAGATGAGATGTCACTGATGCAATAAACATGAATTTGGGCAAACTGAGAGACAGTGGAGGACGGGTGAACCTGGTGTGCTATGGTCCATGGGGTCACAAAGAGTTGGACACAATTTAGTGACTGAACAATAACAAATACCTCTTTTTTCTCGCCTTGGTTGAAGCTTACCTCCTGTTAAGTGTAAACAAACCTTAGAAGGTTCTTCCACCTTGTTCTTCCTTGGAAACTTTTATTATCATTGCTGTTACAGCTCCAACTCATTTAACACTGCATTTTGTGACATCTGTTGAAATTGGCTATTTATGAAATACGCTTGTATCGTAAGTTAGACCAATTCTTTGTTGTAACCTATCTAGGTAGAAAAATGCACTCAATCCCTTTACTCCATAACTTAGAGTAAAATGTACTTAATATTTTCCCCATCTATTTTGGATTTTTTTGCAGGTTCTTTAGCAACATCCTACACAATACTTTCTCAAACTTGTGAGCATGGTAGTGTCCCATCTGCTTTACAAAGAGTATTGATTATAATTCTGGGAAACAAAAAATCCTTTTCATGAAATACCATTCTCATGAATAACTACTGAGATGCCTTTACAGTGGTTGATGCTTAACAAGCATTTGTTCAGCAACTGAAGTTACAATGGCACTGAATGAATTGGCATTTTATGCCCAGTCCCTGATGTTTGTTGCAGCACCCTCATGATCACATGATCAAAATTTGAGCGCTATGTACACCACCCACACATACGATAGGGGCACTCCTCAGTGGTGGTGGGGCTCAAGTAAAGGCCCAGAAGTGCTGTGACTGAGTGCTACAGTACAGGCTGGAAGCAGATAAGTGCAAGGAGTTGAAAAGAGGCAGAGGAGACAGTCCTTTACCTTACCAAGGCTTGGGATTGGGAGGGTCGAACCCAGGAATGGCAGGATTGTGTGTGTTCTTGCCTAACAACTGGTGGGATTTGGTTAACAACAGCAATGGGAAGTGCTGTGATTGGTGTTGCTAAGCAATGCACTCATGTGACATCATACTTTATGACCCAATATCTAATAACAGAGATTCCAGTCCCAATTACTATCAAGGACTACCTTTACACATTTTCTGCATTTAACATGAAGTATTGTTTGAGAAAACAAGTTGCACAAAGCTGCTAATAAAAATGCAGGGAATTAAAATAATTTATTTTTCACAAATATAAAGAGATGTCTTTCTTCTACAACTAGCATTTGCTCTGGAGAAGAAATTAAATGAACCAACTTACCTACCAAACACACTGACTTAGAGGAGACTATTTTATATTTTATTTTCATTTTCTGTCAATCACAAGCGTAAGTAAAATAACTGATTATGGATGATCACAATCTGCAATGTTTTTTTGCCCATTTTGAGCAAAAAGACACCCATTTGGAAGAAACATGTTTGCTTAACAACATTTTTACCAACTATTATGAAAAATGACAGAAAAATGAGTCTGGTTATGTAGCTACCTGGACTTATGACCTCAACAACTTATGACCAGATTTTTGGTCCCTCTTTTACACCTATTTTTTTCTACAAAGAATCTTTATAGAAGTTAAAAACATTTCGGCATTGCTCTTTCTCTTCTGAACTTTGCTTTGTATTTGATTAACCAGAACACAGTAAGATATACTTTATGTTGACAAATCACAATAAAGCAATAACATATCCAATGCCAGATGTTGGAAAATAAGCTACAGAATTGTTCTCTGATGTAGAAAAAAATACAGAAATAAATTTTAACAACTGAATTACTGAGCACCTTAAACAAAATACTCAAGATTTTTTAAAAATAGTATCAGGTATTATGTAATGACATTGCTAAGCAATGTCTGTGATTTGAATCTGTGATTTGACTCATTATAATGAACATGGTTAGACTTACAAATGATGATTTAATATAAAGTACACATATCAGGTAATTTAAGTTCTCAATCTTTTCTTATATCAACCCAAGCTAAGTTAAAAATTTATAAATAACAAGTCAAATTGTATTAATTCTTCACTTTTCCTCAGAAGAGCTTATTTTCTTGTTAAAAATTTTAAATCTTTAACAAGTTTGTCAATTAAAAGTATAGTATCACACTTAATTCTAGATGAATTAGGAGAATATGAAAATATAATCCTTACCAGCATACTTTATATCTTTTTTCAATAATCACCATCTTCTTAATAAAAGGCTTGCATTTTCCAGGTTTCTTATTTTCATTTTATAAAACATCTAACCAACTATTTACGGCTGTATTTTCTTCTTCCTAACCTACATACAGATATTCTACTGAGGATGGACATAAATAAGCTTAGTGAATGTTCTTTAATCTTTTCTTCTTTATTAATTTTTAATTCCCAAAGAATTCATTCAAAGTGCCATCCAAATTCATTTGAGAGGTATATCATATCCAGAAATTATGGATTAGGAGGAAAAAAGAATCCCATTTGAAGATTTTTACAGCAATTTGGAGAAATGAATAAACATATTTCTTCTAACAGTAATAGTACATTGCATCTAACTTAACACTAACTGCCCTATTTGGTAATGCTATGACATTTAAAAACGTAAATACCTTATGGTTACAAATTTTAAAAATGGTAGACTTAAAGTTACATATTTGTAGTTTACTCTTCTGCTTGCTTGTTTTTAATTGTATGAATTTTCACTAAAATTCATTTCACAAGTAAAAGAAAGTAAAGGAATCTGGAGTTCATTTCTTTCAGCTGCTAAGTGCTAACACATACCTCAATACTGACAGATTCCATCATTAAATTACCAAAGTGGGCCTAAAATCTTATTTTGGCTTTGGCTTAAATTTTTTAGCAGTTACTCTAGGATAATATGTTGTGTGATTGAAATTTAAAGATTCTGTAAATACTGAAGCAATGAAGGATTTTCCAAGTTTTGTTTCAAACAAAAACAAAAAAGAAAACCTCTGCCCTACTTTTTAGCATTATATCTACATGTGGCTGTTATAAGTTTTAATCATTCTCAATGCTTTGAATTTTAATTGAAAAAAAAAAACCAGATGATCACCAAATTAATACTCAGGAAGAGTAAGCAAGCCCATGAACAAAGAACAGAATTCTTCTCCTGTGAAATTAATGACAGTGCCCTCTGCAGGAAAAAAAGACATTTAACATATTTAAAAGTTGTGCAGCACAAGACGGGGGTCATCCTTTTAAAGATATTATGCATCATCAAGCAATTTGGCATGGTAGTACAGAGAGTATTTTTTTCCATAAGAACTGATATATATGTTAGAAAAGGGAAACATCACAAGAATGCCACATTTGAGATTCCAGCATTCGCATCTAAGAAGTCTTGCAGGACAGTGAACATCTAACACTGAGATTTGACACTTTCATAAGGTTTAAGTTAGGGATGCCCCATGGACATCATTATACATAATGTGCCAAATCTGATATAAATATTCTTACATAAGTCTTCCTATTACATAGTTTTTAGAAGTTACTTTGAAATATAAAGGCTTTTTGTTTAACGTTTATTATCCTTAAATCAGAAAAAGTTATAAGATTTGGTAATCCTACTTTTTAACTAAATACTTGCTAATTTTGAACAATCCCATGTTTTAGAATCTGCAGAGGTAACAACCAGCACCAGAAATTAAACACGGAATACATTTCTGTAGAGGAACAGGACACAAAACTAAAAACAGAGAAACTGTTGATTTACAGCAATTTCAAAATTTCATATACCAGCTTTCTTATCTAATTATATGTTCCATAATTCTCACACATTACAGCTATGGTACAGTATGCTAAGAATTACATTACAGTAAGCTGTAACCCAGTGTATTTGTTTTAAAGCTTACATAAAAGTTACCATGGTGTACTAAAGAGTAAATTTTGATTGCAACAATCTGTATTTAACTCTTAAGTCACAGATTTAGCAGAATTTGAGACAAGTCACTTTTTTAGTCCTACCACAACAAATGCCAGTTAGAAATAGAATAGGTTTCCATTTCTTGGCTGGAAATATAAATAATTTCTTCCTCTTTTTACTGAACAGTCTTTCATATATATCTTTCAGGAAATGAAGGTGGGAAGCATTCTACCCTGCCTGATTGAGCTAAAAAGCTGTCAGAAAATCCCTTGAAAATGGAGAGTATCCTGACATGCTCAACCAGCCTAGAATAGCAGTGAAAAGGATGACCAAAGCATTCTGGCAAAACTGACAAGAAAACAAGTTAAAGTACTATATACAAAGGGTTTGTAATCAAAGGCTGACAAAAATTCCATACTTCTTTCACCATGCAGGAAAATGTAGATTCAAACTTTCAATCAGCCACAATGCTGATTAGAAAGCTCATCTTCAGTCCATAGGATTGTTCGAAAATCTAATTTTAAACAGAGTCACCACACATGTCAATTCCTTGGGAAAATAGCAAGATTTAAACACAATGCACAGCAAAATATAAGATTGATCCGATTTTGCCTCATGTCTGAAGAAACTGCACTCTTTGAATTGATAGGAAGAAAAATTACCTTGCTTCTCGATCAGTCCCGTTAAAATAATCCACTATCCCTCCCTCCCCATCGGGAAATCCTTTTTCCTACGAGCTGCTGCTCACTCTTGCCAAGAAGCTGCGTCCCAACACACATGTACCAGCAAAGCTGTACAAAAAGGCTTAAGAGAGACGCACACGTCAACTCTGGTGTAGTTCGTCATTATCGAGGCGCCTGGCTTTTTTCCGGGGTGAAACCGCATACAAACCTTCGAGACCTCCGAGCTATGCCGGATTTGGCCTGCGTTCGCTCCTCGATGGCGATGCGCACTGAAAGAACTAGAGGAGACGCCGCCGCTTCTTCCCAAGTTGAAGCATGATGGACTTTGCTTGCGCTAACCTTAAGGGGCAGCACTGCATCCGGTAAGGAGGGACCTGCAGGGCGGCGGCAGCGGCGTGTGCCATACTGTACTGTAGTCCCCCAACTCTAACGAGGAGCAGCAGCAGCACGCTGCATGCCTGCACACGCCCCTCCCCTCTGCTCTCCCGCCATACCTCCTCGGTCCGGGCCGCCTTCCCTCCCTCGCGTGGGACTTCCTGGCCAGCATTGCTTGTGCCTCGGTCTCAGCGCCGAGGATGGCCTCCGAGAGGGAAAACCGAAACAACCTCAAGGGCCCTTCTCCCTTTGCGAAGGACTCACCTGACAGGCCTAGACATCTTGGCTGGTTAATCGAAGCGAGGGAGGGAGGCGGGCACTGGCGACGAAGACGACAAAATAACCGAGGAGCGTTGGCACTTGTTCTGGCTCGCCTTCCCCGGGAAGGGGCGTTAATCCCCGGGGGTCCAGCGACTCAGGCCGCCGTCCCGCGCCCCAAACCTGCCTCTCTTGCACCGTCAATGGCCACCGCTCGCAGCTCCCCCCCTGCAAAATGGTCGCACTTCGTCCAGCGGAGGGGATGCGCCGAGCTGAGAGGACAGCGCAACCTACGCCACTGGCAGCTCCTCCCTAATTGTTTCATTGGTCGCTTCACGGACTCGCCGGGGCCTATTGGCTCATTCGAACGATCATGGCAGCGACGGCCCGCCCCTTTTTTGCGAGCGGGAGGAGTGAAGAACCTGGAGAGTAACCCCCTCGCTAAAGCTAATATGAGAGCTTGAGTAGCTCTGAGAAGCCAACAACAGCTACCAAAAAAAAAAAAAAAACTGGCGGGCTACGACGTTGACAGATTCGCCAGGAGCCCTCTTGAATTCCCCTCCGAGAGAGTTCAGAAGGCCTAGCGCCCTTTGCAGGCAAGATAATTTGTTTTAATAGATATTTAATAAATACCTATTAATCTTGGAGATCTATCGGCAGATTCGATAGCAAAACTGGGTAAGGATTTTGGAGGGAAGGGAAAGTGAGATCCAATCAGCTCTCGGACATATATAACGCTAGGGTAGTACCAGGCGTGTACTTTATGCTTACGTTTCTTGACTGGTAGATTAGTTAAATGGTTATTTGGTAGGATAGTATTATTCCCCGGAGAGCCTCTTTAAAGTATCCTCTTCACATCCTCGGCTTATTACTTATTAGGGGTTGACAAACAACAAGCTATAAAATTAAAGTGAAGATCGTATGAGTTCCCCAGAAACCTCTGATTCCGTGCCGTGGCACAATATCCTCCGTTTATTGCTGTTCTTGGGAGAGGCAGGGAATGTGCTAGCAAATGCAGTGGAGTAGGGCTATTCTTGTCTCTTCCATTCTTGTCCCCTGTTTTGAGCATCAGCCCTACCACACACTGAGGAGGGCAATTGATGGCTCTTTTTCTCGTAGGCAAACTGCTAAAAACAAGTAAGATCCTCAGTTTGGCCTGTGCTAAAATTGTAAGTTCACTACTGCTCGGCTGGGTTTAGAGTCTGAGTAGCAAACATTACGTTGGCTCAAGGACTGATGGATGGTACTTTAAAGTGACTCTGGCTGTCTGGCTCTTAGAAAGAAATAATTCTTTCAGCTTCTTTGAGTAATAACAGCATTCCTAAAGGGGCAATCACCTCATTCTTTCTCCTACTTGTAAGCCAGAGTAATAGTGGCTGAGAAAATAGGCAGAATAAGTAACCTATTTTTTCCAGGGAACAGCCCTCCATTCCATCACCAAATGAACAAGAACAGGCCTTTTTGTCTTTTGAGTAGGTCAGCTAAACAAAAAGAGGAAATAGATTAATGTATCATGCTGAAGCCACAGTATGATGTATTTGGCACCAATGTAATATTTGGTTCAATTATTTATTATACAAAACGGCTTAATTTTTGATCCTAATCCCAATCATAATCAGAAAATAGAGTGTTGTGGAAGGAGAAAACAAATTAGTAACCACAGTTATAGACCAATACATACAGTGCTGACTAAAGCACCTTCTTTCTCCCTCTGGATTGCATAAATAAAGGTTTTGGTTCACTGAGTATATGTACCATCAGAATTCAAGTGAACAAGTGAATGAGGTGCTTGTTGGTAATTTTATAATACTCAGGTCCATGTGCCCAATCTACTGTGCTGCTTCACTGAAAGAGAATTACCATTTCTCTTTTCAATGTTTCTTGTCTTACTATCGGAATGATACTTTCCTGAGACATAGAAAAAACCAAGAGGAAGCCACAAAAATAGAGTTGAACTGTGCAAGTTACAGATCAAGATGAATTCAAGTGAAATGGAAATGTTAGTTGTCTTTTATTTTCTTGGCAGTAAGAATTAGATGGAGGTTACTGCCTCTTCCAAATTCTCACCTAGATTCTCTTCGCAGACATATACTTGCTTACATATTCTATCTGGGCAATGCAGGTTTAGCTATCCACAGGGGAGCAAGAGCAAAGCAGCTGCTTCTTGGAGGAGCAGCCTCCAATTTTGCCCATACACTTTTACCTTCTCTGACCAGATTATCAACAGATCGATTTATTGCCTAAGGCAGTCTCCTGTTCAATTCTGTAGCTGACCAGAAGTCCGGTTCCCCCACCATAGAGTCTCCTCCTAGCAGGGCATCCTTTTTTCTCTACCTGTACTAACCGAAAGCCCTATCAATTGTGGAGCCGACCGGCAACAGGGAGCCGCAGCAGACAGATGAAAAAGCTGCATGTGGCTCCAGAGCCATGGGTTGCTGACCCCTGGCCTAAGGTAAAAACAACAAATTATCCCCCCACAAGCCAATTGCCCAAAGCCAGCCAAGTTAGTATGGCATCCAGGACAGAAATATCCAGCGGTACATTTCTCAGGCTGCAAATATATATACTGTAGATGAAATGTATTCTTTCAAATCCAACTAGATCAGGGGTGTGAAACTCAAGGCCCGCAGGCTGGATGCTTAGATCTGGCCTGTGGGACCAACAGGGAAACAATGAAGGACCAGCCTGCTGTGCCTCTGCCATCAAAAATGGAGCTTGGGAGGGCTGCATGCAGCCCCCCGAGCTCTGTTTTCACTGGCAGAGGGTTGCAGGAGGCCATCACAGCCGAAAACAGTTTGGGAGCCAATTTTCACTGACAGAGCCCTTGGACCACCACAGGCACCCCATCATGAGTGATGTTGAGCTAGACACACCCACCCTGGTCTCGCTCCTGAACTACATGATGGGAAAAATATGTAAAGGGACCTGTAACTTTGTTCATCTAGATGGCAGCAGTCTAATTCTCTGAAAATAGCGAAGAACAAATTTGATGGACTGAGAAAGGTCAGCAAAAGAAATAGTGTATTTCAAAATGGGTCAGATTTTTCTGGAGCTTCATAGGAGCCTAAAGGAGAGGCAATTGGCCAGCAGCTTAGAAGAGTACTGCCTCCACCATTCTAAGCTTTTTTTTTTCTCTTCCCAGTCAAGTGACCCAGAGTGGCTATTAAGAGGTTGCAAAGAGTTCATAAACTAAGCTCTCAGTGCCTTTCTGTTATTCCTTCCAGTTCAACAGAATGTTGGATTCTATCCATCTGCTAATTAGAGGGATAACTCTACACAAGTAAATCAAAAAATATTGTATGGGGAGGTAAACGAGCAAAATAAAAATCAAGTTAAAATTAGTCAGATCTAGCCATGAGTTACAGGAAAGACGCTCCAGGGAGAAAAATAAGCACACCAACATGCCTACCGTCCCTGTCTTATTGTTTCTTTTTATTTTTCTTATATGTATCCATTTCATGTATTCATAACTATGTTTATCCTTATACTTGTTATCTTATATCACTTGACAAAATTTAAAAAAATAATGCATCTCTATGGGAGATACAGTTAGGTAGCAGCTTGAATTGCTGTTGATTCCTCTTTTCTAAGCTTCCCTCCTGGTTATAAATGCAACATAGAGCTTATGCATCCCACTCAGTGCTTCCTAGTGTGTATGCACAAATATACATGCAATGTGAGAAGATAACAGAAACACCCATACACCCAATTTTAATTTGTCATCTGTAAGAAAATGAAGAACATACCATACTAAGTCCATTGCATTGTGCTTCTATTGATTATTTGAGTTTTGTATATTTGTTGTCAATCAACACATTGTCATTTAATTGTAAGTAGTCCAGGAATTTATGAAGGGTAGTGTTGGTATATATATATTTAAAAATATTAAACATATGAAAAATATGATCCAGTCTCACCTTGACTATGCGTAGAAAGTTTTCCCACATTCTTGAGTAACCACCTGGAAATCATTAAGCAAATCTTAGGATTGCAAAGCAAAATTTCCCAACTACAAAGCTTCCCAGGCAGGCTGCCTTTAATTGTAGAAACCTAACTACTGGATTGTTAACCCTTGCAAATCATACAATCTTACTAGATCCATATCTAGCAAATTGAAGCCTTGATCATAATCAATCATAACTTAAAACATATACAGCCCACTCCTACTTACACCATTCTAACCATTACAGAATGTTCATTTAAAGTTAAACTAAGTGCACAGATTGCTAGCATCCTTAGAAACAATTCTATTTAAGAATGAGATTTACCTTTCCTTCCCCAAAGTATGACTGGATGCAGGATCTGGACTACTGATACTACGGATAAGTTACCCACCCTGGTAACAAAAGGTTCGTAAACCAACCCACAAGCTCAGAGAACGAACCTTCACCTTCATCCTACACTCGAGTTACAGATATTTGCCACTGTTGCAAATCAGATTAACAGAGCTGGAAGGGACCTTGTAGGTCATCTAGTCCAATTCCCTGCCCAAGCAGGGGACCCTACACCATTTCTGACACATGACAGTCCAGTCTCTTCTTGAAAGTCTCAAGTGATGAAGCACCCACAACTTCCGAAGGCAAGCTGTTCCATTGGTTGATTGTTCTCACTGTCAGAAAATTTCTCCTTATTTCCAGGTTAAATCTCTCCTTGTTAGGTTTCTATCCATTATTCCTTGTCTGGCCTACAGATGTTTTGGAAAAGAAGCTTGACCTCTTCCTCTCTGTGGCAGCCCCTCAAATATTGGAACACTGCTATCATGTCTCTTTGGTTCTTCTCTTCACTAGACTAGCCATGCCCAGTTCCTGTAACCATTCTTCATATGTTTTAGTCTCCAGTCCCCCAATCATCCTGGTTGTTGTTCTCTGCACTTTTTCTAGAGCCTCAATATTTTTTATAGTGTGGTGACCAAAACTGAATGCAGTACTATAGATGTGGTCTTACTAAGGCTTTATAGAGTGGTATTAGTACCTCACTTGATCTGTTAATCCCTCTGTAAATGCAGTTTAGGATTGCATTGGCTTTTTTGGTATCCCTCTGTTAATGCAATTTAGGATTGCATTGGCTTTTTTGGCTACCGCTGCACACTGCTGGCTCATATTTAGCTGATTGTCCACTAAGACTCCAAGAATCCCTCTCAGAGTTACTGCTATTAAGTCTGGTTTCACCCAGTCTATATGTGTACTTTTGGTTTTTCTTGCCTAAATGTAGTACTTTACTTTTCTCTACATTAAATTTCATTTTGTTAGATAGGACCCAGTGTTCTAGTCTGTCAAGGTCTATCTGGATCTTGAGCCTATCTTCTTGGGTGTTAGCTATTCCTGCCAGGTTAGTATCATCTGCAACTTTGGTAAGTTTTTTTTTAAATTACATTTATATGCCGCCCTTCTCCGAAGACTCAGGGAGGCTTACAATTTTTGGGATACAACCCAATGCGCTCAGCAATAGCCTTCATTCCATTGTATGTGGCTGCTTATTACTAAGCGGCATTTTTACAAAGTCAGCTTATTGCCCCCAACAATCTTGGGTCCTCAATTTACCTACCCCGAGAGGATGGAAGGCTGAGTCAACCTTGAGCCTGGTGGGATTCGAGCCTGCACTAACGGCAGGCAGCTGGAACTAAGTGAATCTAAGTGCTAGGCATTTAACAGCCTGTACCACCAAGGCTTTTATTTAGTTCCCCTTTTATTCCCTCATCTAAGTCATTAATGAAGATATTGAAAAGTACTGGGCCTAAGACGGAACCTTGTGGCACCCCACTGCTTACTTCCCTCCATGTAGACTTAGACCCATTAAGGACTACTCGTTGAGTATGGTTTGTCAGCCAGTTGCGAGTCCATCTGGTGTTGATGCTATTTATCCCACTTTTTTCTAGCTTACCAAGAAGTAGGTTGTGTTCTACTTTGTCGAATGCCTTGCTGAAGTCTAAGTATATTATGTCCACGGTATTTTACCGGTCTACTAATTTAGTCGCTATGTTGAAGAGTGAAATAAGATTGGTTTGGCATGATCTGTTTTTAACAAACACGTGCTGACTGTTAGTTATTACTTTACTTGTTTCTAGATGTTGGCAGATCTGTTTTTTTAAATTATCTTTTCCAGTATCTTCCCAGGTATTGATATTAGGCTGATTGGTCTTTAGTTTCCTGGGTCTGTTTCTCCCCCCTTTTTTTGAAGATGCGAAAGAGATCTACCGATATCTCCTTTGAGTAAAGGGAATCTTGAATCCACATGACTTTGCACAGCTGCTCCTTGTGAGTAAACTGCAGGAAATTCTGTTTCACAGTTTGCTTATGGGTTAAGTGGCTGGAAGTTGAGGGAGGGACTGCCTTTGCTCAGAGTTATCAGTGCAGTCTTTTAAAAAGATATTGCATTTGACTGAGCTTCAATACTTAATTGCTTTGGATTTGTGTTTTGTTGTTGCTTTAGAACAGGGGTCACATCGATTTGATTGAGGGCCACATCAGGGTTGTGTTTGACCTCAGGGAGGCTGGGCATAGCTGGGGGGCATGGCCAGCATGATGTCACTCATGTCAGGTGGTGCCTATGGTGGCCCGAGTGCTCTGCCAGAGAAAACAAGCTCCCGGGCTCCCATCAGCTGGGATGGCCTCCTGCAACCCTCTGCCAGCAAAAACAGGAGAGCCATGTGCAGCCCTCACAAACTCCATTTTCTCTGGCAGAGGTACTGATTCCTTCGCTGTTTCCCAGGCAGCCCCGCGGGCCAGATCTAAGCACCCCGCAGGCCGGCTCCAGCTCCTGGGCCTTGAGTTTGACACCCCTGCTTTAGAAGGATAAAGACCGTTTGGAATAGCAAGTTAATATTCATTTACTAGGTGAGTTGTCTTCTTAGAGAAAATTAAATACGATTTTAAAAGATTTTTGAAAAATATTTTCTGGATTAAACAGCAAAAGGGTGCTTAGAATTTGGATTTTAGAAAGTTTAACAATAGATTAAGGGCTCAAATTGTCCTGGAATTATAATTTTAAACTTTTGGAGGAATTCTTCCCATGAGAAAATGTCATTGTTTACCCTCTCAACAGTCAAAACAAGATAATGAGACTTTAAATGATGGACACCAGAGGGAACTAGAGGATTAGAAAAGAATGGAAGGAACTGTTCCAACAATGATCTTTTTCATGGGTTACTATGAAAAAACTATGAAAATTTATGACAAATACCCTGGGAAATGATAGATACATAGACAGTTAAAATTGCAGTGGAAGAAGAACAAGATCCTCTAGATATGTTTGAAATTAATTTGAATGTGGCTATAAATGTGGCAAGTAATGAGAAGGATGCAGAAAAGGATGTACTGGACTTCCAAGTGAAACTGGAGAATGCTTCAGTGTCTAGAAGAGATACACAACTATCAAACAAAAAAAGATGGATTTTTTAATTGGACAAAAAGATCTATTAAAGAATTTGAAGAATTCTTTTTACTAGATGTACAAAGAAGTCTTGCTAAAATCCTGAAATAATTTTTGGGAAAGTATAAAAACAGATGACAAAAATCAAGTTGGAGGACTCTTGTTTGAATGGGTTTAGAATTAACATCATTAAAAGTATAGGAAAAGAATACAAGGTTGGTATATTTGATCAAGGTTAAGATAGAGTAGTTATATCTGACATCACTTATTGGACTTTAGCTAATAAGGAATAAATGAAAAGGATTTGGTATTTTTTTAGTTAAGAGTTACGAGGTGAAGAGAGAATATGTTATAACTTAAGAGATGGCAATACACTTATTTAAATTGTGTGTGCTTGTTGGGATGAAAGGAGAGGTTACTTTTTTCTTTTTCTTTTTCACATTAATTTTTTTTCTTTTTATAATTTTTCAGTTAGTGTAGTTTTTGTTCAACTGTAATATCTAATACAATTATTTGAAAAAAATGTAAATATTTGGTTTGTAACCCCTTATTAAGTAAGTATATTTATATGACAAAGGAATTACAATAGTGCTGTATGTTAAGTATCTTTCCCAAAATGAACATTAATAAAATGCACATTAAATTTGTCTTACATTTGTATTATTTGTAGGCCTTTTAAGAAAGCTTCATTAAAATATTGAATGACATTTGCATGGATATGGAGTAGTTGGAGACTAATAAAAATTTCATCCATATCTACCCAAATGTAAACCGCATAAGTATGTGTAGGAACAGAGCTTAATTATGCAAAGTTGGGTGATACATGTTTATTGTATTCATTTTACACATGCCATTCTTCCTTTCTCCCTAACTGTTGAAGCTAACAGCACAATCTTTCTCATGTGTTTTTTCGAAGAAGGGATTCAGAATGACACTGTAATGAAATTCCTCTACCTGCTTAGAGGCCTTTCAATAGTTTACTGTATTCCATTGAATGAAACATTATTTCTATTAATGAGGTTGCAATTGATGATCAATTCCAGTTATGCTGCATCAGGCAGAACATTTTATACAGAAATAGCCACTCTAGAATCAAAACTTCATGAATGAGCTCTTATTTCATTCATACCTTGAGTTTTTATATTCTGTCTTACGCAAGAGGCAAGGTAGTATATATAATGCTCCCTCTTATTTTTCCCCACAGTAACCATCTTAGAATAGATGGACTGAATTGGAAGCTAAATTACAGGCTTGGTGAATAACTGGATGGAAGACTACCAGAGAATACCACAGCTGAAGGCTGGAGTTGAAATTTGAAAAGCATTCTGGAAGAAAGCAATGGTAAACTTCTTGTTGTTTGCAATGGAGCTGCACACATGTGTCCAAGAAATTGGGAATCATGTTCAGCTTCAAGGAAGCTTTTCATGTTGAATATATTAGAAATATACAGGATATATCTCTGTGTTATTTGTGATAGCAAAGTTTGATGTTTGTCCATGGTTTCGATAATAGTAAACCGTGTATGGATTTTGATTATTTTTATACTGTGTTCTTATGCATATAGAAGTATAACCACCTCTATACTTCTTGGAAGGAAGCTCGACACCCTGAGGCTTAGATATCGTTCTTATCCATTCTCTAATCCATAGAAGAGGGCCAGTGGAAGAAATTAGTGGAAGAAATCTGATTCTAGCATTGTTGTTTCAACTTGGCCATGTGACAGACGATTGGCATGAAATATGAAATACCCGTGTTTCAGGTATCTTCAGCATATCTGAAATTGTCAATATTTCTCTCATCATTTTTAATTCCTATGTCACAATCCTTTCAGCAGTTCCAAGAAGGATCCACACCCATTTGCACTATTCAGGTGACCCTGAGGGCCCAGATAAACCTCCAAATGGCCTTAGTGACTCTCAGAAAGAGTGATAATGACTGAGAGGAATATAAATTCTTCTATCCTTTACCATTCAGTCTGAACTAAAGAGCTTGCTAGATGAGAAGCAAAATGTCTTCAAGGAAAAAACAATCCAGTTGCCTTTTGAAAAAAGCACCTTTGGGACAACCATGATCTGGTAGACTGAGAATCTCCATAGACACCAGTCATGGACACCAATCATAATGCTTTTTGTAATTATAATGGCTTCTCCATTATTTGTATGCTTTTATAATTCACAGCAGAAGTTCTGGTGCTCTCCTGATATGACAGGTTTCCAAGTGATGAAATCCATTTAAAAAGAAAAAAGCGAAGTCCATCTTCCATAATAATTTCTTTTATTTTGAAAAGCATCAAATTGGCAAAGTCTGTTGTAATTCCAGATCTGACACAACCCGGAATTACACCACATAATATTGGAAGTTAGAAACAACCCCTAAAAGTCATATTCTCCAATAGAAGTAAATCAATGTTGCCTGGTGTCATTATCTCCACCTCCAAGTCTTAGCAGGGTCAGCTTTCATTCCCATGGGAAGAAACACCACCTAGCCTAAACAACTGTCTCTATCTCCACTCCTCCCACTTTAGGAATGTGGCAAGCCTGAAACCCTTCCCCCCATAACCAGCAAAGAGAAGGAAAGAAAAGGAATATATAATAAAATGGCTACACATATGTCAATTTCAGGCTTGACAGTCTGCCCCCTCATTTGAAAAGAAACTCCTGCAATGACATAGAATACACAAAGATTGAAATTAAGTTAAACATAATAATACAATATACAATTTCCTCTGCCACCCGCGGGATTCACCTTGGGCTTGTGTGGATATTTTTCATGGAATTTTTCCACTAGTTTATCAGCATTAACTTTTCAGCTATTTACCCAAGTCACTTGTGAAATAGGATAGCCTTTCCAATAAATCAGATATTGCAACTTCCCCCTGAAAATTCAAGAGTCCAAAATTTTCTTAACTTCATAATGTTCATGTCCTGCAACAAGCAAAGGCTTCGGAGCTACCCGTGCTGCCCTCAATGGAGAAGCAACAAATGGTTTTAACAAACTACTATGAAAAACCAGATGTACTTTTCCCAATAACCTAGGGAGATTAAGCTTCACAGTTACTGAGTTTATTACTTTAATTATCTGAAAAGGCCCTATAAATTTTGGATTCAATTTCCTAGAAGGTAAATGTAACTTCAAATATTTAGTTGACAAATAAACTTTATCTCCCACTTTAAACTCTGGTTGCTGCGAATGATTTTTGTCAATGTCAGGTTTCCAAGCGATGAAATCCATTTAAAAAGAAAAAAGCAAAGTCCATCTTCCATAATAATTTCTTTTATTTAGAAAAGCATCAAATTGGCAAAGTCTGGATCTGACACAACCTGGAATTACACCACATAATATTGGAAGTTAGAAACAACCCCTAAAAGTCACATTCTCCAATAGAAGTAAATAAACATTGCCTGGTGTCATTATCTCCACCTCCAGGTCTCAGCAGGGTCAGCTTTCATTCCCACGGGAAGAAACACCACCTAGCTTAAACAACTCTATCTCCACTCCTCCCACCTTAGGAATGTGGCAAGCCCGAAACCCTTCTCCCCATAACCAGCAAAGAGAAAGAAAGAAAAGGTATATATAATAAATAAAATGGCTACACATATGTCAATTTCAGGCTTGACAGGATATGGATATTTTAACTGCCTTTATGAGCCATTAAGGTATGGGCAGAATTTTATCCAACACACACACGGAACCTGTCGTCTTGTAAGTATTTGATTATGGTAATTTAATTACTGGAAGATAGTTTCTCATTTTTTCTCAGAGGTTACATGTAGAATAGCCATTTACATGTTTTGTATAACATGTATATAAACCCCTGGTCTGTCTCCACAAGTGGATGCTATATATTTTTTAGACTAAGAAAGAATGAGCAAACAATGATTAGATCATAATTTTACTATATCTAAATTTATTTTCTATGCAACATCATGTAGATAAATCAGGAAAAGTGAGCAAATAACATTTGGATATTTCCAAATTATCAGTAACTGTGGAAGTATGGATGTTATTCTAAAACTGATTTTGTAACTGATACTGTTCCTCACTCTCAACCGCAATACTAGCTCAGAAGCTTGTAGCCTCCACATTATGTTCTGTCTCACCTTCCCTTCCCCAGAAGGTAAGGAACGCTAACACAGAGAGTCACGCTGGCCTGTCTCCAAAATCCCAGTTATCTCTCCGACAAGAGTGTTGGCAGTCACCCAGGCTCTCACTGCCAAATTCAAAGCCAGCAAGGAATGCAGTACTCACAGAAGGCTGATTTATGTTCAGAGTCCAAAAACTAAATCAAGCACACAGACGGAATCCTCGGCTTCATTTTTACACTTTGTCACATACAGAGTTTGCAGCGTAGGCACACCTACTTTTATACCTGGTGGGGTGTGGTCCAGCTCAATCTCTGGCCCTCCCGCCCCTATGTTGCTGCTGACGTTTCTCCCTCCGACGTTGCCTGGGATCAAGCCAGGAACCCTCCTCCTCCCTCTCTCGCCGTGGCCGTACTAATACATGTCTCTCAGGCAGTTCCTCTTGGCTTTCCGAGGAAACGTGAGGCATTGCCAGGGAGGAAGGTCCTGGGGAGGGAGGCCTTGCCAGGGAGGAAGGTCCTGGGGAGGGGGCCCTTGCCAGGGAGGAAGATCCTGGGGAGGAAGGCCCTGGTGAGGAAGGCATTGCCCGTTCCTCCTCTTCTTCTTCATCATCCAGGTCCTCTTCCTCTGTCAGCACAGGCTCACGAGGCGGGGCCACAACAACATTATATAGAAAGTAACCTCCTTATATAAAAAGCAACTGTGTCTTACTAATGGGCAATGGAATCTATCCATAGATAAAATATTATCAAGGGAAATAAAGTTTCATTTTTAGGGGAAGGCATGGGATAGTATATAATGTTTTCTTTCACTTCCTTTTAATTCTGCAATCAGATGTACAGAAAGTGCTATAAGCAATCTTGAAAGATAAAAGATAAATCTACAAAAGGCACAATGAGTATAAGAACAAAATGATTTCATTATCAACTCAAAGGCCTTTTTGTGCACTTAAAGTTTTACCCATTGATGCAAAAATTATTTTTTTCTTTAGAGAAATTAAAAGAGCTATTATCATTGAAGTTCATCTCTCTTGAAGGCTTTCCTCTTCACCTGCAACCAACAAAAGAGCTTGTACAAAAGCTCTTTAAACGAAGTGTAAGCAGTGTATGTGCTGTTTTTGAACAATTGTTTTAAGTATGTAGCATCAAACATTTAAGTGAGTAACATGTTCTCTGTAAGACTAGAACAAAAGAGGGTTGCAAATGATTTGTGATCAGACTAAACCAGAATTAATAATCAAACTCAGTTATTTTGCAAAGCTTTATTTTAAAATCTTGTAGCTTTGTTTTTAATTATGCACCTTGCATTCCTGTTGATCCTTTCATGATTGCTCAAAGCAAATTCGCTGTTTCCCTAACCACTGAGGCTTTCAGATAATATATGAACCAATAAATATGTACAAATAACAATCTGAGATTTTTGTTTATTTTTAAAAAGCTTATTTATTGTCTAAAAGGGCAAATTGAAAAATCATGTGATTAAAAAAAAGCACAGTGCAAAAGTCCAGACATAAAACTATACATGTTCCTCCACTATAACACAGCATCAAGCAATCTTATATCATTTCCACAAAGTTCCCCATTGTGGTCAGTCAAAGTAGCTGCAACTGAGTTTAATTCATAAGATGTAATTCATTAAATTCCTATGTTTTACTGTCATCAAGAGGAAATGAGGCTGTGCCAGAAACCCTATTTGAAAAAAACATGTGCAACCTGCTAGAATATCTTCAGACCAATTAGTTAACAGCAATTCCTTTTGGATAGACATTCAGTTTTGCGTTATATATTGTTTCCCAAAAATGGTACAAGAACTACTTCTGTCTTTCAGACAAACAGTATGATTGTCTCATAAGGATTCTCTCCAATGGATGTTGAAGAGAAATTTTCTACACAATTGTTTGCTGAATTTTTCTCAATATGTTAACGCAAATAAGCAGAACATTTGCATTGTTTGTATACTGTAGGAAGAATATTATGCTCTTTTGTCGTTCCCTGTTTAAAACAGGGCCGAGTAATGCTTGAATTCTGTACTCCCAAAAATAAGCAAATTTTGGGAGCGCAGTTCACCTACTCAGCCACTCTCAAAAGTGGTTCAGTTCAATTTGCTGATCACTACAGCATGTTTTTGATACAGTACAAAATTGCTTTAAAAAGATAGAGGTAAAGAGGTTGTCATTAAGAAAGGGATATAAATGTAAAAATCTTGTCATTGCAGTTCTAACAGAAGGCCCCTGGAATTGATATCTCTAGAAAATGCACACACTTATACATAGAGAAGCTGATATAGAACCCACCCACTACACAGCTTAGAACTGTTTAAAAGACCTGAATTTAAGTTCTTAAGTACAAGAGCTTTCCCAATTTGTTAGTGCATGACTTTGCTCAGACTGACCTTAAATAAAATGCCAATGGATGTGCACATAAAGGGAGTATGGGAAAGCCCTTGAAACAGTCATTGGGAGTCTTCTGGAAGGACTGGTTCAACCTTACAAAGTACCTCTTTTAAGGCTTTTCAGGCCTTGCTGTTGTGTTAGCACAGCCAAGATGGAAACATTACAGATAACAAAAGATCTATTTGCAATAGTCCTCCCAATAACTTTTGATCTTTTTCCTCCCCAGAATATTTTACTCTTAAGCACTGCACTTCCCTGACCATTTTAAAAATGAGTATTAAAAATTCAAATGCTTCAATATTTATGACAATTTTGCAATGTCAGCCTCTTTGAATTATGAACTGACCAATTTATAAAAACCTAAGTAGCTTTAAGTTCATATGTTCACCAAAAACAGAAGGCTGCCAGCTAATAATCCCGGGAAAATTGGGTTAATTCCTGCTACTTTTTATATAAAAAAATAAAAGGCACCAGAAATATTTTAACTCTAGCTTTTGTCCTGCTATGCCCTTTATTTTGTTTTGTCCCTCAGATCACTAAACCAATAGGTGGCCTTTCAAACAGCCTGCCATGCTGGCTATCTAACTAAGAAGTTGGATGGCTGAAGACAAGTAATTCATCAGAATCTGAAAAAAGGCAGATTAGATCCTGCAAGAGAAAGGGTTAGAAAGACGAAAAATATGGCTGGTGCATTAAGTTGTATCAGTGTAAGTTAAGGTGTATCAGTGCAATGAAGGTTATGGCTTTAGCCTCTCTTCACTGCTGGCTCTCTAATAAAATAACTTCAAGAAAGAGCTTAACAATTGCATGCCTAACATAAAAGCAGGGACAAAAATAGTCAGAGTTTATAGAATTTTCCTAGGTTTAGACATAACATTATTGGCGAAAAAGACAAAAGTACCAACTGACTTCTCATGGGCCAAAAATGGCACTTCAAGAAAAGCTGCAGTAAGAGGATTCAGCAGCTGTGTCACAAGGCAGTCCAAAGCTTATTTCCACAAAAGACTTGTGAAAAGAAGTCTGTGCTAAATGTGAGTAGAGGAAGACTTAGTGGATAAACTGTCAAACACAGCAAGATTCCTCAGGCTAGGCTTTTGGATATTTGAAAGATCCCAATACCCATACTCCCTGCAGTGGTATTTTTGATCAAGAGTAGTGGAGATCTTCTTTTAACTGCCAGGAGCTGAAATCTGCCAAAGATCCTTCATCCTTGAGGAAGCTGATGAGGCAATGCTGAATGGAATGGGGAAAGTGTACATTGTGGTTCATAAGCAGCTAAGACAGTATTTTCCATTGTCCCTGCTAGAATGAGGATTGCCTTCTCTTCTCATTTTCTCAACAGTGCAAAGAGAGAATTTGTGAGTGTTTTAAAAAGTATATAGATTTGTCTGAATGGCACTTTAGATTTCTGGTCAGATGAAGAAGCAAATATAGTTAGCAGCAACTCCAGTTGGATGTGGATTCATCTTTCAGATTGATATAGTCCCCATGGCCTGAAGCAGACAGGTCTTTATCACCTGGCCAAGTTGTGGCCATCATTTTTTCAATAAGGACCCTAGGAAGAGGGAAAACTGAGTTACCCACAAAACTTGCAGCAATCATTCGATAGCATCTCAAGAAAGGGTAAGTCTCCACTTATTTTTCTAACCTCTCTATTCTGGATCTCTTCCAGATGAGTAAATAATAAAAGTGTCATTTTTGGAAATCTGCACTATACTGTTTATATAACATCTTTAATAACAGAACTACAGGTCAACAAGCACCCAGATATATTTATAACTCTGGGATACTCACTGACTAATGATGGGATTGCTGAACACCAATAAGAGTTAAAAATCATCCAAAACAAGTGCATAAATATTAAGACTAGGCATATACTATTGTTTTTGTGTTATGCTGTTTTTCAATTTATTGCCTCTTACTGTTAGAGATTAGACATTACACTCCAGTCATAGGCTATAGCAATGGCAGTCATCTCAGTATAAATTAACCCTGATCAATGTGATAGTTCTCATTCCAATCTTAGCTGCAATACGTCCTACTTGGAGAAGTTAAACATATCTGCAGTACTACTTGATACTACTACTTAACACAGTCATAAAGGAACAATATACCCAACTTCTTTTGACAAACATTTATACTTTCAATTTTCCCTACCTCATTGACTCATTTACATTTTTGTTTTCCTTGACAGATGTCTCAGTCCAACCAGTAAAGCCATTCTCTTTGCTGAATTGGTCAATTTCTTCTCTGGTCATAGCCCACGGATAAAGATCACTCTGAAAAAGAATTCAGCAATGTAAAACTCATTGTGAAAACATTTATTCACAGTTTTTTCTCTCTATTGTTAAATTGCAAGATATAATTACATTTAATTAAATACATTTAATTATAAAGCACATCTTTAGTTCAACATTGCACTAGCAAGGAAGCTATGAAGTATTCATGTCCATTCTGCAATTAAAGAAAATCTACCTCTTTTTAGTGATCAGAAGAGAAGGGAAATTATCTAATTTGTCAAGGAGAGAGAAATTGCACCAAAAAATTTGAAATCAATGTGTTGTGGACAGATTTAATTTATATTCTGTGAATATAAAATAGCACTCTAATGTGGCTGTATCATGTACTGTATACAATGATCCCAGAATCATATTAAACAACACCATTAACGTACTAAATTATTTCAACTGAATAAAGAAAACATGTAACCTTGAGAGCATTTTTCTTTTAGCTATAATTCAATAAATAGCTATTGTATTTTGGTTTTCTTAGTGTTGGATAATCAACTCTGATTAAGTTTGAGTTTTGAAAAATAGCCAAACATTTTTAAAGCAGCCTGCCCCATGGCATCATATTAATTTGACAAGAAAATTAAACTTAACTAAAATTAAGCAGGAAATTTGTGCAGTGCCAGAATGTTTCTGTGTCCATCTTTGACTTAAAGATTTTGAACATAAACCACTTACATTACCAGTTCTTTCTAACATATAATGCTCAAGATTTAATTCACAGAATGTATACTTTTCTGCCTGTGTTGAATTAAAATTTCAAACTGAAATTTAGTTGGGTTATAACATGAACATCCCCAATTCAGATCTCCATCCAGACATTAGGTTATAGTACCTTCTCTTAGCCCACGTTATACTAACTGGCATAGAACCCAGCACTTCATTTTCTTAATTGGCATTAGCCAGTTTAAAAGAATGACATCTATGGTGAGTTGACCTGGCTGTTGATAGGTTTCTAAGCCAATTCAAGATGCTGGGTAAACATCTATCCAGTCCTTTATCACTTGGGCCTTTAACTTTGGGGCCAACCTCTTCATGTAGAATCTGCCTGACCTGCATAAGGGAAGAAAACTTTTAAAAAAAGAGAGGTCTGGGACCTGGAGATTGATTTTTACAGCTTTAGTCCCTTTCTTCTGGAATAGCTTCCCCTTTAAGGTTTGGTGTGTGCCTACTCTGATGTTTCAGATCATAAAATAGTCCTCTTGCAGACAGCATTTGAACTTGTTTGATAGCACCTACCTTAGCAATTTGTTTATAGCTTTTAATATTATGACAACATGTGGCCAGTAAGTGCTAAACTTTGCCTAATCTTATAATGTATTCCTGTACATAACATTCTTTTTGTTAGTTATAAAATCTATTTCACTAACCCTTGCTCAGTTAAATTCCAACTCAGGAATGCTCAAACACACAAAATGCTTGAATTTCCAATGAAGCCCAGATCTGAGATGAAGTTCAAAAGTTCAGGAAAAAAATGCTGCCATGCAACACAATGAGCAGGACTCAGCAGGACTCCCAACTTGGCAATCGTAACTTACTGTCCACTTGCCCAGTCACAATTGAAGCATCTTAGAAGATAATTTCTACCCCACCTTTCCTGCCCTGGAACTGCATCCCACTGAGAGGATGTATCCCTATCCTTGCCCAGTACATGCAGCAACTTAATGCCAAGTCTTTGAGCAATCCAGTTTTACAGACCCAGGAGTGCTTTGCATAAGAATTTACCTATCTATGTGGATGCTAAGAACTGACACTAAGTCACTTAATCATCCACAATTTTTACATTACTCCTTTAACCTTTAGTCTAACATCACATCACATCTGCATCCTCCACAGGTGGTTGCTTTTTTTTATGAAATCCTTTTCTGATGCAATCCCTTGCCTGATTCATCCATTCCAGAGATCCACATACTCTTTTTTATCTCTGAACAGTAAAAACACACAGACACACCATAGTGATACACAGAAAAACATGGTAACCTCTCTCTCTCTTTCTAAATGTATGCATCCATTTGTATGCCATCTCCTCAAAAGTTTATATGATTCTATGATGAAGTAACAGTGCATACCTACAGTCTCTTATTGTAATCAACAAGTTCTAGTAAGTCAGTATTTGTTTACCTTATTAGCCAATAGCAGACAAGGGACAGGACTTCCATCTTGCAGTTTCACCTTGCTGTCCAAATCTTGTTTCCATTTCTGGCAATTGGTGAATGTGCTAAAATTGGTGACATCAAACATGATGACACAGGCTGCTGCCTCCTTGTAATACAGTCGAGTCATTGATGTGAAACGTTCCTGACCTGCATGTTAAATGAGAAACATTGAATCATTATCTTAAAGCAAATATTTTCTTTTTCAACTGTTTCAGGGTTTCAGATCTCCACCCGTTGCCTCAGGATCTGCTTCTGAAGGCAGCGACGATGGGGAGGTCCACAAACAGGTCCAGCAAGCCCGGTGGAAGAGCCAGGAGTGCGGCGGCTGAGGCGGGAACCATCACCATTCAGCCTGCCGTTTCCGGGACACCGTATGCCACAGATGCGAATGCCGGGGCCATATTGCAGAGGTCTGCCGCGCATCGCAACCCACAAGTAAGCAGGGCAGGCATCACCTGCCAGGCGGGCACCAGATCATGCCAGGCAGTATGGGCACCAGAGCGGAAGCCATGCCGCATGGAAGTGGACTCGGGGTCCTACATTTCAATGATCTCATGTGACACCCTAAAGTGGCTCCAGCCCAAGCAATGGTGCGACTAGCTGCAGCCGCAAGCCATCACGCTGAGGGACTATCAGAGCTCTCGAATTCCCATCCTGGGAAAGAAGATTGCCTGCGAACAATACGGCGCATTCTCCAGAACCTTGCCACTCACAATAGTCGACCGGAACCTTCCCAGCCTGCTTGGAAGAGAATGGTTCCAGCTGCTGCAGATAGGAGTCACCGGAGTCCACGCGATGGAAACCAACCCCCCCAGGCCAGCTGCAGACATCGCAGACCTGGAGAAGGAATTCAGTGACGTGTTCGACAACTCCTTGGGCAAGTGTAAGGGGACCCCCATCTCCTTCAGCTTAGACCCAAATGTCGTGCCAATCCGCCTAAAACCATGCCGCGTTCCGTTTGCTCTCCGCCCAAAGGTGATAAGCCAAGGGTCCTAGAACCGGTAGACCACGCCAAGTGGGAGACCCCAATTGTCACCCCTATAAAGCCAGATGGGTCAGTTCGCATCTGTTCTAACTACAAGACCACATTAAACAGGGCACTACAGCAAAGCGACTACCCAGTGCCCGTGGTACAGCATCTCTTACACTCCCTGGGCCGGGGGATTATTTTTGCCAAGTTAGACCTGGCCCAGGCCTACCAGCAACTACCCGTTGATGAGGAGACTACAGAGGCACAGACCATAGTCACGCACTGGGGGCGTTCAAGTGCGAGAGGCTCCAGTTCGGAGTCAGCATAGCACCCGGCCTGTTCCAAAGCATCATGGAACGACTATTACACAACATACCGGGGGTGGTGCCATTCTTTGACGATGTCATCATCTCAGCAGACAATAGAGGCCAACTAACGGAACAGTTGAGGACAGTCCTGGCCTGGTTCCAGGAAGCGGGGCTTAAGCTAAAAAGAAGCAAGTGCCACATTGCCATGCTGCAAGTGGAATTTTGGGGGTTCCTAATAGATGCTGCGGGCATGCGACCCACAACTGGAAAACTAAAGGCCATCCGGGAAGTCCCCACCCCACAAAATAAGGCAGAGCTACAAGCATTCCTGGGCCTACTTAATTTTTACAATTTTTTCCTACCGCAGAAGGTGACCATTACGGAACCGCTCCACAGACTGTTGGATAAGACGGCCCTTTGGAGTTGGGGGAAACATGAGGCCGACGCAATGAAACAGAAGCCCCAATTGCATATTTCTCCAAGACCCTCTCCAAGACTCAGCGGAACTATAGCCAGATAGATAAAGAGGCGTTGGCAGCAGTCGCAGGGGTCAAGCGCTTCCACAAATACCTATATGGAAGGCGTTTTGACTTGACAGCCGCTTCAAACTTTGTAAATGTGAGCTGAATTACAATCAAGTGATTGTAGGGGTGATTGTAACTTTGAGGAAGGGTTGTCAGTCACTTTCTCTGAGGCCATCATAACTTTGAGCCATCATTAAATGAACAGTCAAGAATTAGCTGTAAAGAACATTCCTGGAATCCCTACTGTACCTATTTCTTGACTTTGCCTTTTTCAAAAAGTTGACTCATATTTAACTTCAAGTAAGTGCGTATGAAAATAAAATGCAATAAAAATGTCTTTTTAGGCATGAATCCAGCTGGTGACCCTGAACCAGTCACTCTTGCAGGGACTTGCCTCATCAGGAATCAAAACTGACTCAAAAGCACGCATGTGCGCACACAACCTACAAATGAAAATGACACACTCTCTCCCTCTCTGGGATTTGACCTCCCAAGTTAGACTACAGTCTACTCTATCCAGTTATCCCATCCAAATGCTAACCAGACCTAAGCCTGCTTAGCTTCCATAGCAGTCAAAATCAGTCAGGTGCTGCCACTTATAGAGACCTCAAAAGAGGTACAAGGTACCTCATAGAATAGTTTAATTGTTAGGTTTATTTAAGGGAGCTGAACAAGTAAGGTAAGTACAGTTGCTCTAAAAAAGGCTGAGAAGCAACAACAACAAAAAGCAGATAACTCCTTGAAACTTACCAGCAATGTCCCATAGCTGTAACCTCACTGTCTCAGACTCTGACCATTGCACCACCTTCAGAGCAAAATCCACTAAAAGCAAACACAGAACATGAGAGAGGAAAAAGCAAATGACACTTATTGCTTAGAGTACTTTCTTTCACACTGCATCAATGCTGATTACCCTCTGTGTTCAGACACTCTAAAATACATTGTCTATTGCATGAGCCACAGCACTTCTGACTTCATGGGGAAAACCTTTGTAAATTATACTGAAGAATAGTGAAAACAAACAGCCCCTAACTGTATTTTCTCTTCACAAAGAGAGCTTTAAACTGTATGGGCACTGCTCACTGCAGCACAACCATCTGGTTCTTAAAATTGCTGGAGTATATTAAGCCATTTTAACAGAAAGGGATGTATTCACCATATAGAAATAGTTTGAATGGCATATGCATTATGATCTCTACTAGCACTGATTTTAAATGGAATACATTTGAAAATGACCCCAATTATTGGCAGCAGCACATATTTCTGATTTATTTTGAGGTAAAAGCTGCACGTTTCTCAAGACAACTTATTTGGCACTGCAACATTCTTCATCAGTACACAATAATTGTAGTAACACAATCTTATCTGCTTTAAGCACCATTGTTTCTATGAGTGATTAAATAAGTCTTCTATTTAAATATTAACACATGAATCTTTCCAGAAAAACTTAGATCAACTATGACTCATTATATTTGTCATATAAGACAAGTAAAATTTAAAAATATTCTAGTACAGAACCACATTTTTTCAGAAGTGTGCTACCTCTAATTAGGTAAGGAAAGGCAGATGAATAAGTATGTAGGAAGGATTCAGCAAGCTGATTGAATGTTCCTAGGGAAAATCTATACTATTTTCCCAAAGAGTGGTAAAAGTTTATACATATTATGTGTTTGATTTATGTAAATATTCATCTCACTTTTGTGTGGCTGTAGCTAGCTGCCAGCCTTACAAGTTAGACCACACAGGGAACATTAGTGGGGGATTTTAATGCAGTGGCAGACATAAGAAAGGATTATATTAGTAGTATAAAAAATAAAAAGAAAAGGAAAAACCTGCCAACATCCTTCTTTGAGATGATACAAGAATTGAATCTGGTGGACCAATGAAGGAGATTAAATTTGGGAAAAAAAGAATATACCTTCTACTCTAATCCACATAAGTCATTGTCGCGATTAGATATGGCGTGGATGAATGTAGAACTAGGAAATGAATTAGAGTCAGCAGACATTATGACAAATTTATGGGCAGACCACAATCCATTAAAAATAATTTGGAAGGGAAGGAAAAAATTGAGAAGATGGACATTAAACCCACAGATCATAAAAGAAAAAATTTCTGTCAAAATTTAAAACAGAAATGGAGTTATTTTTTAAAGAGAATACTGTCCAACAAACCTCAATATAGATATTATGGGACACAGCAAAAGTGTATTTGAAGGGAATAACAATAGCCTGCATGGCTAAAAGAAATAAAGGTGGGGGAAAACAAAACAGGTTACAGGAGGAGATTAAAGAGTTAGAAAGCAGACTACAAAAAAACACACAAGATGAGAAAATGAGAAGGGAGATGATTCTAGTTAAGCATAAGTTAAATATTATGAACCAGGAAGAGAGAGTAAAGGAGGTCAAAAGAGTGAAACAGAATTTTTTTGAGCATGCTAATAAGCCTGGGAGGCGGTTAGCCTATAAGTTAAAAATAGAGAGAAAAGGCTGATTCAGGAGTTGGGAGATGAAAACAGAAAACTATAATATCGAATGGCAGAGAAGAAAGAAATGGTGCAAAAATATTTTGAACAATTATACAAGGAGGATAAGATAAAGATAATATAGAACAATATTTGAAAGAGAAAGGTCTACCGAAAATAAGTGAAGAACAGAGGGACATATTAAATAGAGAAATAACACCCATAGAATTAGATATGGCGGTTAAAAAACAGAAAAATAATAAGACTTTGGGGCCAGATGGTCTTCCGGCAGAAATTTATAAATGTTTGTATGAATGTTTTGCACCAGTGATGTTAGATCTGTATAATGGTGTATTGGAGCACGCCAAGCTACCCGAATCATGGACAGAAGCATATATTTCGTTAATCCCCAAAGAAGACACTGACCACAACCAAATTAAAAACTATAGGCCAATCTGGTTATTGAATGTAGATTATAAGATATTCGCAACAATAATGTCTGAAAGGTTGAAAGTAGTACTAAATGATCATATACATTCAGATCAGAACGGCTTTCTACCTTCCAGACAGATAAATAACACTAGAATAGTGCTTAATGTATTAGAATACTATGAGGACCACCCAGAAAAACAGGCAGCATTGATTTTCTTGGATACTCAGAAAGCATTCGACAATCTCAATTGGCAGTTCCTAATTCAACAGGTAGAGAATATGGGGTTTGGAATCAAATTTAGAAAAATGATAAGCACTGTATACTCAAACCAAAAAGCCAAAGTGATTATAAATGGAAACTACGGAAAGTTTTAAAATAAGGAAGGGTGTACAGCAGGGATGTCCAATGTCACCTCTACTTTTCATTTTGACTCTGGAAGTGCTATTAACCCAGATCAGACAAAACACAGAAATAGGTGGATTGAGGATTAAAGGAGAAGAATATAAAGTACAGGCATTTGCGGATGACCTTGTGTTTTTTATTGAAGAACCAATGGAGACAGGGATAAATTTATTACAAGAATTGGAGGAATATGGGGCAGTAAGCAGGATTAAAAATTAATAAGGAAAAAAACAAAATATTAGCTAAAAATTTGACAGAAAGACAGAAAAAAGATTTAGAAGAAAAAATGGGATTGCAGATGGTAAAAAACCCTAAATATTTGGGAATTTGGCTATCAGGGAGATGTTCCTCTATAAAGGAGGACAATTATAAGAAATTACTTCAACAGATAAAGAAGGACCTGACAAACTGGGGGAAATTACAACTATCTTTATTAGGGCAGATAGCAGCGATAAAAATGAATATTCTACCAAAATTACTATACTATTTTCAGACAATTCCTATAAAATTAGATAGAAGATTTTTTCAGGAGCTAAACAAGATAGTTATGAAATTTATATGGCTGGGTAAAAAAGTATGAATAAGCCTAAAAACGCTACAAAATAGTAGAAGTAGAGGTGGACTTGGAGTCCCAAAATGGGAACTGTATTACCAAGCAATACAGTACTAGCAGTACTATTATGGGTGAAGGAATGGATAAATTTGAAAAATAAAAGAATTTTGGCAATTGAGGGCCACGACCTCCAAGCAGGGTGGCATGCCTTCTTATGGGACAAAAAAACCAAGACACATTCATACTTCCATAGACACTTGATAAGAGAATCACTACTGCAAACTTGGGAAAAGGTTAAAACAAAACATTACATGAAGATACCAAAATGGGTCTCACCAATGGAAGCGATATTACACCCAAATATGAGAGATACAAGGAAAATGGTCCAATATGAAGAACTATTAGATAATCAGGGGAAGTTAAAAATGATTAATAAATTAAAAGAACAAGATATAATTATAGATTGGTGGTCATACTTACAAATTCAGACAAAATTTAGGAAAGACTTAGAAGAACAAGGGATAGAAAAGGACTTACAACTAGACCAACTAGACTTACAACTAGACCAACTAGACGGGCAAGGAGATAAAATTTATAACAAGAATATATAACTGTTGGAAGTGCAATTAGAAGAAGAAATAGTAAAGGGATCAATGATTGCCTGGGCAAAAAATGTAGGGCATAATATAAACTTAGAGGATTGGGAAAAAATGTGGATTGATAACTATAAATTGACATTGTCAACAGCATTTAAAGAAAATCAATATAAAATGTTTTGTAGGTGGCACCTAGCCCCAGCAAGACTGGCCAAAATGTATCCAAACACAAAAGCAGAATGTTGGAAGTGTAAACACAAAGAAGGAACGTTCTTCCATAGGTGGTGGCAGTGTCCAGAGGTTAAAAAATATTGGATGAGGGTACAAAGATGGTTATTAGAAATTACAGAGCACAAATTAGAACTCGAACCGGAAATATTCTTATTAGGAATAATTAAGGGAAAATTGAGCAAGGTCATCCAATACATCATTATACATACCATAACTGCAGCGAGAATAGCCTTCTCGCAAGGATGGAAGAAGGAAAAGATACCACCTGAAGAAGACTTGACACAAAAAATAATGGATTGTGCGGAACTGGATAAATTCACAATGGAATTAAGAGGCAAAGATGATTCAGACTATTATGTGGTTTGGGATAGGTGGTACAAATGGGTGGAGGATAGAAATAAGAGCCGATGTTTATGTATAAAAGGAGAGGTATGTATTAATAACAACACGAACACTATTAATGTGAATAGAGATTTGTATTTGTATTTTAAAAAAATAAAATTAAAAAAAATTAGAAGAGCAGAGCAGATGGCCCATCTTAACATAGAAAATGGCTATTTGGTTTAGTTTATCTTTTCTGTGGCAATAAAACACTGCACAATCACAGCTTATGAAGCAGACTAATTATTTAACAACCGACTGCTAAGACTATGAGTAAGCAAGGTCACATTTCACTATGATAGTTTAGCAACATAGTAATTTCCAAATTGAGGAAAAATAGGGTTTCATATCAAGGATGGAAAACCCACAACAAAGAGGAACTAAGTATTGTAATACAAACATTCAGATAAACAGGAATTACAGAAATAAGGTAATATCTTCAGCGGTAACTTCTCTTGCAGGAGAGCTTCAATGCAAGTCTTTTCATCAGACAAATTTTTGCAATTGGGGAAGAATTTAGTACACAAGTACAACCCTGTTCATTAAACCTTTCCCCCCCCCAGCCTCCCTTCCAAATATTTTAGGTGTTTCTGTAATTTCCTTGCGCAGACCTGAGAAAAATCCAGAAAACTCACCTCCTACCGTAGACTTGTAGTGCTTGTTGAAGCTGTCATTGGCATATCGCTGGACTAACGAGGTCTTCCCAACTGTGGCATCACCAATAATTAAGACTTTGAACATGTGATCGTGATGGCCCACCATGACTGGTCACCAAACCCAATTAAAAGAAACGGGTGTTGTCTTCTCTTCCCTTTCCTGAGGGGTCAACCAAGTGAAGAAAAAAAGCAAACAAACCAATTCATGTTATTTACAGAGGGGGAGAGTGGGGGAGGGAGAGAGAGAAACAACTCCGCACATCCAATTGTAGTTTCTGTAACATAGGGAACTCACGAAAGGGTCGCTTCCTGGCTTTCCGTTTGCAAGGATACCTCTTTCCGTGCAAGCACACCTCTAACTTAGGGTCGAGGGGACCAAATATACCACTTCCAGAAACTTTTCCCCAGTCATATGAACATTGGCGGTGCGGCGCTGAGAACTCAAGAGAAGATTCGTCCACCCTACCTTGCTTTCTGAGAAAGAAACAAGGAAAGGCTCCGCACCCGATGATGCACCAAAGCGAGACAGCCGCGCCTGATGAAACACCAAAGCGCGTTTGCTGGGAAGGTAGGCAAAACTTAAAGGGGAGTCCGGCGCGCGCTTCCTTCTCTCGCACCGCTTCTGACTCCGCTCCGCCAACTCTTTTCCGCATTCGCCTTGCTGTCATGTGAGAGAACCAGGCGGCAGCTCTGCCCCTTTAAAGCCCCAAAAACTACATCACCCGGCATGCATTTGCGGAGTGCGTCTTGATTACTTGGGAGATGTACAGTGTTTTAATCTACTCCGGTGGGCGCTGCAGCAAGTGATGTTTGGTGTTAAATGGAAGTAGTATAAAGTCATGCCCTCAGCATTTTTCACAGATGAAACTAGGAAGTTCTGTGAGGAAACTCCTTATTGAAGTGGCCTGTCGTTGGTTCCCCTCCCCCCTTTTATTTTTCTGAAAAACAAGCTTGCTCTCTGTGCCTTTCTTGCCGTATGAAATGGATAAATACGGGTGTAAGAAAAGCAAATTGAAAACGAATTTAAATGGGAAAACGCTGGTTTTCCATGTCACTACTTGAGAAAAGGGGGAGCATATAAAATAGTTTATAGGCAACCGCTAATTCCCTTGTCGGTCTACAACATTCTACAGAGAGAAATGGCATGTGAAAGTAAGGACACAAAATAAGAGATACCTAACATTGGTTTACTTTAGAGTTACTAGATATAAGCAGCAAAGAAGAACCCAGACAACTGAAAATGAAGAAAAATGGGGAGTGGGAGAGAAAATCATAGGGCACATTAGCTGTTTAACTTTCTTGACATCTGCCACAAAATTTGCAGTGAAAAGCTGTTAAAAATGTACTTTGGACTAAATGTGAAAATATTTTCTCCTGTAACAGACTTTTGGTTTTGCAAGAGCAGGAATGTGCTATATCAGGTTAAAGAGGCAAAAGCCTTCAGGTGTAACTGAATTAAGGTCAGTTGCTGGAATACAATCAGGACAAACTGGCTGCAGGATACAAATCAACTAATGAATAAAGTGGACCTTGTTAATTACTATTAGGGAAACACCTCCAGAAAAACTGCTCAGAAAGAAATACACAAAAAGATTGATAACGGCGGAGGGCGGGGCTGGCATTCCGGCGGTACTACATGCGATCTGGAAGCTCTCGGATCGCCGTAGATATCTTCTCTCCTGGACGGTCCTTTTGGACCTAAATTGTCCCGAAGAGACGGTGAAGGGAAACAGCACGTCCTGTCAATCCCAGGGACATCGCAAAGTCCCTGGTTGATCCAGGAGAAGCTCTTTTTGTCGGCTGAAAAGAGGCGGCCATCAAGCTGCTGAAACTGGGACAGCTCCGAAAGAAAGGCAAGAATGGAAGAAAGTGTGTCGGTTTGATGTGAGGTTTTTTTAATTACTTACTTTCGAAGAGAACACCCTAAAAGTTTGAAAGTGGACTTAAAAAGTAAAGAGGACAGTTTTTAAGTGGAGAGATTAATTTTTTTTTAAGATTGACGGGTTTTTTTCTTCCTTTTCCCCCCTGGAATTACCTGATTTTAAAATGGACTGGTTTTTTCTTCTATATAAATAGCTTCTTGCTTTGATGGTCTTTTTTCTCTTTTTTATATCAATTCCTTTTTGGATTAAATGTTGTTTATGATTTTAAGAATTTTTTAGAAAAGAGAGCAATTTCATTTTAAGGCTATGCCTGCATACCAAGACAAAAAGGAAGTCATGTCCTCCAGTTGCCCAATGTCCACTAACCCTATTTTATATCAACTTCATTAATTATACTCTGTGTACCTTTTTATGTTGGCAACCTCTATCCTTTCTATCTTGGCAATCTACAGTATTCTTATTCTTACCACATCCATGTACTGCTTTGTCACCCATTTTCTTTTTTCTTTTCTTTTCTTTACTTAAGTACCCCATTGACTGGCATATTTTTTGAAAAGTTTCTCCTTATTTCCAAGTTAAATCTCTCCTTGTTCAGTTTCCATCCATTATTCCTTGTCTGGCCTACAGGTGCTTTAGAAAATAGCTTGACCCCTTTCTCTCTGTGGCAACCCCTCAAATATTGGAAGACCGCTATCATGGTCCTTCTCTTCACCAGACTAGCCATGCCCAGTTCCTGTAACCATTCTTTGTATGTTTTAGTCTCCAGTCCCCTAATCATCCTGGTTGCTCTTCTCTGTACTTTTTCTAGAGTCTCAACATCTTTTTGGTAATGTGGTGAAAAGAATGGATGCAGTACTATAGGTGTGGTCTTACTAAGGCTTTATAGAGTGGTATTAGTACCTCCCTTGATCTTGATTGTATCCCTCTGTTAATACAACTTAGGATTGCATTAGCTTTTTGGCTGCTGCACACTGCTGGCTCATATTTAGCTGTTTGTCCACTAAGACTCCAAGATCCCTCTCACAGTTATTGCTATTGATCCTGGTTTCACCTAGTCTATATGTGTACTTTTGTTTTTTCTTGCCTTTACTTTTCTCTACATTGAATTTCATTTTGTAGACATGGCCCAGTGTTCTAGTCTGTCAAGATCCATCTGAATCTTGAGCCTATCTTCTTGGGTGAAATAAAACTGTTTTTGAAGATCTCCAAAAAAAGACAAAGGACACAGCTCCACAGTTCCCTGGAGTGAGATTTCCAAAACTTTCCATAATTCAAATCTATTTCCTAAGCTAATCTAGCAGCTGGATCATAGAAACACAGGAGTGTATTGCCTATCTTTAGTTTCTGAAATATTTCTAATATACATAATTCACAGAAGGATTTAGTGTGCAACACTTTTTTCTTTTGAAGCTTTATTTAGTGAAATCCCCTACAGAGGAGCAAAGTTGTTTTTTGTTTAAACTTTTTGTTCCTTTGGTGGTAGATGGCTGAAGCACAACCATTTTTGGCTCTGAGCATGGAGACTGTGAGAAGATTCTGAGATGTTGCTGCTGGAAACAGATCTAAACTTCATAATCCTTGGTCTTCAGCAATGAAGTCAGAATCATGCAAGCAATAGTTTTCCTGTTGTTAGCCATACATTTGGCACATCTGTTATCCCTGTATGCCTTGCCCAAATAGATTCTAAGCCACAAAGGTAGATTAAATTACTCCTTATTTATTACATAAGTAGAGAGAGCACCTCACTGGCCACTCAGTCAAAAGAGCAGTTTATAAAAGGTGGAGAATTACATACAGGTCAAAGCACACTGGCTTTAGAGTGAGTTCTTTCACCAAACGTTAAATCATTTGACACATCTCTTGATGTAGTATATATGCACGATAGTGCTAGAATGTAACATCACATAATTTCTTACTATGAACTTGTTAATGCTCATCTATTCAGGAGGTGTGATTTTTCCATTATAATGCATTTGCAAATCAGCAAAGTTCAAGTCAGTGTCATTGGCAGCTTTGAACCAGTCCTTTGGGGTTGTACTTTTCACATTCCTAGCTTGCTTTATTCTAGAAAAATTAATCAAAGAATTTCCTAGATACTGAAAACATTAATTAAAGCCTGCCCACCTCTACTACTGCCGTCACTGTGACACTATATAGGTCCAAAAATTCTCAACTCCTTTGAGAAAATACATAATACTAGGAAATGTGGAAAGAGGTCAGCAAGGGGACCTAGTTGGACAGATCTATGAATGTGGTTTTTAAGAGGTGACACAGACTTCATGGTATATTACCACTCAATCATACTCTGAACAGAGGGACATAATCTAAGCTATGCAAGTTAATTTGGATAAAGCGTATTTTTCTTAGGCCTTAAACAACAGTCATGTGTCTTCTTCTTAAAGAATCCCTAAAATGAGCATGTAGTTTGGAAATAAAGGACAAAGGGGCAATGATTAAAACTGGAGGAAAACGATGTGGCCTAGTCTGTTTTGCTTATTAATATGAATATCAGCTAAAATGTCAGCTACAAATTTTTGATAAAATGAAGGACCAAAACCATATAAATAAATGTAAATATTTATTTTACCAAATATAATTTATCAGTTAAATTTGCATATGTCAATTCAATTACAGCAACTATAAATAAGGAAATTGTTTTCTTTGTTGAGTAAAAGTATAAACCAATAGCTTAATTTTCATTTGCAGCCAAGATTAAATATACATGCATTTGAGTGCAACTCATAAGTATAAAATTATTTGTTTTACAACATTCTGTTTATATACTTGCACTTTGCTTCCCACCTTACCACTTTCAAGGCAATTCAAGGATGTCACCCAAGCAGCACAAACATTTCAGCTCCTGGATGAAAGACTAAATTTAACTAGGAGACATATTCATGAGATCTAGTGACATAGATATTAATCAGAGATAAACAGTGAAGAAAAATGCTTATGTGGTATATGCATATATAAGAAAAGTGCCTAGAGTGTTAGATTAAAATGAATGCATCCAACTGGACATTTAGATAAGGCAGATGAAAATTCTTTAAAGAGCTTACAACTTAATGCTTAAGATAGGATGAAACTGTAGACTTTTTTTGAAAGTAATCAGTAACTTACTTGGAAAAAGTCTGTTTCTTAAGAAGAAACTAAGCATTTGCACCTACTGAAATCTGAAGAAACAGTATAAATACTTGTATTCACAGAGGGCAGGCAAGAACAGCATCTTCAGCCATATCCATTACTTCCAAATTACTGAAGGCATCATGCACACAGAAGGATTAATTCACAAACAATTGCAGCATGAATTTGAAGCCTCCCTTGATGATATATTAAAATATGGTTATGGCAGCACCCAGGATGTAAACTAAGGTAGGTAACTGGATTATCCTAAAAATAGTTGCAGTCTATATAAGCTCCTGTGGAATATATTGAATACAATATATTATATTCACTTCCACTCCGAATTTCAATTTTGGTAAATAGTAATCATATTGTTTTTAAGGAAAACTTGCAGGAAAGCTGATGTCACATTCCAGATAACAGCTCGTTTCCAGCAAAAAAGACAACACTTTTCTGAAAGCCACAAGCATTCAGTTTCATTACTTGAGCAAGTTTAGGACTGAACCTCTCAGGTAACCACAAGACAAAAAAGAAATGCTAAGAAGTTTAAATATTTGTTGCCATCTGGTGGTTCTGGATTTCTGCAATCCATATCTGGTAGCCCTATGCATTTTGAAAGTAGTAAGTCAAACCTAGGACGCAGCATTTCCAAGGGTCGATACTGGTCCATCCCTCCTTACTTACTTCAGTTTTATTGGTAATTAAAACTATTCAAAAACAATCCTTGGTTATAGAGAAGCCGAAACATGAGAACTTTTAATAAAACAAGCTTTAATTAGAGTTCTGCATTGAGGAAATGTATATGATTAGTGAGTCATATACAAAAGAGGTAGGTGTCCCAGCAAATTTGGTTATATTGTTGAGTTCAATATCAAATAACTTGCAACACAATAGGCCTCCACTCTCTCTGGGACAGCACAGAATCTTAATTTGTATTCTTGAATAAAACGAAAAAGATCCCCCTTTCATATCTTGTTTTATGAAACTAATTTGGCATTCCCATTTAAATATTCTGAGCTACTATGCTCAAGCTCCATTTATACAAGCTATATAGTGTGAGAAGATAAATTCTAAATAACTCTATAGTAAGAACAATGTATTTCATACCAAAACTCCCTGCTTACAGAACCTAATATGTTGTTGCTTCGACAGATTCAACTGCTGTCCAAAACATCCAAATTATCTGATTGCTGTCTGGTTTTTACAATTCTAAGACTTAATGTCTCCTAAATGTCTCATTTTTCATGAAAAAATAAAATAAATGCCATTTCTTCAGATTCATAATAATCACATTTATCTATTGAATGCAATATTACAGATGTTCTGATGTTTGACCTAGAAGACAGAACTTATGCTGAAAATATTGGATCTCGTTACCATGCAGGTAGTACCTGCCAGTTTTTATAACTATACTATACAGACACGACAATGTTTGTATACAAGTCTAAACTTCAAGATAAGGCTATGAAATACATATGTGTGAGGAGCTTTAATTTCTAATTGTATTTCACGTGAAGGCTTTTCAAAAGAACCAACTTCATCTTGATGTTACAATGCATCAGGTCCACTCTGGGAAACATCCCACAAACTACTTTAATAATTTTATTTGAATTCTGTAGATTTGAGGAAGTGCTAAACACCTAGAGTTGCCTTCAACTGTAGTATCAGGATTTGGCATCAAAACATTAACAAGTGTCTCAATCTCATATATTGAAAGTTTTCAGATCCATAAAGACCTGTCTTTTGGTCAATTAGATTTATTATACTATGAAGGATAAGCAAGGAGGGGTACGTGTGTCCAAAACACTTTATCTATTTGCTATTACCTGATACCAGTTATGGTAACTGATGAAAAATATCAGCCTAGTTTCAAAACAAACCAATTACCAGCTGCATCTTAACTATTCATATACATATGTTACACAAGTGATAGCCTTGTATACCTAGTGTAGTGTTTTTCAAACTTGATAATTTTAAGATGTGTTGGCTGGAGAATTCTGGGAGTTGAAGTCCACACATCTTGAAGATGCCAAGCTGGAAAAACACCCATCTATGCCTTAAGTGGGTACAGATGGAGGAACGTGGATTTCTTTAAAATTCGTTGTTCAATTTTTCTCTATTATGTCTATTATATAAATAGTTAACCATTTGAAATTGCACTTAGTGATTGTCTTTATACATTTTCTTCTTCTTTTGTCCTTCTTAAAACTAATTCTCCTGTACACACTTGGCTTGAAATATAAACCACATAAAATTTCCCATTGAAAATAATGAGAATCTAGTATCAAAGTTAAAGTCCCAAGGAACGACAGAGGGTGGCAACAAAGCTTCATGGGGGCAGGGGAATGTGACTGAAGGAGATGAACTGAGGACTGAAGAAGCTGAGGAAGGATGCTGTTAGTCTCCAACATCAGTATCCCGATCCCCAATTAGCCAGAGGATGTGGAAGCTAAGTGCAAGGAGACCTGTTCCAAGCAAGTCACCCAGTGCTGTCAAATAAGGTATAGAAAAATTGTCCGGGTCCAGGCCTCGACCCCACATCCAATGAACCATCCAGTCAGCAATGTAAAGAAGAATGAGAACCTGAAAGGCACAAGCATAATGGTCACATTAGCAATGACTAGATCCAAACACCAAAGCAGATGTAAAGGCAGATGTAAAGACTACTTCTTATAGCCCTTTATATTACTTCAACAGTGGGAAAGCACCTTGTAGAATTCAGGTGTGTCAAACTGGTGGCCCACGGGCCAGTTATGTGCAAGCCATACCCACCCTGGCTCCGCAAAGGCAAAAAAGTCACATTGCATTGCGATAAGTCACATGTGATCGAATTTTGCACCTGTGTTGTAGATGAACCGTGGTGGGCACAGTGATTAGAATGCAGTACTGCAAGTTACTTCTGCTGGCTGCTGGCTGCAGTTCGGCAGTTCAGTTCTCACCGGCTCAATTTTATCCATCCTTCCAAGGTGGATAAAACGAGAACCCAGATTGCTGAGGGCTATATGCTGTAAAGTGCTTAGAGAGGGCTGTAAAGCACTGTGAAGTGGTATGTAAGTCTAAGTGCTACTGCTAGATTTCTCCATGGGTATGGATCCATTAATGAATAATTCTGTCTTCTCTGGTGGAAGGCAAAATTATGGAATAAATAATTATTATACTACAGTAATAGAATATAGTTTAGGAAAAAATGCAAAACGTGCATTTCTTACTTTCCTTTATGAAGAAATACAATATATATATATTTTTTCAAGCTGTTTAATAGAGCTAGTTTCATTTCTCTTTTTTTATCAATGATATTTTTAAAAATTAATCGTATTGTACAGTACAAAAGGTTTCTGAACCTCCTGGTCCTGGGGACTTTCCATCTTTAGTGCTGGATGATGTGACACTACAATCAGGGCGTGTGTCACTTGTGGGTGCTTCTGGATTCATGGCTGCTGATTTATAAAAATACATGCAAATGGTTGTAGCATTGATAAACTTGAGAAAGGAACATTTTGAGTTATTTTAGATCAGAACTTTGGATGATATATATATATATATATATATATATATACACACACACACACACACACACACACACATACATACACACAAATATATGAGTAGTCTTTGACTTACAACAGTTACGACACTGAAAAAAACTGACTTATGACTGTTTTTCACGCTTACAACCTTTGTAGCCTCCACAGGATCATATGACCAAAATTCAGATGCTTGGCAACTGACTCATACTTGCTGGGTCCCAAGATCATATGATCACTTTTTGCAACCGTCTGACAAGCAAAATCAATAGGGAAGCCAGATTCACTTAACAACCGTGTTACTAATTTATCAACTGCAGTGATTCACTTAAGAACTGGGGCTAGAAAGGTTGTAAAATGGGTCAAAACTCACTTAACAAATGTGACAAATTAACAACATGAATTTTGGGCTCAATTGTGATCGTAAGTCAAGAACTATCTGTAAATACTACAGTAAAGGGTGTTGCACAGTACATGGAATTGTGATTTTTTTCTCTTCAGTAGTGGACAGAGATCTGCTCTTGGAAGGAAAGCCCAATTTCAGATGTTACCTCCTAGACGACAAAGATGTCCACACTCCTTGTTTTTCTGACAATAAGGGCTCAAGAGAGATACTATATATATGCCCACACCAATAGGTTAACTTAGTGCTTAGAGCTGATGTTTGAAGTTGCTTTTGTCATTTTTCCTCCTATTCTTTTTCTTTTCTATCTTGTCTTTGGGATGTAAGCCTGCAAGATGGAGTTAATATTTTTTTCACCTACTGTACCTAATCCCTTGGGGATAGATATTTTTTGGAAAGATAAAAATTCTATAAATAGATACATGCTGTGAGACGGCAATAGTAGTTGTATTCAACTTGCTATTACACCTCAGCAGGCACTATCTAAAAGTTGCTATAACACTCTTAAAGTCCTAATCCTTGTAGGCAATTGATATAGAAACAGCAGTACTGCCCTAAAATTATACTGTGTCCCTGGAATGGGCAACAGCCCACTGTTCCAATTTTTCAAATGCGAGCACAACAGAATCCCTGGATGAGCTCTGTTTATTAGCCATATCTACTGTTTTTTTAGAAGAGCTATACCTTACTTTGTGAATTTTAGCTCAATTGTATATTCACTTCAAGATTTACCAATCACTTCCACAGACTCGGAAAGCCAATTTCAACCAGAAACATCCTGGGACAATATCACAGCCCTTCCATATTGATGAAGAATCATGCACAGCCAAGATCCTACTGAGACAGATCTCCAGCATCCATTGTGCCTTACCTATCCTATTTAATGTGGCAGTTTACTACCAGGTAGACAAAGGAAGACATGATCAAAGAGGGAAGCAATTTATGTAAGATTGCACTGTGAGCTTCACATCCCTTCTCCCTGCAGGCAATCTAATTTTGACTACCACATGGCTATGAAAAGTTGAATACAAAAAGGAGGAAATGCTTTCAGTACAGAGGAGTATGGAGCTCTACTTCTAGTCTCATACATATTCAACATCATAGCTAACATTGTACCACATGACACATGCAGTTAACTTATATAAGGAATATTAGTGCCTCAGAACAAATTACTCCTTTAAAAACTTTGATTGTAATTTTATTGCATGGCACTTCTAAGCTTAATCAACACAACTTCAGATTGTACTAACATACTTTAGCCTCATTTCTTGTAATTCAACTTTTTAAAGTTTGTTTACAAATAACTCAAGCTGGTGACCATACCCAACACACTTTTCTCCTGTGAGGTGGGTTGATTTGAGAGTGAGTGTGACTGGCCCAAAGTCACCCAGCTGGCTTTCATGGCTAAGGCAAGACTTGAACTCCAAATCTCCCACTCTGTAGCCTGGTGCCTTAACCACTAGACCAAACTGGCTCTCAAATGCATTACAAATTATCTTAACTTATTCCAAGCAAGTTTTGCTATTTTATTTCTGTAATTATTTTAGTTAATGTGTAACTCTTGCCTCTTAAGAGCTTAAGATGTTGCAAATAGAATTTCTTCTCTTAACAGTACACAAGGTATATCCAAGGTACATATACAGAGTTGTGAAGAACAATATCTGGGCCAAAGATTCAGTGAGTTGCATGGCAGAACATGGACCTGAATTTGGTTCTTCTCAGTCCTAGCTCAATACTATAACTATACTACTACACTGATTCTCTTTTTTACACTGCAGTGTAATGGCTGCAATGCAAACGATGTTGTTACCAAACTTAACAGTGAAATCTAAAACAATCCTTGAAACCCATGATAAACTAAAAAAAAAGTCTATTGACAGGATGCTATAATGCACCCAAGAAAATGGATAGATGTCATTTTCTGGAAAAAAAATGCCCTTCTGGTTATCCCTATGTCTTCAAAGTGAGTAGAATCATTAAAAGCCCCCTTCCCCCACGTGTGTGAAAATAAATCAAAAACATTTGGCCCCACTCTCTCTGACACAGCAGGGGGAGAAAATCTGGCTCCTGAGTCAAAGAGTTGCCCACACGTGTGGTAAAACACCCCTTTCTTTATATCTTGTCTTGTCTTCATCCCCTCTGACAAGATAAGCCAGGCAACTGATGACAACTCTTACCTGGAGAAGTGCTGCAGTCATGTAGAAAACTATAAATATCAGAGTGAGGGTAGTGTGACCTCCCTGCATGGAGCTGATGGTGTAAAGGAAAACCAAATGGCCTGGCACAACCAGAAGGAAAAGCACCCGAGCAGACCGGGAATTCACATCTGCTGACGAAATGGATAGAGTTATGCTACTTATGAAAGGAAACTTCTCTACGTTGTTATGCCAGCCTATGTTGTAACTATAAATCGGAAAACGTACATTTGTTGTTGGGACTATTTGTCAGAATTGTATACTATAAAGCAGCGGTCGCCAACTGGTGGGCCATGGAAAAATTTTGGTGGGCTGCAGAAAAAATGGCCCCCGAAAGCAAATAATCTGGGCCAAGCAGTTCTCGTGCCTCCCAGTTCGATGGACCCTGGAGTCAGGTCCCTGAGATGCACTCGCCAACCAGCTCCCACACACGGCGGGCAGCGGTAACAACAGTCTCCTCCCCCAGCGCCCACTGTTAGCTCTCCCCATTAGTTCTCTAGTTTTGAATTGCTCCTGCCTCTCTCTCTTTCCTTCTCCCACCCGCGCCCACATGCAGGCAGGCAAGGAAAGGGAGATGGAGCCATGCACAGCTCTTGGCTCCTCCAGCCCTCGCTGCCTCTCCCAACATCAAAGCCTCGGAGATGCAGGCAAAGCCACTACAGTGGTAGCGCCCTGAGTTGCCTTAGCATGCTCGGTTAGTTAAGAATTGCCCTACTCAGAGAAGGAGGTGCTGGAGGAGGAGGAAGCAGTAGTGGAAAAGTAAGCAACTCAGGTCGCTACCGCTGCGGTGGCTTTGCCTGCATCTCCGAGGCTTCGAGGTTGGGAGAGGCAATGAGGGTTGGAGGAGCCGAGAGCTGCGCACGGCTCTGTCTCCCTTTCCTTGTCTGCCTGCATGTGGGTGGGGGGGGAAGGGGGAAGGAAAGAGAGAGGCGGGAGCAATTCAAAACTAGAGAACTAATGGGGAGAACTAACAGTGGGCGCTGGGAGAGGGGATTGTTGCTGCCGCCGCCGCTGTGTGTGGGAGCTGGTTGGTACATGCATCTCAGGGACCTGACTCCGGGGTCCCTCGAAGAACTGAGAGGCGCGAGAACTGCGAGTGGGAGCGTTTGATGATTTTGAAGAACTCCTGGAACACGGTAGATTGGCGTTTTGTAGGTCTCGGTGAAAGAATGAGCTTTGTTTCACCTTCTTTCCTCCCCTGGTAATGCGAGAGATGCTTTCTCTCCCTCTCTCTCCCTCCCTCTCTCTCTCTCCCTCCCTGCCTCCCTCCCCCACTCCCAAATAATGGCTGTGGCTGGGTTTGTCAGCGAAGTGCTAAAACGAGCAAAGTGGCCCCAGGGACACCTTTCCTTGCCTGTCTCCGGGTGAGGCTGGAAGAGCCCCCCCACAGCTTTTCCTCAGCTACAGATCTGAGCTCTCTCAATCCTCCACCTGGGATCTGAAAGGAGCTCCCACTTTTTCCCACTCCCCTCCCCTCAATTAATCACTGAGGGCGGCAGGCCTTCTATAGGCAGATGCCTGCTGAGAAGCCCCTGGAGTGGCAGCTGAGGGGCGCTGCCCCACAAGGAGAGCAAAGCCCCCTTTCTGCCTCTGCTTCTCCCAGCGGCAGTTGCCCCAAGTGCCCTCAGCTCAGACACACACACACCCCGCCCGCTCTTCTGTCTCTTTGGATGGTGCCAGATGGGGGGAGGCTTCCAGCCTGGAATGTTTTATTTTGTTATCATTAAGCGTTTATGTTTTTGTTATAATTAAATAACTTTATTTTATTTAATTACATTTATATGCCGCCCTTCTCCGAAGACTCAGGGCGGCTTACAATTTTTGAAAGACAACCCAATGTGCTCAGCGTATATGCCTGCTTATTACTAAGTGGCATTTTTACAAAGTCAGCTTATTGCCCCCAACAATCTTGGGTCCTCAATTTACCTACCCGGGGAGGATGGAAGGCTGAGTCAACCTTGAACCTGGTGGGATTCGAGCCTGCAATAATTGCAGGCAGCTGGAACTTAAGTGCAGGCATTTAACAGCCTGCACCACCAAGGCCCTTAGTGTGTGTGTATAATTAAATTTATATTTATATTTAACATAATTTTTTTATATTAAATATATTAGCTTTTTAAAAAAATTCATATTAGTGGTCCTCGGGATTGAAAAGTATGAGTTTGGTGGTCCCTGAGGTCCAAAAGGTTAGTGACCCCTATAGCACTTAATCTTAATCAATTGGATTTAAATTAGGTTTACTCAACTGGGTTTAAAGACATTGCGTTCTATTGTAGCCAAGTACTGTTCTTGCTATGTCCTTCCTAACTATAAAAGAACATTGTTCCTTGTTTTTCATGTCTTATATATACTAATCAGTGTGATCTTTTGACTAAAGGGTTCAATTCCAATCCATCTCAACTTGCTAATGCCTAAAATGCCAATGTGTTGAGTCATTTCATCTTTCACTGAGTTGAGTTTTCCCATGTTCATGTTTCTTACTTTCCATGTTCGTATTGTAATTCTATCTTCATTTCTTGCACAGCAATATCGGCAACTAGATGTCCCAAAGGCTTTAATCTAGCCATGATAATAACATCTTTCCTTCCTGCCTTCCCTCCCTCCTTCTGATTCAAAGGGAAGTATTCAAACAAAGCATATTTAGCTACCTGAACTGAAGAAGGTGCTACAGGGACTTGGACACTTGCGGGGGGCTATCCCTGAATTCTCTCCAGGCACCCCACTCATATGGAGATAAGTGGAGATGCGGCTAGCCTGGACAGCCACCAGATTGCCACCAACACCTGTAAGAAAATAGAGACAAGATATGATTAATTATATTACTGCCAATGATTCCTTAGCATCAATGCATCCAGAAATTCCTTCCATACTTGTGTACAGCAGACGATTGGCACAATCTCAAGTTGATCACCATCACTTCATATGGGAAGAGCTACAGGAGATCTTATAGGAGGCAGATCCAATTTCTACTGTGGTTCCAACACTGTGAAGTGCAATACCGTATCAGTGATGGACAGAATTCATGGTTGAGAGTTTCAAAATAATAATGTAATGGAAGAAGGGATATGTTTTTCAACTACCGTATTATGCCATTCCCATGAAGAGACTACTAACTTTTTGAGTCTGCCAATAACCAATTTCTCCCCAAATAGATCACACTTCTACTAAGCATCTGTTTAAAATACCTAGACTACTACACTGACCTTCAGACTGGCACTTTAATGTATGAATACTTTTCTAATGAGTTAAAGCTCAGTTAAGGTGGCATTGACCAGATCAGTTCACACAGAAATAACAACGCATGTTATGATACAAGCCATTGGAAGGAGGAGAAAACTTCCCAACTTTAACGCATTTTAGAACATATTGATAAATTTATGAAGTAAAGGCTCCTCATTTAACAACCACTCTTTCAGTGACTGTTCAAACTTATGATCGTACTGCACAAGTACAATTCTACCAATCCCCTGACTGGTCCTCAGAGTTCCAGCTATATCCTCCTGAACACATGATTGAGATTCAAGCGCTTGTACTTGGCTCATAATCATGTTACAGCAAGCCACATTCGGACGATGATGATTTCTGATGTTCCCTGCTGGCTTCCCACAAGCATACTCAATCAGAAAGCTGGCAGAAAATCAAAAGTCAGTCACTGGAGGTCCTCGCTTAATGATCCATATGCTTTTCTCTTAACAATGGCAACTAGGACTGCCATCAATAAGTGGTCTCACATGATGTCACTTTTTATGACCGCATAGCTTAGTGATGGCAATTCCACTTCCAATTTGCATTATAAACCAAGGACTACCTGTATTCACATTTTAGTACTGGTCTTTCACAAGTATCAAACTGTTACATTAAGCTAAAATAATTAATCAGGAAACTATATTAAATTTTCCTGCCCAGGTATACTATTACTCAACATGGTAACTTCTTATATGCCATTCTCTTTTGATCTCTTTCCTTTTTTCCCAGACTTTTCTTGTAATATTTTTGATTAAGTTAGTTACAAGTTAAGTTCTTCCTCCCACCCTGCCTCCAATACAAATCTTTCTGCCATTTAATTAAGAGTATGAGTTCAAAAATATGTGCAAAACCATTGTTACACGTAAGGTGTTATATCTGGCACATAAATATAGGATCTCCAACTATCTCAGCAATGTTCTGTCTCTGGTCCGTTTGTTACATTTAGATTTTTTATTTCTTTTAGGAGCAAAAGACAACATAAATAATATTCAGAAGTCCATGTAGACCTGATAGTGCTGCAATTTAATAACAAGTTAAAACTCCCTTTATTCCAACATGCATTTGATCCTAACTGATAGTGTCTATCTTGATTTTTATCTTTGCTTTTTTGTATATGGTTAATTTCTGCTTTTGATGTTCATTTTTATTTATTTATCATCATGTTTTTCTTTGATATTGTATATCTTCCGAGTCCTTTAGGATAGGGGTGAGTTATAAATAGAATAGAATAGAATAACAGAGTTGGAAGGGGACATTGGAGGTCTTCTACTCCAACCCTCTGCTTAGGCATACTAAACATAAATAAGTAAATATACCCTTGTCCCTTTTTAACTTCACAATAACCTTATAAGGTAGGTTGCGATTAGAGATCATGTCTGCCCCATCACCTAATAACATATAGCTAAACATGGATTTGATCCTAAAGCTTCCCAGTGTAGTTCAGAATCCTAACCATCATGCATCACTGGCTCAAGAAAGTTGAAGAAGTTCCTAAAGCAGCAATTTCTACAGTTACCCATGGACTAGACGCAAGAGTTTTCATTCCCACAACATACAGGAATCGAGTATTTAATATTCCACTATTGCTCTCACCAAGTATTAAATATATTGAAGTTGGTTGCTTAAAACGAAGAACAGCTCACCATTTATAACAGGAGTAAAGACTGCCATTCCTGCAAAATTTGGATCTGACACTGTTTTATCCAATATCAATCCTCCAACACTGAAAAAAGAAACATTGAAAAAAAAAGGAAGATATAATAGTCAACTGCATAAAAGAATTACTGCTACAGCCTCAAAAACTTGTTTCTTATTTTTTGTGATGCTTGGAAAATATTGAGTGCATTCTAAAAGTACACATGCATTCATAACATAATTTTCTCAAATATTTCTTTCTTTCAAGCACACCCTATAAAATGTTTTTGAGAACCTACACACTTGTAGGTTGTGTCTAGGTAAGAAAAGAAGAAAAAGACATATTAGAAAATGAAGTTCATTAGTTCATTTCATCACAATACTGGAGCATTCCATTTATTGAAAGGTGCATCTAGATTTCTTTTCAAACAATTGTCTTTTTAAAATCAAAATTGGGGATAGTATTACAAATATGTAACTCTAGATTTGTTTAGTTTTAAAATTTGAATAAACTTCCAAAATCATTTTTCTGAATTAAAAGAAAAAGGTAAATTCTATCATTGTATTAATACAGTGTTAATACACAACACTGAACAAGTTTCTTAATAGTTTAGCGTAAAGTTTAAGGAAGGCAATTTACACTTTTGTTAAAGAAGAGGATTCCATTACATTTGATCAAGGAGTACCAATATTGTGATAGTTAGGATATGGTAATTATTAGTCTGTATACTACTAAAACTCTTGTATCAGTAATCTTTAACTGGATGAAACAGTGCATCCTAGAGCAATACTTTTTGAACTAAGGTATCCCAAATGAGCTAAGTTACAGAATACTGGGACCCAGGACTTTAGAAATTTGTATAAAACTTTTTATGACATAAAATCATAAACCATTTTATAAACAATACAAAAAGTCATAAACCATTTCCTATTGTCAACTCATGATGTTTGTTAAACATTGGCTAATTCCAAAGCAGATACATATCTGAATATCTTCCTGAATTTTTGAAGTACATTAGGTCTGCCATTGTTGAAGGCATTGAGGAATCTGGTTAAGAAAATATCTCTGAAACGATGAAAATATCTCTGAAATGGGGGTCATGGGTGATCTAGAATACAATACTAATACTGAGGTAGCTTAAGTATGGAATTGAAATAATAATTACATATCTAAGTGGGCTTTTTAACACACTTCAGCCTTTGAATGGACTCAAGTATGTTGAATAAAAAAAATCAAACATCTGTTTTGCCCTTTCAATTTTATTTGGTTCAGGGTACCCTCTTCATGAGCTGTGTGGCACAGTGTTTAGAATACAGTATTGCAGGCTAATTCAGCTCACTGCCAGGAGTTTGATCCTCACCAGCTCAAGGTTGACTCAGCCTTTCATCCTTCTGAGGTTGGTAAAATGAGAACCCAGATTGTTGGGCAAAATATGCTGACTCTGTATAAACTCCTTCAAGAGGGCTGTAAAGCAGTATGAAGTGGTATATCAGTCTAAGTGCTATTGCTATTCATACCTGCTAATTGCCATGGCAATGATGACTGGTTCCCAGCCAGAGTATAGTACCTCCTGGGTTGCTGGATTCCGCTTAGCAATGATGATCCAGAGGGGTAGCAGTGCAACAAAAAAAGCACACACTAAGGGATTCACATAAGGCTTGTCTTCTAGATAGAAAGAAGAAAAAGAATTTGAATGAACAACCAGTGCATGGCAGATACAGCAGAACAACCAAGTGACAAGTGAAAGATTTATCATATTTCACCGAAAGAAGAAGACAATCATTCCTTTTTAGCCACAGGCAGAAGAGTTTAAGGTGAACACACAAACTATCTACAATTTGTTTTAATGAATACAGATTCCTAAGTAGATATCCCACACCTATATCTTAGAACTTCAAATACTGTCCCTACAGTGTATGTAAGCAAGATAGGTAGTATAATTGCTATTCTTTTAGGTGACATTGCAGAAATAGTACCCATTTTGCAATTTTCACAGACAACTTTCCACTTTATGGGTTGCTGGGAGATTTTTGTTGTTGTTGTTGTTCCTTCAAGTCAGCATGGTCTCTTAATAACTGCTTGGATAAGTCCCTGCAGTTTTCCTGGCAGGATTTCAGAAGTGGCTTGCCATTGCTAGTTTCCTGGGGCTGAGAGAATGACTGGCCCAAGTCACCTAAGGTGGGACTAGAACTCAGTCTCCCAGCTTCTAGTCTGCTGCCTTAATCACTATACCAAATTGTAATTTTTACTATATACTACTATAGGGTGGCTATGCAACATGTCAGATTTGATTCCAAAAAGCATGATGTTTCAGAAAGCATGATGATGGAAACATTTTACTCCTTAACTTGCTGTGGGTGCTCCGAAGATGCTGATTTACAGGCAAGTGCTGTTGTGCCTCAGCACATCCCCATTTCTCCAGAAAGGTGGGTAAACAGGTAATGCAATGATTAAGATTGCCCCTTGATCTGCAAATAATGTGATCTGGATAGTTCCTTTTCTCTTTCCATTAGGGAAGATCTCAGAAGTGAGAGGCAGGCAGGCAGGCAGGCAGGCAGAGAACATTTGCTTCAGTTGGACTAATCCTTCTGTCTAAGTTCATTACTAAGGTACCAATTGCTGAATGAGAAGAATCCCAGAAGAGACAAAGGGTCAATTGTTCTACACACACAGAAACAAATACCCACATTTGTAATAAACCTCCATTATTAAGACTGATATCACTTGTGATATACACATTACACTATTCCCTTTAGGGGCAAGCAACATCCTGTCCAAGGAGTAAAAAACAAATAAGGAAGGCATGAGATAAGAAAAAGGGCGTTGGTACTTACCTGAGACGCCCGTTCTCTCTGAGCTGTGTAGAGCATCCAGAAGTGGGAGGTGCTCAGACTCCTGTTATGTAGGCTGGGCTAAATTAAATTAGTAGGACGCGCCTCCTCCTCCTCGATGCTCCTCCTGCGTCCCCAGTTTCCAGCGAAGACGAAGCACAGAACAAGTACCCCGTCTAACTATATACAACTCAAAAAAAAAAGATAAACAAGCAGCTGGCGGAACACTGCCACCCCAAAACAGACGGATACAGGGAGGGGCTGGATGCTCTACACAGCTCAGAGAGAACGGGCGTCTCAGGTAAGTACCAGCCTTTCTCCTATGAGCTGTTCCGAGCATCCAGAAGTGGGACATGCCAAAGCTAGGAAGGCCCGTTGGGAGGGAATCCGTCTGACAGACAGCTCACCTAATCCTTGAGAACCCGCTGTAGCACCCTCCTGCCAAACGAAGCCTCCGCAGAGGCAAAAACATCAATCCTATAGTTCCTAATAAAGGGAGAGGAGAGGCCCACGTAGCAGCCCTACAGATCTCCTCAATGGAGGCTTGGGTGGCCCACGCCGCCGAAGTGGCCGCACTCCGTGTGGAGTGGGCAGTGATGCCCAGAGGAACCGTACTCGACTGGGCCTCATACGCCTTTGCAATAGAAGCTCGTAGCCACCGGCCAATGGTAGAGGAGGACACCTTCTGACCCAAACTACCGGAAGAAACGAAACAAACAGGGCCTCCGATTTGGGAAAGGTGCTGTGCGCTTAATGTAGATCCGTAAAGCCCGCCTAACGTCTAGGTGGTGCCACTGCCGTTCGAGCGGTGAGATGGAGCAGCGCAAAAATTAGGGAGGACCAATTCCTGAGCCCTGTGAAAAGCCGAATTGACCTTTGGCAGGAATGTCGGGTCCAGGCGGAGGACCACCCTGTCCTCATGAAACACACAGAGGTCCTTCCTGACGGAAAGGGCAGCGATTTCAGAAATCCTCCTAGCAGAAGTAATAGCCACCAAGAAAACCACCTTATACGTCAGCAGTTGGGTACTGATCGACCGCAGCGGCTCGAAAGGCACCTTCGTGAGGGCGTCTAAAACGATGTTAAGATCCCAAGTAGGAAACCTATGAATAGTCGGAGGCCGTAGATTTGCTACGCACCCGTGGATGACCGGAGATAGATTTGCAGCCGGTCCAGGAGAGCACGGACGCCAGTGCCGCCACCTGCCTCCGAAGCGTATTAGGCGATAGGCCCTTATCCAGACCCGACTGAAGGAACTCCAATAGCTGGGCCACCGAGGGGGATGAAGGGTCAACCTGCCCCTTAGAACACCAGCGGCAAAAACTGGACCAGGTGGCATTGTAAATCCTATTCGTAGACGGCCTTCTCGCCGCCTGGATGGTCTCGATCACCCTAGAAGACATCTGCTCTTCCCTTAAACGCTGCCGCTCAACCTCCAGGCGGTCAGGTTGAGCCATTGGGGCTCTGGATGCAAGACCGGACCCTGGGAGAGCACGATCCTTGGCGGAGGAATCCGCCACGGTTCCGTCACGGACAGCTGTTGTAAATCCGCGAACCAAGTCCGCCTCGGCCAGAAAGGAGCCACCAGTATGACTTCTGCTCTCTCCTCCAGAACCCTCCGAATCAGGCTGGGTATGACTGGTAGAGGAGGGAAAGCGTAGAGGAGACCGTGGGGCCAAGGGCAGCGGAGCGCATTCGTGTCTCTGCTCCCTGAGGCGGATACCGGGAAAAGAACCGTGGAAGGTGAGAGTTGAGGCGTGGCGAAAAGGTCGATGACCGGAAGTCCGAACCTCTCGACGATCTCCTGAAAAATCGAGGGGTGAAGACGCCACTCCGACGGGTCGATCGTGGCCCTGCTGAGCCAATCCGCTCGCCGTTTGAGACGCCCGATATGTGCTCCGCCCTGATGGAGACCAGGTGTAACTCGGACCAATGGAAAAGCCTCTCCGTCTCTCGCATCAGTGATTTGGAATCGTGCCCCTTGTTTGTTTATGTGGGCCTTCACTGTCACATTGTCCGTGAGGATCAGCACGTCCCGAGATGTCAGCTTGGACTGAAAACCCAGTGCGAGAGATACCGCCCTCAACTCCAACCAATTTATGTCGTGAGCCCGTTCCAGGCTGGACCATCGACCCTGGTTTGAGTGAGAGAGAAATGGGCCCCCAGCCGCTCAGGCTGGCGTCGGTCGTGATGGTTAACCGTCTTGGCTCCCTGAGCGGACATCCTTGAAGAAGTGCGGGGAGGACCACCAACTGAGAGACCTCAGAACCGCGGCCGGTAACAAAACCCGAAGGTTGGATCCGTCGCGTCCTGCCCGTTGAAAAGGTAGAAGGAACCACTGGAGAGGCCTGGTATGAAAACGAGCCCAAGGGACAATATGTATGCAGGATATCATCTTACCCAACAATTGTGATAATACCGACAAAGGAACCCTCTTAAGTGTTCTAACCACCCCTATCAACTTAGTGATGCTGTCCGTCGATCCGGAGAAAGGAACACCTTCTCCCGAACCGTGTCAATAACCGCCCCAAGTGGACGATCCTATAAGGGAGTCAAATGGCTCTTGTCCCAGTTCACAGAGAAACCATGCTGTTGGAGGGAATCAATGGTAACCCACGTGTCGGACACAGACTGAGAAATGGGCGACGATAAAATCAAAATGTCGTCCAGATAACAATGTAGCCTGATGGATTTTGCCCTAAGAGAGGCGGCAAGAGCGCCAAAACTTTAGTAAACGTCCTAGGGGCGAAGCCAACCCAAAGGGCAATGCGACATACTCGAAGTGTTGATCAGCATAACAGAAACGGAGGAACTTGCTGTGGGAAGGCGAATAGGAATATGTAAATATGCTTCAGTCAGATCAATGGAGGTGAGAACATCGTTCTTCCTAATACACATGAGGATGGATTGAAGGGTAGACATCTTGAACCTACGGTAGACTAAGGAACGATTTAGGCGCTTTAGGTCCAAGATAGCTCTCCAACCCCCCGAGCTCTTGGGTACCAAAAAAAGGTGGGAGTAGAACCCCCGGCCTCTCTGATCCGGGGGAACTGGTTGAATAGCCTTGATGGCCAGGAGGTGGGAAATGGCCTCCCTCATGAGAGCCCTCTTCTGAGGATTCCTAGAAGGAGGACTGGACATGAAGAACTCCGGGGAGTGGAAAAAATTCTAGAGCCAACCCAAGGCTGACAGTGTCCCTAACCCAGGCATCAGAGGTTGAGTCAGACCACTTGTCCAAATAACTTCAACCTGCCTCCTATGGGAAGAACCTCGTTCGCCCTATTTGGGCCTCTGGAAGGGCCTGGTGCCCCCTCCCTGTACTGTCTCCTGGGCTGACCCCCCTCGCCCTCTGTGGGAAAAGTCCGGCCTGTCGGACTGGCTAACCTGACTCTGGAAAGGGGGCCTGTGGTATCTCGGGTATAGGACCCTTGGGCAGGGGTTCGAAAGGAACTCCTCTGAAAGGACTGGTGAAAACGGAATCCGACCTCCTATAAAGGGAAGGAAGAATTTTCTTCTTATTTTTAGTTTCTATCAGGAGGGGCTCTAAGGCCGCCCGAATAATTTGTTGCTGGAGATGGGGGCAGAAGCAAGCTTCCATTTATGTTTAGAATCCGCTTGCCAGTGACGCAGCCAAAGCAGTCTCCTAGCCGATATCTGAGAGGCAATGGCTCTCGAGGAGAATTTGACCACATTGTAAGTGGCGTCCGCGGTAAACTCGGCGGCAGCGGTGATCTTAGCTATATCTTGATGGGCACGAATGTTGGAAGGGGGAATAGTTTCCTCCAGGTGACGGAGCCACCTAAGCGAAGAGCGGGTAAAAAAGGAGGCCGCAGTAGCCGCCCTAATGCCCATGCGTCGGAGACATGAGCCCGACGTAAGGCCAATTCTGCTCTTTTCTCCTCGGGCTTGAGGACCTCTTCCGCCTCCCCGGGGATGGCCGTTGAAGAGACCAAGGCCACTATCGGTTCGTCTACCTCGGGAGTATTCAATGAAGCGGAGAACCCCGGGGCCATGTTATACAGCCTCCTGTCATAACCGGAAGGGGCAGGATAAGATGCTGACGAGGACCATTGTTTGTCCAACAATTCCTCAAATATGTGCGGAACCGGAATCACCTCAGTTTCAGTGGGTGGATGAGAGAAAAACAAATCCCCCTGTTTCTGTTGGGCCCCCGAAGGTTGTGGGTCGGGGGACTCATCCAGACCGGCCGTTTTCCTAGCCTTGAACAGGAGGGACTTGAGTAGAGGGGGGTGAAAAAGACCCGTGAAGACCGGTTGGTCCGGAGTGAGGCCCTCGTCCTCAGACATACCCCGCTCCAAAGGGTCCGCCTCCGAGATGCCTGGCCTGCTGTGAGGACTCCCCCCCCTGCTCTAACCAATCATCTGGGTTCAGACACTCCCTCGGCTCCGGGGAAGTTCTGACACAAGGGGAAGGAGGGTCCTCAGGTGGAGATTCTGGTTGGTCAATAACACTTACGGATCGCCCAGAAGCTGAGGCGTAGTCAGGGAAGGACTGTTGGCTATGATGTCGTGAACGCCGTAAACCCGACGATATACCCTTTGCAATGGCCAACTCCATCCACTTCCTCATTTTCGCCGGGACTTCCGCCATCACATCCTCCTCCTCCTCTTCCTCCCGTAAGCCTGCAGCGGTAGGCGTGAAGGTAGCTTCAGGTGTTCTGCGAGGAGGTGGAACCTGCGATATATCTCGTGGAGAGGAATCACGCCTAGAGCGGATTGAGAGATCCAGAACCGGGCCCCTGGGCTAGAAGGCCTGGCGGGAGTCACGGGCACTGAAGGAACCGATCGTTCAACTTCTCTAGTTCGCTTACGAACCTGTTTTTCAAGGGCCTGATGCCTTCTGAGAGCATCCTTCTCAGCTGCCTTTGAAGGCCTACCTGGGTCAGTTGATCTCTCCCGGGGTCTTGTAGAGGAAGATCTGCCACCCTGACCACTGGCCATGATGATACTATGTAACAGTGAATGGGCCTCAGGCCGCAGATCCAGAGAAAAATAACCTTGGAGGAAAAACTTATCCTGGCCCCCAGTAAGGGAAACCGAAAGGATAACAATTAAATCTCAATACAGAGTCAGACAATATAAATTGAGACAGGGGACAGCTGCAAGCCCCCAGTAAGGGAAACCTGATTCTGAGGAGGAAAAAAGAACCTATAGGTTGGTCCTGGCCCCCAGTAAGGGAAACCCCCTGGACAGAGAGAGATCCACAATAAAAGAAAAAAACCTCCACTCTCTTTTTTTTTTTTTTTTTATTATTCCATATGTGCCAATCCCCTTTTTTCTTTAATCCTTTTTTTTTTTTTTTAAATAATATATATATATTTATTCAAAGAAATCCAAAGGGCAAAAGGAGGCCAGTCCCCAAACCGGGAAACCTGAAAGCCAAATCAACTCGCAGTACAGACAGGGGAATATCGTTCCCCCCCCCACAGTCCCCAGCAAGGGAAACCGGATGGATGGTCAGAAACCGCTGCCACGCGGTTCAAATGGCGCCCGCGTTCCGAAAGGAGAAAAACGAAACCGCAAGCAGAATTCTGCCCAGCGCAAGCCAGAGGGGGAAGAAGCAGCCAAAACAACCTCAAAAAAACACAAGGAAAACAAGCAGAAATACAGAAAAAACACCTCCTAGCGTTCCCGACCTCGCAGGGAACCGCAAGCCGACAACAAACCGCCGATCCAAAGATCGGAAAGATAAGCCTCGCGGCAGCTGCCGCTAGCCGCTGCGAGGCTGAAACAATGAAAAAGACAGAGAAAGGGGAGGAAAAAACCCCCAACCCACAAGAAGACCGAAGTTTCCCTCCAGGAGGAAAGAAGACAAACCTGAAACACCTAAGCTCTCCTGCCTGAGAAGAAAAAAGTCCCTGTTCCGCCAGCTGAAGGAAAACCCAGCTATCTGAACAGAGGCTGAGCTGAAACTGGGGACGCAGGAGGAGCATCGAGGAGGAGGCTGCGTCCTACTAATTTAATTTAGCCCAGCCTACATAACAGGAGTCTGAGCACCTCCCACTTCTGGATTGCTACGGAACAGCTATAGGAAGAAAAAATCTAATAAATTAATTAAATATGCCACTTCCTTACCTTAAATTTGTCACCTCTCATTTTTTGAAGAACTAATCAATTCCATTCATCAGTTCCAGCTAATTATAACTTTCTCAGTCTTCTTCCTCTCTATGTATTCATTCTTTCATATATTTGTTTCATGATTTGAACACATATACATTCTCTCTAAACGACTGAACCAATTCAACAAATGTCTTTCATATTTTCTTTTATTTATTCATTCAGAATTCCTTCCTTCCTGATCTTTTTGTTTTATCACATACACACTTCTGGAGTATCCCATTTTTACTGCATTCAACATACCATTATATATCTCATGACATATACTGGAGCGACAAAAAATTATATGTGGCTATATCATCTGGATATTTCCATAAGTTCACACACCCAGTCAATGTAGCTCTAATATCACCACAAACCTGCTTTATACATTTATCTATTTAGAAGAATAGACATATATATTTAAAGAAACAAGGAGTCTTTTCCCCCCCTTCATATTTCTAAGTGGACTTTCTAAAGAGCAAAAGTCTGGTCTGAAGACCCCCTGCTTAGCATAAAACCACAATGTACTTTGTGAAGTTTCTTCACAGCTAGCCTTTTCCTCTTACATCCTTTTCAATCAGAATTTTGCCAAATATTTTTTCCAGGTTCACTTAACAAGCTAATCCATTGTAAACTCAGCTTTCACTCTTGCTGTTTTCCCTTTCTCTGGGAAACATTTTGCCGTATTATACAAAAAGAAATGACAGAAAAACTGCCACAATATTCAGGCGATATATATATCTACCAAAATAAAATAAAAAACCAAAATAAAAACATATGCATTGCTATGCAAACATAAAAGCTACTAGTTTGAATAACAAGAGTTAGAAGAGTTTTTAAATCTAAATTGAACCTTGACCACATAGAGTGATAATTGACAGAGTAAATTCAAAGAAAGAAGGGAAAACATGTCTCATATTTTAAGTATGGAATGGTAATATTTTTCCAGTGGAGCAAAACCATTTTTTAAAGTTATTGTATACTCCATGATGGAAAATTTGCAGTTCTTCACCAGCAGATAATCTGGTACATTACTTAGTATTTCATTAATATCTTTAAAAATTATTACTCTACCCAAAGTCAAAAATCACAAAAATACCAAAGCAGAACAAACATAAGAAGACCAAGATATTTATATGAACAATGCTAACATTCTTCCTATCATCAGACATAGATGCATACACTATTGCCCACTACTCAAATTATACAACCACTCCATAAGAAAACTGTATTTATTTTTAGCATTCTCTAGTTGTCCCATTTATACCTACTATCTTCCCATTGTTCACTGTTCTCACATTTTTTCTTGAACACTAGCATTTACAGCATTCACTTCAATTACAACTCCAACATAATACTCTTACTTCAATAGAGAACTATTAAATTGTTCTTTCATCATTCCCTTACTTCACTTTAATCATTTCATCACATTTTTCATTCCAATCCCTTTGCTAGACCCTTTTCAACTCTTTACCCCTTCCAACACATTTCTTTATTTTCATCAACATTATTCTGCATCCTCTCTGCCTCTTTTATTCATAATTGTACCTTGCTCTTTTTGATTACTTTCTTTGCAACTACTGGTAGCTTTTTAAAAGACACATCATACAATATATTCCATTCATCTTTTTTTCAGCAATCATTTTCTTATATGCATTTTTCTTATCTCCTGCCTTTTTTACTACCACACAACCCTTTTTCATACTGTCCACACTTGGAATATTCTGCATCTTAATTGGCATATTGGCCCTAAAATGCCAAGACTGACTGGTTGAGTCCATATTGTTAGCATGTGGCACACGTGTAACTAACACTGGTAATGTAGACTGTACCTTCTCTGTATTACTAAAAAGGATGATGTGAAAGTATTACAATGATACAATTAGAGCTTAAAACTAGATCAATGGGAATGAACTACAGAGTTCAAGACATTTAAATACTACAAAATTTTGGCACATACAGTATTTCCTACTCAACAACGTAGTCTTCACAGTCTTACCCAATTCTTTATAGAGACCCCAGCTTATCCCAGAAAGCAGAGCCAGAGTAATGAGGTCACCAAGACTGGCAGCAATAGGAGTAGCCACATTGTCAGGATTGATACCCATCTTTCTGGAACCAATGATTACGCCAATCATGATCATGCCTAGAGCCCATAGAAAGGAGATAATTAATAATAATAATTTATTAGACTTGTATGCGCCTCTCTCCCTAAGGACTCAGGGCAGCTAACAATATAAAACCCATTACAAATTTACAATAAAAAGAAATTAAACCAAATACAAGCCTAACAATTAAAATTCAATTAAAATTTAAAACCCTCTAAAACAACGCACCCCTTGGTTAGTCCAGACCAGTCTGCTGAAAGAGCCAAGCCTTAAGGTCACGGCGGAAGGAGCGGAGATCAGGGGGCCAAACGAAGGCTCAAGGGGAGTTGGTTCCACAGGGGGGGTGCTCCCACAGAGAAGGCCCTACCCTTGGGCACCGCCAACCGACAATGTCTGGCCGACGGTATCCCTAGGAGGCCCTGTCTGTGGGAGCGTACTAGGCGATCGGAGCGTGATGCCGGCAGGAGACGCTCCCGCAAGTACCCCGGACCCAAGCCATGTAGGACTTTATAAGGTGTTACCAACACCTTGAATCTCACCCGGAAGTCAACCGGCAACCAATGCAAGTCGCGCAGGAGGGGTGTAATATGGGAGTATCGGGACACCTCCATCACAGCCCGCGCGACCGCATTCTGCACCAGCTGCAACCTCAGGGTGGTCCGCAAGGGAAGTCCCATGTAGAGGGCGTTGCAGTAGTCGCATCAGGAGGTGACGAGTGCATGAGTGACTGTCCTTAGGGCATCTCGGCTCAGGTAAGGGCGCAGCTGGCGAACCAGTCGCACCTGGGCAAATGCCCCAGATGTTAGTATTACTACACAATGAACTGCAAATTAAATCTCTTTCTCACGGAAACTTTTGTTTCTTACCCAGCACAAGTGAGGCAATGAAGGCAGTGGCCACACTACTGGCACAAAGGAGAATGGCATGGCCAATGCTGAAGTGTCCATCTGGGATCCAGCCAAATATCACTGCAGCAATTGAAGCCAGAAAACCAACAACTGTTGCTTGAACCTAGAAAATGCAGCCATGTTTATTTGCAGGGAGAAAAAATAAGTTTGCTTAGATTAGAAAAATATGCTGCCTGATTAATCACACACTAGTTAGCTCACATAAATAAATCATAACCATTAATAAAATATAAAAGACAATACAGGTAGTCCTTGACTTACAACAGTTCATTTAGTGACCATTTGACATTGGCACTGAAGAAAGTGACTTATAATCATTTTTCAACTTATGACCATTGCAGCATCTCCATGGTCACATGATTTACATTTGGATGCTTGATAACTGCTTCATATTTATGACGGTTGCAGTGTCTGGGGGTCATGTGATCATCCTCTGCAACTTTCTGGCAAGCAAAGTCAATGGGGAAGCCAGATTTGCTTAACAACCATGTTACTAAGTTAACAACTGCAGTGACTCACTTAACAAATGTGGCAAGAAAAGTCATAAAATGGGGCAAACCTCACTTAACGAATTTCTCACTTGGCAACATAAATTTTGGGCTCAGTTGTGGTCATAAGTCAAGGACTATCTGTATACAGTATCCTGGTATCCAGTTAAAACTCATCCATGGAAGAAAACTGTTTCACTGGTCTTCTAAAGGAAAACTGGATGAGGCTCAATCTGATTCTGGGAGGCAACCCATTCTATTGCAAAGCTCATCCTTGGAATCCCAGGAGGCATTGGGGTTCACCCTCTTTCCAAACTGCTTAAGATAGAGAAATTCTACTCATAAAAAATGGTTCCCAAAGGCCCAGATTATTTGAACTGCACCTGCTTACCATCTACTGGCAATCAGTACTGATCCTGAAAGATAGTTGTTACTCTATTGAAATAACAATTCCAGCTGCAGTTTTCAAGTGATATTCAGTGGCAGCCTCCGAAGAGCAAACTGTATTCTCACTTACATGGAACCATTTCAGAGACTAGCAAATGTCATTCTAATTGTGGTGACAGAGGACAGAAATTATTGGGTGTCCTAGGTAAGTCTGCCTCTCCACTGCTTCAAACCGGTACTTCCTCAGGTTCCTGCTGTCACTGATAAATCCTGATTCTTTTGCTGAGTCACAGGAAAGGACTCAGAACGGTTTACTATTACACTTTAACAGAAACTTTTTCTAGGTTATGGCAGTAATGACTGCCAAAAGACTGCTTAACATTCTTTGGAACACATGACTGTATGACAGATGTATCCAGAAATTGCCCAGTAGTAGAAAACTGGGATTTCTCCTCCTCTACCAGCTTTTTCCCCTGCCCCCATCAGGAAATAGTGTCAGCTTCTCCAAAATTCACCTGTATCAGAGCCATGTTCCCTATTATCATCTTCCAGAGCTCTTTTGGTGTGTCCATTTGTCCTATGTTAGCCTACAAAAGAGAGAGAGAGAAAGAGAGATTAAAAATAAATAGATGAAGCAATGCTTCCTGAATTATTTCAAATTTATTTGGTATGATAACTACAGAAATATTATGAACAGGAAGATAGGACTTGTCATTACAACTCTAGATTTACTGCTTCAGCAGTTGTCTTGCTCATCATATTCCTTTTTAATATAGCTTTTTATTAATTTTTTTTACAAAAAAATTAAAACTAATAAAATTAATATAAAATAAAAGAAGAAAAAAGAAAAAAACCAAGAATACAAAAAAAAAAAGAAAGAAAGAAAAAGAAAATAGAAAAGAAATACAGTCACGAACGCTTCTGACCATGACCAAATCGCGTTCCGACCAAACAATTCACAATTTTTTTTCTCGCAGCTGATTTCCCCTTCCGCACCATTTTTTTGCAAGTGCCAAATTTCCAAAATTAGTTTCGGGTCATGACCAAAGTTATGGAACGAATTAAGGTCATGACCAGAGATTCTACTGTACAAGTACCAGTAGTTTCCAATTTTCTTTACAGCAGTTATAAGAACAAACAGAAAATTACCTTTTACTCTATGGTTACAAATAGAACTCTTTTCTATAATTATTATTTTCTAATCATCAAAAGCCATAAATCATACATTCATTTTTCTCTATTTCATGCAAGATGTGTATAAGGCTTTTCTAGTCAGTAATAAATATATTACCCTTTCTCTAATCAAGGAATTTAGCCATCTCTGCAAGTTTCATCATCTTCACCAACCATTCCTCCATTGTGGATAATACTGAATCTTTCCATCTTTCTTTTTAGACATAACAACTGCAGCAAGATTTATTATAGCATAAAGTTCTATAACTTTTTTCCAGCTGTTTGTCCATCAATCCAAAAAGAAAAGCCCTTGCTTTCAGTTACATATTAATTTTTAAGATCATCTGAATTAGTGTATTTATATTCAAAGATTTCTCTTTTTTCACTAGTCCAAATATATATACATACATTTTATGAATATATGCATGAAATATGTGTATGTGTATCTCAAATACAGGTTAATTACTATCATTATGGCTATTTTTATTCAAAATTATGAGTTCCATAAGTGCTCCTACCTCTAGAGCCATCAACCTAATGTGTTCAACCTAACCAGTGAAATTCTCCTGTTGTGTTATTGCTTTTAATGGAATATAGGCTAGAAATAGATACATAGACAAAACCATTAAAGCAACCATCAATCATGAATCACTCTACATTGGCATGGTTAAGACTTAATATTCAGCCATAACAGCTTGTTATTGGCTCAGCTGGGTGAACTCACTATGGCTAAGAACCCATGATAAAATATAATGGTGTAAACACATAATCTTAAATCAAAATATAATATGAATGTATGAAGATCATCAGGACTGGAGCAGCACTTAATCATGGCAATGGGATAATGTTACATCAGTGACCTAAGAATGATTACCAGACCTTTCTATAATTCTCCTTTTCACATTTATGTTTGCCCATTTACTAGGCAAATTGGCTTTTTGTCTCATTTATGCTTCTTTCATGTTTCACCAGTACAAGCAGAAAGGAAAACATCAACGGCAACAGAACTGCTTCAGAGGAAAAGACACATAAAGCTGCCGGCAGTCCCAACTCTGGCAAGGTCCAAAGAGAAAGATAGGACACAAGTCATTCAGCTTACAAAATTGTATTTAGTTCTACTGTTGAATTTGGCTTAGGAATTCCTTGTTCCCTTGCAATTAGGTTAGTGATCCAAATAACTTGGCTACTGGCAAAAACAAATGTTTGATCTCCTGTACAGAATGAATGTGTTCTCCTTTCTTAAGTAACACAAGAAAATTATTTTGGAAGATTTAATGCACATCAAATGAGAACCTGGAAGCAATTCTAAGTTTCTTTTTCATACAGCATAAAGATCAAGCAAACTGATTTTTAAAAGCCACTCCAAAATATTTCCTGATGAGGCTTTTGAGTCTCCCTTGGAAGGCTTTGATTAAGGGAGCTCATGTAATTTCAACATACATGCTTAAGTCCTTTCAAGAGAGAAGGGATACCCTTTGAAGTCACAACTTACTGCTAGCTCAAACTCACAAAACCTTATTGTGAATAAGAGCAACACTCCTGAATCCCACATGATGCAGTTTCAGTGTAACTGGTAAGCTGGAAGTCATTCTTCTTGCACAGACTTCAACGCTGAGGAAGCATTCATGTAGGTCTCTCTATGGGGAATTCCCTCATACAACACATTAATGCAGTAATAAATGGCACATGCCTTTCCCCCACCCCCATGGCAAAGCAGAGCAACAAGAAGAGGATGAGAGAGAATAAAAAGCTTTGTTTCCCAGCCAAGCTCTCTTGCTGCCAGCATCTTTCAGCTTTGCTAGAATACAGCAAGAGCTTCAGTGATCAAACTGACTCGTGCTCCATAGAAGCACAGCTCCAAAGAGGACTGAGAAAGGAAACAGTTCTCAAGTCAAGGTCAAATAAGAAACAACTGGAGAGTTCTACAGTAGGTTTAAGGTTATAACATTTGTACAGGGAAAGCCACAGCCCTCCCCGTAATGGGAATCTGGTAACTGCCAAAGAAACAATTGCAGAAGGTAGCAATAGCATGATTATATGAAGGAGTCTTCAATGTTGGGGAATATTTTCTGCACAATAATAACCAGGGTTACCTATATAAGTTCATACGTATTACACTAAGCTGTGTTTACTTTTAACTTCAGGCAGTGGAATAAGCCATATTTGACAACTTTCATATGTAATATTAAGTGATAAACCACACTTTATCAACCACAATGGCTCAGTATTCACATCATACTTTGCCAAAATCAGACAATCTGTGAAAAATATGAACCTGTTTTCACATCCTAGAATGACCATTCATAGATTTATGCAATGTTCAAACCGTGACTACAAATTGAGGATCCATCTCAAAATCAGTGTAAATTTATCTGCTAATTGGGATCATACATTATAAATAGGCAGACAATTCACTGGCCGGGTTCACACATTTCACTAAACTATAACGGTTTTCAGTTAATATATTATATGATGCCAGTCCCCATGGCTTACTTTACAAACCACAGCTTAGTAAAATTATAAGCCACAGAAAGTCAAACATCATTACATTTCTACTACAGTTCTCTTATAACATATCTTCAGAACTTTAATAGGCCAGTTGGTATTGATTGATTGCCCTTCAGCATTGGTGTTCATTATCATTGACTCATTGGTATTCCATTTGAACCAAGATTTTGTCCCTGTGATGAAAGAATTCCTGAAGCAGTAACCAATATTTTGCTAGATTGCCATTGCACAAGTGTGATTTCAGCTAATGATTCCCCATCTAATCAGCTTTTTCTGAATCCATAAGTTTATAGCTACACCATAGTTTGATTATATCGGCATTACAATTATTAAGTTTTACTATGTTTTTCAGTCTCAGAATTTATTTGCTTTTGAATTGGCCAATTACTGTAATAAAGCTTACTATTACTGCTACTCAATGTTAGGCATGCCAGTTTCATTCACAGGTGCAGTATATGTGATACCTTGCTCAATAGTAGTAACTGTAGTTACAGTAGTAATAGTAGTACCAGACTGGACACTGTTAGGACGTCACATTGACGCCTATCTAGTGGCGATCAGGGTGGCACAACGTTTATATTGGGCCAGTCTTATCGCGTCTGCAGACTGTCGCCTGGCTGCCCTGTTTAGGGTGACACGCTCCCTCTTAAGATCTGAGGAGGCGGAGGAACCCCTGCAGGGCAGGGCCGAGGAATTTGTTCAGTTTTTGGCAGATAAAGTTGCTCGGATCCAGTCGGACTTGGACTCTGGCTGGGCAGAGTCCACTGAGATGGTAGGGGCAGGTCTTAGTCCGGTTATCTGGGATGAGTTTGTTCCTGTTGGCCCTGAGGATGTGGACAAGGCCCTGGGAGCAGTGAATGCCACCACCTGTTTATTGGACCCTTGTCCCTCCTGGCTTGTTTCGGCAGGCCGGGAGACGACATGTAGCTGGCTCCAGGAGATTATAAACGCTTCTTTGGGTGAGGGGTTTGTTCCGCACGCCTTGAAAGAGGCTGTGGTTAGGCCCCTCCTCAAGAAGCCTTCCCTGGACCCGGCTGTGTTAAATAACTTTCGTCCTGTCTCCAACCATCCCTTTTTGGGGAAGGTTGATGAGAAGGTGGTGGCACTCCAGTTCCTTCGGGCCTTGAATGAAGCGGATTATCTGGATTCTTTGCAGTCTGGTTTCAGGCCCGGGTACAGCACGGAGACGGCCTTGATCACACTTGTGGATGATCTCTGGCGGGCCCAGGATGGGGGGTCTTCCTCCATTCTGGTACTTCTTGACCTCTCAGCGGCTTTCGATACCATCGATCATGGTATCCTTCTGAGCTGGCTCAGGGGGTTGGGAGTGGGGGGCACTGTTTTACAGTGGTTCTCCTCCTACCTGTCTGACCGGACTCAGTCGGTGTTGGGGGGGGGCAGAGATGAAGCCCTAGGGCCCTGCCATGCGGGGTTCCTCAGGGCTCCATCCTCTCCCCCCTCCTCTTTAATATCTACATGAAACCGCTGGGTGCGATCATCCATCGACATGGGGTTGGGTATCACCAGTACGCTGATGATACCCAGTTGTACATCTCTGCCCCCGGTCAATCAAGTGAGGCCGTTGAGGTGATGTCCCGGTGCCTGGAGGATGTGAGGATCTGGATGGGGGCTAATCAGCTCAGACTCAACCCTGACAAGACCGAGTGGCTATGGGTTTTGCCCCCTGAGTTCAGTTGATTATCCAACTTTAGTACTGGGGGAGAGAAATTGCTCCCCTCAGAACAAGTTCGCAACTTGGGAGTCCTTCTGGATCCACAGCTACAATTTGACCACCATCTTACGACTGTGACCAGAGGGACCTTTACACAGGTTCGCCTGTTACGCCAGTTGCGACCCTTCCTGGACCGTGGGGCTCTTCACATGGTTGCTCATGCCCTTATCACCTCTCGATTGGACTACTGCAATGCGCTCTACATGGGGCTGCCCTTGAAGAGCACTCGGAGACTTCAGCTGGTGCAAAATGCAGCCGCGCGAGTGATTATGGGTGCACCTAGATGTGCCCATATAACATCTATCCTCCGCGAGCTGCACTGGTTACCAGTGGTCTTCCGGGTGCAATTCAAGGTGCTAGTGACAACTTTTAAAGCCCTTCATGGCTTAGGAGCGGGATACCGCCTTCTGCGACCTTATGCCTCCCAGCACCCAGTTAGATCTCACAGGGAGGGCTTGCTCCAGATACCATCAGCCAGGCAATGTCGGCTGGCGGGTCCACGGGCTAGGGCCTTCTCTGTAGCGGCGCCGTCCCTCTGGAATATGCTCCCCATGGAGATTAGAACCATCCCAAATCTACTTGCCTTCTGCAAAGCCGTTAAGACCTGGCTTTGTTGGAGGGCATGGTATTGAGATCTTGAGATTTTGCTTTTCTCCCGTGTATGTTTTGGATTGGTATGAATGAGTTTCTTGTTTTTATATTGTACAGAAATTGTTTTTATCTTTTTGTACGCCGCTTCGAGTTCCCCTTTGGGGGAAGTGAGGTGGGATATAAATCTAATAAAAATAATAATAATAATAATAATAATAATAATAATAATAATAACAACAACAATAGTAACTGTGGGAGGGATCTCGGACTCCTAGTGGACAGCCATTTAAATATGAGCCAGCAGTGTGCAGCAGCTACCAAAAAAGCCAGCACAGTTGTAGGCTGCATAAACAGAGGGATAGATTCAAGATCATATGAAGTGTTAATACCACTTTATAATGCCTTGGTAAGGCCACACTTGGAATACTGCATTCAGTTTTGGTCGCCATGATGTAAAAAAGATGTTGAGACTCTAGAAAGAGTGCAGAGAAGAACAACAAAGATGATTAGGGGACTGGAAGATAAAACATAAGAATGGTTGCAAGAACTGGGTATGTCTAGTCTAATGAAAAGAAGCCCTAGGGGAGACATGATAGCAGTGTTCTGATATCTCAGGGGCTGCCACAAAGAAGAGGGAGTCAAGCTATTCTCCAAAGCACCTGAGGGCAGGACAAGAAGCAATGGGTGGAAACTAATCAAGGAGAGAAGCAACTTAGAACTCAGGAGAAATTTCCTGACAGAACAATTAATCAGTGGAACAACTTGCCTCTAGAAGTTGTGAATCTCCAACACTGGAAGTTTTTTAAAAGGTGTTGGATAACCATTTGTCTGAAGTGGTGTAGGGTTTCCTGCCTAGGCAGGGGGTTAGACTAGAAGACCTCCAAGGTCCCTTCCAACTCTGTTATTCTATTCTATTCTATTCTATTCTATTCTATTCTATTCTATTCTATTCTATTCTATTCTATTCTTCTAAAGGGTTGAAATGTAGATTAACCTGGCAAAGATATAATGACACCTAGTATTTGCTGAATGCAGGAAATGGAAGTGAAGGAGAAAAATGGCAAAAAAATTGGATTTGATTAAGAAATATTTAAGTGCTCCAGTGTCTTACAGATGTTTCCTGCATCTCCCCCACCTCAACTTTTTTTTTAAAGTCCCACTTCTAACTTTGATTTGTGTTTTGGCTGCCCCAAACCATTGCTTTCGAGTTTATTTGCAATCTTGCAGTCTGTGCCATACCCCTGCAACTTTACATTTCTCTCATGATTCCTAAATTTCTTTTATATGTCAGCCTTTCATCCTTAAAAAAATAGACTGCCGCTTTAGTTGTCATAGAAAAAACAAATATCCATAGTTGAGAATATTTTTATTAGAATCCCACCCTTCTTCAAGTAAGGCAATTTTTAACATAAAGAGATACTTCCAAGACCAAATCACCTGGCTCATCACCTTGGAACCACCCATTATTCTCAAGCAGTAGGTTATTACAACATTTCTCTCTATTTAGCAAAGTAACTGTGCTTTTCTTTGGATCTTAAAAATCAGTTTACTCTGAATTATGCAACCTTATAGAATTGAATAGGCTGAAGTATTAAAAAGTAGAATCTGCTTTTGTATGCTGAAATAATGGCAATTAAGAAGTTCTGGAAAATTACAAAAATATAAAATCAGTCATCATATCTCAGAAGAAGAGGTAGTCATACATCCACTGATCTTGGAACTTGACGTCAAGCACAAAAGTAAAAAAAGAAAATAAGAAAGGATAAAAATTAGCAAAAAGTGAGCTTACACTATTTTTTAAAAGAAACTGACATGCATTCCTCCATGCTTTCATTATTGAACTCCTCCAACTATATCTTATACCTTCCATAAGAATTTCTAAATTTTCATGTAGGTTTTACAGTAACATGGACCAAATGGGAAGGCAAGTAAACATGAACAACAGTGAATTTTTGGTGGATAATTGGGAATCTAGGACACTGTTTTTAGATTCTGTCCACATCTGGAGAAAAACATATGACAATACAGTACCCGTTTACACACAGACTCTGTTCTCATTGCCTAGCAGTATTAAGCTATATCATAACAAGGTAGAAATTATATTGTGATTCTAAAACACTGGCCATTATAATGCTTCATTAATCAAACTGAAAACAGTTGCACATACATAAATTCCAAATGTAGATTAATTTTGCTTGTAATTTAGCTGCTTCACTTTTTATTTGAAGTGATTGATACTGCTTGAAAATGCGTTCACAGAAAAACTTTGACAAATGATCAAAATACTCACAGCAGTAGAAAGGCGAGAAGCTAATGTCATCTCCAAATTCCCTTTCAGCCCCAAAAGAGCTGGAACCAGGATAAATACTTCAGTTACATACTTGAAGACATCCCAGTGCTGTAAAACCAAGGAAATCATCAGGTTCTAGTAACAGATTGTTCAGCAAAGACTTATTTTTCAAATATATCATTACAATTTCTAAGATTTTTCAACACTTATCAAGAGATTCTGCCAAAGCAGACTGGCTATCAGAAAAAGAACATGTCTTGTTATTGATCTTCTGCTACTTTGAACAGAAGATATTTGGCTATGCTTGGACAATAGAATAAATTATTTTTATGTTGATATAGGGCAACAGAATATACATATTGTGGAATGAGTCACAGAACCCTTTGCAATGGGCAAGAACTTCATGACCAATGATTACAGCTTATATGGCTTTAAAGAAGCTGAAGCAACTGCAACAAATGTATAAAAATGGGCATGAAAAATTATCTCCTGCTTAATGGTGAGCAATCACCTTCTTTTGAAGGTCTAGATATATCTATCAGAATTGTATAAAACATCTAAAACATTTAGAACAGAGAGATATGAATGCTATACACTATGGCATACCTTGTGTGTGAAGTTTTATATGGGAATATGACATAATGCAACATCTGTACCTCTCTACTCTGAGAGCTTAAATGAAGGTAGAGTATATATACCAATCTAACAGATTCTATATATTCTTTCCTGCAATAGCTCCTTAAGTTAATACAATCTACATAAACACCTAAAGTTCAAAGGCTCATGAGTTCAAATAGGACAAAGTTGGTCACATAATGCCTGCTTCTTGTTAGTCAAGGTGTAATTACAGAATTCAAAATAGTTATAAAATTACAATCTGGACTGCAAGGCCCTGGGAGTAAAATTCATTGATCAGAACTGACGTATAAACACAGATAAAATGGAAGTTTTTGAGATTTATCTTATGTAGATAGGAGTCAAACATGGTAGTTCAGAACTCTAGATCAGGAACAGCAATAAGAAGGTATGTCCCCCCACATTCTGCATTATTTTCATTATATTTCACCTTTCTTCCCATAAAGAGATTATTACAGGGTCCACCTTCCAATTAAAACTTACATATACAAATATGGGCAATGGAAAAATTGAGGTAACTAACAGACATAAACTCATTTCCACTCATCCAAAGACTTGTAAACATCCTGTCCCTTCCAGGATACACTTGAATGCTCTATATAAAGGGCAAAACATGGTTTTCTTCAGCAATGATAATTACAGAGCAAAGAGTTTTTGGAATAGAAAAGAAAGCCACAAAGGCCACAGAAAAGGCATAAAGCCTTTCAAAATAATACAAAATTAACTTTCCAGTAAGAATGGATGTCTGAGTTAAGAACCCAAGAGGAGCTGTGTTGGACCTAATGCAACATTCTGTCTCCCCCACAGCCAACAAGATGCTTATGGGCAATGCACAAGAAGGACATGACACAACTGTATTCTTCCTCAACAACTATATGGAGTAGCCCAGGGGTTGCCAACATTTTGGGCCTCAAGGACCACCAAACTCATAATTTTAAATCCCGCGGACCACTAATATGAATTTTGACTGACGGTGGCTTGCTGGCGTTGGTGGGGGTGGGAGAAAAGAGAGATCAAGATCCGATCTAACCTTGGAGGGCTGGCAGTGATGTTCTCTCTCTCTCTCTCTTTCTCTAACACACACACAGAGGTCCCTCACACACACACACACACACACTCCAAGGCAGCCACATTCCTTCACTAACTTGCTTTTCAGCTCCGTTTTCAAGGAGGGAGGGAGGAGGGAGGGAGAGAGAGAGAGAGGGTATCTTGCGATCCCAAATAAAGAACCATCATCAGTAGGAAAATGGGGTGGGGGATTTTCCTGCAGACTTTTTTTGGGATTTTCCCAGGGTCTCTGTCTGCAGAGACAGAGGGGGGTGCTTTAGGGGTGACATTTCTCTGTGGACCACCAAAATTTTCTCATGGCCCACCAATGGTCTGTGGCCCACCGGTTGGTGACCACTTGAGTAGCCTATTGCCTCCATCTTGAACTACCTATAAACTGATATTTCTTAGATTTGTCTAAAAAAAATCTTGCTTTTAAATCTTCATCATTGGTTTCTATCATAATGGCTTGATTCATACATTGCAATAAACCTCTGTTTATTTAATCATGGTTGATTAAGGTATAGTTGCTGAATTTACATAACACCTTAGCAATAAGACTTCCACCATGGACTTCTTTTCAAGTTGGTGTTTGTCAGGTCAGAATATATCAGTACTTTCAAAGTGAAAATTTGTTTTTTACTTTACACACACTGATATAGAGGTGTAGATATAAAAGTATAGCTTTTAGAGATATCTTTACTTTTACTTTAGTATTACTTTCAATATTATCCTGTTTAACTCTGATGCAATATCTATGGTCCAATATCTACTGTCACATAGGTCAGTTGTGCTTGGATGGTAAAAGATGATCATTGGTTAAGTTCTGATAGAAGATTACAAAGATTTCTTCTCTGAAATTCCAAAAGATTTAGGATATGAACACAAGATCTTAACTGTCCTTAGAAACAACTAATCAATTCACAGCTGAAGATATGGAAAGCATCTGAAGCTGAGAATAACATTCTCAGGAAACCACTGACTCTTTTCTTTCAAAACAGAGATCTGTTCTTCAAAAACATAGTTTTGTCAGTTAAAACTAAAAACATTAAAAGTTAGGTATCTATGAAGTTTAGTGTTACTTTTTACCCATGGAAAAAGGATATTAAACCATGACCTGTAACATATATTTTTTTACCCACTGTAGTGCAATCTTTTAAAAGTCATGGACTGAGGCCAGCCAACATGTTCTTATATCTCAATGATTATTTTTAGTGCTGACTGGCAGAGACTTATGCAACACTACAGTGAAGACTTCTTGGGTTGAATATCAGTTTCTACATACATGAAAACACTGTGGGATAACATCTGATAACATTTATGTGCATACTTATTAAATCTGTGTGCTACTGAATCCATTCAGAATCACAATGTCTTACAGTTAAAGAAAAACAAGACTTTGGTGAAAGGAAAGGGGGAATTTCAACTCTTAGAATGCATTGCTATGTTTATTTGTTCAATTTATATTTCATGTTTTTAAATAATTAATTATTTCTAAGGATATTTAACAGAAAAGACTAGTCTTAGATTGAAAAGGAAGCAAAAGATGTATGGCCTTTCAACAACAAGTCCATATATTTTAGGCCCTTCCTTTATTTTTTAATTTTAATTGAATTTTAATTGTTTAGGCTTGTAATTAGTTTAATTCTTTTTTATTGTAAATTTGTATGGATTTTATATTGTTAGCCACCCTGAGTCCTTAGGGAGAGAGGGCGGCATACAAGTATAATAATAATAATAATAATAATAATAATAATAATAATAATAATAATAATAATAATCCCTATGCAATTTTTAACTAGCTAAAGTCAAATCTGTTCAAAATTATGCATTTTCTACTGTAATCTTTAACTATAAAAATCTCAAAACCTCTACTCCAGGTACCATCAACAAAGGCCAAATCATTCATCAACTACTTTTGCCTCTAAAGGGAATCTAAATTATCTGACACATAAAAATCCATCTATGTCAATATCCATGCTGGTTTAAGAGGCTGTACAGGCCTATTCTGAAACTTATCTGCTTGAAATGTTTAAATAAATAAAAAGACATGGATCATTCTGAACCATTAATACTTGTTTCAAGACTAGCTCAATAGCAATTTTCTATTTTTATATTAATTACATCCTATTCCTGTAATCACATGTTGGTTCTCACCAATTCCCATTCACAGAACATTGCATTTGTTCCATGAAAGGAAATCTGTTCTGATTTCAACATCCAAACACTAGTCAAGTTCCTCAAATCACCTCCAAAGGATGGAAAGAAAGGGAAGGAAGAGGATATGAACTGCACTTATTCTGCCTCAGGCAACACATTATTTACAGTTCACCTCCCATGAGTGATCATTACAAGCAAAATGAGGAAAATTACAACTATTAGGCAGTAGTTCAGCTTTGTGTGTCAGGACAATTAGATAAATAAGTAGAAAGATTCTGTAAGTAATGGAAATGTCATGCATGCCGCTCTTATATACTTGGCGCACAAAGCTGTAACAGCAGCAAAACAAGCTTTGACATAACTTTATCAAATTCATCTACCTTTAGTTATGTTACTTGTATTTTCACAGATCATTGCAAATACCAGTTATGTATTTTTATTTGGGGAAGGGCATTTCTGAATAGCAAATAACAGTGAAACCTGATATACCCAAAAGACATGACCTGTGAAACCATAGTATAGATTTCTCAGTAACCATTCCCAAGTAGGTATTAATGCAGACAAACCTCCTGGATGGAAATTTTTCAGTTCTGAAATTTAGTGCCTCACAATCCATTAGCTTAGTGCTCTTGAACAGTATTAGAACTTCAACTTGTCCAAAGCAGTTTTAACCTTTTACCTATAAATAAGCATGCTTTGGTGATCAAAGCAACTCACCAAATACTGTAAAATCTGATCAGAGGTTAAGTAGGATTCTGGGTTACTTGTAGATAATTTTAAAAAATGATCAAATTTGTATATTATAGTTCAGAGAACTTCCACATCAAATTGAAAAACTGGTTCAAATTGAAATGATAAAAACACTGGATTCCCATTTCCATTAAGGCAACCAAAATATGCTTCAAGAGATGTTTCACTGTATGCAAAACAGAAATACAATTCACTTTACGTAAACAGTACCTACTATCCATGAAGTCACAAGGAGGTAGTCCTTTTACATAAAACAGTGACCATTCTACTTTCTGCATTTTTCAGAATTATGCAAAACCATCTTAACTTATGTCTTTCATGCAAAACCATCTTATGTCTTTACCACACCCCTTTAGCAAACCAATCATTTGATTAGTACCAAGAGATACCTGAAGAACTTTAAATGGCTAAGGGGTAACCTGATCATCATTACAGAGCCACTGTTCATCCCATTGCCAAATTACTATATTCCATCACAGTGATCTTTTGCCCAGGATTCACTCCATTAAGTATAAAATTGTACGTATTTCATAACACCAGGAACATTGGCTTCATGGAGCTGATGAACAGAGCTGCAGAAGCAGAAAAATTAGCTGTAAGCATGCCCCCCCCCAAAATTAACCACCAGAATTTCATAGTTATACTTGTTTAGCCTAATTGACTTTTCCTAAGAAAAAAAATATCATGTTAGTTTAAAGTTAGTTTTCCCCGATTCCTAACATATCTCTTAGACCTCAAAAACTATGACATAATTAGTTGATATATTGGAATATTATTCATAACTTTTATACAGGCTTTTTGGCAGCAGGCTGTCAGGGCAGTCCACAAGTATAAAATAAAGAAGCACCATAAAAGAAATAACAGTTTAAAATCAAAATCTGTTTCACACAATGGCTACAGATAGACCGCCTAAACACAGGGGGTTTCAATTCAAAATGCTAATTTGAAGCACACAACATTTCATTTAGTGACTGTTCGAACTTACAATGGCACTAAAATAAGTGACAATTTTTCATACTTAAGACTGTTGCAGCATTCCCCTGGTCACAGGATCAAAATCTAGACACCTAGCAACTGAATCATATTTATGTTGGCTGCAGTGTCCTGGGCTCATGTGATCACCTTTTGCTAGCTTCTGACAAGCAAAGTCAATGGGAAAGCCAGATTCACTTAACAACCGTGTTACTAACTTGACTGCAGTGATTCACCTAACAGTTGTGGGAAGAAAGGTTGTAAAATGGAACAAAACTCACTTAACAAATGTCTAAGAAATAAAAATTTTGGGCTCAATTGTGGTCCTAAGCCCATGACTACCTGTAAAAGTATTTCTGAGGTAAAAGGACAGACAACAGCAGTCTCTACCTAATTTTTAAAAATTAAAACTAATATATCAATGGATAAATTTTCAAAGTGATATTGGCCAAAAGCACTTTTTTTCTGAATATAATATTTAATGCTGGCTCAGATGAATAGGTGTTGTTACAAAAGGAAATAACTGCTTAAGAAATAACTGTTATTCCTTGGACATAACACTTTAAACCAAGATCACTTGATAATAGTATGCCTATTTCCTATGAAAGCCATAAATTAGATTCTGCAAATTCAAAGATCTATTCCTGAATAAAGGAAACAAACAAGATATAATCCTGAACTTTAATACACATTCTCATTGCCAAGTAATTCAGAGGACAGTGACATTGGAATCTTAGATATTCAGTTACTTTATTTGAAAAATGGTTTACTTTCACATGTCAGCTAGGATTTCAACTAGTCTGCTGGAAGCCTTAATTGGGCTTATCTTAATATCTATTGCACAGGAGGAAGAACCTGAATTTGGCACAGCCAAATCAGGACTTAACACTGCAAAACGTTAGGATGCTTCTGAATTCTCAACTATAGCTTTTGGCCATCTAGTAATTGCTCTGATTTGTCAACATTTAAATCATTACCAGTTTTGATCACTGGTTACTTAATGACATATTACTGCAATTAGAGTCATCTCAGATGGACAATGTTGAAGATACGAAGAAAGTACTGAAAACATTATGGTGACTTAGAACGTATTTATTCTATTTAAAATGAGTTTTGAGGAGAATCCTGAAGATATTTTAAAATGCTCTTTTAATAACTAGAGTTAGAAACCTATTGGAATTGCTTAAAACTGAGAATTATAAGAAACATCTTGAATGGATAGGAGAATAAGAATGAACAGTGTTTCATTCAGGAACTGCAAACATTCTTTCTCCCTTAATTTTTAAGGTGGGATTCTTATTTAAGAATCAATTAAGAAATAACAACATGTCTGACTCCAGAATGTGCAATTTACTAACTAAAAAGGAAACTTTAAGACTTCTAGAGACACATAAGTGCTTGTTTAGTATTTAACTTATACAAGGAGTAGAGTTACAGACTCATAAGAATCTCATACCATATTTTGTAAAAGAGTTCAGTCTTACCTGTACAATATCCAGCACCATCCCAGCAGCTACTGTTCCAAACCCTGCCAGCAGGAATGGAAAAAGGACTTGTAGACCAATAGAAAAAGAAGTCTCTTTGAGAGGAGAGGTTGGTTCTGGACCCCGGTCTGTACTAGTATCATCACTTTCAGTAGCTTGGCTGCCATTTTCCAACAGGGCATCCTCTTCACGCACCCCTTTTGCATTGGCTCGGGATTCTATCACCACCACTTCCATGCCTCCTCCTTCTTCTGGTTCTAAAAAATCAGAAGACTCAACAAGATGTTCTCGGTCAGGGCTGGATAGACAGTCTATAGGCCCAGCCACAATGGGCAGCACCACTCCATTGGCATGATGAGCCTCTTTTAGTTCCATCTTAGATGTTATGTTGCACAATTATATAGTTCTTCTTTATGTAGCACTGAAGGCAACTGTTAGGGCAACAGACTTCTGTTTGGGGGTTAAGCTGATATGGCTTTTGGCACATAGAAGCCAAGTCCCCCAACTCTAATATTCTGTCCTTAATTGAAAGGTTGGCACCCCTAAGAAAAACCCCCATCAAGCACAATTCAGAACTGGTGTTGCCAGACACAGAGCCAGCAGAGAAACTACAATAGTTTCCAATCAAATCAAATTCACTCCGGTTCACCTTTCTTGTAATTTAACCTCCAGCAAGGAATATCCAGCACACTTAAAACACAATATAAAACGCCCAGATTATTGATTTCTTTGGTCTGCAATTTTCAGAACATAATCCAAAGTGGTGTACTGATTTCAGGTTCTGTTTCACCGTGACTGCTAGGAACAGTTCGGCTGCTCTTCAGAGTGGAGAAAAGAGATCCTTCAGTAAGGCACTGTGTATAATAGTCTTTAAAAATAGCATGAAATGAATTTGGATCCAAGCTTTAAAAAAAACAAGATTAACAAAATAAAATCTGAATTCAGCTTTGTAGTCAGTTACAATTGAGACTTCCGAAGGAAAAAAAAATCAAACTCTTATATTACCTCTTTCTAGAATGGAGAATGCTAGTTCGATCAGAGCTGACGTGTTGCTATGTGACTCTAGGTGATTATGAAAGGCTTGATTAACATCTTGTCATCTCCCAACTTCAAGTTCATGTTCTTGTAGGACAACTAGGTTATTGGTTGCCTGTAAGAAGAGCTGCCCTTTTCTCTGAAAGGATATCTTGCACTTTACAACCCAGGGCAATTAAGATTTTTATTTAAAGCAGCATGAAGTCCCTGGATAGGCTTACACCGCAAGCTCGTCCAATGTTAGCAATGACAAAGTATTTCATAGACTCTTCAAGGATCAAACTGGTCTCACCTTAAATATAGAAAAATGGAAAAAAACATAATGTATTTTTCAAAAACTTAGAAAAACTTTCATTCTGTTCTTCCTTCCTGTGTATTAGCTTTTCTTTCCCTATGCTAGTAAAAAGCCAAAAACCCTATATGCACTCATATGGAAATATAACAGCAGCTGCAAAGGAAGAGGGTCATATGTTTCCGCTGTCACCATCACATCTGCTCAGCCCCTACTTCTCTCTTTTATGTTAAATGTCATTTAAGATTGTCATCGATAAGAGTCACAGGACATATTGCATAAATGTATTTCATGCAGAGGATGAGACCATTATAGTATTTGTTGTTAGTGACCTAGTGTAACTTCAGCCAATGAATATTGTTGAAGTTGTAGGAAGCTGATAAGCTACATCTTCGGAACATTTTGAGGACATGAAGCTAAATCGCTGACAGTTTTTCTCTAGAATAAGTATAGAAGTAGGGAAACTTACAGCAGAAACATGAATGTGTTAATGTATGTACATTACTGCCCTCTGCTGTGCTGTGTGTTTGATGCTTTTTACTCCAACAGTTAACAAATTTTGCTTTAGAGCATAAGTTGCACATTGTTTTCTGACTCTGATTACAAACACCCTAATCCATATTTTACTGAAATAACCCTACCTCATAAGCTCATGCAACACACTAAAACATAGATTGGCCACACTAGAAAGGTTGTACCCAGCTTTACACTGCAATACACTGAGCCACAAATTATCCAACCTCATTTTTGACCAACATTACCTAAAAGATGTAACCCATCCCACCGTTGTGTTTTGTGGCTTAGTATGCTGTATTAATTCATCCACAACAGTGACTAAATCATAATTATTCTAATGTGACCTAGTGCACCGCGTAAAAAGAGCAGTTTCATTAAATCAAGAGGGCCAGGTAAGAGTTTCCTTAAGCTTTAGTTCTCCATCATCTCATGTAGGTGCACTTCCCCAAATTCTTACACAATTTACTGAACAAATTTAATGAGCTAATTTTATTAATGTACAAGGAATCCTACAGGTAACAAATCACTTCACGCACCATATCTCAACACGTTTTTAACTGCTTTATACTAAATTCTACAAGCAATTATATTGCCATTAGGTAGGCAATTTTGTTATGTGAATTCTGGAATCATTCTGAAGTTTTTTAAACCCATTGAACATCAACCAGCCATACTGTCAAAGTTCTGTAAGAGTATATGAGCTCCCACTAGTCCATGAGCATATTTTTGTATTAAATTTTGAAACTATCAAGCTTCCTTATGTTCTATTTGCAGTTGGCATTATTGATTTATGAAACAAAAAAACAAAAAAACTGGAAACTTGCTATGTTACTATAAGCAATAAATAACATGTTTTTGAAAGAGGGCCTTCAAGAGACTTTAAATCCAAGGCTGAAAGTTCATGCATAAGGAATGAACACTGGGCAGAGACTTGCTCTCAGACAGCTATGTAATCCATCCAACTTTATATTCAAAGAAAGTTGGAATGTGCTATCTTCACCTAGGCTTTTAAGTGAGGGAGAGTCAAACCCCTCATTTCATCATGCTTGCCATCTTTTGTCTAATCTAATGTCTTTTATTTTACTATAATTGTTGTGAGTTGCCCAGAGATGTGTAGTATACACATTTAATAAATTATTAGGTATGAGTTAGGCAGTGGCTTCTTAGTCATTGTCACATGAAATAAAGATAATCTAATATGCTACCATCAAGTTTCACAAATACTTTCTGAAAGTTATATTCTGTCTTATCTCAATGCATCTCCTTTCCTTCCTCTCTTAGTATCTTTTAGCAGACCACATCCTGGGGATCCATCCACAGGCCCTTGATATTTGTGATCACCTTACATCTCCTTCAGAAAGTGAGATTTACTTTTATTTTTCATGCATAATTTAGTTAGAAACACCCCTTAATGCTCCTTATGGCACTCAAATCCATATTGTCAGCATCCTATCAGACAATCCAGGGAAAGATCCCAGTTACTCGAAACACACATCCTAACCTGCTTATCCTTCCTTTCCCTCTGCCATCAACAAAACCTCCCCTTCTCCAAAGATCTGCATCCCTATAAGTGATACCCACAAGCGACCGTAACTCCCCCAAAGACGAGAAGAGCCGTCTACTTTTATGGGGACTCCATTTCTTTAACCAGCATCTACAGCCATTATCCAGAATAAACCAAGCTGCCCCTTCCACCGAAACACAAGTCCTGGGTGCAAAGCAAAGACGACTGAACAAAAAGAGAGGCAAGCAGGAAGGCAGAAAAAAGCCCACCACTGAATAGGTACCTACAATTTCCCCACCCCACCCCACCTCACCCCATCCCCACTGCTTTATACTTTTAAAGCCTCTTCTGGAAACTGCATCTCTACTCCATCACTTACTACCTTGCCTTAGTTCCACTTGAGCAACGAATGAGACCTACCCGCATCCCAATTCGGCTTCCTTGGTTCCACTTCTGGATTCCGCTATCCAAGCTTCCCCCTCGGCTCACCTCTCCCTACAACCGCTGGCTTACAATTAAAGCTGGGACCGAGAAGCCGCTGATGCGAGCTGAGCAAGAGGGGAGGGGCGGGTTAAATATAAACCCCACCCCACTCGGTGGAGTTGACATCACCCGCCTCCAATGCTCGTCCGCCTGTTTACCGATTATTGGTTCTACACCGCTGACACGAACGACAATTCCGAACTCCTGGAGCGGATTGGTAGCAGTTCCAGCCAACCGCAGCAGGGGAGGAGGCGGACTTTGCAGGACGCCTTCCCTTCTTGCCGTGAAGAGAGGCGGAAAATGGGCTGCAAGGCTTGGCGGAGTGGGAGCCAATCACGTGTTGGCTGCGAATGCCGCGGCGTTCCTTTCCTGGGGAGTTTCGACAGCTGTTCGGAATGGGGTGTGCGAGGAACTGGCTCTTTAGGAAAGAGCATTTGGGCAGCAAGCAATAGGTGGGGAAGGAGAGCGAAAAGCGTTTGTCGCTCCGAGTAATAAAACGATTACTGCTTTAGAGCGTAAGAGGGAGAACAACCTTTTAGAACAGCAGAGAATAACAGAGTTGGAAGGACCTCGTAGGTCATCCAGTCCACCCCCCACCCCCAAGCTGGAGATCCCTGTACGATGTTTGATAGATGGCAGTCCAGCCTCTTCTTGAAAGCTTCCAGTGATGAAGGGCACCAACGTGCCTATCGTCCCTGTCCTAGTTTCTTTTTATTTTTCTTATATGTATCAATTTCATGTATTCATAACTATGTTTATACTTACACCTGTTATCTTATAATCACTTGACTAAATAAATAAATAAATGAAGCATCCACAACTTCTGAAGGCAAGGTGTTCCATTGGTTGATTGTTCTGTCAGAAAATTTCTCTTTATTTCCAGGTTGAAACTCTCCTTGATCAGTTTCCACCCATTAGTCCTTGTCTGGCCTACAGGTGCTTTGGAAAACAAGTTGACCCCCTCCTCTCTGTGGCAGTCCCACAAATACAGGAAGAGTGCTATCCTATCTCCCCTGGGCCTTTTCTTCACTAGACTAGCCAAGCCCAGTTCCTGCAACTGTTCATTGTATGTTTTAGCCTCCAGTCCCCTAATCTTTTTTGTTCTCTTCTCTGCACTCTTTCTAGAGTCTCAATCAGGGGTGGGATTCTACTGGTTCTGTCCACCTCTGTAGAACCGGTAGTTCTGAAGAGCAGCAGACAGAGAGCATACATAGAACCGGTTTTATGTCTGCTGCTGTTTTGGTCCACTCGACCGCCTGGGCTCTTACCTGACCTTTATTTCCTGCTTTTTCAACCGCAGCTGCTTTGTGCGACACAACTGCGGTTGAAAAAGCAGGAAAAAAGTGCTTTTTCAACCGCTGCACACCCACGCGCAGTGCTGCTCAGCTGTCCAGGCAGGTAGCTGATGATATACGCGCAGCGCAAAATGTGAAATCACTAAACCGATAGTTACATCAGTCGGATCCCACCCCTGGTCTCAATATCTTTTTAGTGTGGATGCAATATTCTAGCTGTGGGTCTTACTAAGGCTTTATAGAGTGGTATTAGTACCTCACGTGATCTTGATGAATCCCTCTATTAATGCAACTTAGGATTGCATTGGGTTTTTCATTTACCTAAAGCAAACATAGCTGAAACCGGAAAACTAGCTCTTTAGGTAGAAGGGCTTTGCTCCCAGATAGACTAGCTTTCTGTTCCCCACAAAGGGAATGTTTACATCTCTCAGTGAGTTTGTATTTTTCAACAGGTAGCTGCATTTGATAGACCTTATTAGGGCCCAGAAGCAGGCAGGGTGGCACTATGTTAAGACTTGGACAGTAGACCACCAGGTAATTCAGTATTGTAAATTACTTTGGAAAAAAATCATTAGGGAAAAAGGCAAAGCATTCCAATAAGGCTGCCAAAAAACATCATGGTGTGGCTAGTAACACTGATCTTTTGTTTACATTTGCAATTACTATAAAATGATTCATTTTTATCTTGAAGTAGAATGGCCCAGTGTGCAAATGCTACTCTCATGTTGTAGCACACGTACAACCAATCCTGGAACTCTTAAAAAATAAAGAAGTTAACTGCTAAAGGTACATATTTCCATTTATTTCAAGGCAAAGGACTTCCAAGAAGAATGCTTAAAAATATAACTTGAGAGGATCAATGAAATGATTTACAGAAAAACTTTCAAAATCTCCACACCTATTTTTTTAAATAACTAGCTTAATTCATGCTGCATATGCTAGAAGAAAGAAACACCAAACTCTTAGAGCTAAAAATGGCTATTACTTTATTAGGGTATTTAGGCACTGCAAACATTTTTAGTTCAAACCTGATAAACTTAGAGGAACTAGCTTCCAGCCTTTCCCCCTTCTTCCCCTCTTCTTAATAGCATATTTTATTGTGGTTTTATATTCTGTAAGCTGCCTTGAGTCGCCATGGGCGAACAGGTGGCAATATAAATTCAATCAATCAAATCATATTCCTTTCAAAGCAAAAATACAATAGGTAAAGATGATATCTTACCAGTTATTACCAGAATTGTAAAAACACCAAGGAATCACTGGGAACCTCTTCAATAAAGATACAAAGATGTGTTTCTAAAGCTTAATTAAGACTGTTCTTCATTTGCAGAGTTACAATACAGGTAGTCCTTGACTTACGACCACAATTGAACTCAACATTTCTATTGCTAAACAAGATAGTTGTTCAGTTAGTTTTGCCCTGTTTTATGACCTTTCTTGCCATAGTTGTTAAATGAATCACTATGGTTGTTAAGTTAGTAGCATGGCTGTTAAGTGAATGTGGCTTTCCCATTTACTTTGACCTAGGGGCATTACAACTGTCATAAATACATGCCAGTTGCCAACTGTCTGAATTTTGATCATGTAACCATGTGGATGATGCAATAGTTGTAATGTGAAAAACAGTCATAAGTTACTTTATTCAGTGCCATTGTAAGCAAATGTTTGTAAGTTGAGGACTACCTGCACTATTATTTAGTGATTTTGGGAAGCAATAAAGATGCTACCTAAAGTTTATTTTGATTACATTTCAGATGAAATTAATGCAAGGTCCCATATGAGGTTTTTAGCTAAACCATTTTCCTTTCTCCTGTAAGGCTATGCCTTAACTAGGACTTGTGTATCTTACTGCTATGTCTGCTTACTTGGATTCTGTTCAATGAGGATTTCTCTTATGTTAGCATACTTAAGGGTTCCATTTTAAGGTATTTTGGCATCACATGCTAAGCTGTGATAATGATTTACTGAAATAATCCAATTATCTTCATTTGCCTCATCAATTAAATCATAACTAATTGGACTGGCTTGGTTTGTCCCCTCTTTTGTTTGCATTTGATGGCATTGTTTTTATCTTCTGTTCTGCCCAAAGACTCTGTAAATTAGGGATTTACAGAGCATGTGCATACACACACACACACACACACACACTTTATTTTTGCAAGCATAATAAGACATGTTTGCCATCTTTTGACCTTCCATTTGGCCAGCTGTAAACAGTAGAACACACCACTAAATGGAATGCACCAGTAGAGACTCCTATTGCAAGGCAAAATTAATTCTAGGGTTTTCTGAGCATGAGTACTCTCAGATAAAATTTCTGAAACTAGAGGCTCAGAAACATAAATGCTTCCATAACTAAATCATCATCTTCTGTTTTAATATGAAATACTTATTTGCAGATACATTTTTGTAAAAGTTAGAATTAAAAATTTCTGAGTTTGAGAACATCTCAGGAAAAGGGAACATTGACTACCATAAATATAGGTTACCATGAATATATGTTATCCAGAGAAAAAAGCCATTATATATATATATATTTCTTATATAAAAGTTGTACTGTTTGTAAGCCACCTAGAGTTACCTTATTTGTGAGGTTGGTGGCATATAAATTTAATAAAAAGTTATTTTTCAGTGATATTTTATAATATTTTGGGTGAAAACAACTGATTTTTTCTTTATGTTTTAACAAAATAATTAGGAAAATTTGCTTAAAAAAAAACAAAAACAAAAACCAAGGCATTCAAGAAGGGGAAATGATCCTACAGAATTATCTTTCTTTACCACAGTCATGGAGACCGAGCTGGTAAGATGTCAAGATTTTCAGATACTTTTGAAACTACTAACAGTTATGATTTTTTTTTCAGTCAGATACCTGGCTCTTACTGATTCCATATATTAGATATTCCAACATAGGTATTTCCAAATTTCTTCACTACTGTGAAGTAGTGAAGAACCTATTTATAATAGGTTCTGGTACCTACCCAGCCTTGGCTGATCTTGAAAGCCTAAGGAAGTTGGACCGTACTTAGATGGGAATTCACCAGAAAATCCCAGGATTGCTAAGTTGAAAAAAATATCTCGAGATGGTAAGAGCAAACTATTTCCATTTGTTGCCAAAACAACTACACAGACATTATGTGATGATATATAAAATGTATCAGTTCAGAAAGGAACATTTGGAAAACTCCATACCATGCCAAGCATTCTTCCATGCCATGATATTCTAGTGGTAATTCAGGACGTTTGTGGAAGTAAATCCTAGAACTACTTCTGCTTTAGAGGACTTAATTGTAATTGTAGAAATTACTGAATAACAGGATCCAGAACAGGGTCCAAGATAGGGTTCAACAGGGTCTAGAAGTAAACGGAATACTCTAGAACCATGATGGCAAACCTATGGCACACATGCCAGAGGTGGCACACAGGTGGCACTTCTCTGTGGGCATGAGCTGTTGCCCCCACTCAGCTCTGCCATGCATGTGCCAACCAGCTGGTCTTTGGGTCTCTGCCACGCATGCGCAGGGGACGGGGTGCATGTAGAAGGTGGGGCACATGTAGGGGGGATGTGCCTGCATGTGTGGGGGCAGGGCGCATGTGTGGGGGATGCGCGTATATTGCATTTTGGGGATGTGTGTGCTTTGGGCACTCACTGCCCAAAAGGTTAGCCATCACTGTTCTAGAATGTTCCACTACCAGGTCAACAATTTTTACATATCCTTACTTTATAGTAGGGCAACACAGTGCTCAGTGGTTAAGATGCTGGGCTTGTTGGCTGGAAAGCCAGCAGCCCAGGTTCAAGATCCGATTGCCATGCAATGGAGTGAGCTCCTGGCCTTGCCCCAGCTCCTGCTAACCTAGCAGTTCAAAAGCATACAAACATGAATAGATAAATAGGTACCACTTTGGTGGGAGGGCTAACAGAACTCTGCGATGTCATGCTGGCCAAATAACCATAGAAATTTCTTCGGACAGCGCTGGCTTCATGGCCTTGAAAAAGATATGAGCACTGCCCCCTATGGTTGGCAATGACTAGTGGAGTAAAATAAGTGGGGACCCCTTTACTTTATAGTGGCATTTAGCCATTGCTCTGGTGATATAAATGTACATTCCTTCCTGATATTACTCATTGTATAGTATGCATTAATATTTATGATACACAGTCAATATTTATTGAGGAATATATGTCGTTCTTGATATCATTCCCAACTCTGTTTGCTGATTCTCATAAGATTTGTGTGAGACATTAAAATCCAAACACTATGGGGCAAGAAAACAGTCATTGGGATATCAGGGACTCTTTCTAAGTTTAACCTAATGTTAGCCCACCTGCTTGGTGTCTCTTTTTTGCACAAATAGGCTACGCTTTCCTGATTGTGGTGATGGGAACAAATTCATTTATTTACTTTATTTTTATCCATCTTAATTACTTTATAAGTAATTTAGATTGGGAAACACATAATCTTTCCTCCTCTATTTTCTCCACAGCAATAACCCTGTGAGGTGGGTTGGGCTAAGAGTGTGACTGACCCAAAGTCACCCAGCTGGCTTTCATGCCTAAGGAAATCTTCTGGTTTCTAGGCCAGCAGCATTTTAACCACTACACCAAATTGACACTTAACCAAAATCCCTCATATTCATAAAGCACTGCAGCAAATAGATCTATGCAACAGTTAACCAAGAAGGAAATACTCCTATTATTAGCTGTCAAATATAACTTGGAACTGTCAAATATAATCTGGATCTGCTTTTCTTTGGCCAAGCAGCCAGATTCAGTGAAAGAATACATTGTCCTAGCAGTGATTAACCATTGGCAATATAAAGTGTAGCTTTGAATGAACTTTCCTAAACTTCAAATGTGCAAATGTATCTGTCTTACCTGTATTTTGTCTGGATTACATATACTGTATCTTGCTTAACTGTACATTATTGGTTGAATCATAATATAAGGGGGGGGGAACCATATACTATAAACCCATGGTTTATAGATGACAATGGCTGTGTTCACATAACATGCTAAGTCCCAAACAAACCACATGGTGGCTTAGAAGAGCATGGGGTCTCTCCTGGCTGTTTAGCATAGTTCCCTTATTTCAGCCTTTCCTCTATCCAGCCGTGTATTTTTGGTTATGAGTGCAATATATTTTACTAAGCTTGAGCCCAAACTTTTGAAACAGTTGAAAGCTCTAAGTTTTGTATTGCTGGACTTTCTTATATAATAGTATTATATAATAATATATAATGAGTCTTTGGACTCCTTATCTGCAATCTGTATATGAGATAAGCACAGTCCATTCTGATCTGAGAACATGCAAACATAGAATTGTCCCATCATGACATTTTCATATGCTTGTCTTATGGTATGTAAGATAACCCACCATTGTGAATTCAGTTGTTCCCTCAGTGGGGATTAAAGCCACAGCTGAGATTAAAGTGTCCTCATATCCTGTGTAATGCGGCTAGATTCCTATGCAGCTGCTGTTGTTCAACTGACAAAACACCCACCTGTCAAATAAAAATTCAGGCTTCCTCCTCCAATTATATTCATTGAGAATATCTTGATTTAATAAAATACAAAAATCATGTTCATTTTCTTTTGATTTCATTGAATGGAACTGCTTCTCTTTTTAATATTATGGGTACAATTCTAACATGAGTCTGATGGGAAATCAGTCCCACTTAGTTAATTTAGACTTGCTGTAGCATTAACTCAGCTAAATATCAACCTAATGAATCAGATTTATATATGAGGAAATAAGCATAGGATTAATTATTAAAGAGTGGCACTTCCTGTGTACTGCTGTAGGATGCAGGGAGCGCCTATTAACTTTATTCAGAAGAAAAATATCAGGAATATAGCACCTACCTATATATTTTTGAATATACATTTTTATTTTAAGAAAATCCAAATTTTAATGTTGAATACGATTTCCAAAACAGTAATAATGTCTGAAGCTGAACCTTCACATGGCACCTGTGATGACCCAGGGTGGGATACAAAACAAACACAGTCACAGAAAATAGGTGAAGCCCCTTTTATTCCTTCACTTTGCCTCTAAGCTCTGAATATCTTTGACGGAAGACAAAGAACTCCCACACAGTTAACACAAAGAAGGAAAAAAGCAACACAAACCAGGCAAGGTAAGGGCTGGAGGATGTCCACAGATAACACACACTGGGAAGGATGCCAGACTCAGAGAGGAACTATAAACTAGAGATATTTACATGCTTTGTTTCCAGCGTTCACCAGTAGACAGGTCCACACTCTTATTCAGTTGTGACAGCTGCAGCCCATGAAGACGATCAAGGCCCTCTCCTCCCGAGTAGACCATGTCTCTCCCTTATCCTCTCCTCCCTGCGTGCCCTAGGATGGATAGGGGATGGGCCTGGCTCCTCCTCTGACTGCTCAGCTGGCCTCTGCCCTTCCCCACCTCCTCCACAACCTCAGGAGCCACACTTCCACTCCCTATAGGCTGTTCCTCCTCTCCCTCAGAGTCAGTCTCCACCAGGGGCATGACAGCACCCATGTACAATTAATAAAACAGAAAGTAAATGGAACTCTAGCTCCAGTGATTAATATTTATTAATAAGTTGTAGAGCTGTAGAGCTATAGATATCAGATAGTAGGTTTGCGACGGAAGTTGTCTTTAGAGAAAGATTATTGGATTTTTTATGCAAGTTTATAGGAGGAGACTAGAATAAAACATTTATAATATTTGTATTACCACATAAAGCAGAGGTGTCCAATCTTGGCAATTTTGAGACTCTCAGAATTAGGCTGTTGGTTTGAGATCCGGGCTTGGCAATTTGGTTGCAAATTGCCACCAAATTGCCAAGCTTGGAGCTCAAACCAACAGCCTAACTACCAACTCGAACTACTAATATTCAAACACATTTCAACTCTCAGAATTTCCCAGCCAGCCATGAGTATTTCCTTGTGAATATGCTGAGTTTTCCCTATTAGGAAGCTTATCTGTGTCAGACTTAGCATACAGATTCTTTAGACTCTGAGACACATCTCTTCTGCATGCTATTCCATGATCAGAAATGGCAGAAAGTATGGGGGAATTTGAGACATATAGAAAGAAAATAGAGAATGGAAGGGATTTTATAAAGAGGCTTATAATTCTGAGTAAACCCCTCTATCCTAGCCTACTGTAAATGGTATAATGTTACTATTACTCCACCTAATGATAATGAAACACATTGAAAGAAAATGTGAAAACAATAATGGAATGTTTCAGTAAGAATTGCCCATATCTCAATTTCCCTGCTTCATTGACCATGGCATTGCTTTGTCCCAGGCTTGACCAGCTGAGCTATCATTAAATCCATCATTTCCCCCTCCCCTTAATGTGGTCATTTTCCTTCCTGTTTGACACCATTTCCTTTTGTGCCGGTGGCTGCTGTTCCTAAATCCATCACAAAGAAGGGAATGGGGAGAATGATGCACGGCACTCCCTTTCCCATCACACTGAGCTCATGCTATCTGTAGAGCCTGCTGTCCCGGGAAACTGCTAAGCCCGGAAATGAAGCATGAGTTCCTTTAAATGGCAGCTCGGCCAATAGGCCGTGCAGGGCGATTGTAAACATGTCCCGACAGCAGTATTTCTGAGAGGTGCCATTCCAGCAAACCTCTATTCCTCAGGAGGCCTCCATATTAGCGCTCTGTCTGCAGTGAGAAGAATGGCAATTGTTCAGTCCTCATTTATCACATTTAACATCTCTGACCACTCCTAAGTAGCATGGGAGGGATGTGTGGGTGGCCTTGTAATGGGGTTTAGTTGTGGTAGCTGAGGCATGGAAGAGCAACAAAGGCCACAGGGCTAAGAAATGGCAGCAGAACTGAGAGAAGGGACAGGCCTAGCCTGTGAGCAAAAAGGGCTCAACACTTACCAAGAATAAGTAGCAAAATTAGATTATTAAGGTGCAATGTCAGCAGTAAAATGGATTTTACTGCTACAAACAATTTTTTGGAATTGTTTAATAAATTGTCAAGGCATACCTGGAAGGTCTATTGCTATCAAAGCTATAGATTTTTCCCATTGCAAATCTTCTTTAAGATGTTTAATGAAATATCTGACTGAATCAGAATCAATAGAAAATCTAGAAGCTGTTTTAATCTTTTCATTTTTATCTTTCTCCCCATATGGTGGAAGTGAGGTTCATCCACTTTTGACTCTTCAAAATGTATTTGGATTCCTTTTGCTTTATTCAGTGTTCCTCTAAGAGGGTCTGCCAATCTTTTCTTCCTTAAGGGGAAGAAAAAGCTTAATGTAATAGCTGAAAAAGAGGAAACTCTTCAGCAGACCATGATTCTTGGTGGCTTGGCTACTCCTCCAGAGCCAGAATGAAATGAATGAATCATTCTGTATTTTCTTATTTAGTAAGCATAATTCAAAGAAAGATAATTGCATGTATTCATCTTTGTTTTTAAAAGTTGTACATATGCATGTATGATTTAAGGTTCTAACTAAAGATCAAGCATCAGATCCAGATGTAACTCAGACAAAAGTAAAAAGAAGATAGAATGTGAAGGAGAGCTTACAAAAATGTTTGCAAATTTGAGGAATCCAATCCGATTCAGAATCCACCCAACCTGCAGATAAAGTTTATTTATTTATTTAGTCAACTTATTTTATATCTTGCACACCTTTCAGATTATGAGAGCTGGACAGCTGATACAACATAGAAAAGTATACACACAAGTAACATGCATACATATGCAGGAGAAACTGAGTCCTGCAATCATTTGTTTTCCAAGTATTAAGACAGACTCATGAAGTCCAGTGTCCAGGGGGAAAGCTAGGCTTTCAAGAACTTACATAAGGCCAACAGGGTCAGGGCCATCCAAACCTTGGTGGTGGTGGCAGCATTATGCTGTCCCAAAGAGTTAGTCACTGAGAAGGCACTCCTGGGTTCTATCAGATAACACTATTTTATAAAAGGGACCTGGAACATGTTTGCTCTGTCAGATCTTGTGAGAGGAATGTCCATAAATGATTGGAAATTGGCAGTCTTGCAGCTAGGCAAGTTTGGAACACAGTACTATGCCTTAAAGGGCTTTATAGATAGAAATCAGCATCCTTAATTGCACCTGGAAGTCTACTGGGAGTCAGTACAGCATGTAAAGAAATGGATGCACCACTACATTCTGGATCTGTTGCAGCTTCCAGGTGGTCTTTTAAGGGCAGCCCCATGTTTCATTGCAATGAGAGGTGACCCAACCCTCCTGATTCAGGAACAGAAGGGTTTGCTCAGCAACAGAATTTTAGCTTAGTAGAACTGAAGAAGCTTCTTGGATGAGAAACAAAACATTTTTAAAGAAAAACCTAAGAAAGTTCAGTTGCCTTTTGGAAAAAGCATCTTTGGGACAACCATGACGTGGATGATTGAGAATCTCCATCAACTTTCCAACTAGTTCAAGGTTTTTCAATCTCAACAACTTTTAAGATATGTGGACTTCAACTTTCAGAATTTGCTAGCCAGTCTTGAAGTCTACATAACTTAAAGTTGCTGAGACTGAGGAACACTAATCTAGCGTAATATTTGCAATACAATCAAATGACAGAGACACTTCAAGACTCAGGCTGAGAGCTTTCTTACCAGTTCCAGTGCAATTGGGAAGAGATCTCAGAACCTTCTGCACATATACTTATCCCAGAACTATCACAGAATTTTAGGGTTGGAAGGGATCTTAGAAGTCTTCCAGTCTAACCCTGCCCAGTTTAGATATCCTCATACCATCCTGGACAAATGGCTGTCATGTGCAGGAGTTAGACTAGAAGACCTTGAAGGTCCCTTCCAGCCCAATGATTCTATCCAAATCTTCTTTTGAAAATCTTCAGTGATAAGAGCACCCATGTCTTCAGATTGCAGGCTGCTTCTCTGTTTAATACCTTTCACAGTCAGGTCATTCCTCCCAATTTCAACTTTGGATTTCCCTGTGTAAAACTTCTACCCATTTAATAGTAGCTTGACATATACCTCTGGGAAATTTATAAGTAAAGTGTTAGTGCAACATTTAGTACTCCCATTTGTCATGAGGATTTGGTAATCAGAGATATTGTGCCTTTAAATCTGAACAATAGCAATCAGGCTATAGAAAGGACCTCTAATAGGGAGGAATAAATAGGAGGAACTTTGGGTAAGTAATGTTGAGTCAAGGATGGAGAGATTAGTTTTGCAGAGCTTCATAGCACCCTTACATTTGAATAGCAGCAGTTACCTTGTATTAAAAATCCTGCTTCTTGGCATGCCTCAACAGATATATAGGCTCTGTAGTCACAGACCAGAATTAAATCCAGTCCTTAAAATAGAAAGTGGCATGACAGCTTGCTTCAGAATATGCAGGTGTGGAATTTGACCTTGTCTTAGATGCATACAAAGAGCATACTCTTTGTATGCTTTAGTCATACACTTCCTCAACTGAGTTGATATGTATCTGGCATATGGCCAGCAGATTAGTCAACGTTCTTGTTACTAATATACTAATGTACATATAGCACAATAAATAGGGAGAAAATAATTAGGTTCTCATAATTTCTAATTTCTAAGCTCAAACAGTAGCCCTTTTACATGACTAACTAATGCAATGTCAAAAAACAGAGCTTTCATAAATGGTGAAGATGAAAGAAGGGAAGAGATGATTTACATTGGAAGCATTTACATATTGTACCAAGCATAATACAAGTTTTTTAAGTTTTAGGTTAATATGATACACAAACCCAGCCACTGTGCTCTGTAAAGCATGGTGATTTAGCATATTGTAGAAACTTAGCTAATAGTGCTTATTCAGTAATATAACAGCTAAATAAATCATGTCTTACTACAGTTATAGATCACCTCTCTCACATGTATCTATTTTACTGCCTGAGATTATAACAAGTGGGAATTTGTTGTACTAAATTTAACTATTTTCGTGGAATTAATCAATGATATGTAACTATTTTTTCAACTCTGCTGGATTCCAGCAGGTGGCCAACATCTCAGTTTTCTCTTTGGCTGCAGATAGGTTGGCCTTTTGCAAGGTGAAAGCCAAACATGGACTATAAATCCACTGCTTGGGTCACCAACCCTCATGTTTTCTTTATTTGTCCTTTGCTCCTCTTCCCATAAGTTTTTGTGTAATCACTAAAGAGGACGGGAACACAGTTTACAGTGTATAGTTCCACACTAGTAATATTATGTAACTTCCTTGGCTTCAAGTGAAGGTTGATGGGAAAGGTGAGATTACCAAAAATGTTCTAGCTCACTGCCTTTGTTATCTTACTTCAGTTGACAAATAACTAATCCACACCTGAGTGATGAAACATACAATAGTCAACTAAGCCCATGGCAAAGGGCAGCAAAAGTGCTTTTGCACTTTTATCCCTTAAAACTTTTCTAAATTGTATAAATATAGGTAATCAACAGTGGAAGAGAGTCTGTCAACACTATTTGTGTATGATTCAGTTTTACTTTCAGTTTTGCAATTGACTGGATTTGATTGGAATTAATCAATGATATGTAACTAACTATTTTTTCAACTCTGCTGGATTCCAGCAGGTGGCCAACCTCTGTTTTTTCTTTGGCTGCAGATAGGTTGGCCTTTTGCAAGGTGAAAGCCAAACATGGACTATAAATCCACTGCTTGGGTCACCAACCTTCGTGTTTTCTTTATTTTTCCTTTGCTCCTCTTCCCATAAGTTTTTGTGTAATCACTAAAGAGGAAGGGAACACAGTTTACAGTATATAGTTCCACACTTGTAATATTATGTAACTTCCTTGGCTTCAAGTGAAGATTGATGGGAAAGGTGAGATTACCAAAAATGTTCTAGCTCACTGCCTTTGTTATCTTACTTCAGTTGACAAATAACTAGTCCACACTTGAGTGATGAAATATACAATAGTCAACTAAGCCCGTGGCAAACGGCAGCAAAAGTGCTTTTGCACTTTTATCTCTTAAAACTTTTCTAAATTGAATAAATATAGGTAATCAACAGTGGAAGAGAGTCTGTCAATACTATTTGTGTAGGATTCAGTTTTACTTTCAGTTTTGCAATTGACTATACATTACAAAATGCATGACATTTTCAATTAGAAAATCTTGGGGGCAGGAAATACATTTTATAACGTTTAAAATGGCATTTACTAAATTGCTATAGGTAGTTTCAGAAATCTATCAAGGCATGACATAATGCAGCTTGTTTGCTTTTTTGTTTAGTGTGTAGTATAGTGTTTCTTTAACCCTGACAATTTTAAGATGTGGGAACTTCAACTCCAAGAATTCCCCAGGCAATATCCTGGCTGGGGAATTCTGGGAATTGAAATTCATACATCTTTTAAGTTGCCACAGTTGAGAAACACTGGTGTAGTACAAACCAAGCTTATTGTGATTGTCAGGATGTATGATTTTAGCTTATGTATTTGCATTTTGTTAATGCAGAAACCTAAAATCTGCAGCCAAATATCTCTTTTTCTACACAAGGAAACATATTCTTGCAGTGGAAGCTTTTTCTAATGGATTAACAGTGTGACTGAAGCGGTTGGAATAAAGTCAGCTTTGTTTCTATTCCAGCTGTCTTTTTAGTTTTGTAATATTTGGGGGCTATAACTTATCAAACTATTTCATCTACTGTTATTATACTGGAGGCATGCAGTAAAATGACACTCTTGTCTCTGGGCTGACCCATTCAAAACAAAATAGCGTTGCACTGTCTCTTTCCTCTACGAGGTGATTTTGTAATCACTAGTAATCTTGGAAAAGATAACATTTCAGTGTTTCCAAGAATGTTGGGTAAATGAGTGTTTGATCTACTTCCAAACCATTTTCTTATAAATTTTGGTCATAATGGGTGTCTAAATCCTGTTTTATTTCTAAACACACTTCTCATCATCCAAGGGCATAACCTGATCTGCCAAGAAAATATTGATTTAATGGAAGTTAATAAAGCCAGAGGCTACTTTAGACAATGGATCCATTACTTTTTGTTGAAAAGAGCAAGAATATTTTCCCTTTTTCTGATAATTTGGAGACAAAAGATCATTCAAAAATTTAAGCATTACTGTGCTTACTATTTCATAAATGTTCCAAGAAGTGCTTAATGAAGTGAAAGGAAGTGTTTTATATCATAATTTAATGACGTGTAAAGATCACAAGCCTGTATGAGTGAACCATCAACGTCTGGGGTGAAACACAAATCATCGTAGAATTTTAGGATACAGAGAACATGAAAGTAGTGGAGGGTTATTACTATGTAATTATTATTTTGAGGAAATAGAATTCAACTACAGAATCAATCTTTAGCAACCAGTTTCAGTGCAGAAAAATACTTTGAAAAAATAATTAAAAGAAACCCTAAAACTGCCTGGTTACATTTTCTGGAATGTAGTCCCTGGCTTGAAATCAAATGTCAAGTGCAGTCATCAGACTGGAAAAATATTATGTGCCACAGAATTACAACATCTTGCACTTAATTAGAGTCAAGTAAGTTGCAGCAGTCATAGACAAGCAGCACCAAGAATCAAACTGTATGAAACTTGCAGTAAGCTTGGATATAACTATTTGTCCATTGAGCATACAGTAATATCTCAACTGATGAATATAAAAATTTAACAAGATTAAAAAAAACGGTCTGCTGTAAAAAAAATCAAGTGAGAATAGAATGCCAGAAAGATAAACATAAAGTGCCTTCATTATAGTCAGAGCTATCAACCATTAGAGAAGAAGTGGCGACCTATGGCCCATTTAAGACTTGTGGACTTCAGCTCCCAGAATTTTTGAACCTTACACTGGATTAGAGTAAGGAAAACATACAACTCTCCTGCATTCATCACACACACACACACACAAAATTTATATTTGATGAATCTAACTGCTATTTCAAAGGGTGTACAGATGTTGCCTGGCTACTCTAGGTTGCTATTTTCCCCAAAATTGCCCTCATACTCCTGTCTATCCCCCTGCTATTTAGGTTTAGCAAAAAGAAGACACTAAAGATATTTTCCATGGGAAAGCGTGTCAGACAGTGAAAGAAAAGAAATCCTGGAAGGACACCTGGGCACTTTTCTTACCAGCTATAAAAAGTGGACTCACGCCTAATACATGGTCTACACAAGATTTGTTTCCAAGAACTACAGCTTTGACATTAAAAAGATTCTTTTTGTCTCGTATTAAATTAATTCATGAATAAAGGAAGCCAAATCCAGTGAATTAGGTCCCTCTAAAAATGTAACAATAGAGATAATCCTTGACTTACAACTTTTCATTCAGCAACTGTTCAAATTTAAAACAGCACTGAAAAAAGTGACTTACAGCAGTTTCCAAGTTCCCACACACAGGCGGAAATTATAGTCTTAATAGTGGTTCTAAGTTAAGGACTACCTGTACCAAAGTTTGCCATTAGTTTCATATATCCCTGAGATGAATCACTTTTTTATTCCTGAGATAAATCACCTGTGATTTGGCTTGTCTGTATGTAGCATATTTACTGTATATTTCCCATTTCTGAACATCTTCCTCCATATTTTTTTGCTTGTGTAGTAGAAATGCTGTAGTTCTGCCAACTTTGGCAGTATTCATAACTGTCTTTATCAGTGCTAAACTGTTAAAACAATATGGTCTCAAAAGAGACGTTAAAAGAAAACTAAAAATGAAAAAACCAATAAGCATAAGAAAAACAACTGTCAACTGAAATTCAGAGGTACACTGATTTTATGAACTGAACATTTGGCAGATCTGCAGGTATAAGCTTCTGATTCTTCATACAGTTAAGATGTTCTTCACAATGGTCTCCATGGATAAGTGGAGAAGGGAGGTGAATTATATCAGATTTGTCAAGATGTCACACTTAATTCCTTTGGACATTATTGTAATATTATTGCATAAGTGACATATTTTATGCAGAATTATTGTTTTCACGTTTCTAATGCCTTTGAGGTATAGCTAGTCTGAAACATAATTTTTTTATGTAGTTCAGAATAATTTGTTAAATAGTTATGTTTAATAATGTGTTTCACAACAACTTGCAGTGCAACTAGGTTGTGTTATTACTTTAAATCTCTAACACAGTAAAGAAGTTTGGGCACTTAAAATGGAACACTGCTGCTTAGAATAATTCAGATTTCTAACAACTCCCACTAGCTTTTATATTTTATTGTTTCTATAGCTCATGAAGGTTTGTATGTGGCTCTGTGGGTTGGTTCAAATCACAATTTTGAATTAGTTGAAAGAAAAATTCCACTTGCTTTGCATAATCTTCCATGGAGATCCTTTCATTCAACCCATGGAATCTGATTAAAAGGGGAAAAGAAAGCAGATGTTTAATATCAAATTAAGTAAAACTTAAATAAAAGTTTTATATTACAAATATATATGTGCAGCGCAACAGTACTCCAAAGTTTAGATCCAGATTTAATCATACTCGGAGACAAAACTAAATTAATGCAGCCACTAGTTTACACTTTACAGTAATCCTTAATGGAATTGCTTGATTTTGTTTTAGCATGCTATACAACCCAATGCTCATGATAACAGTGCACAACCTGTGGCCATATAGCTTCTGAGTTTCCTATTGGTGGTTTCCAAAGCACCCATAGAATGGGACAGGATCAATATTTTACAATTGGGAAGAATTTGAGAGGAGAAATGAGTTCCTTAAGCCTGGCCAATTTCCTCCCTTTTGCTCGACTTATCTACTCTAAGCTCAGTATATCATTAGCCAAATTCTTTAAACTACCAGGAAACCATTTTTAAAAGTAACTCCCAGCAAAGTTGCCCACTCCTTGTTAACAGTTTGGTACCTCAATAGTTACTTTAAAATCATGGTTAAATAGCCTAATCCTATGCAAAAATCCTGCCTACGTATGAATAAGTTTGGATCCTAATTATGATAGTCTTTATTGTGAGAATGTCCATTCAGCATTTCTACTAATATTTAAAACACTCAATGACATATGCTTGTATAGTCAAGAGTTTTCTTTCAGAGTTTGTTTTAGACCCCAGCTAAGAAATTAAAATTAGGAATTCTTCTTCCCCAAAGAGTTTTAAACAGACCACACCTTTAATACAACAGAAATTTCAGGGCACCTCCCTATTGCCACTGCTTTTTCTCCCCAGTCCCCTAAGTTTGAAATTGTCCTACAATTTTCTTAAAATATACAGAACAATATAAGGGAAGGAAAAAAAAGACAATGGAGCCAGTAGCTGGGAGTGAGTTCTTGCTAATGGGAGAATGTTCTGTCTACAGTAGTTCCAAAGTGGTAACATTTTAAGCAAATACATTATGACTGAATCAACAACATTCAGCCCCAGGCAAAGCCAATACTGGATATACTGGAAGATGATTCTGAACTGAGGTAAACCCCAGGTGGAAGTGCAAGTGTCCTCAATTAACCAGTTAATCTATCCGTCAGGTGCCTAAAGAACTTACGTAGTTTACTTATATAAATAATAATAATAATAATAATAATATTATAATATTATAATATTTTATTCGACTTGTATGCCGCCCTTCTCCCTAGGGACTCAGGGCAGCTAACAATAAAACAGCAAATATTTACAGAAATTTACCTAAAAACAAATTAAATCTAAACAAGCCAAAATATACAATAAAACCAATAAAACCTTAAAATTAAAACAATTTAAAACCCCCCACCTGGGTCATTCCAGGCCAGCCTGTTGAAACAACCAAGTCTTCAGGTCCTGTGGAAGGAGTGGAGATCAGGGGCCAGAGGAGATCCACGGGAGCTGATTCCAAAGGGTGGGCGCCCACGGAGAAGGCCCTAGCCTGGGGACCGCCAGTCGACAATGCCTAACCGACGGTATCCCAAGGAGGCCCCTCCTGTGGGAGGGCTTTATAAGTTGTTACTAGCACCTTGAAACAGGGTCGAATGTGATGCTGATGCAGGAGGCGTTCGTGCAAGTACCCTGGACCCAAGCCATTTAGGGCTTTAGGGCTTTATAAGTTGTTACTAGCACCTTGAAACTAACCCGGAGAAGGCAACCGGCAACCAATGCAGGTCACGCAGGGAGGGTGTAACATGGGAGTATCGGGATACTCCCATCACAACTCGCTGGACCACATTCTGCACCAGTTGTAACCTGGGTAGTTCACAAGGGCAGCCCCATGTAAAGAGCATTACAGTAGTTGATTCTAGAAGTGACGCGCGCATGAGTGACTGTTGAAGGGCATCTCGGCTCAGGTAAGGTGAAGCTGGCGAACCAGCCAGACCTGGGCAAAAGCCCCCTGGTCACAGCTCCCATCTGCTCCTCCAAACTGAGCTGTGGATCCAGGAGGGCCCAGATTCCTCGCCCTATCCACGGGGGGCAACACCTCTCCCCCTATGGCCAAAGATGGAACATCACCGGAAAACCGAGATGCCGGTAAGAACAGCCACTCCGTCTTGGTGGGGGTTGAGTTGGAGCCTATTTCTCCCCATCCAGACCCGTTACCGCTTCCAGGCACTGAGACATCACAGAGAGAGCATCACTGATCTGGCCTGGGGTGGAGATATAAAGCTGGGTATCATCTGCATATTGATGATACCTCACCCCAAAACCTCGGATGATCTCGCCCAGCGGTTTCATGTAGATATTAAACAGGAGAGGAGAGAAGGCCCTGTGGCACCCACAAGTGAGGGGCCTTGGAGCGATCTCTGCTGTCCTGTCAACACCGACTGCAGTGGTCCGAGAGGAGGAGAACCACCGCAAGCACGGTGCCCCCCACCCCCAACCCCGGGCGCCGAGAAGGATACCATGGTCAATGGTATCGAAAGCCTGAGAAGGTCTAATAGGACTAGGACAGAGGAAAAACCCTGTCGAGCCCTCCAGAGATCATCCATCAGCGCGACCAATGCTGTCTCCGTGCTGTGTCCAGACCTGAAGCCCGATTGATACGGGTCTAGATAATCAGTTTCCTCCAGGAACAAGGGAAGTTGCTGCACCACCACGCTCTCAACAACCTGGACGATAGTTATCCAAAACGGCTGGGTCCAGAGCAGGCTTATTGAGGAGGGGTCTCACCACCGCCTCCTTCAAGGTAGCGGGGAAGACTTCCTCACTCAAAGATGCGTTGACAACTGCCTGGAGCCAGCCGCATGTCACCTCACTGGAGGCATACACCAACCAGGAGGGACATGGGTCCAATAAACACATGGTGGAGGACAACCTCCGCATGATCTGTCCACTTCATCAAGGGAGACCGGGTCAAACTCAACCCAGATAGAATCAACCAGATCCGCCGTCACCTCATCATCAGACCACTGCCAGTCCAAGTCCAAGCCAGCCCGAATCCGAGCGACCTTATCCACCAGATGTAAACTAAATTCCTCTGCTCTGCCTGCAAGTCTGCCCCTCCCTCACTTGGAGGAGGGAACGGGTAACCCTGAACAGGGCCGCAAGGCGATCATCGGCAGATGCAATCAGGGCGGAGAAGGGTAGAAGTAACACGCCTCGCCGCCCTGAGCGCTTCCAGGTAGGTCCTGATGTAGGCTCTTAACTGGCCACGGTTGAATTCGGAATGGCTCATCCTCCACCTGCTCTCTAGGCGTCTTCTCCACCATTTCATCCCCGGAGCTCCTCCGAAAACCAGGGAGCTAACCGGGGTCTGCGGCGTGGAAGAGGCCGCAAGGGGACAACCTGGTCGAGTGCCCTCGAAGCCGCCTGTTGCTAGGCGCCGCCAGCACCTCGGCCGGGTTGTGGTCAAGGGAGGTGGGCAAGAACCCAGAGCCATCTGAAACCTCTCAGGGTCCATCAGGCGTCTGGGGCGGAACCATCGAGTTGGCTCCTCATCCCAGCAACGAGGGATAGCCCCTGAAAGACTAGCCGCAGGAGATAGTGATCCGTCCATGACAAGGGTAGAGTAGACAGAGAAGCCACCCCAAGATCACTACGCCAGTGTCCTGAGATAAAAACAAGGTTGAGCGTGTTCCCCCCCTCGTGAGTGGGTCCTTGAATCACCTGAGTCAGGTCCATGGCTGCCATGGATGCCATGAACTCCTGAGCCATACCCGACGCCCCCCCAAGAGAAGGCAGGTTAAAGTCCCCCAGGACCATAAGCCTGCGGAGCTTCACCGCCACCCCCGAGAGGACGTCGAGCAGCCCAGGAAGGGCCGTCACCACGCAGCTGGGGGACAGGTACATCAGCAACAGGCCCAACCGACCTCCCGGGCCCAACCTAACGAGGAGAGTCTCACACCCGCCTATCTCTAGAACATTGGCCTCCCTTGGAAACAGGGTCTCTCTAACAATTATGGCTACCCCTCCGCCCCTTCTCTGGGCTCGAGACCCGATGTAGCACACGGAAACCGTGGGGCATAGATCACAGGGGACACCCCCTCCGGCCCCAACCAGGTTTCTGTGATGCACGCCAGGTCCGCAGCCTCCTCCTCGATAAGCTCACGAAGGAGGGGTGACTTATTAGCTACGGACCTGGCATTCACATAGATCAGCCTAAGCCCAGGGACCACACCTCCCAAGATCCCAGGGGAGCAGGCAGAGACCTGGGGGTCGGAGCGTGCCACCGCTCACAAACAGCGGGGGCGCACTCCCAAAACAAAATCTGGCCCCCGGTCTCATCCCCCCCGCCATAACCGATCACCCTCAGAATTGCTGACCCCACTCCGGGCAAATCCTGATATCCTCAGTTTCTTTTAAAAAGTGTCCAAAACAGCAAACCCATTAACTTAAGGTGTGTGTGTTTATAATCATGACATTGAAAAAACCACTGTGAATTGATTCATAAACCACAGTTAACTAAAATGGCTGGAGTTACATTACACAGAAATAAGCTAGCATTATAAATGAGTGCAATATATGAACCCAGACACAGAAATAAAAATAGGAAAATACTTTGTAAAGCCATTAATTTCTCTAATTCATCTAGTTGACAATATGGGAATATACAGCAGTGCAGGTATTAATCTCAGCTCCATGAGTTGCATTGTTTGCCAGTTTGCTTCCAGGTCCAATTTAAGGTAATAGCTCTAACTTTAAAAGCCCTTCATTGAATGAGGCTGGGTTATCTGAAGGATTGCCTCTTCCCAATTGTATCTGCCTATCCCATCAGATTGGTAGAGAAGGCATGCTGTGCGTTCTGTCTGCTAGGCAGGATCCAAGACACAGGGCCTTCTTGGCCATGGGACCCATTTTAAAGAATATTACCCCTTCCTCCGAAGTGAGGCTAGCTCTACCCCTGTTAATGTTCCAGAAGTCCCTTAGGATCTGGCTATGTCATCAGACCCAGGGCTCCCAGGGGATTGGTGAAATTCTAAGATGGCTCCATCATTGTGATTAATATTCACATTCTTTTGTAACTGGTGCTTTTGATTTATTAGAAGCACTAGATACAAGACTGTTTTATATTTTAATAATTATTTTTATATATCTACTGTTTCAATTAATGAGATTGCACACTGCACAGAGTCACTTTTTATGAGATGGCAGCCCTATAAGTTTGATATATAGACATCAATATCCATTTAGTTCTAGAAAAGATCCTGCACTTTCATTTTGCTTTTTTTTATCCGACAGATACCAGCTCTAACTCTCCCGCTATTATCTTTTAACTAATGCTATGCACATAATTCAGGGCCACGAATTACTGTTTTATCAGGTTTCAATAGCTACGTCTCATTTGCTTTTCTTTAAAAAACACTCATGTTTGTCATCCAGTGTTTCATTAAGAATTATCATTATACTGTACCTTGGCAAATCATCAGTATTAAAGATTACTGAGTTAAATCGATAAATTCCCTTTGTGAGGCTGCTGTAGTGCCTGCTATCAGTGTTTCCAACACAAATGCCTGTAAAAAAATAATCAGTACAAAAAGTTAGCAATTAGTATGTCTTTATTTTTGTTTGCTTGCTTATCAGTTTGTATTTTGCATTTTGTGATAAAACTATCGATCTGTCTGTCTGTTTAGCAGTTTTGAAATAACTAATGCTACATCAATTTTAATCAGTTTCCTTTGATTTGCACTGAACCTTATATGCCAAAGTTTTATCATGAGCTTTGACAATTCTCTCCTGAATTTTTAAATAGTATAGAAAATAATTAAATGTTTCAAGAAGAATCTGTTTAAGTATGAAAGTTTTTAATGCAGTAAATAATGGCTGAAAGACTCATAGTTTGTACTGGAACAATCCAGTGCTATAAGACATAATTGAATAGCAGAGATGGTCTCACTGAAGGAAATAAAAGCACAGGTCAACATAATCCTGAAAAAAACTTATGTATGAATGGAGAGTATACAGTTCACCAGTTCCTCATTGTAATAATATTAATAAAAAACAGCTCCCAGACATCAAAGAAAAAATGTAATTGTTTCCATGTATGTATGTAATTCTAATAGTATTTAATGTGCATCCACATGTATTGGAATAAAGCAGAGGAACAAAAGAGAACACAGAAAAAAATGGAAACAATGTTGGGATTGAATGGAAACAGAAGAGAAAAACACTAATGATCATGCATCTGCCACTACCTGGAACTACCCTGGCAACATCTGGGAAAACATCCAGGATGGTCTGGCGGAAAACCCGTACAGCGAAGGTCTGATCGTCCCAGGGGCTAATGGGGGGTGGATCAAAGGTATTCATCACTTCTATCTTCACTCTCTTATCATTAATTGTTTTGTCTAATATTTCCAGGATCTAAGAATACACCCAAAGAACAAACAAGTTAAAGCAGCTAAGATGGTTTTCATCAGGATATTAGCACAAGTTCTAGGCTTTCCCTCATTCCTTCATACCAGTTTCAGTTCTCCCAATAAAAACATGTAGACAGGACAGGAATCTTTCAGAATCTCATTGTCAAATCTTATTTCCTGTTATACAAAAGAACTGAAAGTTCTTGCAATTTGAATTTGGGTCCTTATATCTATATGTGTGTGTGTGTGTGTGTGTGTGTGTGTATGATATATATATATATATATGTCTCTTTAATACAGATATAATTCCAATATTTAAATCACTCATATCTCATATTAAATACAGAAATATGTAACAGAACACAACAATCAGGCAGAATGGTAAAGACACTGTTACGATCTTAACATTTGGCTTCAGCATTATTTCATGTATTTTATCACAAACACTGTAGGAGAAAATGTTCCTTTCATGCCTTCCTCTACCACAAAGACATAGGAAAAAGGGGATGCAACTCCAGGGATTTAACTGTTTTGTCTTTATTATCCTTGTACGGACAACCTATCATACATAACACATAGGCATGTTGATGTTCTGCTGGCTGATGTAGGCAGCCAGGCAGCTAAACGGGTGCAGCCTGATTCCAACTGAGACCATTGTTTCATCTGGTTCAATATTGCTTTCTCTGACTGGTGTGTCTTTCCAAGCTTCCAGAAAATCTTAGCCAGAGATTTCAGGGACTGAATTTATGGCCTTTTGCCTTCACAGCACATGTTGCAATATTCAACTATTAAAAACTGTTTGTTTCTTCTCTAACATCATAGTGGGAAGGGAAGAAGGACCTCTGGAAATGTTCAGGTTCCCCAATACCTCTGGAGAGAGAATTCTACTTTCTAAAGCAAGGAGCAGGTTTCCCAGTAACATTATCATTCAGGACCCATACATTAGGACTTTGTGTTAGCGGAGATGTAGGTGGTGAGGGAATGCCTGCAGCTACTGGAACCCTACATGGCATTGAGGTGGAGAAAAGAATACAATTGTTGATCACTCCCAATTATGCCCTAACTCCCCCTGCTGCAGCAGCCAGGAGAATGCCAGTAGCTGTGCCGTGGAACCAGCTAGCATCCTGACTACAAGAAACAGGTATTAACAGGATCAGGATCAGGTTATATCAGAGCTACTTAAAGATGGAGGGTGCAGCACTATATCTAAATTAGGTAACCTGTTTAATGTTTCCTCAAGTAAAACTAAAACGTTAAACTCTTACAAGCCTAGGTCTGAATTATGACAAATTCTAAGATTAAAACAGCAAAGGCATATAAAACTCCACTGCACTTCATCATACTACCTCCTCAACGGTTTGTGATGAGTGGATGCGGAAATTCACTGTGGCATCAGCTTTTGGTGGAATAACATTTGACTAAAAAGAAGGAAAGAAGAAAAAAAGAAGATCTAAACGAGGGTAGAATTATCCTCAAGCATCAATACATTTCAGATCAGCGGCAGCAACTCAAAGCAGTTTCACCTGAAGCCATAACATAGTTTCTGGTTTGTCGGTAGCATCTCTTTAAGTTCAAAGGAGACTTGCAAATGTGCCTTACAGAAGCATTTGCTTGCTTTTGTTCTTCTTTTCTAAACGCCATTATTCCTATGCCACCCTATTAAGGCTGAACAAAACGCTGCCTCTTGTTTTGCAAAAGGAAAACTTGGCAGACATATATGCACTTGGAAAAGATGTAGCCACATACTATGTGAGATGACAGAGAATAGCTTGCTTCTGAAGAATAGTAGACAGACACACTTGTGGGTCCATCTTCAGGGAAAGAAAAATGCTGCCAATTCATGTCTTACATCAATACAAATTTACACTGGGCACATACGTCTGTGTGACAACAGCAGACACATTATCTTAAATCAGAGTTCAGCCCTAAACATGGATAAAAGAGTGGGTGGAGATTCAATCTGAAATACATCCAGGCTGCCGATTTGCTGGATCATATTTTTCTCCCCAACAGTCAACCCTCCCACCTTAATTTTTTTCTCTTTTGGATTGTTTTATTATAAATGAACTTTTTGCAAGTAAAGCAACTGTATTGTGGATTAAGTTGTTTTTTACTTAAAGTCACAGACAGACACATCTCCATTTCACACTTGACCGGGACAGAGCAGCATTTAGAGTTGTGGATCTGTAATTTGGATAACTTGTCTCAGTTCTACCAGCTGATGTCGCTGTTTAACAATAGTCACATTACTAAGTGATAAAACACTACATCTTTGGTATTCTATTTTCTACATGTGCGCACAAACACACACAGCCACAGACATGAGATTAACAAACCACTTCCATTATTCAACAAGCTTACTTTTCTCAAGCATAGATTGACGTTTATTGTATATCTAAACTTATCAAGGGTAAATATGACAAACTCTTTGTAAAATGTGCATCTTATGTATATGTGTGCATTCATTGGGACTGTGCAGTGCTTCAGTTTAGAAAGACAAAAGATGTTTTGGAGCATGTAGGGATGTGGATGCTTCTTTGTGTTTTCTGGGATTAGGTAGCAGTAAGGTTATCTGGGAAAGATGTGTTCCCCTTGTGAGATGTGAAAAGGAACAAGACAGGGATGCCCACTGTACCTTTTTTGTTTATTGTGATTTTGGAAATATTGAATAGAGATATAAGACAAGATGAGACGATTGTGGAGGAGATTTTAAAAGAAAGTTATAAATTGGGGGCTTTATGAGTGACTTACTATTGCTTTTAGAAGAACCTGTAAAGGGAATTGAAATATCAATGGGCAAATTAAAAGAATTTGGTGCATTAGCAGGTCTTAAGATTAATAAATGAAATATGAATACATTAACAAAAATGTATTAAGGGACCTCAAATTTATGTTGGAAATGTTAATAATAAGGGACATTTTATCATGTTTGGTGGATGTGTCAAAATAGCTAGAAAATTCTGGATTCAAATATACACACTGATTCAGAGGATTTTAAAGATTAATATACAACTGAAATCGGAAGTTTTTCATTTGGAACTGATAGACAAATAGTTGGAAAAAAGTCAGAGAACTTTGTTTTTCTACACGTTAACTGCAACAAGATTATTGTAAAAGTGAAAAGATTCAATATTACCCACAAGGAGAAACAATATGTAAAGATGATGAATAGAGATGGCTGAATTGACTTCATGATAAGAGAAAGGACAATTAATCTACATTTGTTGCTGACAGGAAACCCTTTATAAACTTTTTGTGTGAAACCAAAAAAAAAAGGATTTTTATGATTTTTGATTATTAGAAACAGCATATAATAAAAAAAAATAAAGATACTTGGTAAAAGGTAAACTTATTGTTGTACTTAGTGTAAAGAAAATTAGAAACCACTTCTTTATATTTTTTTATATTTTTCTTTACTTTGTTTTACAGTCTTACATTTTTAGTTTCTTTGAATTTTTTTCTTTCTCTTCTTTTTCTTACTTTATATTCATTTCTATTAGATTTTTTCTTTTTAAATGTTTTAAAACAAAATTATATATATTAAAAGGAAAGATGTGTTTAGCTTAGAGATGCACCCCACCTGTTTCATGTGGATTTTCCCTTTAAATCCAAAACATTGCATGCATGTATGACTTCTGTATATATACCCACCCACACACACAGAGGTGCAAACATAAAAACACTGAGAGAACTGAGCACAAGCATTCTCTGGTATGTAGGGGCAGGATGATTGAGAACACTGCATGGGTATGTGCAAGAGATGCCACACGGTCAGGGAAGGGTGTTGTGTGTGGGTTAGGTAGGGTGCCCAAGAGATGCTGTATGGCTTGGGAAAGATATGCAGTGGGATAGAGTGAGTTAATAAAGAGTGTTTGGGGATACCCAGGAGGTGTTATGTGGATAGGAGTATGAGCATAGGGGGCAGCACAAATCAGGTGACTATGGACCAGTAAAGGTATACTGGATTTTCCTCCTCCCTGTTCTCACTCCTTTCTTACTCTTCCCTCCCTCCCTCCCTAAATGGTTGCAGCTGGATGGGGGAGTGAGTGAGAGATTGTTAGATTACATTGGGAAACACTGAAAATGAAGATTACATGACTGCACTAGCTGCCCAACAGCAGCCAGTAGTACAAAAGTACTCACAATGTCCCCGAATTTCATTCCCTTGGGAATTGTGGGTCTTGAATTTTGGTCACGTCCTGTAAATTAGCCAATCTGAGATACTTTAGTTCAAAAGTAGTTGCCCTACAATGCATTGTTTTGCCCAGTTAAGGTTATGACGAGAGTTTTAGTAACATAATAGATTATTTCTGCAGGAAGGAAAATAATGCAATATGAGACAATTGGGTGGAAATGGAGGAATTTTTTTGCTGATTGCATTTTTGTTCTGTTTAAGTATGTTAAGCATTTCCATTGGCATATATACCTGTTCTGTTTTATTTTCTAGCAAAAATGGCAGAAAATCTTATCTGGATTTATTTTCCTATCAAATGTTTATTATTATTGATGTGCTGCCCATCTTGCTTTGAGAGTAACTCTGGGCAGCTTACAATGCAAATGTTGAGTAGGTTACAAAGTGGGGCAGGGGCCATGAATTGTCCCATTCAGTTTTCTTTCAACTTTTCCCAATCTAGTGTCTTCCACTTATACCTTTATTCCTGCATGAAACATGGTGATTGCAGTGGTGGTCCGAACTAAAGTATTAGTGCTAGGAGTTTGCTCAAGAAACCTGCATAAAGATTTAAAAGACAAAAGTTTATTTGGTATCCACATTAAACCAATATAACTTTCTGTACTCTGCAAAATAGCAGCAATATTTTATATTGATTGAAGCACAGTAACTGATACAAAAAGGAGAAGAAAGAAGCAGCACTTGAATTTTATATAATCCAGTTAAGTATTTTGACTGTAGCTTCCAGTATATTTTTCATTTATTTACCCAGACTCAGCTTATTTTTACTTCCTCTGCTCTCTTTTACATAATAAATTTTAGATTGATAACTGCTCAGTGCATAATTTTCTCTTGCAGTTTGTGAAGCCACTCAATAGCAGATACTGTTCCTCCCACAAACAGATGTTATAGCATTCTATTAATACTTACATAATTGCCTTTTCAGAATTTGATAAAAGATCAATGCAGTTGAAGTAAGAAAGTTTTCAGATTTTTTGCTGTTATCTACCGTGTTTCCCCGAAAATAAGACCTACCCCGAAAGTAACACCTAGCACTATTTTCTAAACCTGCCCTAATATAAGACCTACCCCCAAAATAAGACTTAGTGTAAATCTCCAGTTCCAGGAAGACTTTTTAGGGAGCAACCGTGCACCCGCGAAACACCCCCCCTACACACTCACACCCACTATTTGGCACCATAAATATGTAAGACCTACCCCGAAATAAGACCTAGTGTGTTTTTGGGAGCCAAAAAAATATAAGACAGTGTCTTATTTTCGGGGAAACACGGTAATAGCTTCTCAAAATAGAACAATAGTTTTAAGAAAGGAGGAGAAAGAAAGAATACTACAGAGAGAAGAACCTACTGCCACCATTTCCTAATTGATTTATGCATGCAGGTTTCAAGAGAGGAAAATGATAAAGCATCTTCTTTCTTACCAGCCAACAAGAGGTCCAAAGAGCCACAGATTTGCCATGATGATATTGAGGGGGAAGTCGAACTGAATAGCAAGGGATTGGGAATGGAAAGAGTATATACACATCAGCAAATGTATCCTCAGGTAACACTTTCTTCTACATATTTATTTAATCATTCAAAAGAACGATGATTGTACAAGTAAATATAATTACTATATACAAACCACAATCCAGTCCATTCTTGCTAGAGGCGGCAGTGGGCTTATGGAATTATTTTTTTTATAAAATTCTATTAATTATAATCTGAGTTGAGTACTTGTTTTATTTGAGAACAAAGCCAAGATACTATTTTCTTTTACATGAACTAAAAGGAAAAATAGAAAATGAATCTATAGAACAAAGGAAGTAATAGGTAACAAATTAGGCTATTAGATGCAATTCAAGATTCTGATTATTACCTATACAGGTAGTTCTTGACTTACAATCACAATTAGGACTGGAATTTCAGTCATTAAGTGATGTGCTAATTAAGTGAAACTAACTAGATCTGATTTTAACTATTTTTCTTGTGGTTGTTAAGCAAGTTATTGTGGTCATTAAGTGAATCATGCAATTGTTAAGCGAATCTGGCTTCCCCAATTGGCTTTGCTTATTGGAAGCCAGCTGGGAAGGTCACAAATCATAGCCTCATAACTGCAAGATGCTGCGACCATCATGAACGTGAGCCAGTTACCAAGCATCAAAACTGTGATCGTGTGACTGCAGGGGTGGTTAATAGTTGTATTTCAAGGGTTGTAAATCACTTTTTCTAAAGCCATTGTAACTTTGAACCACTATTAAACAAAAGGTTGTAAGTTGTAAAGTCCTGGCACAGATCTGATTAGCAGACACATTTTCTGCCCATCCAATATGTTCAGATAGCACTGATATGCTGCATGTCTCATCCATTAATCAGTGCCACCTGATGAGATCGAGGAAGATTATCCCCCTCCAAGATACATCTGGCTGCCTCTCTTGCTATGATCAATAGAGCTCTGAAACCCAGGCTGTTTCCCTAGGCTTTGGGGTAAGTTGGTGGCAAGTCTTGCACCTTATTTTATCTTTTAATGGCTGTCTTTCTTCTGGTGATTGGGTTGTTTTGGAAACTGTTTTGTATGTATTGTATGATGATGCCACCCAGAGTCATTTTCTCTGAAAATCAAGTAAATTTGCCTAGTGCTCAGTATAGCAACTCATGGGAATTCTCCCAAGGGGAAAAATGCCTTAAAATGACCCATGTGTTTCCTGAAAGCTGTAGAAATGAAGAAAACATATATGCTCAATAACTCACCACTGGTACCAGTTGTTCAAACAACATGATTTCAGGTCCATGACCAAACAAATTGGGCATAGGCTGCGTTTCCAACCTATAGGGATCAAATGCAAAAAGCAAAATAAAGTACATTCAGTTGAATTATTTTGTGCCTGTTGATACATTGCACTAAGATGCAAGTTTTTAGATATGTTAGCTTCTTTCTTAAAACAGTAAATCAAATTATCTGTTTTCAAAACAGGTTTTAAGAAAAAAGTATCCCTTAGAATGTAGAACATGTAGTTCATTTTTCTGAGAGTATCTTCTTTAAATCCTATTGTGTGGCAAAGAGATCTTTTATAATTTGAATGTAGCCCTCTACAAAAGAAGGGAATCCTGGTGGTGGGACAAGCAGAAAGTATGGATGGATCAAATCTCATTCTCTATTCCCAGTGTAAAATGGATTAAGATAGAAATGATTTTACTCTCTGTGTGGTTGGTATATTTTAAACTTTTTATAATATTTGTACTATTTTCCTTTTTAATAATGATTTCTAAAATATTTTACAATTATTATTTTTATGGATCTGGGGTTTTATTTGATTGTTTGTTGTATATTGCCCAGTCACTTACTCTGAGATGGGCAGCTATATAAATATGTTGAATAAATAAAATGAAAGTATATAAGACTCTGTAAGTCATGCACTGTGTTAATTATTTGTAACATATTGCACATAGCTTTTGATCTTCAATAACAATAGAATTAATTGAAGAAACAATATTGAAAGAGAGAGGAAAATAGAGTGGAAAAAGAATATGCAATTAGTTTACTTAATTGTTCTTAAGTACAATTATTTGCTCAATTGCAGCAGCCTATAATAGGCAAAAGTTGCCCATGAAGGCTAAAAGATTCTTCAGAAATAGAATTTCTTATTCTTGTTCATTCCCTATGTTGAAATGATTGGGGGCAGGAGAATGATAGGCAGGAAAATGTGAAATAAAAGTAAGGAGACAAAACAAAATTATGATTTCTCTCCTAGTAACCTCTTGATGGCACAGCAACAAAGCATCCCATAAAACTTAGATATATCTCCCGCTTTGCAAATTATTGTGACTGGTTCTAGAAAATAGCACAATAGAACTGAATAAATAGATACCAATTATTTCAGAACTCTGCAACCATGACTTCCCCCTTGCAGATGTGTTGGACTGTAACATCCAGCATTATGGGTTAGGGATAGGTTGTAAATCATCCTATCTAAAAACTGCCAGGTTGTAGAATTCTGTTACAACTATTTATGACTTATTCTGACCCTGTCATTATTGCAGATATTTAACAGAGCACCTTAGATTACTATGCTTTATGTTTTATTGGAAACTGCTGCATTCAACCCAAATAAGGTTTTTCCCATTAGATATGCATTGAATCACAATGATAATGTGTTCCCAAGACAGACACTCACTTGTATAAGGCTTCAGAAAGAATACCAATGCTGGTCCTCTTAGGGGGTGCAGAAGAATGGCCAACTTGAGATGTTACAGTGAGATTTACATCAAGTGCACCCTTTTCTGTGATACCTATTCTGAATTGGGGGGGAAAAACCATTAATGAAATTCCAAATGCAATACAGTTGTATTGTTCGTTATATTCAAACTGAATAAACATAGAAGTGAGGTCTGACTTTTGCTGCTTTTTGCATAATTTTATGTAGACCTTTTTTTGCTTTGCTTAAATAACACATATACATCATCCAATTTACTCTGCAGTCAGATTTCCTGCCTGCTGTGCAGAGCAGCAGGAATTTCTACTAAAATCCTCACCCATCTGATATTACAAAATACATGTTGCCCTAATTACTCTAGTTTTGTAAAACAAAAGCCAAAAGGGGCGTGCATAAGGGCACAATTATGCCTACCATCCCTGTCCTATTGTCCCCATTTATTTGTACCTATTTTCTGTATTCCTACTCATACCTATACCTATTATCTTGTGATTGACAAATCAAATAAATAAATAAATAAATAAATAAAATAAATAAACATCTGGAGATGTAGGTCTATGTATATTACTCTATTGCTGGGGGATACTGTGACCAGGCATTCATATGAAGTTAATTAGTTACTGTATGCACAAACTGGAGAAATATATTATAGAGTACAATGTCCATACTTTTATCATTCCAGAACAAAGGTAGGCAAAGTACAGACAAATTGATAAATTACAGTTTCAGTTATTTCTGAATTGCAAGGCATGGCTTCCAACATTCAGTTGTTTAAACCTGATGCTATGAAATAAGTAAAGAACTGCATTTACTGTAGCAAACAATTGTATTTCCTTACTTACACAGCTACTGGTTTCTCTATTTTAGGGATGATTCCATCAAAAATAAAGCTTCCTTCATCAAGCACAAAAGTAAGTTGTACCCCTCTAGATTCCAGCTCAGCCACAATTTTCATTGCTCCTTTTTTACCACCCACCTGAAAGGGAATTAGAGTAACATTTTCTAAGTTAAGCCATTGGCTAGCCTTTCAAAAGAAGGCAATTATTATTCAGCAAAGGCTGTAAGTGATTTACTAATTATAGCCCAAACCACTGAAGTTTGAATCTAAAGAGATTATACATAATCTCATTGAAAAAGCTACTACAGAAATAGCACTTAGACTATAATGTTGAAATATATTTGGCAGGGAAAGAAGACAAGAATTAAATTTAAGTTGTTACAGGATGCTAGAACAAGAAGAGGTTTTGGATTACCCAGTTGGAACTATATTACCAGGCTGTAACACTGATGTGGGTGAAAGAATCAATTGTTCTGAGAAATACTAGACTGTTAACACTGGAAGACCATGACTTACAATTGGGGTGGCATGCATTTTTATGGTATAAGGAAAGTAAAGTGCACGGGTATTTTAGGAGACATTACATTCAAGATGCCTTGTTATCAACTTGGGAGAAAATATGGAAACAACACTATTTGAAAATACCAATCTGGTTATCAACAACAAAGGCATTTGAGTTTCCAATTATTTTTAAAATGGAACACGTTGTTAGATATAGTGAAATTTTAAATGAAAAGGTTGAACTCAAAGCAAAGCAAGAACTAGATGAACAAGGGATAAATATGAACTGGTATTCACATGTGCAAATACATTCTAGATATGATAAAGATAGTAAGATAGAAGGGTTTTATAAAGAATTTACTGAATTAGATAAAATCTTAACAGGTACTGATGAGAGGATGATTAAAAATTATATGGTTATTTATTGGGAGTGAAATTAGAAGAAGAATAAGTTAAAGAAACGATGATTGCATGGGGGAAAATTTTGGATATGGGATAGATCTAGAAAAATGGCAGAAATTATGGACTAGAAATTATAAATTAACTATGTCAACAGCATATAAAGAGAACTTGTATAAGATGTTTTACAGGTGGCACCTATCCCCGGCAAGACTAGCAAAGATGTTCAAGGATAAATTGGCAAAGTGCTCGAAATGTCATCAGATACCTGGATCATATTGCCATATGTGGTGGACATGTGCGGAAGCTAAAAGATATTGGACTAAAATACACACATGGTTGGAAAAAATGTTGAAAAGCATATAGCTCTAAAACCAGAGACATTTTTATTGGGAATCTTACCTGAAGGCTCCAACAGAGAATTGACATATTTGATTATTAATGTTTTAACTGCAGCTAGAATTGTATTTGATCAAAATTGGAAAAATGAGAAAATTCCGATAGAGGAGGATGTGATTAAGAAAATAATGGAATGTGCAGAAATGAGTAGATTAACATTAGCAATTAGAGAGCAAGAAGAAAAAGAATACTACAAGATACGGGATTTATTTTATCAATGGCTAGACAGAAAAGTAGGAAATTGAAGTATAATAGTAATGATGTATTGAAACTAATTATTTTTAAATGAGTTATAATATGAATAAAAATTATTAAGAATTGAGGTTTGCTCTAAAGGATAATATGGATCTGAAGTTAATAGTCTAATGATGGTGTAATAATAATACAATATGATATGGGAAGTTAATTAATGCAATATGAATGTAAACCTAAGAGGAAAAGACCATAAACATTGTGCACAAGACATATGTTCCAACTGACACACTGTATAATTGAAAGGTTTTATTTGTCATATTCATTGTAAAAAATAAAAAACTTTTTATACAAAAAAAGAGAAAAGAAATAGCACTTAAGACTTATATACTACTTCACAGCAGTCTAAGCGATTTACAGAATCAGCATATTGCCCCTAACCATCTGGGTCCTCATTTTACCGACCTTGGAAGGATGGAAGGCTGAGTCAACCTTGAACCTGTCAGGATTGAAGGAATCAAACTCCTGGTAATGTGAGCACAGTTAGCCTGTAATACTGCATTCTAACCACTGTGCCACCATGGCTTTATACTGTATATCTAAGCTATCTTTTCATATGTATCTAAATCCTAATTGGAGTTTTTAAAATATATTTTATCCAGTTTTTATTATTTTTATAAATGATTTAAGGCAACATACATACCTAATGCCCCTTCCTTCTCCTATTTTCTTCATAACAACTCTGTGAGATGAATTGGGCTGAAAGAATGATTGGCCCAAAGTCACCCAGCTACCTTTCATGCCTAAGAAGGGAATAGGATTCACATTCTCCTAGTTTCTAGTCTGATGCCTTTAAAAAAGCATTTTAAAAAAATTGGGGATTGAATTTAGAGTACCAAATGCAATATTTAAAGATATTCAATATCTTATATTCCCATTCAGCAAAACAAAATACTCTTATATAGCCAAATTATGATCAATGAGCAATAAATAACCTACTTTATTAGGACAGTATACATTAAAGATATTCAGGTTAACATAATTTTTAAAAAGCAATTTACTTGGAATCAGTTTATGGGGGATTCAGTTTATGGGGATGGCTAGTAACTCCAAAATAAATAATAAAACATGGGAGAAATTGAGGTGAAAACAAACGAACACATAAACAAATAAATAATACCTCTTCATCATGCCCAAGGCCTATATAGAAAGATCTTTGTGGTTTGTAATTTCGTCTCAGTAAAAACTCTAGAGCGTGTAAAATGCCCTGAGGATTAGAAAGAAAATAACTACTTTACATTTGGTTATACAGCAAATTTTATCATATATAGCGATTATTGAGAATTAGACTACGAGAAAGCAGAGCTCTGTAACAGAGACCTTAACTCCATTCACTAAAGGCTTTTGACCATTATGGAGCTATATAGTACTATCTACCCCTCGAAGAAGCATAATCCAGTGAGTTCCCTGGAGTTGGGCGCCAATAAATGTAAATAAATAAATAAATATTTGGCAAGAGATTTGCTGTCTCTATAGCTGATCACTATCCAATAGGAACTTCTATTGCCTCTGTCCCTAGTTATCTTGCCTTTCTTCCACAATAACAGATGATGAAGCCTAACAGATCTTACAGTCCTTGAGGCTGGCCAGGTATGGTATTAAAGCAAACAGGAAAATGCTGCTTAAAGACTGGTTAAGCCTGTATCACTTATGGACTGAGGATGAGGTGAAGGTAGCATCATCACGGGAATACATGAAGATGATGCTGTGTTTGTGCTGTGTTAGATGCAAGTGAGAGTCAGAGCAGCAATGAGAGCTAGGTAATTTTCTGTATTACCTCTCTCTCTATAATCTTGCTTCTTTTCATTGAAGATAAATTACTGTCCCAAACACTGTATATGGATTTCTTCTCTTTTTTATATTTTTTAAAATGTTGTATGTGTGCTGCCCACCATTTCTAATAATCCCCCAGGACAACTGACTCAATCATGCAATAAATAATGCTTTGTTAACATCAGAGCAGGGCAGTAAAATCTGTTTCGAGCCAACAGCTATAATTGCCTATGGCAGCATGCCAGGAACAATACTCCAAAAGTGAGCCAAGACAAAAACTATATTTTGTTTAAATTAAATCTACTTAGTCTCATCATGTATTTAATCATTTTTCCCTTTTGTCATATTGCAGACATGTCAATTTGGTGGCAGATGTTACATTTTGGAGCTTATGAACACAATAATGGATTCTTAATCCTGGGATTAAACAGTATTTTATTTTTCTCAGAAGAGGTATCTCATCCGTCGTCAATCAAAGTCTTCTGTGCATCAGCAGACATGCTAGATATGTTGTTATAATGATCTAATACTGGTCTATGTGACTAATATGCTATTAATCAGATAACTCATCTTGCTTGTTTCATAAAGGGTATTGGGACAGAAGGATACTACTGCTTTTCCCTCCAGCTTTCCAATCTGAGTTAGAGTAATGTTGTTGTTCCTGGTCTTTGAAGCTCTGCACTTCATTATATCCATGTCAGTCATGAGTCAATTCATTCAGAAAGGTTGCTTTAATCACTGGTTAGCCAGTTGTTGTAACCAGAGAACTGAGCAAGACTGATTAGAGCAGAGATAGGAAATGTGTAGCCCAGTTCCATTTTTGCATGCCTCTAAGTCCACTAAAATCACACTATTCCAAGGGAGGGTCAATTTGCCATTATTTTTCATAGTGAGATTAAAGAATTTACTACTTTTAGTTGCCAAATGGCTTAATTCAGCCATAAAACCCCTAACAAACAAATAAAAGAGTCGAAAGTCACATCCTTTGACTCTCTTTCACTACTTTTCCATTTTATCTGGAGTTCACCAATCACTTTTTCAATTCAAGATAGCATGTGTGACCTGTATTCCCCCTACAATCAGGGGTGGGATTCTACCGGTTTGGACCAGTTCTATAAACCAGTTGTTAGGATTCTGCGCAGTTTGGAGAACTGGCAAAAATACCCCCCAGGAGGCTTCACTGAGGCCCAGAAGGCGCCCAAACCTTCTGTGCACTCCCCCAGGCTCCATTTTTTTCTTCCTGAGCCCCAGGGAAGCCTTCTGGGAGCAAAAATACCCCCACCCAGGAGGCTTCCCTGAGGCCCAGAAGGCCCAAAAAATGAGGGGGGGGGGTTTGCTGCCAAAAAAAAATGCCATGCCCACCCAGTCACATGGCCATGCCCATCTAGCCATACCCACAGAAGCAGTGGTTAAAAAATTTGAATCCCACCCCTGCCTACAATCATCAATTTAATTTATTCTGGAAAAAAATAGAGCCATTTGTTCACTGAAAGCAGGAACAGCCAGTGTAATTTCCAGCTTTTCAATTTCAGTTTTCCAGGAGGAGCAATTGTAACTGATGTTGAAGCAGAAGGTGTATCTAAGAAGTCTGTATGAAGCTCAGCCAAATGCAATTCTAAAACCAGTAAGATGCTTTTGAAAACTGCAGCATACAGAAAGAAAACTGACCGCCTCTTCCCACACTGTGTAATGAAAGCCATGATTTATCATAAATATGGTATGGTACATAAAATTTCATAGACTCCTGCAACTCATAGTATTTCTGCATCCCACCAAAAGGAGATAAACTGATATACCATAGCTGAGTTTTTATTATCTAGTGTTCCTCTTCCATATATAAATCCATCATGTTCCTCAGCAGAAAAGGGATCACTGACATCCCATCCGTCAGGGTATGCTGGGACTACATCTATATGTGCAAGCAGCATATATGGCTGTAATTGAGGGTTAGCTCCCTGGATGGTGAATAGATGGCTGTAATCTCCAATTATTTCATGTTGAATGAATGAGGTAGAAAACACTACAGGAAAAGCTTCAGGAAAAGAGAATTAAACAAAGTTAGCCACTGGATTTAATTTTGAAATTACTGTGCGTTGTGTAAAGGATGACATGTATAAAAGAATAGTGGATGATATATTTGGAAAATGGTTAACTGAAGTAAGGAAGAAAGAAATAATTTTTGTATTTCTGTATGTGGATAAACTGTTTTAAAGCAAATAACATAAATAAGAAATAACATTCTGAAATTATTCTTTTCCCTCTTTTATCCACTGGTGGACAAAAAACAAGTATATCTTAGTTCAGCAAGTGTTCTGCCTGTGACCAGAGCAGTGAGAACATCTGCAATACAATAATACTTCTATTTACATAGTTTCTGCATCAGCATTTATTATCTTACTCTGAATATAGACATAGCAACCTTTGGATGCTCAAAGTTCTACTCATACTTTATCTCAGAAACTGCAATAATCTAAAGTAAACCTAAAGTATCATCCTTGTGTTGCAGTTAGATGAACAACACTTTGCCATCACAAGAGGAAGAAATGGGAACTTGGTGCAAAGAAAACCATCTAACAAAATTACTGATTAAACAACAGGGAACCAAATTTGTTCCCTAAGAAATTTTATGCCATGCTGTTTCTCCATGCCTGAGAGAAAGTGGCTTACTTAAAGCCTCCTTGTTTATTTTTTTAGTTGAATTAATTTTAAAACTTTGCATTTTCTGGTTCAACCCACGAGTTTTAGATTGCAAGGAGCAAGGTATATTGAAATAAATGAGACAATTTCTAAGTAATATGTGGTGTTATCCTTTCTAAAAATGTTTAAAGCTGCAAGAATGCATCTATATCAACATTTTGAACTCAAAACATCTTTGGGTAGTTGCAAAAGTACTCCCCGCCCCCAAATGGTTATGATACAAATTTTAACAACATTAGAAAGTTCCTTTTACAGAATCATACCATGAATCCACTGATGTCAATCCTGTCTATACTAACTTTTTTGTGTGTCACACTTAAGAGTCAACTGTTTTGTTTGGCTTAAAAGTGTATATTTATGTTATACACAAATCAAGTATTGAGTTAGAATCCATAACATGTAGCTTAGCATTGTTTATCCAACAAAGCAATTAATGCTGGTCATAACTTAGTATAGTACCTCTGCCAACCACTGATTGAAAGGGATCTCATTTTTCCACTTACATTAATATTAAACTGGGAGTATTTGCCATGAAAAATACATGTTTTACCCTTTTTGTCAATCTGTATAATTTATGACAGAATGGTATAACATTGAAAAACAATATTAAATTATTGTTCAAATACATTTTCATTTATAAAGAATTCATATTTCTTCACTGATGAAACACCTATATGTAACATCTATAATTAACCACTTATAACCACCAACACAATTTTGTCAATTGAACTTTATTAAATAACGAACCATATTTTTTCAGTTTGGTACTTCAGTTCTATCAAGAAATAAACACAATACAATAATTATATTTTCTATGCAATTATTAGCATTGTCACTAATAAAAACAAGCATTTAATTTTAAATACCTTTGTAAATATATGGCTCAAATTCTTCCAGGGCTGTTATATTCTGATCATTTGGTGAGAAGGAAACTGTTTGTATTCTGACAGCACCTTTTGGAAAGGATAAAGCATTTTTCAAAATGCTCAGGCAATATTTCAGAAAAGTAACACAAAGAGATGAACTACTGCACCCATTAAAATGCCTTAAAGATATGCTTATATAAAAAAACTATGCTTATCACTGGGTTAATAAACCCTAGTATCAATTATAAGAGGGAATTTGTGGAACTTTTGAGATAACAGTGAACAATTGTCATGTAAGAGTTTTGTCCATTAAGATAGGAGCACATTGGTGTTAACATTCAAAGACCTTTATGATATGGGTCCAGGGTACTTGTGGGAGCGTCTCCTGCCAATATCAAACACCGGTTGCCCTGTGCATGCGCACAGATGGGGACTCCTCGGGGTACCGTCGGCTAGTCAATGTCGGCTGGCGATGCCCCGGGGAAGGGCCTACTCTGTTGCGGCCCCTGCCTTGTGGAACCAGCTCCCTTTGGAGCTCCGTTTGGCTCCTGATCTTTGCTCCTTCCGCCGCGATCTGAAGACCTGGTTGTTTGAGCAGGCCGGGCTGGACTGACCTCCGGGTTTTTTTTTTTAATTATTTTAATTGGGTTTTAAGATTGGGCTTGTTGATTTAATTCTTTTAAATATTTATTGTTTGTATTATTGTGTTTTAATTGTGAGCCGCCCAGAGTCCTCGCGGAGAGGGGGCGGCATACAAGTCCAATTATGAATGAATATGAATGAACATTGCAGAAGGGCACAAAATTGTTTGTGCACAAGTCCTTCAGAAAGATCTACCCAACATGAGGGATGAGAATTCAGTTTGTTGCCATTCTTGTATTTGACAGTGTTTATATGCCATGCCAATCATAGCCTCTGAAAAGCTCATAATAAAATATCAAATACATATTTAACTTCCCCAACAGGTGCAAAATGATTTTAAAATACTTTTAAAATCCACAGAGCATATTAAAACACTGAAGTACAAAGCATACAGTAGTCATCAGGGACTGCACAATAAGTTATCTCCATCTCCTTAATATCCCCCACCCCAAAAAAAAGGATGCAAGAAAAGAAGGGATTTTACTAGCTTCTGAAATCTATGGGCCATCCTACATTTGGGGAAAATAATCCCCCCAACCATGGTTTGGGGAAGCCATGAAACCTCATGGGAAGATAGAAATCAAGCAGGAAGATTGAATGTGGAGTAAATGATGTTCCCACAGTAATTGGGGATCCAAGCCTCAAAAGGCTTCATAGGTATTGACAAGCATTTTGAATTGTACCTGGAAACTTGCCAGAAATTAATGCAGTTCCTGCAGAATAGGTGTCACTCTGCTGTTCCTGCAAAACAATTGTAATTCTCTAATCTGCCTGGTTAGCAAATAGGCAACTGTTGTTGTCAACTGTTCTTTCCAAGTAAGTGGAAATTATAAAGGATCTCAGCTAGTTCTAGCAATGACAAACTGATGGCATGTGGCAAAATCATTGTGCAAACACACTCCCATGCACTTGTATCCTGATGTGGGAGGGGAGTACATTGTGATGTTACAACACGTTTCATCACTATGTCAGCAACCTAACTAGAGCATTACATGAAAGCATGGGTATCCAACCTTTTGGCTTTCCTGGTCCACGATGAGTGAAGAATTGTCTTGGGCCACATAAAAATATATAACATACTTGATCACTAAGAATTACATAATAATGTTAAAAGTTTATGATCTTGTTGGGTCACATGTCTAGCTGTCCAGGGCCCTATGCAGCCTGGAGCCCATGGGTTGACACACCTGCATTAAAGCAACTGGAAGGTGTTAAGGACATGAGTGACTAAAATACCTCCTTTTGGGACAAAAGTTAAAATGACAGTTCAACTCCAATAAAAAAGGGATCAAATAAGAATTATTTAGTGACTGAACGGCAACTGTCTGGAAAAGCAGGTTTCCCACCCCACTAACTTGAGAAAGGAAAGAAGAAGAAAAATGAATGCATCCATGATACTTCCCCAAGTCCTGCAGGGTGCAAAGCCTGCATTTTATAACAGACCAAATCATATGAACACTGTCTTTCCTTATACATTTGTGCCTACAAACTGAATTCCTGTAGGTCGTATATAGAAAGAACTATATACAAGGGTAAAAAGTGATTTTATTCAAAGCGATACACCTTAGAGACTCCACGAAGCTAGTGTTATTCTGGGCAGAATATAAAGTTGTTTTATGCATTCTGATTGTGAAAGAGTATCAGTAAAGCAGGAGTTGCAGCAGAGGTGGTAGCAACAGCAGCAACAGACATTCCGCCCTAAGCAGCTACTCCCGGACAGGAGATCTACATATTGTACCAAACCATTTAAGCCAGTAACAGAGGAAAATACAAAGTAGTTTAACGCAGACAAGGCTATAATTTTGCTCTCTCGAACCAACAGCACTAACTTCCTATTAAAAACAGAGAAATATTTACTTTGAAGAAATGACTCTTTTACACCGATTTCATCTTTGCTTTTGTATGTTTTTTTTTTACCTTGGAGCACCTCTTTGAGCTCTTGCAACTCTTGGGGGCTAAAGGAAGCCTCCCCTCGCCGCTGCCGTTCCTGCTGCTGTTTTTCCCGCAGCTTTATGGCCGAGCCGGAAGGTTGTGTCCCATAGGTTCGAAGGAGCATCGCGACCAGCAGAAACAACACTATCCCGCACAGTCCCAAGCCAGCCCCGCACAAAACCCCTCGCAGCCGGGCACCGAAGGTCGCCATTTTCCTGCGTCTCGGCCCAGCTGCGTTGGGAACTTTGACAGGCAGGCGCGGCTTCTAGCCAATCATTGACGGAGCTGTTAATTTATCACCGCCGCGGGAAACTTGGTTTGGTTGGCCGCTTGGTGCTGTACGGGAGTACCTCGCAGGTTCGCGGCAGAGTGGAATCTCAATTCACTCGGTTGAGGGCATTTAGAAATGGCCCGTAAATGATTAAGGGGTTAATATAGGTAATCATCGACTTACAGCCGTTTAGTGACTGTTCAAAGTTACAAGGGAACTGAACAAAGTGACTTATGACCATTTTTCACAGTTACGATCTTTGCAGCATCCCATGGTCATGTGATCAAAATTCAGAGCTTGGCAACTGATTCATATTTATGACTGTTGCAATGTCCCAAGGTCTTGTGATCCCCTTTTGTGACCTGACAAGCAAAGTAAATGGGGAAGCCAGATTCACTTAGCAACGTGTTACTGCCTTAACACCTGCAGTGATTCACTTAACAATTGAGGCAAGGAAGTAGTAAAGAGTAAAACTAATTTAACATGTCTCACTTAACAACAGAAATTTTGGGCTCAATTGTGATCATAAGTTGAGGACTACCTGTAACTGCTTCTTACTGCTTATGAATGCCCTGTCCCTGTCTTTCTGTCAAAGAATTGGGTTAAAAACAGCGTCTTGCTCTATTTAGTTGCAAACACCCTTCCAGTTATTCTTCCATGTGACTGGCAATTGCAGCAGGGAACAAGTGCTGATCAACCTTGTCTGGACTTAAGTTCTAGTGACCGACCTGGTTAGTGCTTGCCGGGATACCACAAGCACAAGAAAAGGCCAGTGCTGCTGTCAAATTGGGAAACCAGTTGCTCCACTTGCCAAATAAAGATGCAGGACTTGTCCATGAAATCACCAGGAATCCAGTTTGGACTGAATGAGAGTTTACTATTTATATACACTCAGCATGAACTTTGAGATCAGTAATTTTAAAACCATACTTTCAGCTGTATTAGAGGCAAAATCTAGTTAATTTTTCACAATTCAATGCATATAACATTTTGAAGAAGTCAATCTTTATTTGCTCTAATTTCAGATTCTACTTTAATTGACTTCAGAACCACTGGGTGCTTTTCTACATTAGCATTTTGAAGATAAACTTTTCATAGAACTAAACGTTGGTATATTAAGAGACTTTTAAAGAAACATTCTTTGGTTTGTGGTATTCATATGATGTGAATGTCTTGTATATCATACTCTTTACATAATCATCCTGGTGGAAGAAAGAATCACAACAAAAAACTATCGAACCTCAATAGTCATTTGCATCATTCACATTTTTATATAAAATTATTTTGCATTTACAAAATACAATTTTAAAAACTATCTTTGCTTACATTAACTAGTTAGGCAAATCTGCCTGAGAGGTAGATTCTCTTCATTCTGTCATAATTTTTAAAAAAACCTTGAGAATGTTTGACTAAACAGCTTGAGAGGAATCAGATGATAAACTGCTGCTCTTGAAATGAGTCCTATAACTCATTTAAGAACCCTTTAGTCCAAACTGTATGCAAGGCAAAACTTGAGCACTTGTTTTAATCTAAATTATTTTAATGGTATGCTTAGGCAGTAAGATTTACTAAGTCTGTGCAAAACAGGGGCATTAGTGGGGAGTCAAAAATATCAAGATGGCAGCAGTGATTATGCAATCAAAACCCAACCCCCTTTAAATATGCATTATTCATGCAAACTATGTAAAAAGCCTGGGCTCTGATTGTGTCATTATGGCCACCATCTTGACTTTTTTTTTGAACCCTTCCTATATGCCCCAGGTATAAAGCATTCTGCAAATGTTTTGCACTTTGGGGAATGCCTCCTTCAAATGTGTTGGACAGCTTTACACTTCTGTATCTTTTTTTGAACACAATACACAGGACTGGTAATCAGGCTGAAAAATAATTGTTTCTTATGGAAATTTTATTTTTCAAAATGAAGCTAAGGTAAATTTGTTTAGTTTAGTTATTAAGAATGAAAGGCTACAATATCAAGAATAATGTGGAATTATCTTGAGATTTCTAATCACAAGTATAGTAAAAATGTTACAGGTAATCCTCGATTTAACAACAGTTCATTTAGTGACTATCCAAAGTTACAATGGCACTGAAAAAGTGACTTATGACTGTTTTTCACATTTATAATTGCAGCCATTGCAGCATCCCCATAGTCATGTGATCAAAATTCAGGCCTTGGCAATGACTCTTATTTATGACTGTTGCAGTGTATCGGGATTGTGTGATCGCCTTTTGTGACCTTCTCACAAACAAAGTCAATAGGGGAGCCTGATTCACTTAACAACTGTGTTGTTAACTTGACAACTACAGTGATTCACTTAACAACTGTGGAAAGAAAGGTCGAAAAATGGGGCAAAACTCACTTAACAAATATCTCACTTAACAAAAATTTTGGGCTCAATTATGGTCATAAGTCAAGGACTACCTGTATTGGAATAAATTAAAGTATCTTCTTTGGTTTTGCTTAATTAAACCTACATCAAACTTAATTTTGAAAAAAAAATCCAAGAACTGTAGAAATGCTCTATATACATAGATCCTATGAAAAATATTTTCATCCTCTAAACATCAACACATTCTTCAGAAGAGAGAAAATAGCTCAGAGATAGGTATGGTTAGAAATAAGCAAAAGGCATATTGCTTCTAAGCAATACAGTAATACATGTTGGATGATGTCCAGTACTACAATAAACACAGCCCTTGATTTGACAAATGAGTTGGTGCATTTAGGCCACAAAAATAAGGAATATAGCTGTAGGTTGCAATGAACAAAATTAGAGGAAAGTTAGGCATCATCATAGTTGTGTTTAACTTTGGTGTGGAGTCTATGCAATGAAACAATTGCCTCTTCTTGTGAACTGAAACTGCTGCAATTTGTGAGCATTTTATCTGGCAATCAAACATTTTCCATATTTTCCTTTGTTTTCCCTCATAAGAACAATGCTGGAAAATTAGTAGATATGTATGTCTGTTACATGCATATTTATGGCTCCATAAATAAAGAGGAGGAAAATATGAACCAGAAGATATTCAAGCGATCCTTTTGCTTCTTCTAGATGAATGAAATATATTCCCTGAGTTTCTTCCTTCCATGCCAACTGTTTCAAGAGTCAGATGCTCTGAGGTTCATAATCCAAGAGGAATTATAGAAGAGAATACCAGGTCCAAGAGTCTGTCCTCAGTGCTATAGAAGCACCCATGGCCCTTTGCTAGAAAGGCCATTTTCCTTGCCATTCAGACACAGGAACCTTCATAAGGAAACATCATGAACAAATAATTTGCCATCACAGGAATGTTCCTGATTTGCTCACAGCGCTGTTTGTGTTTCCGAATGAAAAATGCTTCCAAACATTTCCTAGAAAAAAATGGAGGTTTGCATTATAAACTGATACCAATGTTACTAATGATGCATCACAAAATTACATAAGATATATGTTTGGACTATAGCTTATATCAGATAAACTTTATAATTAAGTTATGGAATTTAGTTTAATCATGACTAATTTTTCTTTTTGATTTTAGAGAAACGAATGTTAATTCTGTTTGAATTTAACCATTATGAATTCCTTATTACTTATGCTTAGATTTTATTATCTTTACTCATAATTGTGTGCTGCCTCAATTTACAAATTTTAGGCAGTTTACACTATAGTACAATACAGAACAATTCATTATAAAGGAATATAATCTCGAACAAAAAATACAATAGTTAACATTTCAGTATAACCACCACTGAATTCAATCACAGCATGGTAACATTCATTACTGGAAGGCCTGTGGGAAGACCAGTGTTTTAACTGCTGTCCTAAATATTAATAGGGCCATCTTGAATTTAGGGAAGCAAGCTGGTCCAGATGAAGAAAGAGATAGCAGGATTTAAGTCCCACTCCATTTCTCTTATAGTGAGCACCACTGGTTTGGGCAGATATGAATCAGAACAGAGGTCTCATCCTTTCTGAAGCCATGCAGGCCAGAGAGGTACTCACCAACCACCTTGAATTGCAATTGGAAGCAAATTAATACCTATAAATAATGCAATTCCTGCAACAGGATATGCTAACTGAAGTTTCTGAATGTGTTCAGTAGCAGGCCAAGTAGAACAAATTGCAGTTCAAACATGAAGTGACTACAGCATGAGAAATAATAGTACATCTGGCAGAGGAATGAGTCAGATTCTTCATTTAATATCATTTTGTTCTTTTAACTGACCTCTTCCAAATTTTGGAATTCAGCACTGCTATCTTCCAGAGATTCATCTGAGACAGAGACTTCAATCTGATTTGACCTCTGAGTAGGGAGAAATGGCTTGTTATTGTTTACATATGATAATTAAGCTTCAGAGTCTGTTTTTAGTCAAATATCAGCATAGAGGATTCATTTCATGTAACATACATTTCAATAAGTCCATGAATCAATACACAAATATGTAAGATGGTTAACTGAAGTTACAGCATAGTATAAATTTTATGGGTTTTTTCAGGAGCCACTGATAATGTTTCAGCCTTGTAAGATATACATTTAGCAAATTACACACTACAAACTGTAATTATAATACATGTATCATAGCTCTGAGTTGTAATAAATATACTTGATGTGAACCAGCACTTCATACCTTAACAATAGCATTCAAATAATGTTTTATGGTGGTATGATAATCAACTCTGTCATTATCTTTGTGCTTCAAATATCAATAAAATTTTCTGGATTGTATAACAGTTGACAGAAGGTATTTTAAATACTTAAGTAATAGAGTTGGAAAAATATAAATGGAATTCATAGCTGGCAATCATCTTCTATGAATGTACTCAAACCAAATTATTAGACATCCCATGAAAGACAAATCCTAGAATACAAGTCCTATGTTTTTCAAAGTTTGGGGTAACATTATTATTTCTCTATTTCTCTAATAATCTATTAAAGAAGAAACAGAGAGTAGAAATCATTCTATGTTTTAAAAAGTGAATGTATACAACTGGATTTAACTGCAAATATTTATATATACCATTTAGAATTTCTTTCATATATATTATGTAGACTGAGTTTCATAAATGATTATTCTAGTCCTATAATTCTGTTTTCTGTTTCCCAAATGTCTACACCTTTTTTTCTCCTTCTAGAATTTTGACTGCTAAAGTTAGCTTGGCCATGGCAACCAAATTACCAGCTACAGTTTTGGTGGTCATGAGAAAAGGTGGAAGAGCATATATTACATCGTTACAGTTTTTTGAGGTGATCTGTATCCATAAATATTTTTTTTTAAATTAAGATCAGGGTATAAAATAAAGTAGCAAATATAAATAAATAAATGAATTATTTATACCTGTTCTAGGACAGAATGACAAGTAGTTCTGCTGCTGTTCATTGTTGCAAACAAAACAGCATCATGGATAGTCACAAAGAGGTGACAAGGCTCAAGACCTCCTTCTTCAAAGACTCCACCAATACGAATATCATCATACACTTGAGCTAATGAAAAGGACAAATTTAAAATTACTGATAGCAGATATTTCTTTTTGACTATAACTGTTGTGGGAGAGGGATTTCCAAAACCTTTAAAGTAAATTAAGTAAATATTGTTGTGTCAATCTGAAGCTGAAATAGATTGAACAGGAAGACTGAAAGAACTACACTGCCCCTACCTGGATAACGAGCTTATTCAGCAATATACTCAAACAGAGTTGATTTTACATAGCAGAACATTTTTCAGGGAACAGGAAAAACCTGTACCTCTTAGGACTGGCTAGACAACCTTTCTTCTTTGAAAGAAGATAAATTTTATCTCTGGCATGACAGTCAACCAGTTGAGCGCTTTGGAAAATTTAAAATTGTTCATCTCCATATATGTTACTTTTGGAAGCCTTGTAATATTAATGTTTTAAAATGTTTTGTGGTTAGGTTTTAAATATTTATTTGGTCTAATTGATTTAATAAGTTTTAATTTTTTAACTTTTGTATTCGGTGTTTTTATGTGAGCCGCCCTGAGTCCTCCGGGAGATAGGGCGGCATACAAGACCAAATAATAAATAAATAAATAAATAAATAAATAAATAAATAAATAAATATGTAAACTGCCTTTTGGCCTGATCATTCACCCATGGTTGAGTTTAAACTTTGAAGCTATCTTACATTTTAAAAATAACCTATACAACTCATACGTTTGTGCATGCATATTACTGGAAGGCTATCTCAAGTAGTTTGATTTCATTTCTGCTCTTTTCAGGAGCAAGTATTACTGTAAACTTTTTCCTTGTCCTAGATCAGTAAAGGTCTATTTAAAATGTTTTTGTCTTTAAAAAGAAGCCTTTGAGTGAACATAATTTTATCTGTTTAGTATTTGTTTTTAAATTCTAAAAAACCCCCAGAAGATAGCAAAATAAAACTATCGCTTGAACTGTGATTTTCCAGTCCCTGGGCTATACATTGTATGTGTAAACCTACACGTGACATGATATAGTAAGTGAACATTCAACTTTTGATATTTGCCACCAGAAATGGATCTGCCTCTTGTTGAATGGAAGTCAAATGAAGTTAGGTATATGGGTTTGTCCCTTTACCAACAATTACCAAGCAGCTTGTTCTATCAGCTATGTCATTAAAGTTCTTAAAATATTAAATATGCATATTTCCCTTATTCCCCACCTCTTTCAATGGTTTTATTTACCTTTCTATATTAAACTCTGAAAACATGGATTCTTTATTAATCTGAAAACCACCCTGGACATTTTTCATCTCAAACAGTATCGCATTTTAAATAAATAAGTAATAAAAATAAAATTCTTACCAGATATATTTGCAAGAAAGACCTTAATACCAATCCTTTGATAGTTGTTACATAGCTGCACAAGAAAACGAAATGAGAGAGTGGTAATGGATTGATTTTGCAAAGTTGTGGCCTTAGCATTTACAAGCATTCATTTAATGTGCAGGTATTGAACATAATATATTAAGTTCATTTTTTTTCTAAAAAAGCCAAAGACAACACAGCACTGAATTTTCCAAAATGCCAGTTAGTAATGATGCAGTATATAGTCTAAAATCAAATAATTAGAACGGGAATGAAAATCATAAGGCTCACTTTTATTTATAAGGTATATCTTTGAAAATGAAAATAACATTGTACTTGGCATATAGAATTGAAGCCACAATCTGCATCTCCTTATTCTGTGGCTTGGTATATACTTAGTCAGAAAGTTAAAATAACAGTGTAAAAACTCATATTTTATCTACTGACGGTGCAGCATTTATTTTTTGTTTGATCAACAGAGTGTTGATAGTTTCTTTGGTTTCATAAATAATCTCTTGGCTTCTCACATGTGTTCTCCAGAAACAACCTTCAACCACAACAATACAAGAGCACACAACAGATACAAACTCAATGTAAACCGCTCCAAACTTGATTGCAGAAAGTACGACTTCAGCAACAGAGTGGTCAATGCCTGGAATGCACTACCTGACTCTTTTGTTACATCCTCTTAGCCCCACTCCTTTAACCTCGAACTATCCACTATTGACCTAACCCCATTCCTAAGAGGTCTGTAAGGGGCATGCATAAGTGCACAATCGTGCCTACCATCCATCTCCTATTGTCCCCATTATCGTACCTATTTCCTGTATTCTTACTCATGTTTGTACTTATACCTATTATCTTGTAAGCGATTGACAAATCAAATAAATAAATAAATAAAATAAAAATAAACCTCTCATTCTGACTATACTGAGTTGTCAATCTTTCCAATTTCCATCCAGAAGTACAATGCTACTTCTATCAAACTTTAGTCCTGATTAAGTTTAACCCTATTTAAACAGAACATTTTAAAGACTGTAACTTCAGTGAACAAGACAGGTTCCGAAAGAACAACATACCTTTCCCAAAGCTTTTGTACCCATCAGATCCACAAAACAAACTCCACTCATGTCAAGAATAATGGTGTGAAAGTTAACAAAAGGGGGTGCTATGTTCATAGGATCAATACCGGAGGCTGGAATAATGCTGCAGTTGCTGTTCCTATGATCAGCTGTGTTTCTCTGTTCACATGAGGTATTATTTGGACTTAAAGAGTTTACAGCTGGATTGAAGACAATATAGGAGATGCTGTTGCCATTGGCAGCTGTCTGGTTGTTATTGGTATCTGTTGGAGAAGTGCTTTCAAAATCCTTATGAAGTTCTTGCAGAGACACAGTCTGTAACAAAGAAAAGTAGTTATTTTATAAATCTGGGCCAGGTGTTCATAATATTTTATGTGTGATAAATATATTCTTTTTTTCTTCTTTCTAGGATGAAAGAAAATACCATTTTTTGCCTAGCTGTAGGAAACCTCACTTATAACCTAGATAATTGCTTGGTTACCTTGTCTTTTCTGAAAATAGATTTGAATTTGCTTGTTTTCTGTACTGCTGCTGTCATCTTTTCTTGATTTTTCACAAACTTTTTTCTGGCCAAGTAGACTTTGATGGGATCCACACCAGTCTGTTTAGGGGAAAAAATTGTATTTAGCTGCATTATCTTCCTACTTGGACTTTTGGGATATTTGAATGTCAACCTGACATATAAATAAAGAAGTACTATTTTTTATGCTAAGACATAAACAAATAAAGCAGAGAACCTCTACTTAATTAATTGAGGTTTTTTTTGTTAGTATCCAATAATAGAATGTATATTAACACATCCCTGATTAGCTTTTAAAACCATATATTGAGTCTATAAAATATCATATGAAATAAAATTGAATTTATTGTTAGATAACAAACCATACTAACATCTCTCTGGGCAACACTGAGGAAAGTTAAGACATAATTTTGCAGTATAAAAGTTTCTCCATGGGCTGCTTTTCCATTGCAATAAACTTCAGCAAACAGGCATATTTAAGGAGTTTAATGTCATCATTCAGTAAAAATATTTTTAGGGTGGACTATGAATAAAAGCACCGCTTCCCCTAAAATAAAGCACTAATAAAATATTAAAATCAAAACTTGAAGCAATGTATAAACAAGCACATTGTAGTAATAAAAAAACTAAGGGGAAATAACAATATATTCACTTCTTATGAAAAAGATATCAGAAGAAGTATCAATCTTGTCTCCCTGGAAAATAACTCTGCAAGGAGCCCTCTCATTCGACAAGGCCAAAAGAAATTTAAAGAACTATGTGTGTATATGTGTGCTTGTGTACATGCATGTGCATGTGTGGTATATGCAGAAATGATCCAGTCTTTTGTTTCTAATTTCGATATATTTCATTTGAAGTTGAAGTTTCTTACCTTTGCGATAACTTTCTCCCTGAATATTTCTGAATTAGCAAAATATAATGGGGAGCAGTAGGTGACAATTTTAATCCCTTCTATTTCTTGAACCTACAAAACAAGAGTGACAAATTTCAGTAAGAGAATATTTCCTGGGACCAGCAAAATGAGAAGGAAGAAAAAAATAGGGAGAAGTTAAATTATACTTTGTCTTTTAAAATAATAATATCAACAATAAAAATAGTTGTTGCTTTTCACAAGTGAATTAGTGCATCAAAATAAGGGCTACATAGTACAGATATATAACCTCTGTAGATCATAATGCTGCAATTTCTGGAGTACTACAAAGTCCTTTTCAGATTCTGGTAAATTGTGACATGGAATGAAACTTAGGTTTCTTCAAAGTAGTTGCTGCACTTTATTTTTTTAATGTGATGAAAAGTTGTTTAAGGCATGAAAAATAATATCAATTGTATTACAGAATTTGATTTAATTTTAATTTTAAATATGGTAATTATCTTCCCTTTTTGATTCAATGGCAATGAAAGTAAGGGGTGAACGAAAGAGCAGAAGGGTTTTCTAGTTCTGCTTGCTTTCTTCCCTTTGCCAAAGGGATAAATAAAATAAGGAGGAAAACCAATTCCATTATAACTTTTAAAACTATTTCCAAAACCTGATATTTTCCCATCGCAAAATGGCACTAAAATTTTTGGTGGTGGCAGGCAACAGTGCTTTGGGTGAAAGAAAAAGAAGCTGGGGTAGTCTTTTGGTATTAAATTATCTGATTGCATTTAAACCAGGAGTGGGATTCTACTGGCTCGGCTCAATTCTATAGAACTGGTTGTTATGATTCTGCACAGTTCAGAGAACTGGCAAATAGTGCCCCTGGCAGGCCCCTCCCCTCCCCGCCCACCCCCGCCCACCCCTCCCCTACCAGTCAGTTCTTATCACGCATGCATGACATCGTGCTGACTGCATTCTCCCCCTCCCAGTCATTCCTTAAGGTATTTCTTCCCCCTCCTGACAATCAGCTATTCTGATGATCAGCTGTGCCGGGATCCCCTCACTGTTTTACTGCTTTGCCCAGGAGGCTTTCCTGAGGCCCAGGAGACAAAAAGGGGAATTGTATGTGTGTGGGGGTGCACTCCATTTTTTGCCTTCTTGGGCCCCAGGGAATCCTTCTGGGAGCAAAAACACCCCCCCCCCAAGGAGGCTTCCCTGAGACCCAGGAGGCAAAAAAACTAGGTGGGGGGTTGCTGCAAAAAAAGAAAAGAAAAGAAAAGAAAGAAGAAGCCACGCCCACCCAGTCACATGGCCATGCTCACCTAGCCAAGCCACAGAACCAGTTGTTAAAAAATTTGAATCCCACCCCTGATTTAAACCACTTGCTTCCAAATGTGGTATGGTTTCATGAAGCCTAATATCAGATAATAAATGTCAGAATTATGGGTCCTCCAAATAGTGTGGTTATACGGACAGCTCCTTGATTTTTTTAATAATCCCAAACTATAGTATTCACATGAGGAACAGAATAAATCTAAGGATAAAAGAATGACTTTTTCAATATTTTTGAAATAAGAGCCAGTAGCAATAATATTGATTCCCAGATCATGAAGCCATAATATTGTTTGAGCATTTTGCCTCTCATTTTCTAAACTATGGCTTCATTGGGATAGGTTGCATATCATATCCAAACAAACAAAAATGTTTCATAGTTTAGCATTATGTAGAAACCATAATCATCCAACAAAGTCAAATCACTTCAATATGCTGTGAGGTTCTTTTGTTGCTTGCATTACCTTGCTGTAGACTTTGGGGTTCTTGTAGATATCAGTAGAAGCTACAGGGCCAAGGACAGAACCATTGCGACTGGGGAAAAAAATAATGGAACATGAATGTTAAATTACAGGTAGCTAACAGATGCACTTTACAAGAAATATGTACACAACAGTAAATGCAAAAGAGGATGATGATTTTTTTTAAACCTGCTAATTATCAAACTATCATTGGTCTGGTTGTAGGAGTTTGGATCCACTGTTATCTGCTGTAGAGTAAAGGAGAAAAGAAAGCTTAAAAAGGACTGTGTCTAGATCTGATAAAAGAGCCTTCAGGAATGGGTGGCATAAAAGTAAGTAAGCAAGCACATAAATATTTGCAAGGAATTAGCTCTTACACATAAAATACTAGAGAAAATCCACACAAATTAACTGGAATTATTTTGAATTCATTTTTTTCCTGGTCTGAATGATTAATTTTGATGCTGGGAGTGGTTTCCTTAGTGAAAGAGATGAAGGATGTGTTTAGAAGCAATGTACTACTAATCATATTCAACTATTCTTCCTTTCTCTTTGTCAGAGATTGTTACCAGGCATCGGGAAGATGACAGAAGTGATGGGAAAGCTAAGTCCTTCAGAGTGGAAGACAATATTTGCACTCTGTAGGAGTGGAGGAATGAGATGGAGCAATCAAGCCCACCTTGCCTGCTTAAACTTAAACAAAAGCCTAGCTGATCTTCTAAAAACATCAGATACATTCCCTTGTCTATGTCCATCATGTTTACCTAAGCTAAATAAAATAAGTACCTTGCCTGACAGAGTTGAAAGCATAGAATCTATTCACTCACTCAATAGAAGAACACTTACTAACACGTCTTGAAACAACTATACAAGCAAGCCTAATCTCTCTTGAAAAAAAATACAGCACAGATAAGCGAATACCTATCAGCTCAAACATAAATCCCAACTCAAAAACCACTACCACAACTACTACCTCAACTACAGTCACAACTACAATAAAAAATAACCACCAAAGCACAGCCACAAACAATCACTATCCCATCAAATAATTCCACAAATGATATCCCCTTACTCATCAGAGACATCATGGAACATGATCAGAAATGTCCAAATGCCATCTTATTTGGTCTTGAAGACACCAATGAATCAGATGATACCACCAAAGTTCACAATATCATAAGCAACTCAAATACAACAAACATCTCTCCTGAAGATATCATTGAAATAACCAGAGATAGCCCTGAGTTCAAATACAATGATGGCTCGGTGATCCCAAGATTTTGTAGAGTTGTTTGCAAAAATGAGGCCAGCAAACATATATTCATCCATACAATAAATGCCATTGCAAAAACCAATCCCAAACATAACAAACTTTGCTCAAGACCAGACTTTTCCATACTGCAAAGAATCCACTCCCATAAACTCCACACAGAACTCAAAAAACATCTAGACAATGGAGAGAAGGACCTGTACATTGACTACCGTGCTGATTGTATCAAAAGTAAGTCACACAACCCACAATTCCGCATCCAATCCTACCTCATCCAACCCACCATCACTCAAAACTAGGCATGCATGCCCCTAACTAAATTCCAACTACAACTGGCCTTAAATGCAAACTACTCAATGCAAGAAGCCTTGTAAATAAAATACCTGAATTTCTCCTCTTACTAAATGCGGCTAAATTCGACATCATATTTGTCTGTGAAACATGGCTCAACGCATCTCTCCCTGACTCCATTACCACAGTAAGAGACTATCATGTTTACCGATCAGATTGAAATCCGTAGAGGAGGTGGTGTTGCTATCTTCTATAAAAAGTCCCTACATCTAAAAAACATCCAAGTTACCCAGGAGTTTGCTCTTCCTGAGACCATCGTCTGTGAACTGTCCTTAAATATCACATTTCGATTCTTATTATGTTACAGAGACCCTGATTATGACATCGAACATGTAAACAAGTTAAATTCACTACTAACATGGGCAACATCCTGCCCACATGCTTTTATCTTTCTTGGTGACTTCAATCTACCTCATATTAACTGGACCCTAAACAAATGTAAAACTGAACCCATACATGCAACCTTCTACAATGCTGTAACAAATCTGGGACTGGAACAACTAGTAACCAACAATACTAGACTTAACAACTGCCTCAATCTCATCTTCTGCAATAGTTTGAATTCAATTTATGGAATACAAATTAAAGAACCCTTTTCCAACAGTGACCACAACATGATTGACTTTTATCTCAACATACGTCCACACAAAAATCATCATAATGACAGGATCCCCAATTATAACTTCAAAAAAAGCAACTATGATCTTATAGACAATGATATCTCATCTCTTGATTGGCAATTTCTATTCACTGGATGCAATACTGTTGAAGACCATTACAACATATTTTTACTTGAAGTCAAAAGAGTAATCAAACTGTATGTATCAATAACTACTCCCAAACCAGAAAAAACAAATTACCCATAACAATAAGGAAGCTTCAATCCAAAAAGAAATCACTTTGGAAGAAAAACAAATCTGGTCACGTTGCCAACTTCAAAAGCCGATACAAAAATTTATGCCACCAGATAAAGACTGAATGCACCAATTATCACATTAAACAAGAGGAAAAACTTCTATGCACCAATTCCACCCATGCTTTCTACAATTTTGTAAACAACAAACTAAAAGACTCAAGGTCCATCCCACCCCTGAAAGGACCTAATGGAAAAGACTGCAATGATGACACCATTAAAGCCAACCTCTTTAACACATTCTTTGGCTCGGTATTAGTAAACAGCAATGGATCATGCCCAGTATTTCCTAGTCGAACCACAGACAACTACAATGATCTAATACATATCGATTTTACAGAAGACAATGTTGAAAAGCACTACGCAATCTAAAACCATCTCTATCTATTGGACTGGATGGAATATGTGCCTACTTCTTAAATAAACTATCCACTGCCATAGCCGAACCTCTAAGCATAATCTTTGAAAATCTTTCAGGACCAGCTCCTTGCCAAACCTATGGTCACTAGCCACAGTCATCCCCATCTTCAAAAAGGGAGACCCCAGCCTAGTTGAAAATTACAGACCAATCTCTTTATGCTGCGTCACCTGTAAAGTCATGGAATCAATTATTAACCAATCCATTATCCTCCACTTAGAGGCAAACAACCTACTCTCTAATAAACAATTTGGTTTCAGAAAAAAACTATCCTGTAATCTGCAACTCTTACACTGCAAAAACATATGGACTACACAACTCAATCAGGGCAAAGCAACAGACTTGTTAAGTTTGCATGAAGAGTCAGACGCAAAGAGCTTCAGTGAAGAGTTTATTAGTGACTACAGCTCGAATGGACCCAACTTGGCTGGGCTACGGCTGCTACTTATAGCCAGCAGCCGTAGTTGCCAGCCAATCAGAGTGCAGGGTTTTCCCGCACTTTTTAAACCAATCATATTTGACATTTTACAAGAACAATTCAAACTAAACCAATGACATTCAAGCCTACATACATAACAAGACTCAATCTACATAGACTTCTGTAAAGCCTTTGATTCAGTGGTACACAACAAACTACTCCTAAAACTAAAATGTTATGGTATCTCTGGACAACTGCATAACTGGATAGAAGCAATCCTGTCAAACAGACAACAAATGGTCAAAATTGGGAGCATCCTATCAAATTCTGTACCTGTCAACAGTGGTGTTCCCCCAAGGCAGAGTTCTAGGACCTACTCTCTTCATACTCTACATAAAAGACCTCTGTGACCATATTAACAACAACTGCATTCTCTTCGCTGATGATGTAAAGCTATTCAACACCACAGAAAATACTGCTACCCTTCAAAAAGACCTTGATTATGTATCTGAATGGATGAACAAATGGCAACTTCAAATCTCAACAAATAAATGCTCTGTCTTACGTATTGGCAAAAAAAATGAGAAAATAAAATACAAACTGAATAGTCAAGACCTTGTTGATGATCCAAACTCTGTCAAGGACCTTGGAGTACTCATCTCTAATGATCTAAGTGCTAGAGCCCACTGTAACTACATAGCCAAAATGGCATTAAGAGTTGTTAACCTAATCCTACATAGCTTTTTCTCTGGTAATATCACACTACTAACTAGAGCATACAAAACATTTGCTAGACCAATACTTGAATACAGCTTGTCAGTCTGGAACCCGCATTACGTATCTGATATTAATACAGTTGAGAAAGTCCAGAAATATTTCACAAGAAGAGTTCTCCACTCCTCTACTCATTGCAGAATACCTTATGCCACCAGAGTTGAAATTCTAGACCTAGAAAACCTAGAACTATGCCGCCTTCGGTCTGATCTAAGTATAGTATATAAAATCATACATTGCAATGTCCTACCTGTCAATGAATACTTCAGCTTCAACCATAACAATACAAGAGCACACAATAGATACAAACTCAAGGTAAACTGCACCAAACCTTTGCTACGACTTCAGCAACAGAATGGTCAATGTCTGGAATACTCTACCTGACTCTGTGGTTTCTTCCCCAAACCCCAAATACTTTAACCTTAGACTGTCTACTATTGACCTCACCTCTTTCCTAAGAGGTCTGTAGGTGTGCATAAGCCCACCAATGTGCCTACCGCCTCTGTCCTATTGTTTCTTTTTATTTTTCTTATATGTATCCATTTCATGTATTCATAACTATGTTTATACTTATACCTGTTATCTTATAATCGCTTGACAAAATAAATGAATAAATAAAAAATAAATAAAAGGATGGCAAACCAGTCACAATGTAAAGAACTGGAGAGATAAACAGGCGAGAACTTTCATCTGATGCAGAGATGCATGGAACAAAAGACCTCATTTCCAGGTCTTGTGGAGCAGCAGGAGGTAGCTCTGACAAAATGATGAGGGGTGACTTCCAGAGTAATCACAGGGAATTTGGCCAATGGAAGACATCTCTTCAAAATGCATCTTCTGCATTTCTTGGAAATTCTCTAAATGAATTAGGGACAGCAGTTTTACAATATGCAAGTGAGGTTGTATCTGCAGTTCAATCCTTCTCCCTGTGGGTAATGAACTGAGTGGCCTAGAATTTTGGATGTTACGAACTGGCACATCCAAAGACTATTGGATTGGGAATAGCAGAACTGGATTTTCAGAGAAAAGAAAACCCCAATGGTTTTTAGAGAGTTTGATAAAAAAAAGGGTGATGATTGCAGCCACAGTATGACTGAAGCTCCATCTATTTATTTTATATTCACTTGCAATGCAAATGAAAAGCAGGTTGAACTTCAGTCACACTACTTGGCCACCTCCTTGATTATTTCTCCCAATACCCCGTGAATTTCTCTGGAAGAAGTGGAAAATATGTGTGAATCAACCTGTTGTCTAAAGCATGCATAAAAAAAATCCAGTTTGTTTTCCTCTATGTGAACCCATGATAAAGTTTTATAGATATATTTCAGAATACTAAAATGCACTGAAATTAATAATTGAAAATGAACTAATTATTATGGAAATAGAAAGGGATGAAATTTCATGGAAGTGGATTATTTATTACATGTGGAACTGGACATTTATTACAATACTCCCGCATGCAGGGCAGGGGTGGGATTCTACTGGTTCTGTCTGGCTCTGTAGAACCAGTAGCTCTGAAGAGCAGCAGACATAGAACCAATTCTATGTCTGCTGCTGTTTTGGCCCATCCACCTGCCCGGGCTCTTATCTGACCTTTATTTCCTATTTTTTCAACCTCAGCTGCTTTGCACAGCACAACTGAGGTTGAAAAAGCAGGAAAAAAGAACTTTTTCAAATGCTGCGCACCTGTGTGCAGCGCTGCTCAGCTGTCCAGGCTGCAAGCTGACGACATTTTACATGTGTGCACAACATTTGTCAGGTGCGCAAAGCGCAAATGCGCACACAAAATGTAAATCACCGAACTGGTAGTTACACAGTCGGATCCCATCCCTGATGCAGGGGTAATCACAAAGATACAGCTCAAAAGTAAATAATCACCGTACTTAATCACAAGTAAGTACCAAATATCACCAGGTGAGGGCAGACTAATGATAAAGAATTATCTTCCTAAATCAATGTTTTTCAAACCTAACAATTTCAAGATGTGCCGACTTCAACTCCCAGAATTCCCCAATCATCATGTCTAATACAGACAGGGAAGCCAGGATCAAGACTGCTAGCATCGCATGTACACTGTTCACTGTTGTAAATTCCTACTGTAGAAAAGTTTCTCTTATTGGTTTGTTTATCTATTAGGTGGTAAAATTCTCATATAGTGGATTTTGCCATCTTAATTTCATGAATGGATATACTTTATAATTCTTCTATCTTCTGAAGCTTTGAACTGTAGATATGAGAAAAAACTTGTCCTGTGCCTTAAATTATATATATGTGTGTGTGTGTGTGTGTGTCTGTCTGTCTGTCTGTCTGTGTGTATGTCTGTGTGTATGTGTCTGTGTCTGTGTGTATGTGTATGTATGTATACACACACACACACACACACACACACACATATAATTTCTGTGCTGTTAGAAACCAGCATTCTTTGCTTTCTAAGAATTATTTCCCTAGGAAGAAAAACCAATGGACAAGTACCGATCCATCCAATATTTGCTTTTGTCGTCTTTTCGTACTCTTTTTCTCCTTCTGTATCATGTCCATTAGAGAATGGATAGGAATTATTCCATCTTTTCATAATCTCTCCAGCACCTAAATACTTTGAATGCTTCCTAAATGTTTATTTACCACAATAGCAAATAATGTAAATAATATAGTGCATAAGCACATGCAGATGCTCCATAGACCAATCATGATTTCCCTGGGGCTTACAGAGAAGCCAGTACAGCACCCAAGACTGGCTTTCACAAGTGAAGTCATAATGTGGAAAGATTTGCTTAGGCCAATGAACCCTTTACTTCTTACATTGAGCCCTTGATAAGCAGTAAAAGGAAATTCCCCTGTGTATACATGGCAGAAGTACTTTCCTATTCCATCCTTGGAATATGTTCACAGGAAAGATAGATTAGCAGTGGGTAGTTCTTTCATGTTCCACATCATGCCATTCTGATTTTCATTGACATTCTGACATAAATTATGGAAAATGTCTCTACTGATGCGTTAATACTCACAACTGGGTGTGGAAAACTACCACTAGGATGGAAAAACCCACTCCCACAGCGAGTCCAAAAGGCAAGCCTAGGAAGAATGCTGATAGGAAGCTCACCACCCAAACCATCTGTGGAAAGACAGAAACACAGCAGGTTACTTCCATGTACTTGTGGAGTGGATAAAGCAGAGCTTGTATTTGAAATACACCTGCATAGCTATGGCTTATGGAGACTAGAACTTGGAGTTACATTATTGCCTCTAGATAACTCAAGATCAGGTACTCTAGAGGAATCACTAACATGCATCTGGAAATTCCTACAAATGCTAGTGACTACAAAGTCACTATTCTGTTTTTTGTAAAGATCAAGATTGCAACCTTGTCCTGTATAAGAATATTTCAAGTGCAGGACAATTTCTGCAAAGTGTTCATAAACACCAAGTCAAATTCTAAGTCCATGTGCAACAACTATTCTTTTCACATATTTGCTCTGTAGCAATGAACACTAGCATCTCTCTGTATATCATTGTAGAATAATTTTTCCCTTTCCTGAAAAATGCTCAGACAGCATCAGAAAGCACTGATGTAATCTTTTCCAATTTTCCATTATGCTAACCAAGCACAAGCATTGTAAGAGTTTCTATTCCCAAGAGAATGGCTAGTAAAACTGTGTAACAGAAGAAATTTGTGTCTGAATTTCCCTTTCCACCCTCTTTTCTTCCTAATTCTTTAAATAATAATGATGGTGAATTAAAGTCTTAATTTTTACTGAAACAGTAGCTCTTTAGTTACTGTTACTATTAGTTTTTATTGATATATAAGCTTCTCTTGGAATCTTTGCAGCAAAAGTTAAGTTAAGTATCAGTGCTTTAAATCAGAGATAAGTAACTTTTTCCACTGGAGCCCTCTTTTTTATTTCTAAATTTGCTCTGACCACAAAGACTATGGGAGTATTATTCAGGTAGGGGGAACCTTTTGTTAACTTTGAGGAAGGATTGGGTGGTTAAGGTATAAAACAGGCCATGCAGACATTAGTCACATTTATTTTACACATTTGTTTGCTAATACCACAGAAATATGTACTGATCAAAGACAAGATTTGGTGGTGTTTTCTGGACTGCAAAAATGGGCCAGGGGAGGTTGCAGGAACTTTGCCTAGTTTGCTTGCCTACCTTTGGTTTTAAATAAAAGAGAATTTAGTGGGAGTGGAATTCCAAGAGTTAGAGTCAGTGCCTCTGTGTTTGCAAGCTGATGTGAGCCATTCTCAGAAATGCTAACTGACAGAGCATAAATTAATGAAATGCAAAGGCAGGATCTCCTCTTTTTTTTACTGATGAAGCAACTTCTAATAAACTTTTACCAAATATGGCCAAATTTTGTTGGATGTAATCTACTGTTATACAATTTGCTCAAACAAAATATCCAACAGCAAACATTTAAGAGATTTGCTTTTTCGATGATAAAAAGTTTGGAACGTTTTATACTTTTGTCAATGGAATTTATTTCAATCAGTGCCTAGTACCCTTATCGTTTTCTTTTTAAACCTTTTCCTTTGGTCAGTGGAAGGTCATCTATGTTCTAGTATAGCAACCCTCAAAGTTGCAGGGTGCCTAGTATGTGACATCAAATAAATAAATATTTTAAAATGGTTCAGTTTTAATTTCTAATATAGTAAATATTAATAGATAAAGCCCCCCGAAGCCAAATGGACAGAGTCCTCAATCATTTATAAAAATGTAGAGGCTGAAAATGTTTGAGAACCACTGTTCTAGTAAATCAGCCACCTTGTGGAAATTCAGGTAATTTGTTTCTAGTCTCATATTTTCTACTCTGACTAGCATCTGCTATCCATGTTCTCAGCTAAAAATCTTCCCACATTTTTAGCTGTGGTGATGTTTAAGTTCAAAATATACAATAGTAATTCAGGTCTGGGTATTACATATACTACAGCTTAGTTCAACTTACTTTTTGTAATATCAACTCAGATACGCTTATTAACATCCATGCATAACTAGTTATAAAGTCACAAAAGAAAAAACGCTTTGAACAGTAAGAAAAATCTGGTATCTGGCTAAATATGTAACACTACTTGTACAGTATGCATTTTGTAACACACGGTGTCTTTTAAAATGAAAGACATGATTGAAATACTTCTCTGGACTTGATTGTTTTAACAAAGCTTCTGAAAATTTTAATGGTAAGATTCCAAGAGGCAATTCTGATGTACAGAAATGCAAAAAATAAACACCTTTCAGTATAAATAAAATATTTTTCAAGTTTTTTGCTAATGTTTTATAAAATAGTGATTTAACTCACACTAAAAGGTATATTCTGCTTTCTCTAAATATTCTGATACTCACACAATCCAACTTGCTTTTTTTCCAGAGGTAATATGGGTCAGTCAGTTGCTTGAGAGAATTCTTCAAATTTACAGCAATCAAAGCTCCCAGAACAGCCTGTGATGGAGATTACATGATAAAATGAAAAATCTGCACGAATATGTAGGCACCCCAGTGTATTACCTGTTTATTTGTAAACAGTTAGGATACGTTTATAGAAGCAACCCACAAGAAGTATATTTGCGGAGTAATGTAAAATGGAATGTGATTTACTTAGGCCTTTCGGGTATGGGCTGCAACAATCTGGTGACCACCAGATGGCAGAAAATATTTTTGTTGTCTAGTGCAGGGGTTGCCAACCTTTTGGACCTCAGGGACCACCAAAATCATAATTTTAAATCCCGCGGACCAGATACCCTGGGAAAATCCTGAAAAAAGTCTGCAGGAAAATTCCCCACCCCATTTTCCTACCGATTGATCATTCTTTATTTGGGATTGCATGATACTGTCTCCAGCTCCGTTCTCGGGGGCAGGGGGGAGAGAGACAGAGAGAGAGAGACTTTTGGCTTCATGCAAAGAAATCAGCAGAAGCAACAGAAGTGTTTCTTTCTCTTCCCCAAACTCTGCCAGAAATGAGTCTTTGCCGGCATAGCCTCTTGGACTAGGATGCCTTGCAGGGCCTCAAAGACTCATTTCTGGCGGAGTTTGGGGGAGAGCAAAAAAAACTTTTGTTGTTTTTCTTGCGTGCAGCCAAAAGCAAAAGAAGAAAGAAGTGGAAAGAAGCAGCCTGGTGGGCAGGCCAAGCACATGGGGTGCATGGGGCAAGTTCAACCACTCTGCCCTTTCCCCGCTCCCCTCACTACCTCGTGATGATGCAATGCAAGTGATACAAGCCTTGTGTTCCTGTGCAGCCTGTATTAATTGCTTTGGGGGTGACATTTCTCTGCGGACCACCAAATTTTATCAAAGACCACCAGTGGTCCCTGGCCACTGGTTGGCAACCACTGGTCTAGTGGATAACCAAATGTTTTAAGCCCGGACCTGGCAGCTCTAAATGTGTCTCCTTCGACAGTACTTGATCAAAGTACTGTGTTATTATTATCACAGTCCATGTTATCATATAGAACAGTACTTCTGGACACAGATCACAGAATAAAGAAAAGTAGCTGCACAATCATACACAAATATTCTTGAAATTAAGTCTCAATAAATACAAGGCTTAATCCCAAGAAGTGTATGTAAAATTGCTATCCTAATATGAGAAGCATCTAGTTTTTTTAAAGCTTCTTCTCTAGTTCATGTTAGTTTGTTATTTTCTGTTCCTCATTCCATTAAGCAAATTCTTTCTTGAAATAAATTACTAATTGCTTTCCTATGATTATATGCAAACCTACTCACAAAGGTTTCTGATATTTTCAGCCCTTGATCACTAGTCTTATTGATTTGGGATGATGAAAAAACAGTAACCCAAAACATTTGGGGTTGTGTGTGTTAAATAATAAGTGAACTTTTTTCTAATTGATAGATATATTTCAGTTTCCAAAACATATTGAAAAAACTACTATAGAAAGGAGGACAGAATTATGGTGCAAATAGTACATGAGTGAGGAGGGAATATTTTGTAGTATTTCTACTAAATCTAGTTTACGGCTTTCATCACTGATTTTTTTTAAAGTTTCCTACTTTAAACTAGAGTGGCTCCTGAAATCTTCTTGCTTGAAAGACCATTAAATTCTACCTAAAATCTAAAAAGGCAACTTGTTTAAGAGTCAAACAACTTACTATGTTTTGCCATATAATTTGCCCTTGACTGCAAGGAAAGTTACAAGCTGTTGATCCCCTTTGATCTTAATTCCAGTTTACAATGCTTGAAAATCATATTTACTTATTTGCTTATATTTGTTTTACAATATTTCTGTGCCGCACAAACATGGGATTGAGTAGCTTATCAGTGTAAAGCAACCAGAAAACCAAGCAGGAGAATACAAATGTCTTATTCTAGAAATGGAAAAAACAGCATACATTAAAATTCAAATGTGTAGGAATGGGAAGATTCTGTTTGAATCCCAAAGGACCCAAGCCATGAAGGCCTTAATGCATAATAACTTGAATTGTACGGGAAACCTATTAGTAACCAGTGCATTGACTGAAGGAAAGGTGTCTGTTGAATCATCTTTTAATTGTCACCACATGGGCCACCATCTTTTCTACCATTCTTTGAAATGACTTCAAAGGCAGCCCAAGTAGGCTTCCCTACAGTTGTCCAACCATAAGGTATTAAGGCCGTGAGTCACACTAGCCAGAGCATGTAACTCTAAGAACAGCCACTTCTGGTGTCTCAACTAAAACCAAGTGAATATTCTCCTGGTAGCATCTCCCATCTTCTATTTGAGCAGGACCCATAAATCTAAGACATAGCTCTTCAAACTTGACAGCTTTAAGACTTGTGGACTTCAACTCCCAGAATTCCTCCTCCAGTCATGTTAGCTCAGGATTCTGGGAGTTGAAGTCCACAAGTCTTAAACTTGCCAAGTTTGAAGACCCTTGATCTAAGAGAACCCCCTGATCATGGATCTGTTTTTTCTTGGGGAGAGGGTTGTAATTCCATCGAAAGGCAAAATTGGAGCTTCTAAGGAGACATACGATTTACGGACAAATTATCACTGCATCACATAGTTTGTTTTACTCATAGATTGTTTCTAGAAGTTTAGTCGAGGTATTTTTTGCATCTCCTGTTCAGTTATTTGTCTAAGTTGTTTGTATATCAATTCAAGTTTCCTGACTTTTCCTATAAAATTTATAATTTGGCAATCAAATAATGTGTTCACAAAAGTGCAGTTCCCCTGTTTAAATCTGTGCTGAAAATGTTAAAAAAATGAGGCAATAATTCTGATAAACACCCTCTAAAAACAGATCTAGTGATTTCAATATTTACCTTTGGAAGAGGGTTAAGATAGCTTCCCAAAGACAACATGGTCAACATTACCACCAATGCTACACAAAAACTTGCCACCTGAGAAGAGAAAAGTAGCTTATTGCAAAGAAACTATTTGGAACTATGTCATAGAACATTCCAGTGTAGGAATAAAAATCAAAATAACTGATGAAAGGAAGTGTTATGAAATAAAGATAATTTCCTGTCCTAATTTAATCCACGTTTTAACTTGTCCTATGAAATCATTGTAGTAATAGCTATTGCTGCTGCACTGAATATTTCTTCTGCATTAAAGAAAAATCCCATTTAATTGAATGTAAAAGCAGTTCCCCAAAAATAAAAACATGTAGTGATATTAGCAATAACAATAGCACTTAGACTTATATACTACTCCATAGTACTTTACAGCATTGTCTGAGTGGTTTATAATGCCAATATATTGCCCGCAACAATCTGGGTCATTTCATGACCTTGAAAGGATGGAAGATTGAGTCAACCTTGAACCGTTCAGGATTGAACTCTTGCCTGTGTCTGCAATACTGCATTCTAACCACTGTGTCACCACAATTGATGGTGGATGGAATGGAATTCATTTCACATGAATGGGAAGTGGGGTTCTTTAATTAGGATGTGGCCAAGTTATGTGCCTGTGTGTCTTGCCTTTCAATGTACAAACCACTTCTCAATGGATTGCAATTTCCCTAATATCTCATGCCTCAATTAAACCTCAAGAGAAGACAAGATAGAACTTCCAAGATCTTTTTCAGATTAGAAGGGATAGACAACCATTGTGACTTCCGTGGGTGAGAGAAATATGCATTAGAAAGGAATACTAACATTCTCCATTACCTTACAGAAACAACAACAAAGTAAGTCCAAAAATACTAAAGAACTCTGTGAATTAGACTGGGAAAAAAAGCTTCTCTTGCAGCACAATTATTTTTAACTACATTATTCCCCCAAAAGAAAGAAATGTTATGTATATGATAAGGAAGTTGAATAAATTCCTGGAACTATTGCTGATGAAAAATGACTCATAATATCTTGAATTTGCTGAATTTCAAATAGAGGTTCTAAAGAAATAGCAGGTCCTAGCTCCCAAACTGGTGTAGTGTAATGGAGCAGAATAATGAAGAGATGGGATTCTAAATTACTAAGGTGGTCTTAGCTGCACCACTTCATCTCTTTTCTACAGTATAGGAACAGTAATACCGATCTACCTGGTATGATTAATTAAAGCAGTGGTGACCATATGGCATTTTAAATGCTAATTATTAGAGCTCTCCAATACTTTAGATTTGATTCCCAAAAAGGTGCTTTGGAGGACATGGGGTGGCAAAGGTAGTATGTGCCTTCAACTCCTTAAAGCAGCCACATCTTTTTCTGGGTTCACATATCACCTTTCTGGAATTAAATCTAAAGAATTGCATAGCTCTATCACTAGCAGAATCTAATTTTCTGGGAGTTCCTCATCCTTCTGGCCACTTCTTTAAGAATGGCAGTACAAATTATAAGTACAAAGCCTTGGTGGTGCAGGCTGTTAAATGCCTATCACTTAAGTTCCAGCTGCCTGCAATTAGTGCAGGCTCGAATCCCACCAGGCTCAAGGTTGACTCAGCCTTCCATCCTCTCGGGGTAGGTAAATTGAGGACCCAAGATTGTTGGGGACAATAAGCTGACTTTGTAAAAATGCCGCTTAGTAATAAGCAGGCATATACAATGGAATGAAGGCTATTGCTGAGCGCATTGGGTTGTATCCCAAAAAATTGTAAGCTGCCTTGAGTCTTCAGAGAAGGGTGTCATATAAATGTAATTTAATAAAAATTATGCAGAGAAACAATGATCTCTAGTTGTTGCTCCAATACAACACTCAGCAGCCCCAACCACAGTGGTCAATTGTTTGTTTGTTTGTTTGTTTTTATTAGATTTATATGCCACCCTTCTCTGAGCCTCAGGGCTGACAACAATTTTTGGGATACAACCCAATGTGCTCAGCAATAGCCTTCATTCCATTGTATATGCCTGCTTATTACTAAGCAGCATTTTTACAAAGTCAGCTTATTGCCCCCAACAATCTTGGGTCCTCAATTTACCTACCCCGAGAGGATGGAAGGCTGAGTCAACCTTGAGCCTGGTGGGATTCGAGCCTGCACTAATTGCAGGCAGCTGGAACTTAAGTGATAGACATTAGCAGCCTGCACAACCAAGGCCCTCAATTGCAATGTGAAGGGCCAGAAATTCCCAGTTATATCTTACAAATATTCTGTATTAATTTGAATGTGACCCTAGAAATATGGGTTTAGAGAGGATGCTGAGAACTTTAATTCTGCATTCCCAGAATCATCTATATAGAGTGTGAAAATGTCTAGAATATTTTTCGCAAACAAATCTTCCCATTATGAAGATGAAATAACAAGCAAATGATAAACAACCTGAGATTTTCCACCAGCTCCATCCACAGCTAAGGTGACTGAAAGCGCACAGCAGATCACATGGATTTTAAAAAAGGATCCAAAAAAGTTACTGCAGCCCAGGGCCAACATTTCCTATGGAGACAATGGATTAGTCAGTTAAGGTTGTAGAAAACATCAAGCCCTTGTCCTTATAGTAAGTTTGTTTTGGCAACACTTAACTGGAAATAGAAATAGGTCAGTCATTATCCTAATCTGGTCCCTAATTTGTGGGTGACATTATTTATACAAAGACTGTGCCGATTAAGTCTTCAGAATCTGCTATGCAATTGCAGGAGAATCATCCAACACCTACACTCCCCGAGGATTCTAACCACTCATTCTAAAATTATCCCAGGATTCTTTGGGTCACATCAGTCACATGTTTGGAAACTTTCAGGCCAAGGCAGTACAAGCAGGTACCTGCCAATTTAAATCTGCCACTCAAGTGAATCATCCTTTCAGCTACTGGGCTAAGAGAGAGCATGTCATGCAGAAATGGCACAGTTGGCTGTAGTGATTGTTTAAAAGGCCAGCATTGTGCAAGTTATTATACATGATATGCCTTGATGGCATTCTTGGATGGCATCATTCTAAGTTACTATTCAAAGAAGTTTGATTAATTAGATTAAAAATATTTACATGTTAAATCCCTTGAACAGTTTGCTCCAGATTCTGCTCTGAGGCAAGTCAGCAGTTGTGAAGCAACTGAAGGATAGTAATTATCAGGTTCATACTGGCTGCCTGACTGCACAACTTCTATATAGAGGGGTCACCTAAAACTATGACACGGGGAAGTGGAGAAATGATTTTCCTTCCTAGCTTCCTCCTCCTGTTGTTGTTGTTATTATTTATTCAATGTAACTTACATCCTGTTCTTCTACATGTAAGTTCCCAATCAACCATGCCGAGAAGCAGAGACAGTTAAACTGCTCCACCCAATAGCCATCTTTATGAGGTTGTGTTTTCTGTGAAGCAAGCAATCTGCTTTCTCAGAGTAATATATGCCATTCCCTTTTGGAAGGAATACAATATTGAGAAAATTATCCAAGTTGGTTTGCCAATTTACTATCAGTAAGAGAGTTCCTTGGAAAAGGCTGAGTCACAGCGACCATTTTCCTTAATAATTTCAAATCATTTATTATCACTGTATTTTGCAGTTTTCAAATTATATAAATTTTTTTTTATTTACTGACATAGCCGTACTGTATTGTTTATAGGGGATTACATAATCCCAAAAGGAGGATGACACTGTCCAATAAGTCCCACCTACATGTCCTTCCATAAATCTATTTGTGTCTCTCTGAGGAAGAAAACAGACAGTAGTCCTTGACTTTTGACTGGTTGCTTAGCAACTGTTCAAAGTTACAATGGACTCCTCCTTCCTTCAAAAGCGACTTATAACCCAGTCCCGAAGTTCAGATGGCCACACCTTCCAGATGGCCATATGACCGCACTTTGTACTCAGGAAATGGCCTGCATTTACAGCCATTTGGAATGTCCTGTTGTCACATTACCATAATTTACAATGTTCTTTTTTCAGGAACTGGCTTTTCCTTCTAGTTTCCAGCAAAAAGTGACCACAATGAACAAAGGATTTGGTTATGACTGTGCCATTCACTTTATGACTGCTGCAAAAAACAAAAGGTCATAAAATCAGGTCATTCATGTGATGACCTGCTTTATAACCATCACAACATATGACTGATTCTTAGGTTCAATTATGCTAGAAAGTCCAGGACTAACTATATTTAAATTTCCAGCCTTGGAAATGGCAGCCCCGGAATTATGGGCAGGTAAGCCATGCAATCCTTCTCTATATTACCCAGTTATCAAGATTACCTGATTTGGGTCCACATCATAGCCATGCTTGTTACCAAGGGTTCTGCCCATGGCTAGGTTGATCACATAGCCCACAATGGCAAGTGAAAAAGCTGGGCCAATCATATCTTTCCATTTGCCCACTAGTGGAAGTGTGGCAGATGGAAACCTAGAATCAAAAGAAGAAAAACAAGCTTAACATAAAAGCCTACACTTCAGTTTGAAACTGATAAATCAGACTAAGACATTTTGTTCTTAGCATGGAAACAAAATTCCATACCAAAATTATGCAAATCCATCTGGATTGCATCTGGAGTGCACCAGATTGAGGAAGTCATTTATGAGCAAAAGTATGGCTGTCAAATGCATTATATTTAAGGACAACTGAGGCTGCAGAAATAGGCATGAGGTTCCTCCCAAGATTCAAATGTCCAACACTACCACCACGCCCCCCACCATCCTATTGGTGTTTCACAGGGCCCTAAAGTCCTGGCTTTTATCTCAGATCTTTGCTGAACATGACTGAGCCCCCCTTTTCCTCTTTTATTTTTTTCCCATCTGAATTTGTTGCCTTTGCCATCTTTGCTCATTTTTTGTGGTTTTCCTGTTTTAAATGTTTTTAACAATTTGTAAGCTACCCAGAGCACACTAGTTGGGTGACATTTACATTTGATTAATTATTACATTATTATTATATCATTTTTTTAATTTGGTATTTTTCTGAGTTCCCCAAAAGCTGTATGGCTAGAGGGGCCCTGTAAGTTAATATTTTGCAAACAATAACTGGATATCTGTATTTCTAAGGATCATAGTTCAGGCAAAGGCTTCCCTGTGCAGTTGTGTCCGACTGTAGGTGGAAGTGTTCATCTCGTTTCTTGGCAGAGGGAGCCAGCATTGCCCAAAGACATTTTCCATGGTCATGTGGCCAGCATGGCTCTATGCCAAAGGTGCACTACCTTACCACTGAAGTGGTAGCTATTTATCTACTCACATTTGCATGCTTTCGAACTGCTAGCTGGGCAGGAGCTGGGCAAGTAATTAGAGCACTCTCTGTTACATGGCATTCAGGTCTCAAACCCAGGTTGTCAACTTTCTGGCTGACAAGCTCTGCATCTTTAACTGCTGAGCCATCATACTCTCCCTCAGTGTTCAGCAGCCTTAGTAGCTGTTGAGCTATACTCAACCGTTATGACTTTCTCAATGCACTGATATATACTATAGGTTTTGATCCTGTAAGTAGAAGTTCCATAAAGTATTAATGGTTCCAAAAGAGGTGGTATATGTCATGAAAAATGTAGAATAAAAGCCATGCATGAAATGTAGAATAAAAGCCATGCAAGGAACATCTAAAGATCTATGTTTATCACAATCTTCTTGAAATTACCCCAAAAGCAATAAACTGGGAAATACTAGTTTATTGGATTCCCAATAAAGAAAATACAGTATGTCCTGCAGCATAGAAATGCAGACAGTGTAAATTTATAATTAGAGCACTATAATGAGTTGTCCCCATTTTACATAGCAATAATTATTATACACATTGTAATTATGCTATGACTGTAAATTATTAGTAGATTGACTCATTGTCATTCAAGCCTTGCAGATACTAGCACTTTTAGTCTGCCCTACTTTCTACAAAATTCTATGGTATTTATAAATGGCATGATGAATGCAGCTATCGGAAATTCTAAGTTAAATTTAACTTGTTTTCAAAAAGATTCATCATTTCCTTCCTTTCAACAATGCTGGTTACAATACCAGAAACTGGAGAGGAGGAGGAGGAGAAGTTAAGTCCTTCCATTTGTCTTGTTGATGGCACTAATGAGATAGCTTCATTAGCATATTCCTATTTGGAGGGGAATAATATTTACTTACCCCATATTAATAAGTCCAACAATTGGCATGTCATATTTCTCAGGCATATTAAAGCTTCCAGAAATGGCTGTAGCCACAATGACCTGAAGTCAAAACATAAAATAATTTTTTAGCTTAGTCACATCTTTTTAGTCATATCTTTTTAATTTGTGATGTTAATTAGCATTGGAACTGCATACTTTCAGAATATAATGTGTGTATTTGCATATCTGTTTGAAAGAGATTCAGTTTATATTATAAGCTGTTACTCAAAGTTCATGAAATGTTGTGATGTGATTGAGAACCTCCAGCACTCTTTCTTTCAAGGTTCATAAAAGTTGATGACTTTATATGAAAGTGGAAGAATTAAATTTATTTCCTTTTTATTGAAAAGAGTATTTATTACCTTGTCAAGACTGCCCTAATATCAATATTTGCTCATTAGTTTCATTTTAAAACAAGTGCTATATGAAAAATGAAAAAATATATTGTACAAAAGCATAAATCTCTCATGTAGTAAGCAAAAATGACTTCTGCATATACAGTATATTAATACTTCGTTATGCCATTAAGTTATTAACATTTCAGTCAATTCACCTAAGTAGGAGAATAAAAGAAAACTAATCTGCAAACTATAACTTTGTTGATGCATTTTAAAAACTGCATTTGTCTTTTTTGCAATCATATCACACTTTGGGCTCCTACATAATATTATTCCAAGAACTTTTTCACAAGTACTATTACTTGCAAATATTTCCTAACTGAGTGAAGGTAGTTTCCTTTGCCCTTGCTAAATTTTATTCTATGATTTTGATTCATTCATCTAACATTTTAAATTCTTATTTCTAGTGAGCATATGACGACTCAGCCATCACTGAAGGACTGAAGACAGTATTGTGGTGAGATAAGCTGCTGAATGGTTTATTTTGGCTGCTTTTCTGGATAAACACCAGGTGTCCATTATTTTTTGTCTATCTGTACTTCAGTTGATCTTCATTATATGTTTTTGCCTATCTTCACTTCAGTTAGTTTATTTCAGAGCAGTAGTAAATGAACAATAAAGCCCTGAATGTTATGAGCCATCCTTTCTTATTTTTTATTGTTAAGTTTAATTGTCCCCAGAAAGTGCAAGTGATCATAAAAATCAAACTGAAGTTACACATAGTGCCTCCCTAATATGATAGAAGTGTATATTGCATTTTAACAAAGTAATTAGACCATAATACTTCAATTTCTAAATACAGTAATTTCAAGGTGGCCTATGGAGGGAAATCCCCAATATTCAAAATCAGAACATAGTTCTAGAACAGTGATGGCTAACCTTTTTGGCACCAAGTGCCCAAAGTGCAAGCAAAAGCGCACCCCCAAAATGCAATGTATGTGTGCTCCGTGCATGCACCCCATGCCCTGTGCATGTGTGCATGACCCACCCGCACCCTTGCACATGTATGTGTGACTCCTGCATGTGCACCCCACCCCCCTGCGCATGCGCAGCAGAGACCTGAAGACCAGCTGTCCAGGGGGAGGCGCGCCTGTGCATGCACGGCAGAGCTGAGCTGGGGTGATGGCTCACGTGCCCAGAGAGAGGGCTCTGCGTGCCCTCTCTGGCATGCGTGCCATAGGTTCGCCATTACAGTTCTAGAATCTGAGGACGATCTAAGATTTGAACATGTATAGTGTTTGCATGGATAACATAGTTGGCTGTTTAGATCTCCAGATTTAAACTTGATCTGTATCTATGAGTAAAAGTTCTTACTGGATTCTTGTTCTGAGTTTACTACCATAAGAATAGTTTCCACAAAACACTCATTTTCTCAGAAACTGTTTTGCTCACTATAGTTTTTGAAACTACCATAAACTCTTTTCCTGTTATCCTGTATCCATTACTGCTTTTCATACAGAACAGGGAAAATTTGGTTAAGAGCAATGCTCATTTCACAGGAATGCAATTCTGGTTGGATTGCAAACTGAAACCAAAGGCATTGTCTGCCAAACTCTGTGCATTTCCCACAGCTCTAATTACACCAATACTCCCTGGATGTCAGCACGTACCAGACGCATGTAGGAAATCTTACTATACTTTTTTTCTAATCATATTTCAATGCCTTAGAATAAAGCTGCATTTCCTGCATGTACATTGTCTACAGAATAGTTCAAGGATGTTGAACCCGGATACATGAAATGTAAGTCAATTAAGGTCAACCTATCCAAGCCAATGCTTTATCTTGGATAACCAAAGTCACCCCATGTCTGACAATAGTTTTGAGACTGCAATTATAACAAAGACCATGCAGGCTGGGGAATATGGAGTTCAACATATTTAGGTTGCAATATCTTTGGGATGGCTGCCTTTAATATCTCAGAGCTTCCATAAAATATAAGTGATCAAGAGTCCATTGGCATCTCAGTAGTAATCTCATTGCCCCAGTGATTTTTATTTATATACAATAGTTCTGAAATTACTGTACGAAATATTATTGCTAAATTGTCTCCTTACATTTCCATATGCACTGCACTTTCACCAGGGCTGTCTTAGTGCATGGGACTTATGGGCACTTGCCCGTTGGCCTCATGAGCATAGGGGCCCCATACTAATCTGTGTATATTAACTCTCCAGTGTACCTTGTAACATATAAATACAGCAACATATTTATTACATTTTACTACATTTTTTATTGATACTAACATGCAGGGATGGGATTCAAATTTTTTAACAACCGGTTCTGTGGGCACAGTTAGGTGGGCGTGGCCATGTGACTGGGTAGGCGTGGCTTCTTTTTTTTGCGGCAACCCCCCCATTTTTGGGGTCTTCTGGGCCTCAGGGAAATCTCCTGGGGTGGGTGTTTTTGCTCCCAGAAGACTTCCCTGTGGCCCAGAAAGGCAAAAAATGGACCGGGGGGCAGGGAGCAGAAGAGGGAGGCATGCCCCCTCCATTTTTTGCCTTCCTGAGCCTCAGGAAAGCCTCCTGGGTGAAGCAGTAAGACAGCGAGGGGAATCCCTGGACAGCTGATCTTAGGACCTTAAGGAGTGATGGGGCAGGGAAGAATGCAGTCAGCAATGTCGGGCATGCATGCAATGTTGCACATGTGTGGTAAGGACTGACTAGTCAGGGAGGGGCAGGGGAGACGGGCAGGGCCAGCCAGGGCATGATTTGCCAGTTCTCTGACCTGCGCAGAATCATAACAACCGGTTCTATAGGACTGGTCCGAACTAGTAGAATCCCACTCCTGCTAACATGCAAATATATGTTTAATTTTATTGACCATTTACATTTTTATTCCTGTGAGTAGTTGTCATAAGGGCACACTGCTTTGCCTGGGGTCCATAGTGCTATTAAGACGGCCCTGACTTTCACTTATAATCAAATCAGCATTTCCTAAAATGAACAACAAAAAGGCATGCTATCTCAATCTTAAAAGTTATTTTTTTCAGTTTATCTCTACTGAAAAGTACCAATCCCAAGGAAAATAGTATGTGAATGAAAACACTGTGACTGCTACTTACTATAATGATCTCCATGGGAATTGGGACTCGAATCTTCTTCATATATTTCATATTTAGCTCTTTCACAATGATGAGAAGCACAGAGCTGATCAAAGCAAAGACCAAAGAAGCCACATTGGTTTTCGATAGGTTTTTGCAAATATCAATAAAGGTCTGGAGGTTTAGACAAGAAAAAGAGAACATGAGGTTTTTCAACATCCCATCTAGACTGGATAATATGCTATGGTGTTTGTTAGTCAACATGTAAAGATTGGGGACCATTATTTAACCTAGAAATCTGCATTTTGAAGTAATAGCCAACACTCAAAGCAACACAAAAAAGTGCAGTTCTGACAGTAGCCAACTCTGAATTAATCAAAGGTCAGTAAACAGGGCCTGACGAGAAAGGATGTATTTAATCTAACCTGAACATCCTGCTGAGACTTTAGAAGAAAATTCAAGAGGCTCACAACAGGTAACTGAGAAACTCCAAAACTCTATGAAGGCTTTCTCCTAATCCTTTATAATTAAATTGGACTAGAATTAATTGTAACTGTCTGCTATTTGTAAGCTCATTCCTTAACATTGCAAAAACATTGGCATTTATGGTCTTAAGAATCAAGAGTTGCCCAGAAAGAAAACATGTTCCAGGCAAAATTTTGTTTACTTCTTCTGTTGCAGTGATTTGAGGAAAATTATATAATAAAATTCAAGTTTTGGTGTAAGATTTGGCAGACAATGGAATCCTAATATTTTCTCCTTGGCTTCAGACTTTATTCTTCCTTTTATTTAAAACTGCAACAACAACACTAACAATGTTAATCAACAAATATTAACAATGTTATCAACAAATATTCAAAATAATAATAAAAAAATATAAGAACAGAGAAATAAAAAGTCCAGAAAATAATTTTTGCTCATGAGCAAAAAGTAAAACAATAGGAGTTAATATAAATACACTGCGGTACAATATTCAATATTTCCATCAATTTTTAAAATAGAAGTACCCTATTGTTATTGTGTTCTAAATAATAGACACCAGATTCCAATAATACATTCTTTAAAGGTTTCTTCAAGACTTTTTGTTGTTATGTCAATTTTTCAGCCAATACTTTTTTCACCTATTGTTAGTTACCATTGGCTCAGAGAAAGTGGACTTTGCTTTTCCATTATTTTGCAATAACATACAGTATATGGTAGCTAATAACAAGCGAACAATTAATTCCTTTTAGTAAGGAATACATATAAATAAGTAATTACACTTTCTAGGAAGATGTGCAATAAATTTACATTAGTATTAATTATTATAGACCACTGTGCCCAAATTCTTATACAGCTTTCAATCACAATGAGAAATTTAAATAACTGTTGCTACCTTGGAAATGAATATGTACTGTATCAATTTAATTACAGCCCCCTTAACTATCCTATTGGTTAAAAGCAATAATATTTTCTTTCGTGAACATTTCATTGTCATATAGTTTAATTACTTGTGTTTTGAAGTAAGAAGAAATTGTTTCATCGTCATTATTAATGATTTCATTTTATACTTTTGTTAATTCCTCTCTTTGTACAGTGAGTTGCAGCAGTCTCTTGCTACTTTCATCAGAATGGTGGCAGCAATGTCACAATATCATCTAGCAAGTCTGCCTTTTGGAGGTATGAGTGCAACATTGCGTTACATGTAGAAAAGGGGAGGAGCTTGTGTTGTGATACACTTTTGGGGGTATGAGTGCAACATTGTGGTACATGTAGAAAAGGGGAGGAGCTTGTGTTGTGATACAGACTGCATCACTCTATTCACTGCATTCGGTGTACCTTGGTATATAACCATGGAATATACCAATACCTTGGTATATGACCATGGAAGTGTCTTCGGACAACACTGGATCCCTTGGCTAAGAAATGGGCATGAACACTGCCAGTAGAGTTGGACACAACTGGACAGAGGAAACCTTTACTTTTACCTTTATATGGAAATAGGTGAAACTCCCCATTTTGGTAATTAAGTCAAAATTACACTTAAATATTTTAAAACTGGTGAAAGTGAGAGAAGATAGTTGTGGAGAATCAAAGGTAAATAGAATGTAAGGAAAAATGTTTTTCTTTTTCTCAATAAATCACTATCCTTCTTTGGTTGTACTGTCTTTCTTTCTTTCTTTCTTTCTTTCTTTCTTTCTTTCTTTCTTTCTTTCTTTCTTTCTTTCTTTCTTTCTTTCTTAAATTATATATAGCCCCTGACATATTCAAGCTATCTGTCTTGATCCCACTGATTGTGCACCCACAATCAATATAAGACCAATCTCTTTATGCTGCATCACCTGTAAAGTCATGGAATCAATTATTAACCAATCCATTATCCTCCACTTAGAGACAAACAACCTACTCTCTAACAAACAATATGGTTTCAGAAAAAAACTATCTTGTAATCTGCAACTCTTACACTGCAAAAACATGTGGACTACACAACTCAATCAGGGCAAAGCAATAGACGCAATCTACATAGATTTCTGTAAAGCCTTTGATTCAGTGGTACACGACAAACTACTAAAACTAAAATTTTATGGTATCTCTGGACAACTGCATAACTGGATAGAAGCATTCCTGTCAAACAGACAACATATGGTCAAAACTGGGAGCGTCCTATCAAATTCTCTACCTGTCCACAGTGGTGTTCCCCAAGGCAGCATTCTAGGACCAACTCTCTTCATACTCTACATAAATGACCTCTGTGATCATATTAAGAGCAACTGCGTTCTCTTCGCTGATGATATAAAACTATTCAACACCACAGACAATACTGCTACCCTTCAAAAAGACCTCGACTATGTATCAGAATGGTCAAACAAATGGCAACTTCAAATCTCAACAAATAAATGCTCTGTCTTACATATTGGCAAAAAAATCAGAAAATAAAATACAAACTGAATAGTCAAGACCTTGTTGATGATCCAAACTCTGTCAAGGACCTTGGAATACTCATCTCTAATGATCTAAGTGCTAGAGCCCACTGTAACTACATAGCCAAAAAGGCATTAAGAGTTGTTAACCTAATCCTACGTAGCTTTTTCTCTGGTAATATCACACTACTAACTAGGGCATACAAAACATTTGCTAGACCAATACTCGAATATAGCTCATCAGTCTGGAACCCACATTACGTATCTGATATTAGCACAGTTGAGAAAGACCAGAAATATTTCACAAGAAGAGTTCTCCACTCCTCTACTTGTTGCAGAATACCTTATGCCAGTTGAAATTCTAGACCTAGAAAACCTAGAACTACACCGCCTTTGGTCGATCTAAGTATAGTATATAAAATCATACATTGCAATGTCCTTCCAGTCAATGAGTACTTCAACTTCAACCATGACAATACAAGAGCACACGATAGATACAAATTCAAGGTTAACCACACCAAACTTGATTGCAGGAAATACGACTTCAGCAACAGAGTGGTCAATGTCTGGAATACTCTACCTGACTCTGTGGTTTCTTCCCCAAATCCCAAAAACTTTAACCTTAGACTGTCTACTATTGACCTCACCCCTTTCCTAAGAGGTCTGTAGGGGGCATGCATAAGTGCACTAACGTGCCTACCGTCCCTGTCCTATTGTTTCTTTTATTTTTCTTACATGTATTCATTTCATGTATTCACAACTATGTTTATCCTTATACTTATTATCTTGTAAGCAATTGACTAAATAAATAAATAAATAAATAAATAAATAAATAAATAAGATTGCATAAGACTTAGCAATAATCATACTATCACCCTCACTTACATAGACAATGGCAAGGGGTCCTGTGTAGGCTTCAATCTTCAGACCAAAGATATACTTGAGAACCGAGATAAGGATCTGTAGACCAGCTGCTGTCATGAAACCCCTAATGAAGGATTCTGAAAGGTAGATGGCTACAAAGCCGAACTGCACAAATCCCAGGCATATCTATGGACAGACAGATGACCAGGCATGTCAGATACAATAATAAATGGAATTTCTCAGAGAAAGAGATTGCAGATAATAAAAAATTGGCACAACCACTGATATGTGGAAAGATATGCTACAGGTTGTCCTTGAATTACGACCATTTGTTTAATGACTTTTTGAAGATGTGGAAGACAGGATTCCTGGATCACACCAGTATTTAAGTGCTATCTATGAAACATGGAAAGAACATTCCCATTAATTAATTTGTGTTCCATGTTTACTGTTCTAATGATAAAAACTTTGCTTTGACCTATTCTAATCTCCTTCTCCTCCTCCTCCTCCTCCTCCTTTTCCTTCTCCCTCTTCCTCTTCCTCCTCCTCCTCATTATGGTTACCATCTGCCTCTCTGCCTTTTTATGACATATAGATTGACAGATTTCCCACTATGCAACAAGTATTAAAATTATATTTCAGCCAAGAAAGGGAAGAATTCAGATTTCAATGCTTTCTTGATCCTCATGAGAGGAATTTAGGAAACAGTAGCACATTGCATAGAGTATATTGAAGTATGCAGTACAGGAATACAGATAAGGACAATAAAACTAGTGATGGGGAACATATAGTCTTCCATTTGTTAATAAATGACAATGCCTTGTATTATTTATTGTTAGTCATGTTTTTTGAGGGTATTGGAAATTTTAATTTAGTACAAACATGAGATCCATATGCATCCCACTCTAGTTCTATCAGGCATTCAGTCACTGGAATTGTAGATCATATGGACATTTCTTATAGTTTTGTATGCAAAAAAACTCTTACTTGTATTATAGCTGTAAGACAAGCCAAGGTGGCAGAGATTTCCAACCTGGCTGCTTCCATGGCTGTGTTGTTAACCATAATTTCATTGGCTGTGTGGTTAAAGTATTGAAATTCAGAGTCCGGAGCAAGCTCATGGCAGACATTTCCTACAATAATACTGATGACTGCAAATGTACCTGTTTGGAAACACATTTGAAACTTATATTACGTTTTTGAGCTGAGTACCTTCTCATATTACATCTAGTCTGTAAATAACTGGTAATTCCAAGTTTGTACAGATCAATCTTCTTCAACCTGATGCCATCAGTGTATATTAGTTTTAAATCTTGTAATTAACAGTCAAATATTCTTTGAAGTACAATATATCTGGATTGCATATAAATTAGTAATAGTAGTTAATTGGTAATTGATTACACTCTAAAGGAAGTCCTTTGATTCAGCTCTGGCTTTAATCATAATCAAGAAACCAATAATTTACAGTTATTTCATGAAAGCATTTAAGATAGCAAACTGAGAAAAGAACACCCAGATATTATAATTTCATGCACTAGGATTACAAACATGTAATATATGCATTCAATTAATATTAAAGTAGAAAATGAAATCTTACCTGGGACCATCTGATGAATACCTCCTAGCAAAAAATAGGTAATCAAAGGAAAGAAAGAAGAATAGAGCCCATTGACTGGAGGTAGGTTGGCCAGCAGGGCAAAAGCCATGCCTGAAAATAAACATGAAGAACATATCAAATCTTCCTTCCTGCAATTACACTCAAGATCACATAATGCAAAAATATGACATTCTTATATCTGCTTTCCAGGGGTCATCTTGTGATGAATGTTTTATGGAAGGTGCTATAGATGTGTTCAGAAATGAATTATAACATAGGAACCTAGGTGACAGTATTAGTCTTTTGGGATAATTTGTCTGCTTGGTGTTTGTTAAGCCAAAGATGGGTGAAGCTGAAATCTTTGGAGTAGTACCCTTTGCTTCTCCTGTCCTTTTTCAATTTCCCTTTTTTCTTTAGTATTCTTCTTTCCAAGCAGGTTGCTGGGAGAAGTGGAGAGGACTTTTGAAATTAAGTTAACAGTTGCAATAAAAGTTGGTGTATGGACTGCCTGTGGCTGATTATAAGCCTTTATGTTGTCCAACCTTAATTATTGGTGACACAAAGTAACAGAACAGTGATAGGTGTTAGGGAGGAATTCTACAAAAAGCAGTTTAAGGGTGAAATTACAAAAAAAAGTTCATATATTTGGTATTACAAAATAATGCATATAGGCGCATCCATTTACCTATATGAATCTATCTGTGTAAAGGGTTTAAACCCTGAAATGGAAAAGCTTTATATTCCTATATTAGCCCATGCTAATGTTAATGATTTATTCTTTTCTGAAGGTAATAGAAGGTGGTGGTATTCGTATGTCAATGTATTGCATTAAATAATGGTTTGTTTAACCCATGTTTGAATAATTCACAATTTTCCTGCTTAGTGCGCTATAGTAATCTAAAAACAATATTTTACAAAGAACATTTGGGTTTGCAAAAGCAAACAATCTCTTTTATGGTCAAATATAATATTTGAACCCATATTTTTGTGAGAACCAGAACATTTTCTGCTATTTCATACGTCCCAAACAGGAAATTGGAAAGTTATACCCAAATGTTTTTTTTAAAGCTTGGGTAAATTTTTTTTTCCAAAAAAAGAAAACTGCAAATTTTGCTAGTTCATTGAATGCATTGGCAAACTGAACCTAAGCATGATTGCAAATAGGATTTATATGGAATACAGGAGCAAGAAACATATAGGGATTTTTTTTGCAAATGTGTCTAACAATTAAACTACCGAGTAATATTTGAATAATATGGGAAAGGCAAGTTTCTTTCACCTTGAGGTACTTGAATGGTTCCAGCACTTACTCCACCAAGGACATCAGGCACAATGTAATCTCTGATTTTGTATTTTGGAAGCCATACAAGTATGGGAAATAGACTGTAAAGGATGAGCTTGAGTCTGGATGGTGAACATCTGAGGAGAAAAAACATTAATAGGAAATATTTGCTATGAGGTTTATTCTGTAACTTGGGAAGACAGATGATTATTCATTATCTGAACATGCAACTAGAGCAAAGAGCTACCATTTCAGGTTTGTTTTCACCACCCACACAGCACTGGAACAAATCATAGAAAGCACAATGAAAAAAAAAGTCTCTCTCCTGTTATTCATAATTATCCTCACATTGTACATAATGCCCTGAATCCAGGCTTTATCAAATTCCAGAGAGCATAATATCTGGCCTAAGTTTTGAATTGTTTTCAAGTTTTTGCATACCAAAATGTCAAACCAAATCAAAATTTAGCAAAATGGTTATATCTAGGATGTTACTGGGAAATTAAACACCAATTATTCTAATTAGCTCCTATATTATCAATGCAAGGAAACATAGTACAAAATGTTCAGCAAATTAGCTAAGAGAACAAAACAGTCCTAAGTGGCCTACTTCAGTAATGGGACAGAAGAAATCAATGGGATATAACAGCACTTAACAGCCTCCGTCAATGTTTACTACTAAGAAAATTCATAATTACTTTAGTACAGCCTTCTTTCCAGGATGTGTTGGGCTGAGTCAGAATAGTTATAAGCAGAGGTTTCCCAAGAAACTTCTCTTGGTTAGAGAGTTTTCTAGAGACCTTATTTAAGATCAGCTTTTAACTGGAAACGCACAAATTTGAACCTAGCAAAGCACATGCATTCAGAAAGTATTAAGACCCCCTTCACTTTTGTCACTTTTTCACTGATTCTATAGTTCTTAAAAAAAAACTATAGTGCATACTTATGCCAATGTGATATGAAAAAACTGAAATATCACATTGGCATAAGTATGCACTGCAGTTAGTGTTAGCATGCATAGGCTTATAGCTTATTCCAGTAATAGTTTACTGCTCTGTTATACTGATTGCACACAGATAAGATCATTACAAAATCCTCTACTGTATAGCATTTAAATTTAAGGTGTAAAGAAACAGGGATATTGCAACAACAACATTAATGACAGCAGTTATAACTCTTAATTCAGTGTAAGTGCTGCATTACTGTAATGGTTATGGTTTAAATTAGAATAAGGGAGTAGTGGTGGAAGAAGTCTACTATCTTCCAGGACTAAACTCCACCCCCCAAAATAGTAATCTCAATCCAGCTACCTTAATAAATCAATAAGGAATTCAAGGTGATTGTTTTCTCCTTCTCTTTAATCTTATCTGTATACAGAACAGGCTTCTTATTGACTCAGCAACCCAACAAGGCACATCAGCAAAGCTGATCAGAGTATTACAACTTGCAGATAAAATACACACAATATAAGTCTGTTTGCACCAATGTGATCCTATAATTAGAGAGCTAAGAGCAGTAAGTGAGACAGTTTCTATACTAAACAAATGCCAAACTTGTACAGAAACCATTAGACACAAAATCACTCCAGCAAGGAATAAATATCAGCAGAAAACAAAAAAGAAAAAGAAAAAAGAAAGCTGAACAAAAAACAGTTGATTCTGAAAGCATAAGGAGTTAATCACAGCTAAAAAACCTGAACTAAGTTTCCCAGTTGAACATGAAAGCTGTCAGGCTTTTAATTTTCAGTAACATTGGTAATAAGTGGCAATAATTAAACTACTGCTGCTTTTGGTTAAGCATTAATATATCCAACATAACAGGTGTGTTGTACATTTGCTACTGAAATGGGTTCTTTTTGACTAAGAATCTAAAGTAGCTCTGATCATGTATCTATGAGATCATTCAGAGAGCAATTATTTATTTGGCATAATTCCATCGCTGTCCACTTAAGAGACCATTCAGTCACATTGGGTGCCACCCAAATCTAAAGTCAACATGAGAATTGCTGTATAGTTTAAAGTAATGCATCCAGTTTACTTAAGTAAAGCTAGTTCGGTTATGCCTTCATTTAACTGACATCTAGCAAAAGCATACATCAAATGACATGCATACAGGTCACAACAGTAGAAACATACTATTCAAATAACACCGTAATAAAAATGTTCTTGCTACAGAGTCCGGTTGTTATTTTCATATTTCTTGCACTTGAATTATGCTATTATTGATATTCTGCATTAAATTGGGTATGTTCTTTCTTCTCTTCAAAACAAAGTTGAAAACTCAGAGGATAATTAAGCATGCGTATGACACCCCCAATATAAAATGTTTATTAAGTATGAAGGACAAATGTAAACATTTATTTGTCTATGTTTGGTTGTAAAATAGGGATCAAGTCAAGTTTCTATTGCCAGGAATTAGGGTTGATTTAAAGGATCCCCCCCCTTATATGAAAGGCTGGATGAAGATGGATGGTGGGATAGATGTCACAAAGCACAAGGCTGTGTGGCTAATTTCGGTGATGGACTGATCAAAACTCACCTTTTGCTCTGACCTCTGTTTTTCCCTGAGACTCCTTTCCTTATAGCATCTCAGACTGTAGGCTTCAGGGCAAAGACAGGAGGTCTTTTATTTTGTTATGTGTACCACACCTCTTTTCTTCAGGTGAACTAGAAATTGTACCACACTAAGAAACTGTAATGCAGCTTGGAAATTCTCTTATTCTCAAATGTTTTGACCAACATTTTTTTGAAAAAAGCTAAATGTAAAAATGTCCATGCCCTGAACCACAAAGCATTTTTGAAAATAAATAAATAAAACTTGCTTTGAAATAATAAAGGGCAAGATTTTTTTTTGTAAAAAGACAGTTTTTTTAAAAGGCTCCATAGTTTGCACAAATGTCTTTTTGTTCTTCACTATTGCTTACTTTTTAAAAGTATTCCTGTAATGTGTTGGGTGTGCCTGTACATGTCTGTGTATGCACTGATACATATATACATAAATATAAAAAAATTTGTAGGAGCTACTAAACGATATTTTTGGTCTTTCCTTTCTTAATGAAAAGCATCATATTTGCTCAATAACAAATAAAGGCAAATGGAAGGTATGTTGGCACTGAATTAGTACAGCCAGTTCCCTTATCTGCATCCTTTATGACGTTCTGTTGATGAAAGTTGGAAAGTAATTTTGTATTTTCCTCTTTGCATAGTTTGCCTATTCTAATCTTACTTGGCCTTGGCAATGGAAACATACTCTACTTGTCCTTTACCAAAACATTTCTTATCAAAAAAGAAGAAACCTGGAAATATTTCCCACATCTTTCCAATGTCTCTAAGATTTGGTAATTGGTACTCCTGATGCCAGGTCTGAATTATTCCTTTGACTGCAAGTTCTGAATGAATTGACTCAGAAAAAAATGGGATTAAATTTACTGGAAAAGACTCCTGGGATGAAAGTTGGTCTCTTTGCTTTTGGATTGTACAAACCAAAATCAGATGTTAAATTTGACAATATCTGTACATTTACCATCAAGGCCTAACGTATCCAAAAATCTGGAGAGCATATGTGTTTTACAATCTATAATATCCCACCTACCTGAAAAGACTCTTTATTTTCTCTCCAAGGGGATAACTTCTACTTTTCCTGTCAAACTCTTCATCAAAGTAGTTGCTAGAATAAGCTGGACGGTTGATAATGTAACGTGGCCGAGTTTCAATCATTTTGCTTCATGAAATCTTTCACCTCAAAGTGAACTGGAAGTCAACTGGAGAAGGAAGTGAGCATCACCAAAAGAAGGTCTGTTAGTCAAATGAGTAGCTTTCTTCTCTTACCCTTATCCCCATTAACTTGTCTTTTAGATTTTTATTTTCCAAGCCCCACCCCCTTGTCCTTGCCCTTTCTCCAGAAACCAGGGATTGGACTTCTCTTGAGACATCACTGCCTTAAGGAAGGCCTCCTGGAATTTGAATGGTGTGGGAGGAAGAGCAGTTTCAGAAAACACACATGTGGCCAAGTGCTGAGTGTCACAGTGATGATACTGCTGTGATGACACTCCTGTTCTGTTGTTAGTCGTGGGCCAGTCCTTCAGTTTTTCTCTATCATGGTTTTATCACAAAGAAAATGGGATTAATGTCCGCTGTATCTCATGTTTCACACATGAGCTAGAAACTGCCAAAGATTCTACAGCAGAGCCTTGAGGATTATGGTTGTATTCAGAACAGCCATTCCAAAAACTTCAGTGTGTGAGCTTCCATTCAGTAAATATGCTTTGGAATGAAGGACAACACAGAAATGCAACAATTTGACCTATTTAAATGATAATAATGCCAATCAATCCAGCTCAACCAGTCCTGTGTCAGTATCAAGGTGTTACCAGTGGCACATAATAAATAAACTCCTTGAGGTATAGGCCTTAATATAAACAAAAGAATCAAAGGAGGGGGAAAGAGCAGCTTTGCATAATGATAAGCTGGAGGAGAAAATGTTCAAAAATAGAACAAGGATATAGGTGATTATTTTAGTATTATGCTTAGGTATTTGTGTGTCTTGTAAGTGGGCAAACAATCAGGAAAAGAATTATGAAGTAACTGGAGAAACAATTCATATAGTTAAATTCAGAGGGCATTTTCTGCATTACAGGTAGGCCTCAATTTAGGCATCATTTGATGTTCTAATGGACTGATCTAGAGGGTACTTACAACCTGGACAAGAAGTTCAAATGGTTCCCCCCACCATTGGTCACGTGACTTGACTTTGGGTGCTTGGCCACATTTATTAGACATTGGGTTGGCAATGGAGTCAGTTCAGTCCATGTTAGGTGTACTACGCAATTTTTTTTTGTCCTTCCCATCCAAGTAGGGAAAGCAATGGTCAGTGTCTGTTTGCCTTTTCCTTTTAGGGTTTGTTTCATCTTTCATGACTGAAGACAACTATACATGCAGGATTCAGTCTGAGTTGATCACTGGGATCAGAGGTTTAGTCTTCCAAGCTTCCAAGACGGTTTCATCTTTACCAGTTCCTAGGTTTTACTCCATGTTTTATCTAATCTGAATGGAAACCAAATGGATGCCCATAAAAGGCAGCTATATGGATTGAAAGGCACAATAAACTTTTAAACAGGCTGGGAAAACACAGCACAAGAAAAGTGGATTGTTGGATCAACCACAAGATAATTAAAAATGGCAACTGCTGACCAGTCAATAACATAGGAACCTGGCACCCAGTTGAAATGGTTGCATAGAGTAGTGACCAGAAGTTGGGTAGGAAGGATATTCTTATTTCTGTAGCCACTCAGAGCTGTCACTAGAGGAGAAGGCAGTGTGCAGGCAATTCACTTGAAAAGGTCTAACATTGCTTAGATGGAAGATGGCAATTTTGAAACAGAAAACAAGTTTCAAGTTTGCAAAAGGATGGAAGAAGATGGAGAATGACATCAAATCATACATTCTTGCACTCAAGCAGTGGTAGGTGCCCTTTAATGGCAATGGAGCAAGCAGAAAGTTGGATAAACTCTTATTTTAAAGAGGATTATTTCTTTATTGCTAAGATACCAAGGTTAAATTCCTTGGTTGTGATAATTCAATACAAGTAGACTTGCTTAACAAATTCCCTGTTTAGCAACCATTCCCCAATACATACCAAAATAAAAAAAAATCATTGAAATGCAATTGCCCATAAAATGTCAAGCTTCTGAAAAATGTGTGTGTGTGTAAATAAAAATATTAACTAATGTTAATTTGATGTATAATTTTCAAATATCAGATCTTGATAAAAATTTCTTTTGGGGTTATTTGTTTTGCAAAACTGGACATTTGGATTTGATTCTGTCCAGTGACTAATTGGAATAAATAAGCTGAACATGGGTGATTGTTGAAACTGAGATTGCCTTGATGAGTTTTGGAATGGGGAACTGGGTCTGCTTTCTGTTTTGTCAAACTGAAATCCTAAACACATTTAAACCCTTAATGAAAAGTAGACTCCCTAGGACACAGAGGACCCTACTTCTCTGAAGAAGCATTATTCATGAGTCTCTTCAGCTGAGAACACTTATTTGTCTTTGTATGAAAAACTTTGGGAGCACTCAAATGAAAGAATTCACCTTGTGACCCCTTTCAAAATTATTATTTTTTACTAGCTGCCAAGTATATTGAAGTTTCCAATATCTATTAGGAGTTCATAATAAATGGCCTCCTGCATCCCACCCTGAGACTGCCTAAGGGAAGGAGAGGGTAAGAAAGGGGCAGCAAAGATTGCCAGGGGAAAGGCAAGTTTCTGCTAGAAGTTTCTGAAATGGCCCACTAATCATTGCTGTCACTAAAGGAATTTAGCTCTTTGTCACTCATTTTAGAATTTACACTGCTTTCTCATGAGATGGTAGCAAAGAGATGCCCATGGACCGGGTCCATCTCTCAGAGAACGATGCAACCATTTTGATTCACAAAAGTATCTAGAAGAGATTGCATTTGTAGTGGGATATAATGGACTGCAGAAGAGCATGCTGCTAAATCAAAGGTGAGCACTATGCAGTAATAATCCTGTGTTTGAAAGACAATTCAGGCTGCTGATGTTGAATTCTAAACTAGGATTTCTTTGAGTTTACCTTTTGCCAGACCTGCTTCAGTTCCTAGGCATCGATCATGATTTGGTAAAATTCTTGTTGGGAGGATTATTCTCCTTGTATCATTTGAAAAAAAAACCCTCCACACTACTTTGAAGTGGGTCTTTCTTTCCTGTTCTTTATCTGATCAGATTATCAAGGTTCAGCCACAGCAATACAATCAGATCACTTTTTCATTTCTCCCCTGTGCCCCCCAGCCAAGTTTACAGAATTTGTCTAGAGGAACTAGACTGATAGACTGAAGCCTGATATATCGAAACTGCTTCCAGCATGAAACTAGCCAAATTCTTCTTCAGATTTGGAGAAAGGTGGAAGGACAAGCTGAAAGAAAGGATAACATTCTTCTCACCATTTCTTGGTGTCACTCATCCCCAGGACACGACTCTTTGCCTTGTATAGATGACCCATCAATTGTTTTCCATCCTACATTTTCTAGGTCTGTGCAGATTGGATTTGATTATGAAAGATTATTTGGAGTTAATGGGAGTGCAAATTTAACAACTGTCCTAGGATCTTATTGCTTCCCTCCACAGTTGCCATGCAATCCCAGGAAAAGATGTATTCGCTCTAAGTAGTTGCACGTGGGCACTAAATTTAAACCCATTGCTTCCAGCACCTTTTGGGAACTGAATTGAAGCACTGCACAACTCTAGTATTTTTGTTTTTTGTCTTTTTACTATTACAGTTGCAGCATTCCCAAAGTTTCCAGTAATGCAAAAGGAATTAATCAAATTCCACCCTGCCTTGATTAACCTCTTGTTTGGTTCCTTGTGTTGTTCAATCAGAACTTGAAACATTCTTTTTCCATGAACTTGCAAGCTATCTGAAAGGCTGCAATTGGGATATGGGACAATGGTAATCACAAAATGAAGACAAATCTTTCAATCACTGCATCCAATTTTCTTAGTATTTCTAATACAGGTGAAACTTGAAAAATTAGAATATCATGCAAAAGTTCATTTATTTCAGTAATGCAACTTAAAAGGTGAAACTAATATATGAGATACTCATTACATGCAAAGCAAGATAGTTCAAGCTGTGATTTGTCATAATTGTGATGATTATGGCTTACAGCTCATGAAAACCCCAAATCCACAAGCTCAGAAAAGTAGAATATTGTGAAAAGGTGCAATATTCTAGGCTCAAAGTGTCCCACTCTAATCAGCTAATTAAGCCATAACACCTGCAAAGGGTTCCTGAGCCTTTAAATGGTCTCTCAGTCTGCTTCAGTAGGAATCACAATCATGGGAAAGACTGCTGACCTGACAGTTGTGCAGAAAACCATCATTGACACCTTCCACAAAGAGGGAAAGCCTCAAAAGGTAATTGCAAAAGAAGTTGGATGTTCCCAAAGTGCTGTATCAAAGCACATTAATAGAAAGTTATGTGGAAGGGAAAAGTGTGGAAGAAAAAGGTGCACAAGCAGCAGGGATGACTGCATCCTGGAAAGGATTATCAGGAAAAGGCCATTCAAAAGTGTTGGGGACTTTCGCAAGGAGTGGACTGAGGCTGGAATCAGTGCATCAAGAGCCACCACACACAGACAGATCCTGGACATAGGCTTCAAATGTCGTATTCCTTTTGTCAAGCCGCTCCTGAACAACAAACAACATCAGAAGCGTCTTACCTGGGCTAAAGAACAACAGACCTGGTCTGTTGCTCAGTGGTCCAAAGTCCTCTTTTCTGATGAGAGCAACTTTTGCATCTCATTTAGAAACCAAGGACCCAGAGTCTGGAGGAAGAATGGAGAGGCACACACTGCAAGATGCTTGAAGTCCAGTGTGAAGTTTCCACAGTCTGTGTTGATTTGGGGAGCCATGTCATCTGCTGGTGTTGGTCCACTGTGCTTCATTAAGTCCAGGGTCAATGCAGCCGTCTACAAGGAGATTTTGGAGCACTTCATGCTTCCTTCCGCAGATGAGCTTTATGGGGATGACTTCATTTTCCAGCAGGACTTGGCACCTGCCCGCACTGCCAAAAGCACCAAAACCTGGTTCAATGACCATGGGATTACTGTGCTTGATTGGCCAGCAAACTCACCTGACCTGAACCCCATAGAGAATCTATGGGGCATTGCCAAGAGAAAGATGAGAGATATGAGACTGAACAATGCAGAAGAGCTGAAGGCCGCTACTGAAGCATCCTGGTCTTCCATAACACCTCAACAGTGCCACAGGCTGATAGCTTCCATGCCACAGCGCATTGAGGCAGTAATTGATGCAAAAGGGGCCCACACCAAGTACTGAGTATATATGCATGCTTATACTTTTCAGAGGTCCGATATTGTTCTATGTACAATCCTTGTTTTATTGATTGCATGTAATATTCTAATTTTCTGAGATTGTGGATTTGGGGTTTTCATGAGCTGTAAGCCATAATCATCACAATTATGACAAATCACAGCTCGAACTATCTTGCTTTGCATGTAATGAGTCTATCTCATATATTAGTTTCACCTTTTAAACGAACTTTTGCACGATATTCTAATTTTTCGAGTTTCACCTGTATTTCCAAATATTAATTCCCGATCATTCCTTTCCTGCTTGATTTGCTTTGTGTGAAACAATCTGGAGAACAGTGGAGTTCTGAATAAAGGTTGGTAACAACATTTTACAGAGATTCTAGAATCAGAATAGAGTCTGATGGTCAGCGTGAATAAATAAAAATGTGTCCTCAATTTTCTCTGGAGCCTGCCTTGTTTTCTATTTCAGGTTCAGTGTCCTCTATTGCATGGTTCTTAATCTATAAAGTTTCAACTTGTATTTAATCTAGGGAAAGGCCATTGATAAGACCAACTCAAAACCTGACTCTTGGTGATGTTGACATCATTAACCTGTTTGTTTTTGGGGGAGCTTTAATCATGAGACTTCGTTATCATTCTGCTGCTTGCCTTTCCTCCATTATTTCTGCTTTGTTCTTTGTTGTCAAGAGCATCTGGTATCACTTGATTGGAAGAAAAGTCTTTAAATGTTCTACATTTGAACTTGTGTAACGTAATAGAATACTCTATTAGGAGAAATAAAATAAATATAGACTTTTTAAAGAGTTATATTGTGCTCATGAAAACAAGGTTCAGTCAAACTCACAAGCTTGACCTAAACATAAAAATGCTTAGGGATATATTTTAGTGACACTTCCGGAAAGTAAGAAACTGAAGTATTTTGGGAGTGATGGAATTTCTGGAATACATTTTGAGCTATGAGAGATCTCTCTTGCTCAAAAATTATATGGGCTCTCCAAATAAATTGTTTTCTGTAATCTTCCAATTTTCCCCACCTCTTCTATCATTTCTTTTTTTGGGAGAAAGAGTTTATGGTTGGTGATACTATGGTATCAGGCTTCTGTTCAAAAGTGTCCTAGGAATTTACAGCTAAAACCAAGCACACTTATATGAGAAGAAATTGCATTCATTTCAGTAGCAATAGTTTATGTATAAATGGATGAACAGGCTACTGAAGAACCTAAGGCGTGTTATTTTAGCAAATAAAGATTTAAGTATTAAAATATTACAAAATAAGAATACTGTTTGAAAGGAATGTGAAGTTTTCTACTACATTTTGTTCCTGCCGGATCTGGTCATATTAAACGAAAACTAGATGCTATAGCCAATAAATAGCAGTCATCCTCTTTCATTTTGAAAAATAAAATTTAGATCTCATAAAGTAGAAGCTGGCAAGCTGGTTTGCTCCAGATGTTCTAGACAGCTTTCAATAGGTCATGACTAATGGTGCAGATCAGAGGTGGTATTCAGCAGGTTCTGACCAGTTCTGGAGAACCGGTAGTGGAAATTTTGAGTAGTTCGTAGAACCAGCAAATACCACCTCTGACTGGAGATTTTACAGTATCTTTCCTCTGCCACGCCCACCAAGCCACGCCCACAGAACCAGTTGTAAAAAAATTTGAATCCCACCACTGGTGCAGATTGTGGGATTGGTTCAAAACATCTGGAATGCTTCAGGTTATATATTGTTGTAATGTGCACGTACTTGTTTATGCTATTATGTCTCTATTAGAATCTTAAAAGATTCTCTTTATGTGGGATTCAAAAATTTTTACTACGGGTTCTGTGGGTGTGGCTTGGTGGGCGTGGCAGGGGAAGGATACTGTAAAATCTCCAGTTAGAGGTGGTATTTGCCAGTTCCCTGAATTACTCAAAATTTCTGCTACTGGTTCTCCAGAACTGGTCAGAACCTGCTGAATATCACCTTTGGTTCTCTTAATAGTTAAGTACACTACAAAAATGTCTCCAGCAGAACATTGGAGGTTATAGGCAAAGTTTGTTAGCATGAATGTAGTAGTTGTAAGTACATATGTATGTAAATATGTAAGTAGTTAGTAAGTATGATTAGTAACTACTTTCCTGAAATTTAATATTTAGAATGTTCAGAGCACGTTCAGCCCAGTTTTCAGATGAATTGTGTATGGGAATAGGATTATGAAAATTGTATGTCCTAGCTGCATGGATTATTAAAGTTTCCATCACACATTTGCATTTCCTGGCTGTATTCCCATTGGGCTAATTATTAGGTAGTTGACCTATATACCTCATAAGAGTCATTTGTATAGATGTGGTTTACTTCCTATTTTACTCTGCTCTCCACCACTATAATCATCAGAATTCTCCTAGAGGAAGACATATTTTCACAAGAACAAGGTGTTTTTATTTTGTCTCCCTTGTTGCTATTAGAACAAGACTACATGGAAAATGCTCATAGACATTGAACCTGATTCTAGTGACCTTACTGAGTGAATCTTCATGCATCTTAGGAAGTCACTAGTTGCTATCTGCAACTGAGTTCCTAAAATATAGTATATCTTGTATAATACAAGTTTAGTTTTAGGTATCAAAACTGAGCCACTTGATTCTCTGGAAATAAAGAGGAATAATCTGCCATGTGCTTATTATCTTAGAGATCCTTGCCCATCCCTGTTATTCATGAGAAGGTGGAAGACAAAATTGTAAGAGTATATAACAACTATCAATTTCAACTATCTTGAAGGACGTTTGGCCATGGAAAATCTTCATTTTATATTGGAGATTGCTAAAATACATACAGGTGGTCGTCAACTCAGAATAGTTTGTTACTCAAAGTTATAATGGCTTTGAAAAAATGCACTCCTTACGATCACTGATGCATCCCCATTATCATGTGATCAAAGTTCAGATGGTTAGCCATTGACTCATATTTATGATGGTTGTAGTAGGCCGAGGTCATGTGGTCACCTTTTGCCATCTTCTGACAAGCAAAGTCAATGGGGAAGCCAGATCCACTTAACAACCATGTTACTCACTTAACACTGCAATGATTCCCTTAACTGTGGCAAGAAAAGTTGTAAATGGGGCAAAACTCACTTAACAACTGTCTTCCTTAGCAACATACATTTTGGGCTCAATTGTGGCTGTAAGTCAAGGATTACCTATATTATCTTAATGAAAATGAAATGGGAGCTTCTATTACCCTTTATTTAAAAGGGGAAATAAAGTTTGTGTTTCACTATAAATAAACGCCTTCTTAAGTAAATAGGATGGGGGTGTTCTGACCCAAACCTGGTTCCAAGAGAGCAAACACAAGACAAAGGCAGCAGCACAACCTTTTAATGTTTCATCTAAGAATTCTGTTTCTTCACAGATAAAAGGCTGCTTCCAACTAATTAGCTCTGACAAGAAAGAGCCTTGCCAAGTTTTTGCAAGGCTGCCAAAAAAACAACAGATAAGAAATAGTTTACAATACAAGAGTCTTCAAATACCAACTGTATTGTCCACGAGGCTGAGTTTCAAAATGTCTTTGCTTCCTGCAAAGAATGTTCACTGCACAGCTGCTTTTTATCTTCTTGAAGAAGGGAACATTACCTTGCAGCCTTACTCCCGAGTCACCCATACTGTTGTAGCTGCTCTTTCCTGTGAGCAATCCTGCGCGCACACACACTTGGCACAGGCTCCTCGGGAACCTCCTCATCGCTGCTGCCAGCCCCCACAATCTCTGAAGGCAGCAGTCCCCTCCCTAATGGTCCTGGCCCCTCATCTGAGTCCTCGCTCTCCTCAGCCGTCTACACCTGCTGCTGGCTAACCACAACAGGGGGAAACGAAGGATTACCCAGATCTGAATGCACCATCTAGGACACAGCTTAGTCATGAAGAAATATATTACAGCACATTCTAATGCACTGTATTATTACAATGGTCTGTATGTTGCAATATTACGGCAGAATTCATGTCACAGGAAGTCGGGTACCTTTCATTCAGACCAAACATTGCTCTGGAATGACTAAATTAAGCACATGACGATGGTCTTCACTAAACATGTTTTCAGTTGTCTTTTTAACCTTGATCTCATCCATATAAATATTTCTACTACTAAAGCAGGTAAACACCAGGGGTGGGATTCTACCAGTTCGCACCTATTCGCTAGAACCGGTTGCTAACGTTCTAAGCAGTTCAGAGAACCAGTTGTTAGAAGAAATTACTGGCCTAATCCTGTAAGGAAGGCAGGAAGGAAACATTCTGGTGTTGCTTACAGAAACTGCCTCTCCATTAACCCTTATTACATTCTTTGCAGGACTAGACTCCCCATCTCAGGAATGTCTCTGGAGGTTTTCCCCCCTCCTTTGCTGGTACTTTGTGTTAAGTTTGAATGAAGAGACAGAAGTGGAGTGCTTCAAGCTCTTAGTTTATTAGTGACTACAGCTCAGAACGGACCCAGTTTGGCTGGGCTGCGGCTGCTACTTATAGCCAGCAGCCGCAGTTGCCAGCCAATCAGAGTGCAGGGTTTTCCCGCACTTTTTAAACCAATCATTTCCAACATTTTACAAGAACAGTTCAAACTAAACCAATGACTTCAAACCTACATACATAACACCCCTCCCCACTAGGTTCAGTCCATACTCAAACCCCAACCTGTCTAATGTATTCTTTTAAATAGGTGGGGCTCTTACGTGCACGTTGAGACCTACGTGGTTCAGATGTTTTAAGGTTCTCACCTTATGACAGAGGAAATGTGTCTGCTGACATTTCCTTACTTGGACTTGTAGTAATGGTAGAACCTGTTTGGTTACTACAACCTGGTCTCTCCTCCCAATCCATCTCCAACGCAATGTCAGCACCTAAATCAGGTAGTGATGTGCAATCTTCCATTTGTGAAAATGGTTGTTGGTATTGTGACAGGTTTTGGGATGGTTCCTGTCGTGTTAGCTCGTTACACATGGGGTTGATTCTTACTTGCTGATTACTCTCATAATCCTCCCTTCCCCTAGAAGAGGCAGTAGGTATGGGAACCAGAGAGGAGCAAAAGCGATGCTCCTGAGGCAATCTGGATCTTAACTGATCAATGTGCCTGCTCCAGAGGACACCATCCTCCGTTTGTACCCTGTAAGACCTGGGGCCTGTGATTTGGGTTATCTCAGCAGGAATCCATAATGGTTCACCCATGAGGTTCTTAGCATAAACAGAATCACCCACAGTGAAAGTGCGAATTTTACTAGTGGAATCTAGTGGTGCGTTGGGTGCGTATGTGGGATGGAGGTGGTCAAGGGGAGACCTGAGTTTCCTACCCATCAACAATTCAGCTGGGGTTAAATTAGTTGAGGGGTTGGGAGTGATATGCTGAACACTGAGAAGTTTTTCAACTCTCTCAGTGATATCCCCTGGACCCAATTGCTGAAGTTTTTCCTTGGTAGTCTTTAAGAGTCAATGCTTGCTTCTTGAAGTGCTTCTTCTGGATGTTGGGAAGAAGTCTGTGAATAGTGTCCCATGACACCATAGATAGGTATGAGCCTGAGTCCACTTCCATTTGGCAAGGCCTTCCTTCAATAAGTACCTTGACATGCACTTTTCTGCTTCTTAAAGGTGATGAATGACCAATTGTTACTGTTTGATGAGTTTCATTCTTCCCATTTGCTTCTGTGCTGTGCCCCATTTTCTGACTGAGATTGTTGGGCCTGAATTCTTTGTCTTTGCTTGTAGCAAACTTTCTTCTGTTGGGTGGAGTTCTGAATGATTTGCAGACTCTTGCTAGGTGTCCTCTTTTATCACAATGGAGGCAAATGGTGTCTAAAAACTTGCATTCAGTGTGAGGGTGGCTTCCCCCACAACCTCTGCAGTAGAAATCTTGCCTCTTTCTTCCCAGGTCTTTCTTTTTCTGCTCCATTCTGAGTCTGTAAATTCCTTCCTCCACCTCACTACAGTCTGACTCAGAATCTATTTGCTCACAATGAGTTGTTGTGGACTTTTCCACATCAGGATGGCTTGTGGCCTTGTTGATTTTCTTCATGGCTGCTGCTAAGGACTTGGTAGCTTCTGCTGAAGAGGCCTCTTCTATTGCTTCCTTCAGCGTGATCTTAGGTTTCAGTAATAGCTTGCTCTGTAGCACCTTGTCTTTAAGGCCCAGAACAAATCGATCGCGCATGGCCTCTTCTAAATGGTTAAATTTGCATGCACCCCCAATGTCTCTTAAACTTGCCACGAAGTCGTTTACGTTTTCGCTTTCCCCTTGATCACGATGGTAAAACTCATGTCTCTTAATGAGGCACGATACTTGTGGCGCATAATGGGCTCTTAACAGTTTTTCTAAGTCAGGCCAGTCCATTACCTTCATGTCTGCAGCTCCCGCCAATGCCTTCGCCATCTTGAAAACTGCCGGACCGCAGTGCGTGAGAAAGACCGCCCTCTTCCGCTTCTCGGAAATGTCGGCAAGATCATTTCCCTCCAAATACATTTGGAAACGATCTGCATACGACTCCCAGTCTTCTGCCATCGGATCGAATGGGGCTGGGGGGGTGTTCAGTGCAGCCATCTCGCTCTCCTTCTGTTCCGTGTTGCCGTCTTCTTCAGGGGAATCCCACCTTCGTCGCCAGTGTTAAGTTTGCATGAAGAGACAGACGCGGAGTGCTTCAAGCTCTTAGTTTATTAGTGACTACAGCTCAGAACAGACCCAATTTGGCTGGGCTGCGGCTGCTACTTATAGCCAGCAGCTGCAGTTGCCAGCCAATCAGAGTGCAGGATTTTCCCGCACTTTTTAAACCAATCATATCTGACATTTTACAAGAACAGTTCAAACTAAACCAATGACTTCAAACCTACATACATAACACTTTGCTTGTGTGGAGTGACCATTCAAAGTTAGAATGGCACTGAAAAAAGTGACTTATGACCATTTTTCACACTTACGACTGTTGCAGCATCCCCACAGTCATGAGAGGCCAGGCGAGGAGATGCGTGCCTCGATGTGAGTGATATTGAGTTGGCCACACTCAACCAATAACATGACCACCAAGCCACGCCCACCACCTAAGCCACGCCCAAAGAACCGGTTGTTAAAAATTTGAATCCCACCCCTGGTAAAAACTATGATTCTGGTTGAAATCAGCAATAAAAGTTATTTGATATAGTTTCAAGCTGAATTATTACTTTATTTTAATGAGTGTAATATATTGTACTAAGCATGTGAAAATAATTTAGCTTCCTTTTTCCTTCTGCAGATGTTAGTAATGGTCTAAAAAAACAAACAAAGGGGAGAGTAGGAAAGAAATATGAATTCAAAAATGCAGAGTTGCATTGCAATTATATAGCATTTTGTTATATTTGGTCATTATATTATATTATATTACTACATTTATTCTGCACACATAAAACATTGTGAGAATAAATTAGCTGATATTGATTCAGAAGAATGTAAGACTGATAACTTTGAAGTGAAAATCAAGACCACAGGATAAGTTGAATTGTTTTAATAACTCTAAGAATGCAAACCTGTATTCATAAAGTGACATGAAATGAATCATGAACTGTTTGAAAGGAAAATCTCTGGAGGCAGAAAAATAATTTGCATTCTAGATTCTGGGCCTCAGGGGCAACAACTGCAATCATATATAGAATAAATTGCCCAATAAACATGTATAGAACTGTTTTATTTTTTCCTCAAATTTTTCTCTGTCCCCATCTTGCCATTGCTAATGTTATTGTTGAGCCCTTTGAGATATGACTAATCTTCCTGCTTGATGTGAATTGGTCATATCTTGGGGAAGTTAGTTCTTTTAAGAAGCTTCAGCAACACAACATAGTAGCTGCCTTCTGTGAAATGCTGTATTTTCAGATTAAGGTTTCCAGAATTCCTAGCCAGGATGGCCAATCATAGCTAAAAAAAAATCTAGTATGCAGTACATGCTGCATGTAGTATGAAGATTTATATAATCCCAGAATTAAAAGCAGGAAGAAATGGGATATGATCGATTTCAGGGGTGGAAAGGCAGTATGGATTGTTTTTTCCTGTAATAGATCACATTCTATTTCTTCCTGCTTTTATCCAAGTGTCTATGTTTGAATTTAGTATGGATTATTTTAACTAGTCCTCGGCAGTCTTTGAACTTCAAATCCACAAACTGAGATAAAGACACCCACCCATGTCTTCAGACACATGAATATTTGTTAGGAGAAGACAAATAGTCTACTTTAAAATTGGAAGCGGTAAACACAGTTTTAGGTGTAGCGAGGGAAAGTATATTATAGAAGTTCTCATGCTTACAGGGCAAAACCTCTTATGCTGGTATGTGGATATATTGTGGTAAAGGCAAAGGTTTCCTCTGTCCAGTCATGTCCAATTCTAAGGGCGGTGCTCATCTCCTCTTAGTTGATGGAGCCAGTGTTGTCCAAAGACATTTCCATGGTCATTTGGCCAGAATGACTACATGCCAAGGTGCCCAGAATGCTGTTACCTTCTCATCAAAGTAGTACCTATTTATCTACTCACATTTGCATGCTTTTGAACTGCTAGATAGGCAGGAGCTGGGGAACGTAACAGGAGCTCACCCCATCACATGGCACTTGGGTCTTGAACCTGAGTGGTCAGCTCCAGCTCCAGATATTTTACTAGATGTATTAAAATCTAAGAACCTTTAGTTAAATGGAGCCAATAAAAGATAGTTATTCAACTGGTGAGAACTCCTAACATTCCTGTACTAATTTATTAGAGCAATACAACCACCTTAAAGTGATCTTATATGGAAGAATAGTGTGAATTCTACCCAAAGCAGCAAACAACCATGCTATATCTTCAAACCATTGCTTCACAGTGCCATCTGGAGGCCTTGACCAACAGTGGTGCTAGGTGCTGTACATTAAGAACTGATAAGCTTCATTTCACTTTTGGCCAAAATTGTTTGTTCAATATTCTGAATCCAATTTTTCCATGTTAAATGGTAACCTGAATCAGCTACACAGCTGTCAAATTTTGGTAGCTCTTTTCCTGATATGTAAATGCAACATATTATATAAAAATTGAGAAATGGAATATTGCCTTTTATCACAACTCCCTCCCTCCCTCCCTCCCTCCCTCCCTCTCTCTCTCTCTCTCTCTCTCTCTCACACACACACACACACAATCACAAAATGGCTGGATATGTGTTGCCTGTTAAAAGAACAAGAGGAAAGCCAACAAATTATGTTTCGGACTATAAGATGCACCGGACCATAAGATGCATCTAGGTTTAGAGAAGGAAAATAAGTAAAACAAGTTTTTGGCCTCCCTGGCCCCCAGAAGCACTCTGCAGGTCAAAAACGGGTCTGTTTTTAGCCTCCCAAACCCTCTGTGCATCCCGTTCTTTTCCTCCCCGGCATCCAGAAGCACTCTGCAAAAATGGGCCCATTTTTGGCCTGCAGAGTGCTTCTGGGGGCCAGGGAGGGCAAAAACGGGACACGTGGAGGGTTTGGGAGGCCAAAACCAGGCCCATATTCGCTCTATAAGACACACAGACATTTCTACCCACTTTTTTTGGGGGGGGGGAAGTGCGTCTTATAGTCCAAAAAAATACGGTGAAAAGCCATTGTGTTATTTTCTTTGCCTCTGCTTTGTGATGTCATTATTGAAAATGAGAATGCAAATGTATTCGTGCATGTTTTATAATTTGACATTGTGAAATGACCACTGATTCTATTATCTGAATAATCTATTCCTTGTGAACCATTGGTATGAAAAGCAGAGGATTTTTTTCCACCCTAAAGAACTAGTACATCAACAGTCAGGTCTTTCATTTAGCATTTTGTCTTATAAAGTCCGTCTTTTATTGCCACAAGGAAAGCCCAGTGACATTGGCATACTAGTGCAGAATGGGACAAATGGCAACAGCCAACAACTTGCCACAGGACAATTCAACAAGTTAAATTAATTTCAATGTAACCATAACCAAAAATTATAAAATAAAGCCAATCCAAAAACAAGATTTACAATAATTTCAATGAAAACATGGTCACCAATAATAAAAGTAACTGAATGAAATGATTAATGCAACACTGAATTGTACTGCAGCAAGTTGTCGTGCAGCAAATTGTCCTGTACCGAGTTGTCCTGTGGCGAGTTGGTCATGGTGAGTTGCCCTAGACCAGGAATCGGCAATCTTAAACACTCAAAGAGCAATTTGAACCGATTTCCCACAGAAAAGAAAACACCAGGAGCCACAAAACACTTCCCATGCCTGACTATTTCCTGAGTGGCCACAAAACTAGCATATGTAGTTGAATTAAACATTCTGTTTTCTTCTGAAACTTTTATTTTCTTGGATTTATCCATGGTTGGCCTACTGGAGTTGAAAAGCTCAATAAATCACATGCCAGCAGGTGTCGCACATGGCAGTTGTGACACATATTTTGAGTGACAGGGAACCACAGCAGAGGGATGAAAGAGCCACATGTGGCTCCAGAGCCGCAGGTTGCTGACCCCTGTCCTAGACCTTAGTGACATTGTTGGTTGGATTGAAAGGTGACTTTAGGTTTAATTTCAATCCCAGTCAGTCATGAAGTTCAATAGCTGATTTTGAATTGGCCATTTTCTTTTTCAGACTTTTTCTCCTCCGTTTTCAGAATTATAAAAATGGAACCTGAGAGTTACTGAGTGGAGGAATGAAATGCAGGGAGCAGGACCATGGATGGGATCCAGAGGGCAGCATTAAAAGAATCTAAAATAGTGGTTTAAAATAGCAGCAACCATTGTTTATACACACTATGCATGCACACACATACATTCAGCAGCAAGTATAATAGAGGTTGAAAGCAGATGTATTTTGATATCTTTTTCATTTTCCTTTCTATTCACTGTTTTAAAATGCTGTTAAATTCATTTTCCCAAAGTAGTACGTCAGCATAAAGCTCTCTGGTTCTCACCAGCCCTCTTGAGCCTCCACTAGTTCAGCCAAATGTCAATGTTTTCTTTGCTTACATTAAATATTTGGAGCATTTATAGATGAGTTTTACAGGCAGATGGTTTTTTAAAGTGCAAAAAACTAAAATAGCCAGGAGTCATTCATAGGTTCGGCACTTTCACACTTGCTGAGCCTGTGCCAATGTTTGATGTACCACTTCACATGAGTTTCAAATCAAACTAACGGTGGGCTTGGCAGCCAGAATGGCAACTACTAACACACACACACACACATATACACACCTGGAGCAATTGAATTAAAATGGATGTGCACATTTTTTTTTCTTCCATCTTGAGTCCAAGGATAGGAAATGAAGCTAAGCAAATAGACATAGGCATAATGCATAAAGAAAGGACATGTTTTGCCAGAGTCAAAATGAATTGAATTTTAGACCAGTCAAATTATTTTGGCCACAGAGGTGGAAACTATGGTTTGCTTCCTGGCAGTAAAAATACAATTAGCTGGATGCCCTCCAGCTGTTGGACTACAAGTTCCATGACCACTTAGTATTGAACACAATGCTGAGTTTATATCTGGAAGTATATATGACATTCCATAAAACAAAAGAAAAAAGAAAAGAAAAGAAGAAGAAGGGAGTGGATAAAGCAGGACATTTGTTCCACCAGATGAAATTGTTCATCTGTTCTTTTCTGAGGAAGAATATCTTTGAAAACTTGATGGGCTCATTTTTTTTAAATTTTTGCACATTTTTGTCTCCACCTCTTCTTTTTCCTTCTAAATTGTTGTATCTTCTCTTTTCACTTCAAGCTTAGATAAACAGTTAATATCAAGTTGTTTGAAATCTGGGTCAGCACTGGGCAACATGGTCTTGATCTAGATAAAATCCAAGTCCTGTTGACATTTATAGTTCCATTTATATCAGTGTTTTTCTAACTTGTCAACTTTAAAATGTGTGGTTTTCAACTCCCAGAATTTTCTAGCCAGCAGGCTAGTTGGAAAGTTCTAGGATCTGAAGTCCTAGGATTTGAAGTCTATGCATTTGCCAAGTTAGAAAAACAGTGATTTAGATTATATCTTCCTTGTGGATATGAAGCTTTCTTTTTAAAATTTGATATGTTGGGATTGAAGCAAAATAAAGAATATGAACAAATATGCTGGGGATAAAGGATGAGGCAGAGCTAGGTGGGGATGAAAAGAAAGAAAAATAAGAAGCAGAGTGTGAAAGAAAGGAAGATATAGAAGCAAGAAGAAGAATCCATTGATCAAACTCCTACTTTCAGAGGTGTTCACTGCAGGAGCAAATAATGAAAGCAACACTGCACTTTTGATGCAAAGTCTGCTCCTTCTTAGAATGCTGTTCTTGTATGTCTTTGAATGAAGGATGCAGACTATTGATCTCTGGAATTACCCGGAGAATATAGCCATCGCTAATGCAGTTGGGAGAGGGTGGATCTACAACTCTGAAATCTAGTGACTGGTCACCTCGTGATGTGCATCACCTTGTGATGTGCCAATGGGTCTTGGCTTGTAGAAGTCATAGGTTGATTAAAAGATGAGACATACTTTTCCCCCGACTTCTTTCAGACAGACAGAGAAAATCCCTTTTAGAGCACAAATATTATTTGCAACCAAAAGATTCCCATTGGTTTTTTTTCCCTGGGGAGTATGAAGGACTACAAGCTGAAACAACGGAGGCAAAATAGACAGTCTTTCCTGAACTTGCTATTACCCCTTACTATATAGAATATGGAATAATAGGGTGAAGGGGACTTGGAGGTTTTCCAGTACAGCTCCTGCCTGTAGCAGGAGACTATTCTGGAGAAATGGCTGTCCAGTCTCCTCTTCAAAATCTCCAATGATGGAGTACCCACAACTTTTGAAGGCAAGCCATTCCACTGATTAAATGTTCTCACTGCCAGGAAATTTGTCCTTAGTTCTAGGTTGGTTTTTCTTTAGTGGTATACCACCTGTTATTTCTTGTCCTCTTGTCAAATGCTTTGGAGCATAAGTTGAGTCCTTCTTCTCTGTGAGAAGAAGTCTGCAATTACTGGGAGATTGCTATCAATCTAACCTCTAGTCCTTCTCTTTGTTGGACTAGACATACCTAGTTCCCTCAATCATTCATCATATAGTTTAGCTTCCAGACACCTTATCATATTTGTTGCTCTTCTCTGCTGTCTTTCTAGCATCTCAACTTCTTTTTTGTATCATGATGATCAGAACTGTATGCAGTATTCCAAGTGTGGTCTCATCAGGACAGCATAAAACAGTACTATCACTTCATGTGATCTTGAAATTATCCCTCTGTTGATGCAGCGTAGGACATTTTTTGACCGCTGCAGCACACTGCTGGCTCATAAAGTGGTGGTCTACCAGGAACCTACATCTCTCTCACAGTTGCTACTATTGAGCCAGGTACCACCCATTTCATATCTGTATTTGGGTTTTCTTGCCTAAGTGTAGGACCTTGGTTTTCTCACCACTGAATTGTAGTTTGTTGAATAGGGCCCGGTATTCAAGTCTGCCAAAGTTTTTCTGAATCTTGAGTCTATCATTTAAAGTGTTAGTTATTCCCCTAGCTCGAGGTTGTCTGCAAATTTGATGAGTTCCCTTTCTATCCCCTCATCTAGAACATTGATGAAGATGCTGAAAAGCATTGGGCCTAAGACAGTGGTGGGATTCAAAAAAATTTACTACTGGTTCTGTGGGCATGGCTTGGTGGGTGTGGTGTGGCTTGGGTGTGGTGTGACTTGGTGGGCGTGGTGTGGTTTGGTGGGCATGGTTTGGTGGGCGTGGCAGGGGAAGGATACTATAAAATCTCCATTCCCTCTCCATTCCTGGGGGAAGGTTGGTGCAAAATCCCCATTCCCTCCCCATCCCACTAACCTGCTTTCCAGCTGTTCTCCCATGCAGGGCAACAAAAGAAGACCCAGCCAATTAGCTGGGACACGGGAGGCAGAGAATAGATGGGGCGGGGCCAGTCAGAGGTGGTATTTGCCGATTCTCCAAACTACTCAAAATTTCCACTACCGGTTCTCCAGAACTGGTCAGAACCTGCTGAATACCACCTCTGGCCTAAGACAAAACCTTGGGGGTACCCCGGTGCACACTTCGCTCAATGTAGTTGTAATTCCATTGAGGACCATCTGGTAAGTGCAGTTGGTCAGCCATATATTTTATTTGCTATACATACTGTTAGTACCCCTTTGAAAGATGAATGCCTAATGTAAAGTATTATAACATTAGAAAGTTTGCAGACTGTAGTATTCAACTAGCACCCAAAAACACTTTCAGCCAGATGCCTGCAGAAAGCTCTCTAAGCCAGGCATACCCTTTTCACCTCCCCAAGTTCTGTTAGAGAACCAGGCACTAAAAAGGAGAAATATTTTCATTGTCCCCCCAGAAGCGAAGGCTTCTGAAAGTAGGAAAGTTTTCTCTTTGGGAACGGATTCCCGAGGCAGCTTCTCAATTTCCAGGGCTCTCCAGAAGTGTTGGGACTTTAAACCCCAGAATTTCCAGCATCACACCTCATTTTCATAAAAGCATCTCTCCATTCCATGAAAAGCTTATTAAGCATGTAGGGAATACATTTGAATGTGCCTTGCTAGACATAAATTCTAATAGTAGCACTCCATGTGAATGCTTTTTTAAATTAATTAAAAGGTTTAAAATATTTATCTTTCTAGCAATTGTAAGCCACAAGTATTTTAATGTTTGTTTAAAAATATGAAGTAGCACATGATCTACATGTTGTGCACTAAACATAAAAGTAAATTCTGAGATTAATGGAATTCACTTTTGTACTTTTGTATGTATGTATGAGAGTGAATCGTAAACATTATGGCCTTTCTTTTTCCACTTTCTGTAAACTTTTAAGTTGGTTTAACATAATTTTTCAATTAGTTTAGTAGAACCTGTTCCCAAGACTCAATCAATTTAGTATAACTTGTTCTCAAGGCTCAATTTAGTTTAGTAGAGTCTGTTTTTCCAAATAACTGTCCTAAAGTATGTATTATTAGTGATTTAAATTGTAAAAAGTAACTGCTTTAATATGGCTTCAGATTATGTTTATTTAAACCCTTCTCTTTACATGATTAATGGTTCACTGGTGATGTCATAGCACAAATCTGATTTCTGCTTATCAGATCCAGAACTGTAAGTTGAAAAGTTGTGATCTGGACAGTTGCTTCAATAACAGTCACCCAAATCCATCAGAGAATATTAGCTCAGGATGAATCAAATTAAAATGTATATATACATTGGATAGTGTTTGTGGTGTACATCTCGCAGTTTGTTCAAAGGTTATATTTTGTGTGTGTGTGTGTGTGTGTGTGTGTGTGTGTGTGTGTGAGGAAGAGAGAGAGAGAGAGGGAGAGGGAGAGAGAGAGAGAATAAATGTGGGTAAGGTTAAATCCTCTCCTTTTTCTGCGCCAGCACCCCAGATTGGAGCACAGGTACCATTTTCAAATGCTTCCATTGACAGAGAAGTATTCATATGTTTCTCTCTTTCATCTCTCTCTGTTCTTGCAGTTGCTATAGTTGTTCAAAGGAAGGAGAATACAAAAAAATGGGATTCAGTTTCTTTTTCTGTGTTTCTAGGTTCAGGCGAGCACAAATAATTGGATACAGATTTTCTCTCTGTGTGTGTTTATAGGTCTCATGTTAATGATATGCATCCTTTCGTTGCTTTGAAACAATGTGAGTGATTTTGTGAAGACTGGCCTAGAAACCCAGGGAAAGAGGGCATAACCACACCTGATTCCTCTCTTGTAACTTCTTTTGCATGTTTAGAGCCCCGAAACGGATCTTTTTCTTTCAAATGTCAAATTCTTGACTCTTGGATGGAAGCAAATAAGATAATAGCACCCTGACATTTAAAATGTCAATCTGGCACAAATTATCACCACAACACAGTTTTTCATGACTTTCCAACTCTATTATCCTTGAGCTAGGTGGAAATTTGTGTTCTTTTTTCCCCACAAGAAAAAATGAAACATAACTACCCCTTATCTCCCTTATTTAGTGCCTACTAGGTTTGTTCCATTATAATTCTCATTCATCATCACTCAGTATACTGAGCTTTCTGGCTGCTCCAGATGGGAACTGTAGTGGAAGGCTTTGAAAGAGAGCAGGAAGACTGTCATCCTTCTTTTGTTCATATATCCTTGCCTGTATGCCATTACTTCTTTTTTCTTTCATAATTTTCTGACAATCTCCTTTCTTCAGTATCTAGGCTGTAAGTTCTTTGGATCCGCTCCTTGATTTGCTGGGTACTAAAAACTAATTAAAAAGATTCACTGGCTGAAGTTTTAAATCCCCACTGACTGGAAGGTATACTGCATAATTCTGGACTATTTACTCCATTATCCAGCTTTTTTTTTTTGTAAACTCAGTGCAAATTTGTCTGAACATGGAGCGCTAGGGCTTTGATACTATTTATAATAGTGAATTCACATACATACTGCCATATTTTCCTTCATAAATCATTACCAACTAATTCCTTGGTAAATTTGCTTTGCACAAAAAGAAGAAAACATTTTTTTTAAAAAAAGAGGCACCCTAGGTCTTATAATATTGAAATTCACACCCAATGGTTTGGCAAGCAAGTCTCCCTCTCCTCCCTCCCTGTGCCCAAACTGAACAAAGAACCCAATTGTGTTAGAGCAGGGCTTACCTTAGCTCAGGAGGAGAGCTGCAATGGGCTGATCCTGGCAGGTGAGTGAGCTGCACAAAGTGACAGGAGGCAGAGAGCTGCCTGCTCTAAGGAGTTGCAACTGAGAAGCTCTGGGCTTCAAAAGCCCGGCGAGTCATTTATAACTCACCTCAGTCAAGGGGACAGAGGGCAGAGCTTGGAGTCTGATTGGCTTGCTAGCAAGGCAGTTGTTAACAGGCAAAACCCAGGGGATAGGAAAAGGAGATAAGAAGGCACTAGAAGGACAGGTCCCCCCACCCCCAATTTCTCTATATGTCTCCCATCCCTTTAGAATCAGGTTGTTTGATCCCTTTGACCTAGGTGGCCACTCTTAGACAATACATTACATTCAGGGTCCAGTGGGCTCCCCCCCCCCTCAGCATCACTCTGTTTCCAAAGTTGGGACTTTTGGGAGGGTTGCCAATTGAGGAATTGCTTTTGTTGACCTGTTCTATGGTTTCCTGATGGACTGGACAGAGTCTCCTGCCAGTCTATCTGTCTTCTTGATGGCCAATCTGCATCAGTCAAGGACAATGGGACTCATTGTGCCATCTACCAAACTCCCACAAATTGGGCTTTGAAGATGGGATGTCCAGGGGAAAGCACTTCCTTTCTTGCTTCCAGGTTTTATTTTAGAAAAGAATGAGATAAAAGAGGTAGAATGAAAGCAAAGGAAAGGCCTCCTTAACAGTGGCAATTGATTCTGAACTCCCTGAATTGAGTGAAGAGACTGAAATTGAGCAGTTTCAGTTCTCCCACTTCCACAGGCATACAAATCACACAAGGCTATAGTTTTAAACAAGCTCATTAGAGTTCCAAAATAAAAACAGATCATTCCCCATTTGTATGCCTGTCATGGTCCTTTAAAAAAAATTTTCAAAGAAATATACTATGACTAGATTCTAGCTTCTGTTGGGAGAGCTAATGTCATAGACACTAGTGATAATGTTAGAAGATGATGGAAATTGCAGTAAAAAAGCATTTTGCAGGGCTGCCCTTTACTTACCTCTGCTTTTTACTGCGGAATGATTACCCTAGCATTTTCTTGAGAGAAATAGAAAAGTGGAATGCAGTGCTCTGTTCACTTTCCACACAGTGGTAGTTCTTCAGATAGCAACACAAGGGAGATTGCATACCTAAAGCTGGATTTTGGTGAAGATTGGCTGGTGGGTGCATAGAAGTGAGCATCACAGGTTAGTGGTTACGGGAGAGGGCTGGGTTAGCAGACGACTTAGACTGAAAATGGCTTCACACTGATTCTGTGCACTGAGATGCTAGTATCAGGAGATAAGCTACAATCTAGTCAGCAGTACTTGTCCTACAAATATTGGCAGAGATGTTCACAGCAATACTCTGCTTTGTTATTTTGATATCCAGCTGCTAAGAAAGACCAGGAGAAGGAGAAGAATTGGAAGCAGAAACAGAAATGTAAAGCAGGAAGAGAAAAAGATGAAGATGTCATTGTCAAGTTCCCAAAAATCTACATTTAGCCCTGGGAAAATAATTTTGATATATGGGTATTTTTTTCAAATGAGGAGTGCAAGAGTGTCAGTAATTTTTCATCCGTAAGTATCATTAATATTACAAACTTATCGCAGTGCCCAGAAATCATACTTGTTTACTTTATCAATGAAAGCAGAAGTCTGATTAATTGTTTCCAGAGAGATAAGAGGAAATAGGTGCACACTTGTTCCCCTGTAAGTATAATTAATTTTCTGTATCACCTGATGTTACAGGGTAGCTTGATATGAAACTGCAGGAATCCCAGGAAAAAAAATGCAGGGAATATCATACCTGTAATGTTGTTTTCCTGCCCTCATGTTCTTGAGAGGTGTTGGAATACCACTGCTCAAACTTCTCTGCCAAAATAGTAAAAGTCTGTTTCAGATTCTGGAACATGCACTCCATTATACATCTCAAGAATACCAGCTTTAAGGTGGTTGCTTTGTGAGGTCCTCAGCTCCACATCTTTCTACTATATGCAAGCATAGATTAGAACTCTTAATGATATCTTCACAACATCACTGTGAAGATGGGATGGAAGAAAGTGATCTCAAAGCCATAATTATTTGACCCATAAATATATGACTCTTTTCTCTTTTCTCAAAACATGCATAATGAATACTGAATGTATGATGATGGAGTGATGACTGCTTACTAAAAAAAACCCTGCTATACATGTCTACAACCCATGGCTATATATAGTTGCCAAATAGACTAATCCTATGCTTCTGAACTAGTGGAAGATTATCATCTTTGAACTCTACTTTATGGGCTTCCTGGAGGTTTCTATGTGACCACTATAAGATGCTGGACTGTATGTCATGAGCAATGAACATCCTTGCTTTCTAATAATTTACTTTTGAATAATATTTAATATCATGGGATTCAAGGGATTTAAGGTTAAGTGTTACAATGCTACAATGCTGGATTATAGAACAGAAATGAACATTATTTAGATACTTACTAATTGTTAAAAAAATAATTCCTTCTTATACTCTCATAGCAAATACTCAGAACATTGGAATGGTTGTTACCTCTTTCCTCTTCTCTTGGTTGCTACCTTGCAGAATAAAAACTACTACTGCAGGGGTGTCAAATTCACATTGTCACGGTGGCATCACATAACGTATCGGGACTTTCCCCCCTTCACTAAACCAGTGTGAGCGTGGCCAGCGCATGGTGCACCTGGCCCATGGGCCAGGAGTTTACAGCCCTGTACTACTGGATTTCAGTTTGACATTCCATAGGTTGCGTGAACAGCATTAGCGCATCTACCATCATCATTCAATTTAAAAAAAAACCAGGAAATCTCAAATTTAATGGTTAAACTAAAAGAAGGTTTCATGTCTTCTTTGTATTCTACTGCTCTAGCTCTGTTCCAAGACGGATTTAACTACTAACAGCTGTTTTACTAGCTATTAAACATCACATATTTATTTCACTTTCTTGCATATTTCCTTTCTTAACCAAATATCATAGTTAATATCATTAGCCAATCTCGAACTCACATATACAATCAGTGTGCATGCCTGACATTCAAATTTGGCATTATACTTCTGTGCAGTTTAAAAGTTGGGTTACACCTTTATGATATGTATAACAACATACTTAATAATTCCAGGAAAATGAAATCTGATATGAAGAAATATAAATATACAGCTACAACTTATTTATCTTTGGTAAAGGTGTTACCTTTAACTTTAGTGGCTTTCTGAAGTTTTCCTTGGTGTGTGCACCCAGCTCATGTTTTAGTTCCATGTTCTTTGAAAACCTAGGTTTTCAAGGAAATTGTGGGTATGATCCACAGGAACTTCAGTCAGGATATGTCTTTCCTAGAGCTACCAAAACTATGGTTGTAAGAATCCAACAGATGGCAAAAATTTGAATTTTATTTGCATTTTTTTTATTTTTAGCTAGTGCATATATACAGTAAAGTTTTGCCAGCCAGGTCTGTAATCACTAATCAGTCTCATGTACTTTCTCAAAATGCAAAGGAGGAATATTGTCTTCAGCCATGGGGTGCCATCTGGAAGGATAGTGATTGCAAGGGTGTTAAGGGGAAATTGTGACATGATGGTGACACGAAATGCATTCTGTCAACTATCTCTACTGCCGTGTCCATGTTAGTACAATATGATAAATCAACTCTTATTTATTGTTTATTTATTGTACATGAGTATCTTGTCTTGCACTGCTTACTCTCCATAGGTAGTGGCTTATATATGCTTAAACATACCATTTGAAGCTGAAGCATTATTGCCATTTCTAGGATGCAATAACAGGCATTTGAAACCAAAATGGCACAAAGCTCCTGCATCTTGAATAATTGTCAGCAAAGCTATTGACATGGTATACCATACCAAAATTATGAAAGATACAGGAAGTTTGTCCCTATCAATCAGTAGTCGCTGAAACAGATAACTCTGCAGAATGCCCTGGGCAGAAGCAGCTGAGAGACATCAAAGGTGAGAGAGCTTCATTGGTTGAATTCATTTGATTAATCATAGATTGTTGAATAAGCTAAAATTGGCTGTGCAATGTGCGAAGACACAAACCACATCTTGGCTTAGCATAGGGATGAACTTACTTCTGATTCTTGCTTCCAAGAGAAGACCTAAGTTGAGTCAATCTTCTTCAAGATGGAAGTTTAGCACTGCTTCACTTCTTTTCCAGATGGGGGGAAAAGCTTTGAAGAGAACTGAGTTCTATATCTAGAGGTATTTACTTATTGCTCTGCTGATAACTTGTTCAAGGAAGTTTGAGAAAGAGGAAATAAATTTATCCTGTTCTAGACCTTACTGTACCCTAGAATGTACATGCATATAAAATATAATGGTAATTGTTTTTCACATACCATGATAACATTATCAAAGTAGAGGGTTTATTTCTAGACACTTAATATTAGTGAATTTATGGCTCTTCATTGGATAATATCTTAGGATGGATGAACTTATAACAACCTTCATGAACCCAACTTAGAATGGCAACTTTTATGATTTGAAATATTGAGGTGTTTTAAGGGATACAAGCTTGACAAATGGCATTAAGCTTTCACTAAAATCATAGCAGTCCAATTCTTGTACTATAGAAAGGTCAATAGGACTTAGTCCCAGATTAACCTCTATATATTTGTAGTCATTACAATTAAAATGCATTAATTCCTCATTGGGATTTGCAACCTTATGATTGAGATTCTAACTTAATGTGAATGTGCTCTAAGTACTAAGAAAAAGTTCTGCATATAAATTCTTTATAATATTCTCACTGTAATTATGTTTCTGTATGAAAGTTTTTATTTTTAAACAGACTGGGGCAATCAACAATACTCCTAGAGTAAATGCCTCTATTAGTCAAATGAGTTTCATTGTCTGGAGCAAAGCAGTTTTGAAGGACTTGGCCAGAAATGTTACTCAGGAGAGAAACAGGTCCTTTGCTTCTTTTAGGTGAAATAATCCGTATTGAAATTTTAGCTCCCAAGTTGCCTTATGTTATATTTTTAGACCAACTAAATCCCCTTGTATTCACTTGAATACTTGTCTGAGCTAACATAGGGAGGCAGAACTTTATCCAGGCAGGAATGAGGAACCGAAATTAGAGAGAAAAGGGGGAAGGGGTGGGGGACAGAGGAGGGCTTGGGAGAAAAATGGAAAGAAGCAACCAGAGTTTTTGGCCCAAACAGAAAAAAAGACTTGAAACCTGTTTCTACCTAGATAAACCTACCTAGTTCTTAAATGATTTTAGGTATTGTAAATTTAGTATCTATTTTTGGGCTTGTGAATTCGGTTTAATTCTCTTTTAATTATTTATTGTTGTGGTTTTTAGTTGTGAGCTGCCCCGAGTCTTCGGAGATGGGGCGGCATACAAGTCCAATAAATAAATAAATAAAATAATAAATAAATAAAATATATATGGGTACTGTTTTTTTATTTATTTTATTGCCTTGCTTCATAGGGAATTCTTGACTTACAACCACAATTGGGCCCCAAATTTCAGCTGCTAAGTAGGACAGTTGTTAAGTGAGTTTTGCCTCATTTCATGATATTTTTGCCACAGTCGTTAAGTAAATCACAGCAGTTGTTAAACGAATCTGGCTTCCACCTTGACTTGCTTGTGAGAGGTTTGCAAAAAGTGTCAAATGACACTGGACACTGCAATCGTCATAAATACATGTCAATTGCCAAGCATCCAAATTGTTGGTCATGTGACCTTGGGAATGTTACAATGGTCATATGTCATAAGTCACTTTTTTCAGTGCCATTGGAACTTTGAACGAAAGATTGTAAGTTGAGGACTATGGTAGCTTTATAAACTTTGAGAAATCTCATTATGGCTATAATGAGGGTTGCTATGTCCTAACACAAGTCCAGGCCTGTATACCTAAAATACACTAGTATATATTATATTTTACCAGGGCTGGTGTCAGCATAAAATATATTTGGCCAATTGCGCAGATTCTTATAATGGCTAGAGTCTAGACTGAGCAGTCCATATCCACTTGAATGCTATCGGTTGATGAACCCTGAAGATCCTCTGACAATTGAATGGAATGCTCTGGAAGAATTTTGCTCAGGTTCTCACTGACATGGAGTCATCATTCATTTGTGCTATAAGATCACTGATGAGCGAAACATGGCAGATTAGTTGAGTAGAACATCCCTCACATCCCTCACATAAACTGTTTCAACTCCTTCCCTCAAAATGACGCTATAGAGCACTGCACACTAGAACAACTAGACACAAGAACAGTTTTTTCCCAAAAGCCATCACTCTGATAAACAAATAATTCCCTCAACACTGTTCAACTATTTACAAAGTCTGCACTACTATTACTGTTAATCTTCTCATCACTCCTTATCACCTATCCCCTCCCACTTGTGACTGTATTACTGTAATTTTGTTGCTTGTATCCTTATGATTTATATGGACTGTTTCCTAGTATGATTTGATTGCTTATTGTACCCTGTGACTATTATTAAGTGTTGTACCTTATGATTCTTGACTCTTGACAAATGTATCTTTTCTTTTATGTATATTGAGAGCATTTGCACCAAGACAAATTCCTTGTGTGTCCAATCACACTTGGCCAATAAAGAATTCTGTTCTGTTCTGTTCTGTTCTGTTCTATTCTATTCTATTCTATTCTATTCTATTCTATTCTATTCTATTCTATTCTATTCTATTCTATTCTATTCTATTCTATTCTATTCTATTCTATTCTATTCTATTCTATTCTATTCTATTCTAGAACCATGCTTTAGTCCTCCCTGAGTGATAGGGTTCATATATTATACTGGGCAATTTTTATATTAACTAAGATTTGTTGAATAGCCACAATTGGTATATAAGCCATAATTGACTGAATTTATCCAACATGCTAAGCAGATACCAAAAAAGTCACTTTATAGTTTTGCATATTCGGTGAACTGGGCCATTTTCTTGGCAGCAGCAGACAGATGTCTATTTATTTCGAAGTATAGTTTTTCAACTTTTCAACCACATATTCTACGTGCAGGTTTAAGCAGCTACTTGATCTGCAAATCTTACTAATATGTATAGCAGTGAACATTTCCTTGATGATTTCTCTATTTCAAGGTACAAAACTTGGCCAAGCTATTTAAAACTAGCAGTGTTGGCATTCCTATTTGGAAGCAAGCCCTACTTAAACTAAACAGAATTTAACTTCCTAATAAATAGGAATAGCATGGGGTATCTGGTTGATTATTTAGTAAAGATGACTCAAATTGGAGGAAATGATAAAGATTTAAATTCTACTGTAGAATAAACTACCCCAGAACTTTTTCTTGCTCAGTTCTAGTACTTGACACAAACACGGCAAATCTTTCACTATTACAAATTATTTTAACTACTGTAGAAGATACGAAAACCCATAACAATAGTGTACTTTTGTATTTATTACCACATTATTCAATAATAAAGCTTATATCCTGCGAGGATATCTATAATACCATGAAGAAGAAGAAAACAGCCTTTCCCAGGTTCTTGGAAAGGACTTGATAGATGGACAGAGATGCCAAAACCAGTCTAAACATCTGGCTGACTGTGCAATGAACTATAATAATAATGATAGGTAGACAAAAATGCCAAATCCAATTGAAACATTTGGCTGACTGGCTGACCAACAATAAAACATAATCTATTAAGGACTTAAAAAAAACCTAAGACCCTATTCAAATCAAATACTTCCAGGTAATTGATTATCAATCTTGTTAATATCTAATAAGTATCACCATAACATGACTGTTCACATATATAGGATAAGACAAATGTTGGAAGTTTTGGAAGAATTACAAAACTGCAACAGTGTATTATATTTCTTTATGTTTACTATCCACCTTTTATCTAGAAGCCAAAAATAGCATATAGTTACTTCTAAATATATTTATGCATTCATTTATTTATTTGTATCCCATCTTTGTTATTATTACAAATAACTCAAGGTGCCAAACGTATCCAACACACCTTCCTCCTTCTATTTCCCCCACAGTAACAACCCTTTGAGCTGGCTTGGACTGAAAGTGCCTGGCTCAAAGTCACCCAGTTGGCTTTTATGGCTAAAGGAGGACTTGAACTCACAGGCTCCCACTTTCTAACCACTGGACCTAACTGGTTTATGAAACCAATAAATCCTTGGATTATAGGTTTATTAGTGGAATATCACTGAACAGGATAAAAATGATTCCATGATATTTCATGACAAGAGAGTAAAATTTTCACACAGATTTAATATCCATAGATAGACAGATTGGCAAAGAATAGAAAGGCTGTATAGTATCAGCTAAGTTATCAGATGGTACAATATCCTGTAATTAGTAAAAGCCAGAAGCTAATAATTTACAGTAAGTTTAGAGGAGTATATTTAATCTTGGAAAGCAGCTATGGTACAGTTCAATTGTATCGAAAGCTTTTCCTTTTGCACAGAAACGAGAGGCATTACACTTCCCTTTCCAAACGTTCCAGCTCTAAGGATTCTTAACATTCCTTTTCACTGAAGTTTTGAAAGAACATTAAGCTTTAGACTAAGAATTTTGCTTACAGAGGTCACTGTATATGTAGGTGGACTTCCAGCAAATCATTAAATCCTTTGTTTTAGAAAGCCACACATACCTAGAGTGCATATGCGTAATGAAACACATAGGTACATAAAATTATCTCTGGAGCTTGAAATATTTGTTTTATGTATGCTTTGTAGGGATAAGAGGAATTGTTTATTGATTATGTAATTCTCTAGACTTTAATGCCAAGTCACAGATCACATATAGCATATGAAGTCCTTTGTACATGTTATTCACAAGACCAGGGACATATAGCTCCATTCAGATGCCCAGACTCCACCTTGCAAGGGATTCTGGGGTTGTTAAATGATTATGATGATCCTAGTGAGCTCTTAGGATAAATGATGAATATTCCTTGATGCAGGTATATCTAACAAATCATCCTTGGTTTGAGTTATCACTCTTTGGGGATATTTCCACAAAGATTCTGGCTTTACCTGTCCAAATAAACTAAAGCATGGGTAATTTACTTTTCATTTTTGATATCTTTGCTCTCTGGCTGTTTTCAGGCAGACAAAGTTATATCTCATGTGTGAATATCATATAAGCCTTGGCTAATAGAGCTAATAGAGGTAAGCAACTTGGCTAATAGAGCTAAGCAATTTAAGTTAAAATTATAAAATAAATTTAGGACAGAATGCTCCAACGTTTCGCTATCAAGTTTGGGTTTCAAAAATCCAGGGAACCACTAAATATTTCTATGCTGACATCCAATAATCTACAGGATTACTGCAGCACAAATTTGGTAGCCCTATGAGCCCTACCAGCTCCTGCAAATGGGACCTTGTACTTGAATTAGAAAAACTTCCTGTCATGGATGTATCCTAGACCTGTACCCAGAATGTAACAACGTGCTGTAGTCAACTCACCATGGCCAATTTGCCATGGTCAACTCATCACAGCCAATTCACCATGGCCAATTAGCCACAGAATAAACTCACTGTGGCCAACTCACCACAGGACAACTTATTTCAGGACAATTCAACAATTCAATTTAATTATTTAAAAGAATTTTAAAAAATATTTTAATTTTTTTCTTTCACATTTCATTTTGTCCCTTTTTTGGCATCCTTTCCTTAATGATTCTATTCCATATTTCTTCAATATTAGTGCAACTCTTGTCCCTCAGCAAGTGGCCCATGGTGAGTTGTTCAGTGGCAAATTGGCCATGGAGAGTTGGCTGTGCTGACTTGGCTGCGGTGAGATGTTATATACCTGATGTTGTTGACACCAGAAATAGTGGAATAGGTCCGTGAGACAGAAATCACTTAGTGGTACAGAACTGTACTGTACTGTACTATATTGTACTGAATGGGTAGTAGTTCCTCTGTTCTATACAATCTGCTTGAAGGAAGGGTAAATTAATTATTTGGTTATGCAGTAGTAGGCATTCATATTGATCTGTGATGGTCATTTTTTAATTGAGAGGAACTATTAATTCCTGCATAAGTAGTTATTCCCTAACTGAAGTCAAATAAGCAGAACCATTTATTTACCACTTTATTGCACTTAATTCCACATAAAATCCCTCTCTTAAGCAGCGGCTTAAAAGAAATGAACAGAAACATCATGTTTACTCAGAAACATAGTCCTATCTTACAGCCCTGATTGATTAGTCGAAGGGAATACAAGTTTATTAAGCATAAATATTTGGAGTTCATAATATTCAGGTTATAATCTGGAGGCTACAAAGAGGATGTCTGCCCCATTATTCATATAAGATTCACCTTATAAGGCAGATTTTATTTAATAAATAAATAAAATAAATTTATTTATTTATTTATTTATTTATTTATTTATTTATTCGACTTGTATGCCACCCCCTCTCCAAAAGGACTCGGGGCGGCTCACAGATAAAAACAATACAATAAGTTAAATTAGCTAAAATGAAATTAAATTACAACAAGCCAAATTAGACTAAAAAACCCGTAATAAATAAGAAACCCATTCCCCAAGGAGTCAGCACAGCCCAGCCTGTTTAAACAACCAGGTTTTTAGGTCGTGACGGAAGGTGCGGAGGTCAGGGGCCAGGCGGAGCCCCAGAGGCAGTTGGTTCCAGAGAGCGGGAGCCGCTACAGAGTAGGCCCTTCCCTGGGATACCGCCAACCGACACTGAGTCGCAGACGGCACTCCGAGAAGTCCCTGCCTGTGCATTCGTACAGGGCGGTTGGTATTCGATGCCAGCAGTAGACGCTCCCGTAAATAACCCGGACCCATGTCTCGAAGGACTTTGAATGTTAATACTAAATTGATAGTTGTTTCAAGGTTAGTTACTGGTTATAAACAACGGCATTAACATTTTCAGACTTCTGGGTTTTCCTACAATTTTTATTTTATTTAATTTTAGTTGAAAGGGAAATATCCTATATTCTGCTCAGTGGAAGTTTGGAATAGACTAGGATAAACTATTTGAACACATAATCTTCCTAAGAACCTATACTTGAAAACAATTTTAGTTGAAACTAGTAAGAATGCCAAATGCTAGTATAATTAACTTCAGTGTGATTCAAAAATGTTGAGTTTGTGGAAATAAACTGAACTATGTTATTTCTAGAATATTTCAGGCAATGCAAAATTATATGGCACAAAGAGATGGTTTATGATGTCATTTTTATACACCATGATTAGCCAGCTTCTGTGCAGCCTGCAGATTAAAATGTACTCATGATAAGATAAGGTGTTCATTGCAGAAGGTTTTGTACCATAAAAGCAATTTATGTTGGCTTTTTATATTATGGAATGCAGGGGAAACAGAAAGTTTAAAGGCCTCTAGGTTCCCATATATGCTTTTCTGTTTTGTCTCTAATACAACTTTCAGATCTCTCTTACTGAATTGTGATATTCACACATGCACATTTTTGTGTGTGTGGTAGTGGTAGGAAGGGGGAGGAAAGAGAGAAGCATTGCCAGAAGATACTTCAGGAGAAATACAGGAAGCATGAAATATAAGGTAAATTCATTGAAGTGGAAAATCCTTCCAAGAAATCAAGCATCAATTATTTACTAATTATGGTACAGATAGTTAGTCCTCTGAAGTTAAAGCATTAAAGAATATTGTATAATACTGTATCTTGAACATGATTAGTAGGAACTATATTGTCTGCTCTTAATGCTTTAACAAGGGTGGAAAACTATTGAAGGCTGGAAGTTGTGCTGAATGTGACAAGGGCAGGAAGAGTTGGAGGTGGCACAGTAACAATGTCTAGTGAATGTGTCCCATCTTGTCTTTTTCTGAAGCTAGGATTTCTTTCATTTCTCTGGTTTGCTTTCAAGGGAGATGTGGTGTGTTCCTAGTTTTACTTTGGTTTACCTGGTTTGGTTTACTTTAACCATTGTAGTTGATTTAATATAACTTTACTTTGCTTTTTCCTCACAAATTGGGAGGGGAGAGAGAGAACACAGGTATCAAGATTTTGAAACAACTCTGTAGTTCATGTACTTTTTGTGAAAATAGAAAAAAAAACTCAGAAAGTAACTTGCTGCAGAAATGTGGTTGTACACCATATGACCAAATATTGCTGCTTTAAAATTCAAAAAAGCTATTTGCCCTTAGCCTTGGGAGACCAAAGCAAAATTCCATAGGGGCTTTATTGCATCCCACAGAGAATATTTATGCCAAGGTCAATGGTGCACTTGAGGCCAGAACTGACTGCTGATTTCAGCAAATCCCAAACTTGGCCAGGGAAATTGCCACATCCTTATAATCCTTATTACATGCTGATTTGCAGAAATGGTATGTAAAATTGTAGCATTAGTATAGCTTAGATCTTTGCCATTCCACAGCTATACAGATATCATGGGTTGTCATTTTGTGCAATATGTGATTATGCATAGCAGAGAAAATCCCTATACCCCTCAGGGATTTTTTTTTTGCAATACACTAGTTTTACCTTCAAGGCTATTAAATAACTTTTAATAATGATTATGAACTATTCTTTCTCCTGATCAGGTTAGATAAAATGGAGTACTTCTTACCAGTGGTTCTCTTGAACCAACTCAATGTGAGATTAACAAGAAAGATGACTTCAAGAAATTAGGAATTTATCTGATATAATGGTTATAAAAGATTACAAAATGTTGATAAATGATTACAAAATATTGACCTAGAGAGATCTGTAGATAGCTTTAAAATGAACAAAGTGAGAAAACAGAATGATAAACACCAAACTCCATGCAATTCAAACCACTTGATATGAAACCTACTAATCTTTGATGCTGTGACCCCTCAGGTTAGGAACAATGACAGAAGAATGAACATCCCAACTGTATGATTGACTAGATTAGTCAATTGACAAAAGTCATTGTGTATGATATGGGATTTCAGTGGTAATATACAGTAAATGCATATTGTCAGAATATTTCAGTGGGATGAGAACTATGTATGCCCCACTTTCTATTTCACCTAAGAAATGAACAATGCATGTCCCCATGATACTAATATTCATAAATCATACACAATTAAGCAGCTTTCTTTGGTTCCTAAGGTTGGATAACCTTGAAGAGACAAGTAAACAAGGGAGGATCCTGATAATAGATGCTGATGAAATAAGCACCTGGTCCCAGCACACAGAAGTGGAATAACCTTTTCAGAACTCTTTACACATAAGAGAGTGAAATCAAGCACTCTTTATTGTGCTCCTTACCTATGTGGAGAATTAACTTTAATTTATTATTGGACATGCAGATTTCATCCTGTTTGCCATTTCTAAGAGGCCTTTCACATCAATTATGCCTCACTTCGGATCAGCTCTGTATGTGATTAATCTCATTATATCATTTGCTTTAGTATCAGGTTATATCTGTTATACTTAAAACTATAGCAATGTGGGCATTTTCTTTGAATCATCATAGATCTAACTTTTGTATTGGCAGGAACTCTTGCCTTGCCATGCCTTCCAGATCTAAGACTCAAATCAACTGTCACTTTCTCAATCACTCCTTCCCCCTCCATAAAAGTTAAACATCTTTCTTCCTGGAACTTGTCGTTTCCTGGGTGCATTTTTTATTTCCTTTCTTCCCCAAATCCAGCCATTGTGGCAACATGTAACCATGGTCACAGCTATGCAGAAAATTGCTGAGATGCTCCCCTTTCATTTTCCTCATTCAGAGGGGCTTTTAAAGAAATCAGAGGAAAGATAGTGAGTAACCTCTCGGGAGGATTTCTGTTCTTATTTTTTTAAGAATTGATGTTATCATGCAGTTTTCCATTACAGCACTTTCATGGGTATTTTGGCAAACTAAGAAGTATATGCATGCAAATACATGCAGGGGGAAGCTAGTCTAGCAAATTCTTTTGTAAGTAGAATTTAGTTAGCACAGGACCTATGATAGCTGAGGGTGAGGGTGGAACACTGATTGGACCATATTCTTGGATGGTCAGCTGAAGGAAAGAGGATGAGCCCCAGCTAACATATGGGGTTTTCTGTGTTATGACATTAGAATAAATGTCACAGTACAATGCAGCTGTGGAAGTGGAAATTCTGGTTCTGTAGAAGTATAGGTATTTCGGACTAGCCAGGATAATGCCCAAGTGTGACTTGCGTAAAGAAACTATGTCCTTTTGTACTTGTATCCCAACATCACACACAAGAGGCACAGTTTGTGGCATTTTTTGTTGCTTGTTCACCTTGTCCTCCTTCTGTGTGCCCTTCCCTATCTTGTCCTGAGTCTGAAGATTGGTTTTTTTTTAAAAAAGGCTAAAGAACTTTAAAATTAGAATGGTATTTCTTAGTAAAACTCAATTCATAGATTATTTGGATAGGATAATGTAAGTATTTTATGATGTTTTGCATCATCCTAAAATCTTTGGTTCCAGGGTTGAATTTACTTGAAGTATCAGTGATTTTCTCCATATTTCATTTTAAGCAGGATATCCATAGGATATTTTTTTTTTAAAAAGGAAGATGATCATCATGGAGTGACTGAAGGTCCACCCATTTTTAATGGCATTGCATGTGCAACATGTCATCATGGCCGTCAACCTGTACTTTCTGAAGGAGAAATGTGACAACTTACCACAGCTAACTTGCTGTGGCCAACTCACCATGATCAACTCGCCAGAGCCAACTCATCACAGCCAACTTGCTGCGTGACAACTCGTCGTGGGACAATGTAACAATTCTATATAATTATTTAAAATAAATAAAAAAATATTTTAATTTTTGCCATTCACATTTTATTCTGTCCCTCCTTTTGCATCCTTTTTAAAATGATTCTGTTCCATAATTTGTTTGATATTAATGAGTTGTCCTGCAGCAAGTTGGCTGTGGCAAGTTGGTCATGCGAGTTGACCATGGAAAATTGTCATAGACCCATCTGAAGGCACTCCTGAGTTTAATACTGGGAACATTCATGGCTTTAATAAAATCTATTCCTTAGATTTTATGCATACCTTTTTTATCCCTGAAAATTTTTTTTTTTTAATTTTTAATTGCATTTATATGCCGCACTTCTCCGGAGACTCAGGGCGGCTTACGATTTTTGGAGCACAACCCAATGCGCTCAGCAATAGCCTTCATTCCATTGTATATGCCTGCTTATTACTAAACGGCATTTTTACAAAGTCAGCTTATTGCCCCCAACAATCTTGGGTCCTCAATTTATCTACCCCGAGAGGATGGAAGGCTGAGTCAACCTTGAGCCTTTTTTGCTTTCCCTGAAAAAAATTAGGACAGAGTTTGCTTTCAGAGTAAAAAAAAAAATCTTAGAAATTGATTTAACCTTTTTTTGGGGATTTGGTATAATCCCAGATAAAGCACATTCTAGCATTGGAGAGAATAGAACTTCTTATGTTGATTTGAAAATCGTATCAGTATTAGATCTAAGCAAAGCCATAATTTTTAATGTTTTTTTTAAAAAAATCTATCCTGTAAATGTATGCTTTTCATTCTATAAAATGGAAGTAAAAGAAATAAAAAGGGTGAAAAAACATTACAAGATAAATTAATCTTCCAAGAGAATGAATAAATGTGTATGTGAAGAAAGAGGACAAAAACCTCTTGGAAAATAATAATTAGATGTTAGTTATTGAGTGACACAAAAGTCCGTGGAGGCTAATGGGAAATATGGAAAAGAAAATGCTTGGTTGAAGTGAAAGAAATTGTGGATGGGAAACACAGACATGTAAGATGGAAAGATATTGCTATGTGTTGCATAATGGGACAAAACAAAATCAAAGACTATTGTGAACAATAGAGGAAAAGAAAATTCAGAGTGATTTTGAAAAAAATAAAAGGGCTTACTATTTCTGTCACAGTTTCTAAACTGCATTATATAACTTCTCTGTGACAAGTATGTATGGGTACCATATGTACAACATAATAATATTTATGTAAACATAATAAATAATGTATATTTATATCTATATTCATATGCTTTTATTATTGTCATTTAACATTTGAATGTCTGAAACCGAACAATCGATTGATATATACAACCTGCACTTCTCCTTGGACTTTACACTTTTATATTGCATTTTATATTATATTAGGATATGGTTAGTGTTATGTATGCAGGTTTGAAATCATTGGTTTAGTTTGAATTGTTCTTGTAAAGTGTTGGAAATGATTGGTTTAAAAAGTGCGGGAAAACCCTGCACTCTGATTGGCTGTCAGCTGCAGCTGCCAGCTATAAGTAGCAGCCGCAGCAAAGCCAGTCGGGTCCGTTCTGAGCTGAAGTCACTAATAAAATTAAGAGCTGAAATACTCCGCGTCTGCCTCTTCATGCAAACTTAACAGTTAGGGTTACATTAGTCTTCAAAGAGACCTTCTAGAACAGGGGTGTCAAACTCAAGGCCCGCAAGCTGGATCTGGCCCATGGGGTGCTTAAATCTGGCCTGTGGGGATGGCCTGGAAGTAGCAAAGGACCAGCCTGCAGTCTCTGGCAACCAAAACAGGGTGCGGTGGTGCTGTATGAGGCCCCCCGCACCCCATTTTGGCTGATGGGGTGCTGCAGGTAGCATCTGTCTCATCCCCCACCCCTCTCCTCTGGTCCATGGAGGAGAACTACAATGCTGATTTGGCCCTCGAAAAAATCCAATTTGATACCCCCATTCTAGAAGTTTTAGACAATTCTGAGAAAATAACTACTGATGGTAGAAGATAAGATTTTCTGTCATCAATGGGGAACAAATGTGTAGGAATTAAATAATTTAAAAAATTAATCATTAGATTTATCAACCAGGAGCAAAATGTACTTCATGCACTTCTCTCACCTGTATTTTTTGTTGTTGTCATAATAATGATGCTATGGAATAGGCTGGACTGAGGAAGAGTGACTGACTGAAAGACACAGTTTCCAAAACTAAGAGTAGATTTGAGCCTATCATGATACTACTGCTATATCTGTTCTGTATCAAATCTTTGTACTTGCCATTTATTTTGTAACAAATGCTATTTGAATAGAATGGAGCTGCTTAGTTCATTTTTTTCATCACTTATGAAGTAAACACACTGTGTTATATTACAATACTAATAGGAAGGGCCATTAATGTTCTAGTGAAGATCTAATAAGAAAGGCCTAAAGGCAGCCTTTTAAAAATGTGCACCTATTTGTTTATGCAAGCACTCTTCTATTGGAAACCAAATAGCAAATACAGAATAAGAATGGGAATGGGAAACCTAACCAACTATGGATCTTTTTGTCCAGTAGTGGGATTCATTTTTTTTTTACTACCAGTTCTGTGGGCATGGCTTGGTGGGTGTGGCAGGGGAAGGATACTGTAAATACTGTAAAGTCAGAGGTGGTATTTGCTGGTTTTCCGAACTACTCAAAGTTTCCGCTACTGGTTCTGCAGAACTGGTCAGAATACCACCTCTGTTTTTGTCTCTGTGTTGTAATATTTATATGGGATGAGTCAGCCTTGAAGGAAGTACACCTTCAAAATTGGACCAAACACATATTAATTCAAAAGCATTTCCAGTGCTCTAGGTTTAATCAAGAGAATGGGGAATATCTCACAGTTTTTCTTAATTAATTCAGATAATTATAATTAAATACTGAAGCAGAATGTATGAATCTACAATATTGCTGTATTTGAGGAACTATGGATTGATGGAGGGACTGGAATCAGAACTGCTTCAAAGACATAAATTTCAGGTATATGCATTTTGTAGAGAATTCTCTTAATTAGTTTGGACTCCTTGAAATCTACTTAAGTTGAGATAATTCTACTGATTATCTAATCAGAGTTATCTGATTTACTGATTAGATAATTCTAATCCAGCATTTAGGGTAATAGAAGACACTATTTTTGTAACTAGGGTCTCATTTAATATTTGGGAGAATGCCAATGGTCACAGTCAGGGGTGGGATTCAAATTTCTTAACAACCAGTTCTGTGGGTGTGGCCTAATTTGTGGGTGTAGCTTGGTGGTCATGTGACTGGGTGGGCATCGCTTGTATGTAAATATTATAAATATTTATGTAAATATTGATTTTTTAATAAAAAAGAGCAACTTTTACCCAAAAGCAGGCAAAGCAGACAGACAGATTGAGTTGCTCACAGAATCACAGATTCATTTAGAGATCTATCTACAATCAGCTATCTGAGTCTGTCACATAAAATTTGCTTGCAAGCAAACTCACAAAATTAACTCACAACACACCATGTATGTAAATATTGGATGTTTTTATATATAAAAAAGCAACTTTTACCCAAAAGCAGGCAAAGCAGGCAGGCAGACTGAGTTGCTCACAGAATCACAGTTTCACTTAGAGATCTATCTATCTGCAATTGGCTACCTGCACTGAAAAGTAGAAGCTTCAGTCCTAAGGAAGGTTCGGCTCTGCTTTTAGATTAATCTCTAATCTAAATCTCCTGGCAGAGCAGAACAACTGATGGTTGGGGGAAAAAAAGGAAAAAATAGCAACTTACCAAACCAGGCAAGTTGGATGGCTCTCATGCCAGGTAAGGAGTGAGTGGGCAGGGAGGGGAGGGGCTAGCCAGTGGAGCAATTTGCCGGTTCTCTGAACTACAGGTGTGTGCAGCGTTTGCAAGAAATCAGCTGTGCCATCTGGACAGCTGATAAGCGCTGCACACGGGTGCACAGCATTTGAAAATTTTCTTTTTCAACCTCAGCTGTGCCACGCAAAGCAGCTGAGGAGGGAAAAACAGGGAATAAAGGACAGCCTAGAGCCCGGGCAGGTGGGTGGGACAAACACTGAACCGGTTCGGTGTCAGCTGCTCTTCACAGCTACCAGTTCTACAGAACCGGGCCGAACTGGTAGCATCCCACCCCTGGTCACAGTAGATGAGACCCACTTATGGACCAAGATTCTTTTTATATCTGATCAGAATTTGGAGATAACTTTGATATAGATTTGAGAGTTTATGGAACTGTGTGTGTGATTTCTGAATTTATGTATGTATGTACATACCCATTTGTTCGTTTTATTTATTTTATTTATTTATTAAATTTATTAAGTTTATTGGCTGCCCATCTTACCACAGGTTAACTCTGGGTGGCTTGCACTCATTCATGTATGTACTGTATGTATGTATGCATGTATGTATGTATACATACATAAATGACTTAATGCCAACTGCTAAAATCTAATTACAGGTAGGGAAAGTGGGGGCAGGGTAGGGGGTGGGTGGGATCTGTTGTTACCCGATCAACCACCTCCACTCTGACGCTCCCCCATTAGGGCCTCAACCTAATGGGCAGTGCCAGATCTTTAGGCCATTATGAAAGGTCAGGAGACTTCACATTGGGGGTCAAGATGTTCCAGAGAGCAGGTGCAGTGGCATAGAAGGCCCTGCTCCTGGATCCTGCCAGCTGGAATAATCGGGCCAATGGGGCCTACAGCATGCCTTCTCTGCCAGCACAGGTGGGATGGACCAATTTTGGGGCAAAATGGTAGTATACATTTTAACAGTTGTGTTCCAGGGACTTGGAGGCTGTATGCAGATCTGAAATTTCAGATTGACTGCTTCTGTTTTAGATATTTCTGGGCAAGGAATTGGGCAACTAGTCAGAATAGAAAGCAAATAATAATGCTGTTTGGAATGCATTGTATAATTCCAGGAGTATTCTTTCCAGGTCACATGGAATAAGTCTACCCTGCAATGGGAGATAATGGAAATTTTGGCTGGTGTTAATATGCAGAAAGAGACACAAATAGGGTGCCATACAGGTGAGTTATACTTAAATGTGCTTACTTAAACTGTAATTAAACAATATACCCGTCTTCATTTAGAAAGTGTATCTTATATCAATCTGTTTCTTAGCTTTGTGGCAGTTGTTATTTTTATAGGAGGACATTCCCCATCAGGTTTGTGGTGAAAAATATGATGTTGGGAAAGTAGTTATATAACACTATTAAATGTGGCCTGAAAAAAATCTACCCAACTATTGTAAGGCAGCAAAGAAATTAATACAACTTGTCTGGATTTGTGCAATTCGGACAGTAGCCCTAGGTTAGGCAGAATAACATAATAACAGGAATTGGAAGGGACTTCTAGTAAAACTCCCTGCTCAGGTAGAAAACTCTATATCATTTCAGACAAAAGGTTTTCCAATCTCTTCTTAAAAATCTTCAACCTCCAGTGTTGGACAATGATGGTTCAAGATATAGTTAAATTAGACATTTGGGGATGTTTTCTTCCATCAAGAATAGTGACCAAGTTTTATGAAAGAGCTAAAAATGTTTATATGTAAGGATATTAGAAGCCATTTACCATTGGCAGAAGCTCGAAGGGGCAGGCTGTGATTAATTCCAATTCTGCAAGTTCTGAAGAAATAATGGTAGTGTGTAGGCTATTCCTTTACAATTACTTCCCCTAAATTGAAAACAAAACTGCAGATTAGCAGGATTGGCATTAAGTTATAGTATCCTCTAAAATCAATCTATTATGCCAATGTACAACTCCATTATTAGAAAGCATGTAGGATGATTTCACACTAATAGGCTGTATAGTCTTAATTGTCTTGTAAGGTTGGAGTGCACTGACCTACTTTAAAACATTTTTCATAAACTGCCTTTAAAAATGACTTCTAAACTTGATACAGAATTCATTCAGAAGTTTGTTGAGAAAGTGCCACACCTTTTAATATCTGTCAGCTCAACTATAGAGCCTGCTTGGAGAAGTGCACTGCTTTCCATTTGCTGAGAACATGTTCTCGTCACAATAAAGCCTCTGCCTCATTAATACAAAGCTGTACCAAAGTACACCATGAAAATAATTTTTCCTCTGAGAAACGTCTCTCTGTCTGGACAATCCATGATGTATCTATGAATAAGTTTGAGATGTTGTGGTTGGGAATAGCTCAGCTTCAAATGGCCTGCTGTGAATGAACTCCCTTTTGCCTGATATCTGGATTCAGGGCCTGTTCTGTAATGCTGTTTGGGCACTGAGGAGAAACACCTCAGAACTCTGCCTTCCGCTGTTACTTTTATCCCCCTTTCTTTTTTAAACAGATTGGCTGATCTATCTAAGGAGAGATTAAAAGCTTGAAAGGATTTGGCGGCTTCTATAGCAGTGGGAATTCCTTTCTGAAGAGCGGCTAATCTCAGGAAAGCCTCACAAAATGTTATTTTAAAGAACATTTCCTGAATCACAGAATACAACTTGGTACATATGCAATTTCAATGTATAACCTCATGTTTACTCTTTTGGATGATAGAGATGTAGGAGTTTTGTGATTTGAATTGCTATAAGAATCAGTAAGGTGATTTCTCAAGCTCCAGCTCTTCCTCAACTCTTAACCAGAGCTGCAGCTCCGCAGCACAAATCTGGGCAGAAAAACAGAAACATCTAAGTTGATGATGTCACTGAGTAGTCACTGGGTTGTTCGAATGACCAGGCAATAGGTCGATGATCATTTTGGATAAATTAGGTAGATACAATATATCTATATTCTTGGATTTACTCCTTTCTTGAAGTCTGGATCCAATACTAATGTAGCAGTTACATCTGGACTGCACAAATCCAGGTGACTGGTGTTAAGTAAACTAATCACTTTGTGATCAAGAATAGCCTTAGACTATTTAAAAAAAAAAGAACACTAAATGCCAAGACATTACAAGCACTATTCCAGCAGGCATTTCATATATTTCATGGCAGCTAGTCCTGAAGTTAGTAGCATTTGAATTTTGGCTAAGGAAAACTGCCAATAATTGTAACTACACTTTCATGTGAAGGAGTCATCCAGCATAGCCCCATTCCAGAGGCTCATTAAGATGCTGTCTAGGCAGTGTGGTTTAAGAAATTTTCACAGCTCTGGGATGGCAGGAAAACACAATGAAGTGCCAGCTGAATAAGAACCTTCCATCCAAAACCCTTTAAAGCTAGATATATTGGAACCAGTTAGATATTGATCCCTTGCAGTCAGCACATAATCAGATGAATTTTATCATTCTTACTGTAGGTCCCAGAGGTTCCACAGCGGTTTGCTGACATAGGATGTATTATTGGGAATAACCATACTTAAGCCATGGAGACTCATTGGGGGACAATTTCCAAAAATGATCAGGGGGGCATTTCAATACCATGATTAGAACTGCTCGATATACAACTAATGTCAACTCCTGACTGGGTTTCAGGAATGAGCTAGTACCATATAATATCTTATTCTGTGGTAAACTGTTGTTGCAGTGTCATCTTTGCAATTTAAGGTAATTGTAAATTAGCATTTTAGAGACTGTTTCATTCCGTGTATTAAGCAAACAGCACCACTTTTTGTGTCTACTCCATGATTAGTTATCTCCTGAAGAAAGGCAATGATTAACCTGGAGATTTCCAAGTGAGACCTATATATTACTAAAATGCTCAGTGTTTGTTTTGTTTGTACCTTCAAGTTAGCCCAAATGATGCATTATATTGCAACAAATTTTTGAACCAAGGAACTTAAAATCTGCTAGCTTAAAAATATGAACAATCTGGGACCTACTACTCCAGCTGAGTTGAAATTTCTAGAACGTTCAGACCAGTTTATTAAGTTGTGGCTGTTGCAGTGTCCCTAAAGTCACAATTTCCAAGGATTCCTGTCAGATCCCCAGAAGCAAAGTCAATGGGGAAGCAGCAGGTAGTCTTGGAAATCACAATCATGTGACTGCAGGGAGCTATATTTCTTTTGCTACACATCTTTAATAAACTGATATTTTCTTCTTTAATAGCCATACTGTTCATTGTGTTCATTCTGGACACATCAGACCTTTCTCTCAAAAGACAGGCCAATGGGTTGTGCAGTAGTTGATAAAAATGATCTAATTTGCATTTCCTTTTGCTTTCTTAGAAAGTGGGCTTGATTCCTCCTTATTATTAACATTTTTGGAGTTTCCCATTCAAAAGAAGATGCAAAGGCACCTGGGGAATTGATGCTTGGCTGAACATTCAAAGTCAGCAACCGCCTTTAAAACTTGCATCTTTTCCTTGCTGCTAGACCATAGGAAACCAAAATACAAAAAGAGGGAGGATTAAAAGTTTTTAGTTATCCAGCCATGGAATTTTTTCTATTACCATTTCCAGATTAGACAAGCTGACAAGTCACTCTCATAACTAACATGAGACATGGGATCAAAGCAAATTCACTGTGTTTTAAAAAAAATGAGAAAAGGGCCAAACAATCTATTACCTCATTTTTCCATGTGATTTAGGATCAGAATCTAAGATCAGACTGTCAAAGGGTAGGCATGGAGCCTGCTTTACGGAGAACTGTGTTCTGTCTATCTTGGGGCAGATCTGCTTGGCCCATTGCCAGCATGGGAAATCCAGTGCTTTCTAAGTACAGGAGCAGATGACATCTCCATCCTCCTTCGCCCAGATGAGTGAATATTTGCTCCACACCCACATTTTCCGGCTCAGATTTAAAATGGTTGTTTCCCAACCAGAACATCTTAAGCTTTTCTGAGCAGATGGTATCTAGTACTTACTTTCAATATGATAGTAGCCTCAGCACCAATTGGCTATAGCACTGGACTTGCCTCCATTGGCTGGTCCCTGTCCTGTACAGGCGGTCCTGGATTGCTGAGTTCCTTTAAAAAAAAGTTGCACTTGGCCATTAAGTCTTGAGCTAGCCTCCTAGCTCTTAGAGACTCAGTTCAACCTTCCCAATGGGCAACTTTTGGTTTTTACCCAGGCTGCCTCCCACCATACATTCTCATGCCTATCATCACTGCAATGCCCTCTCCTGCCATTTCCCCTCACTCACCATCCTACACTCCCCTGCCAAATCTCCCACCTCCAGTTGAAGGGACTGATCCTCAAGCAAAATGTTAAAGGAAGGAATGTGTGAAAGGATCCCTGTCTGTAAAATCTGGGTCCAGTAAAGAGATACGATCAGGCATATACTAGCTTAGAATCTGAGAAACCTGCAGAAATTGGGGAAGGGATACAAATTGGAAAGTGTTTTGTTAGGAAAAGCCAATATTATTACTCAATGGGCCACACTGCCCAGGCTCCAGGGTCGTTAGGAAAGATCTGGAGCTTCTTTGCATGCAAAGTCCTCAAAAGCTGCAAGGTAAGGAGACAGAACTAAAGTTGGTACTAGAGCCTTTCTCTATAGAGTTCACACTGGTTACTTGGAATCACATAAAGCACTAAACTTCTTGCCACCATAAATGATTTTATTTGGGGGGGGGACAGAGGGCTTACATCTCCCTGTATTTCCACTTTTCCTGATGAAATAAAGACTGGTAGGATCCATAAAACTTCCAACCATTTTTACCCTATACCAGTGCTTCTCAAACATTTTCCTTCACTATGAAAAATGCTTATTAGAGACAGTGCTTATCAGAAAAATATTTTACCCAACCGTAAAAACTTTCAAGTCAATATAAATGTTCCTATTGTGATTGGGTGATGGGTTTGTGTGCTCTTACCCAAAGGGAAACAATGACATTTTTATCCAATTTTGAGCAATTTACCAAGGTTTGGGAAACACTGTCCTATGCATTTAAGAAAAATGGGATTACAGCGTTACTAGTAGTTACAGCAGGACAATATTTGTGGAAGTCTTAAAAAAAATACAAGGCTAAATACCAAATAGGAAGGACAATTGCATTATTAACAGCCAAGCACTATATACCTACCTTTTTTTTCTTTTTGGATGGTGAGCAATAGCACTTAGACTCACATAGCACTTCACAGTGCTTTACTCTCTAAGCAGTTTACAGAATCAGCATATTTCCCCAACAATCTGGGTCATTTTACAATCTCAGAAGGAGGGAAGGCTGAGTCAACCTTGAGATGGTGAGGATCAAACTCCTGGCAGTGAGCTGAATACTGCATTCTAACCACTGTGCTACCATGGCTCTTAAGCCATGAAGATGTGAGCTATTGTTCACCTTAAGATTGTTATTATACTGCAGTATACATAAGAGAGCTAGGGGCTGGTAAAAATCTCTATAACCCCACTCAACAGTTCCAGTCCAACTTGGGCCTTCTTTCTCAAGCTACTGATTGTACCCCCAATGCCAAATTCTGATAAAGTCATTCAAATATAATCCTACCTTCCTTTTCCCATGGGCCTGAAATTAAAATGTATGAACAGATCTGCATCTTAGCTCAGATTTCGGACAATAATGACATGTCTATACCCCACTGGTTGGGGAAACCGAAGAGGGATGGTTGGGGAAAGGAGGGAAACCGAAGAGGGATGGTTTCTCTTACTCATTGTGGGCATATGGGCCTTAAAACTTAAGAGCAGACCTTCCAGAAGTGATGCAAGATGTTTGTATTTAAGTAGATATTTAGTGGTTAGGATAAGTAAGGGTTGGTGTTATATTGTATATGTATTCTAGAAATATCCATCCAGCATGTATACTGTTTTAAACTCAGTTGCCTAAACTGACCCTGACTAGAAAAGCAGTTGAGAAACCAAACAAATGAAAGTTGAACATACTAGTCATTCTACCCACTATTCACTATCTTTACTGTTTTCATGACCAGATTTACTTTTGCTGAGTTATTATTTATTTATTGAATTTATATGCCATCCATCTTGCTATCCAGAGCTATAGTTGCACCACAAATAGAGACTTAGATCTAATAACCATGATTTATTAAATAAACTCCAAGTGCCATGTTTTGTATAATACACTAAGGTCTATACCTTGGATGGCACCTTGAAACTGAAATGGAATCCTGAATCTCCTCTTAGCAGTCCTGAGCTATGGTCACATTCACATTAAAGTGAAAAGGTCACAAGATTCTGATATTCTAAAGCAGAACACACAACACACACAAACATCTAAGATTTAAAAAAAAAGTATCCAGGGGGGGAAATTGTAAATTGCAGTTCTGCCCCCTTACACAATATGATCCTGCCATTGTGACTATTGACCTACCTAAATTCAGAATCTCAGAAAGGTTGCCATTTGGGCCACAAACCATAGATTATAAATACCCATGGCTGGATTCAGAAAAGTCACAATTAAACAAATCATATTATTATGTGAATTTAAATCTTATATATAATTAACATTGACTGCGGAGTCATCCTTGATTAGATTTTTCTTCTGTAGTAAATATTGAATACACACGTGAATTGGTTAATTAAACTGAATATGCAGCATTCCATATAATAATTGTAGTGGGCAAAAAAATATGCTTGAATCACTTTTATGAACTACTGTCCCACAACTGACTTTTTAAAAATGTTTAGGAAAATCTTTTTAAGGAAAACTTTTTATATGTTCATATCTTTGGACCGTTGGCTGACTCACTTTAGCTGCTCATCAACTTGTAGCTATCCACATGCCGAGATGATATAGAAAGCTCTACTTTGTGCTTTGGTATAGGCAGGATATATCTGGGTTTCCAGAAATATAGATGTGCTCCCAATTCTCCTCAATGCAGGAATCCAATCAAAAAAATCTATAATCCAGCTCTGCTGTGGAACTCACCCTTCTCTTGATAAGTGTTAGATTTTCCTCCCTTTTGATGAATTAGATCTATAATACTGTACTCAATATAATAACTGCCATTTCTTATGAGTTATTAATGCAGTCTCAAAATACAAATTTTGAGACTGTATCAATGCCCTTCGTGTATATGCACAATCACACTACTAATCCATATACAATTTGTATGCTCAATTAAAATTCTAAGATGGATTCCAGCACAATACTACTTATTTATTTATTTATTTATTTATTTATTTATTTATTTATTTATTTATTTATTAGACTTGTATGCCGCCCTCTCTCCCTGAGGACTCAGGGTGGCTCACAGTATAAAACAATACAATAAGTTAATTAAAAAGTAATTAAATAACACAAGTCTAATAATCAAACTAATAAAATTAAGTTAAAATTACTTAACCCCCCCCCCTTATTTCAGTCCAGGCCTGCTGAAACAGCCAGGTCTTCAGGTCGCGGCAGAAGGAACAGAGATCAGGGGCCAAATGAAGACCCAAGGGGAGCTGGTTCCACAAGGTAGGTGCTCCCACAGAGAAGGCCCTACCCCTGGGCACCGCCAGCCGACAATGTCTGGCTGACAGCACCCCAGGGAGGCCCTGCCTGTGGGAGCATACAGGGCAATCGGAGTGTGATGCCGGCAGAAGACGTTCCCGCAAGTACCCCGGACCCAAGCCATGTAGGACTTTGTATGTCATCACCAGTACCTTGAATCTCACCCGGAAGGCAACCAGCAACCAATGCAGGTCGCGCAGGAGGGGTGTAACATGGAAATATTGGGACACTCCCATCACAACCTGCGCAGCTGCATTCTGCACCAGCTGCAACCTCTGGGTGATCCACAAGGGCAGTCCCATGTAGAGAGCATTGCAATAGTCGATTCGGGAAGTGACAAGTGCGTGGGTGACTGTCCGTAGGGCATCTTGGTTCAGGTAAGGGCACAACTGGCGAACCAGACGAACCTGGGCAAATGCCCCCCTGGTCACAGATCCCACCTGCTCCTCCAAACTGAGCTGTGTATCCAGGAGGACCCCCAAGTTACACGCCCTGTCCACAGGACGCAACACCTCTCCCCCCAAGACCAAAGATGGAATGTCCTGAATAATCCAAGATGCCGGTACGAACAGCCACTCGGTCTTAGCTGGGTTGAGTCGAAGCCTGTTCCTCCCCATCCAGATCTGCACCGCATCCAGACAACAGGACATTACGGAGAGGGCATCACTGATATGGTTCGGGTTGGAGATGAAAAACTGGGTATCATCCGCATACTGATGATACCTCACCCCGAAACCATGGATGATCTCGCCCAGCAGCTTCATGTAGATGTTGAACAGGAGGGGTGAGAGGACCAAGCCCTGGGGCACCCCACAAGTGAGGGGCCTCGGGCTCGACCTCTGCCCTCCCGCCAACACTGATTGCGAGTGACCCGAGAGGTAGGAGAACCACCATAAAATGGTGCCTCCCACCCCCAGCCCCCCAAGCTGCTGCAATAGGATAGCATGGTCGATGGTATCAAAAGCCGCCAAGAGATCTAATAGGACTAGGACAGAGGAAAAACCCCTGTCCTGAGCCCTCCAGAGATCATCCACCAGCGCGACCAATGCCGTCTCTGTGCTATGCCCAGGCCGGAAGCCCGATTGGTATGGATCTAGGTAATCAGCTTCCTCCAGGAACATCGGAAGCTGCTAAACCACTATGCTCTCAACAACCTTCACCAGAAAGCGAAGGTTGGAGACAGGATGGAAGTTGTTCAAAATGGCTGGGTCCAAAGCAGCCTTCTTGAGGATGGGCCTCACCACCCCCTCTTTCAAGGCGGCGGGAAAGCCCTCCCTCAAAGAAGCATTGACTACTTCCTGGAGCCAGCCGTGTGAAACCTTCCTGGAGGCATAAATCAACCAGGAAGGACACAGGTCCAATAAACACATGCTGGAGCTCAGCCTCCGCATGATCCTGTTCACTTCATCCAAGGACACAGGCTCAAACTCAGCCCAGATGGTATCGGCCAGACTCATCGTCACTCCTTCCTCTAACTCCTGCCAGTCTGAATCCAAGCCAGCCCGAATCTGAGCAGCCTTATCCAACAGATGCTGACTAAATTCCTCAGCTCTACCCTGCAAAGGGTCCTCCCTCACCTCCCGATGTAGGAGGGAATGAGTGACCCTAAACAGGGTGGCCGGGCGATCATCTGTGGATGCAATGAGAGCGGAGAAGCACACCTCATCACCCTCATCGGCACCAGATAAGTCCTAATATAGGCTCTTAGCTGTGCAGGGTCAGATTTGGCATGGCTCGTCCTCCACCTGCTCTCTAGGCCCCTCCTTTGACGCTACATCTCCCGGAGCTCCTCTGAAAACCAAGGAGCTAACCGGGATCTGCGGTGAGACAGGGGCTGCAAGGGGACAACCCGGTCAAGAGCCTCCAAGGCTGCCTGTTGCCAGGTGGCCACCAAGGCCTTGGCTGAGCTGTGGGTAAGGGAAGTGGGAAATAACCCCAGCGCCATCTGAAACCTCTCAGGGTCCATCAGGCGCCTGGTGCGGAACCATCTAATCGGCTCCTCATCCCAGCAGCATGGGGCAGCCTGCTGGAAGACCAGCCACAGGAGATAATGATCAGTCCATGACAGGGGTTGACTAGTTGGTGAACCAAGATCATTACACCACTGCCCCGAGATGAAAACCAGGTCGAATGTGTTACCCCCTCATGAGTAGGGCCCTGAATTATCTGGGTCAGGTCCATAGCCGCCATGGAAGCCATGAACTCCCGGCTCAAACTTGACGTTCCCCCCACCCAGGGAGGGCAGATTGAAATCTCCCAAAACTAAAAGTTTGGGGAATTCCACCGCAACCTCTGAGAGAACATCGAGCAGTTCGGGCAAGACCATTGCCATGCAGCTGCGGGACAGGTACGCGAGCAACAGGCCCAACTGACCACCAGGGCCCAGCCTCAGGAGGATTCACACCCGCCCATCTGCGGGGCAGTGACCTCCCTTGGAAACAAGGTCTCCCTAATAACTACAGCCACCCCACCACCCCTACCCTGGGCTCATGGTTGGTGAAGCACCTGGAACCCTGGGGGACATAAATCACACAGAGGGACCCCTCCGTCCGGTCCCAACCAGGTCTCCGTGATGCAAGCCAGGTCCGCGGCCTCCTCCTCAATAAGTTCACAGAGGAGGGGAGCTCTATTTACCACGGACCTGGCGTTCACATAGACCAACCTAAGCCCAGGGACCTCACTTCCCATATCCCTGGGGGAGTGGGCAGAAATGAGAGGGTTGGAGCGCGCCACAGCTCGAAGACAGCGGGGGCACACTCCCAAACCATGATTCGGCCCTCTGTTTTTCCATCTCCTGCCATATCCAATCATCCTGGGAATTGCAATTCCCACCCTGTCCCCGTGGGCCCCGCAGGACCCCTCACCCATCCCCTCCATGCCGTGACCCATTTCCAACCTGGACTGAAATAAAATATGATTTGGCGGGACCACCCCAGTTACCTGCCCGAATCAATTTCCCACCCCCCTCCCTAACCCATTACAACATCTAATTAAAAAAGTTAAAAGCTTCCTCTTATAAATCCTCCCACACTTTAGCCCCTTGGTTGCGCCAGGCCACCTCTCGGGATCCCAGGATCCGTCATCAAGGTAGGCTTTTGGAAGTCCAATGGGCCACCTCAAGGACAGGGGAACAGTCCTGAGGGTCCATAACTCCACCGACGTGTAAGTTCACAAAATGATGCAGGAATTTAAAACAGTCCACAGAGGGGGTGGAAAATACAAACAATTGGCCAGGTGATCACAATTCATGTTCAGGTGCCAGCACCAGCACAAAATCATTTCCCCCCGGCAGTTCTCTCACCGCCAATCCAGGGGGGGACCAGGTCATCTATGGTCCAACCACCATCCTCTCACCGTGGTGGCAAATTCCAGAGCCGGAGCAGGAGGGGTTGATGAGCCAGGCACTGCTGCCCTCCCACCACAGCAGGCTGGATCAGCCCCTTTGCCCTCACACAACAGGTTCAACCCCCAACCTGAACAGAAATAAAAGGAGGGAAGGAACAGGGGTCCAAGATGGTAAAGACCTCCTTAGCTTCTTACGCTGAGATCAGTGCTTGCTCCAAAAGGCGGACAGCCAGAAGGCAAAGGCAGACAAGGTCCAATAAGCAGGCAGCAGAGTATAGGCAGCAAACAGCCCGCAGCAGCAGGACCGCAGCACACAACAGCTGGAAGGCCTGGCAGTGGGCCAACACAGTCCAACTGCCGACCAGATCAACTGGCAGCGTCCTAAAGGCTGGGGCCTTAAGACACCCCGGCCAGCTGCAGCAACCAGTACCTAGAGCGACACCAGTCCCAGGGCCTTGGAAACGGCCTTCCACAGGGGCGTCTCCTCCACTGTTCCGTCTCTTCCAGCTTCTGCTAGGCCTCAAATGGCCTCAAGACCACGTTGCCACCCACCGGCACCACCGCAACAGCCTCCGCTGCAACAGCCTCCGCCGCCTCCGTCACTGTTGCCGCCACTGCCGCCGCCGAACAAGTATCGTCACCGCTGCTGCTGCCTCCGCCGCCATTGCCGCTGCCAGCTGCACCGTCCAGGGGCCGACCGAAACACCCAGCAGCTCCTCACCTTTGGCTGGCCCCCGTCCAGCAGGCCAGCACTGATCTTATGACTGTGCATTTTATTTCTTTCTTCCAGGTAAATAATTTCACAACTCTTTTTATTAAATTCAATTTTAATTGAGTTGGCAGCACAATGTCTAGAAATGAATTTGGCTGTGTCGTCACCAGCCAAACCTGAATTCCAAGGTGTTCAAGTAGTACAGTCAACAAAATATTTACAGAACTGATTCACAAGATCATATTTCTCTGCCCAATTCATTCTGATTTGCAATGAGATATCAGTTCACGTTCCATGTGGTCCTTTTAGAAGATGGAAATCAATAAAAATCCTTATTAACTTAGCAATAATTTTATTACTGTTGTTGTCTGCACTGGCTAAGCTGTATATTTTCAATATTAGACAAGTCTCTCTCTTTTAGTTTAAAAGAAAGTGATACATTCAATCATCATTTGAGCAAAGAACAGATATTTGCATCAGCTAGTTTTGACTTGATCTATATCTCTTGTGTGCTAGTTTACTCTGTTCCTAGATCCATATATATGCATCACTAACTCTTACAGGAAGAAAATATATTCCCCAGTACCTGAGTTCTTCCTTCTGGTAAGTACCATATATCCAAAAAAATGCATACAGCAGGCTGGCAGACAATAATTGGCCTGATTATGCTTCAAATTTCCATATTGATTCAATGTGAAAACATCTTTTTTGAAAATGCCTTCAATACAATTCATATCTGAAACTCTTTTCAGTAAAAAACAGGATCTTTGAACAATAGTAAGAATGAACTACATATTAAATTTAAAAAAAAAGAAATCCCTTTTTCAAATCTCTGCTATATAGTTCCATGTACAAATTAATTCTATTATATTCCCTTTTCCAATCTTTCATTTTTCTTTAGTATTTTTAAAAAAATCTCTGTAGAACTGCTTAAAGTAAGCACTAGTCTTCTACAAAAAACAAGGACCCTGAAAATGGAGTCTACGTTTATAGTTTTACAGTATTTTTGGCTCAAGAGCCTCTGTTTCTATGCAAAAAGAATCATGTATCTAAGTGATATTAGTTTACAATTCTGTATATTAATACACAAATATTAAAAGTTTTGCATTTCTGCTGTAAAATCAAAGTTAACATTGCATTTTCAAGGGAAGGAACCAAGAGGGGAAACGGAGTTGTGCATTAGGATGTGAGTGTGGAGTTGAATGTTAGATCCAGAGTATGCAAGATTCAGATTCTAGTCATTTCTTTACCATGGAAGTACACTGAATGGTCTTGAGCAAGTTACTCTTTCTCAACTCAACATACCTCACATGACACTTGTAGAAATGAGACACATACCTGTACCTATATATACCTACATATATATATTATTTAAGTAGCAGTGCCTGAACTATGTAGATCAGCTTTCCCCAACCCATTCTAGCACCTTCAGATGTGCTGTCTGGGAATTAAGCTGTATCTAGAAAACATCAAGCTGGACCAGATATTATCTACTATACTTTTACCAAAAGAATATGACAAAATCTAGGAGTCAATTTCAATACAAGATCAAGTCATTCCATGGAGTGTTCTGAACATAGATCTGAACTTCAAAGTGGCATCTGAGAAGGGTCTGACTGATACGGTAAGGTCTTCAATCTTTCAGCTCGGTAACTATTTTCCCAATACTTGATGCTTATTCCTAAATGTCTGTGTGTTCAGTAACCACCAGAAGTCTATTCCATCTTTGCTGGGATGCCAGAGGGCAATATTGTTATATCAGTTCATCTTTTACCCTGATGGGCAGCATTCCCAGTAGCAGCAGCTGTTCCATGTACCAACTTTCAGACTGTATCCAAAAATCATTTTGCGGGATGTCAGCAACATTTGGTTGTGGGCTGATCATCCGGACTGAGCTTTATAGATTCGGTTAGGTAGTTCTCAATCACCCCTTGATACTAAGAGAAAAATATAAATAATTAAAAACATAAATCTAAAATTTAAAATTTAAATTAAAAATTTAAATCTAAAAAAATCATTTTGCAGGATAAGACCATTTATTTACCCAGTCAATCATTTGAAAACTGTAGACAGAACTCCCCTAAGAAATATATATATGAGGAATGACAGATGAGGGTTTTATTGTGCAACTGCCTGGTACATTCATGGAATTTATAAAACATGTTTTTTAAAATTTACGGCTATCACTTTGGCTCTAGTGCTGCTTTATTTTCCTTTTCTTATTACAGGGAGCGAGGTTATTTTAAGACAAAGAAAGTTGGTTGTCCAATGTGTTTTAATTGGATTGTTTTAATGTTGTTAAGAGCCTTCCAATTTGAAAAAAAAAGCTTTATTCCTTCTTCATTATGTCACTTGGATTTTCCATACATTTTTCTGAAATATAGAACCACACAAATGCAGATTTCTTTTTCATTTCAAAGCTCTTTCTTAAACTTCTTAAGCAAGATTGAAAGCCAGGAACTTTGTACTGCTTGGAGGAAGAAAAAACATTCAATGCATCAAAAATTACATGTTTAAAAATGGATAAAATTTTCAATGCCATCACCTGTATTTTAGAAGAGTCCAGGAACATTCCTGCCCAATGTAAGCATAAGGCAAAAAGATGTGTATTGTTTAAAATAATACAAAATCACTAGTTGCAGGAAATCAAAGCTATCATGTTTTTTTGGGAAATGGTTCAGAGAGCATCAAACCTTTCTTTTGGTCATAGATTTCTGCTTTTATGAAATCCACTAATCATGTGATTCATCAAACAAAAAAGCCAAGAACCAGACTGTGGAAGGAAAATCTTTACATTACTGTATATGGCAATGTGAGCAAACAGCAACACCTTGTGGTGAAACACAGTCTCTTCATCCATCATGTTTCATTAGGTAAAACAGATGGTGTTAACTTGAGTGGGGAAAAAAGGTAACTAAAATCCACAATCAAACAACATCTTCATTAAAATGCTCTAAAGTTTTATGTTGACAGAGGTTTTCATAGGGCCAGTTAGTACAAAATGTATGAGATAAGAAAGAGGTCCTGAATCCCTGGTTCATGGCCTGGTGCTGGGCCTTATCCTGTTAGTAACTGGGCTGTGCAAGTGGCAGGCAGGCATGGAAGCATGTGAAGCTGCATTTGTGCAAACGGTGTGTGTAGGCACACAAAACAATCCCCTCTGCTGCTGTTCCGCAGAGCCGGAAAGGTTGAAGACTGCTGAGATAAGGAAAGCAATGTACAACCTTTAGGCCAGCTTAAAACTAATTTTAGTTATTACATCTCCCTTTAGCTAATGATTTAAATGACAGCCTCACTAATCTTGGATGGCATTTGCCAAGGCATGAGAGTTTAGTAGTTATATCAGTCTTCCCTTTCCAAACCTCTCCCTTTTTGCAATCTTCAGAAGTTTGTTGGAAGAAAGCAAATTAGATCATTAAATAGTTATATGGCATATATTTTTGAAGATTATAGTCTACCATGGACAAACTGTTAATTCTGAAATGCAGGCATGTCTTTGCTGTACAAAACAGAACACATATTCTATTTCTTATAAGCAATTTGCCACTTACTCTTGATAGCGCTTGCCTTGTCAGGGTCTCAAAAGCCTGCACCACATTAATATCATTTTTGGCACTAACTTCAAAATAGGCTACATCCTTCTCCTTGCACCAGGATGAAGCTACCTCTTTGGACACCTAAAAATAAAAGGCTTTTGATTAGCTGGTCTAAATATAACATTACATGAAAAGTTGTTTCTTTCAAGAATGAATGAAATGAATGCCATGCAATGCAATGCAAATGCTGTTTATATTTGTCATCCCCAAATAATGGAATATTAATAATAAATAATATTAAATATATGTAACATCATGAATCTTGGATGGCACTTAGAAAATCTGCTCATGAGCAGAATTTCCATCTGTCAATTGCAAAAGGCTTAGATCCACATAGATACAGTTAGTCCTCGACTTACAACCTTGCATTTAGTGATTGAAGTTACAACGGCACTGAAAAAAGTGACTTATGACTTCTTTTCACATTTAGGATCATTGCAGCAATGGTCACATAATCAAAATTCATACTTATGACTGTTCCAGTGTCCTGGGGCCACGTGATCACATTTAGCAATCTTCTGACAAGCAACGTCAATGGGGAAGCCAGATTTACTTAACAATTAGATTACTAACTAACAACTGTGGCAAGGAAGTTTGCAAAATGGGGCAAAATTCACTTAACAACTGTTTTGTTTAACAATGGAAATTTTGGGCTCAATTGTAGTTGTAAGTTGAGGACTATCTGCAGTATGCCAATACATTATGACATCCAAGGTTCTTTGAACTCGATGCATATGAAGGCCAACACCAGCTAAATCAGGGGTCCCCAATCCCTAGTCCACAGACTGGCATCGGGCTGTGACATGCCAGCAACCAGGCCACACAAAAAAGTGAAACCCCATCCGCGGGATGCAGGCAGCATACAAAACCACGCCCCCTCTGATTCACAGAAAACCCTCCTCCACAGAACCAGTCCTTGGTACCCAAAAGGTTGGGGACCACTAAGCTAAAGCAATAGTAAATGGCAAAAATGATACATTGTTGCAATAAATTATAATACGTAAACAATAATAAATTTATCTTGAGCTGCACTAGGAAAGCTTTATATAATGGTTAAACGAATATATTCTTGAAACATCAGATATGGAAACAGATCCTTGCTTTGCTTGGAGAAGATAAGCCAATGGACAGGGAATACATGGTATGCAGATTTGTTTTTATGCAGGTCTCAATCTAGCAGAAGGGCACTTTTCATTTAAACATAAGGAACCATTTCTTAAAAACAGATATACTTTAGTAGGTTCAGACTTATACAGAAGATTTTTTTCCCTGAAGCACTTAACCAAGGGCTCGACAATCATCTGCTATAGAAGCTCCACTGCAAAATTTCTTGCATTATTCAGGGACCAGACTCAGCACTCAACAAGATCCTATCCATTTTGAGTTAATATCTAACAAAAGGACTGCACAGAAATACAGGGCTTGTGCACAAACACCAATATTCAATAGCTGGATATGGGAAAGTCCTATAATATAAAGCATGGTAAAGATGCAAATAGGGACTTTTTTTAAAATTCATATTTATATCCAACCCTTCTCCGGAGACTCAGGGTGGCTTACAATTTTTGGGATACAACCCAGTGTGCTCAGCAATAGCCTTCATTCCATTGTATATGCCTGCTTATTACTAAGCGGCATTTTTACAAAGTCAGCTTATTGCCCCCAACAATCTTGGCTCCTCAATTTACCTACCCCGAGAGGATGGAAGGCTGAGTCAACCTTGAGCCTGGTGGGATTCGAGCCTGCAATAATTACAGGCAGCTGGAACTAAGTGCTAGGCTATTAACAGCCTGCACCACCCAGTGGCTAAGATGCTGAACTTTTTGGTCAGAAAGGTCGGCAGCTCAGCGGTTTGAATCCCTAGTGCCGCGTAACGGAGTGAGCTCCCGTTACTTGTCCCAGCTTCTGCCAACCTAGCAGTTCGAAAGCATGTAAAAATGCAAATAGAAAAATAGGAACCACTTTGATGGGAAGGTAACAGCATTCCTTGCGCCTTTGGCATTTAGTCATGCTGGCCACATGACCACGTAGATGTCTTCGGACAGCGTCGGCTCTTCGGCTTTGAAATGGAGATGAGTACTGCCCCCTAGAGCCGGAAACAACTAGCACATACGAGGGGAACCTTTACCTTTTAAAGATGCAAATAATTTTTGTGTTACAAAATTTTATTTTTTCTTTATGTTTATGATCTGAGAACAAACTGAAAATTTGTTTTCAGATCCTGATTGGAGAGCTCTATTTTTAACTTCCATCCCTATTTCTACTTCCAGCTCTTACTTGTCGATCTTTCAGATCAATTTTGTTTCCCAGCACAACCATTGGGAAGCCTTGCTCTGTAGAGTTGACTTTCTGAAGAAAATCTTTCCTCCAAACATCCAAGGCCTCGAAAGAATCCATATCTGTGACATCGAAAGCCAGCATGCAACCATCTGAACCTTTGTAGAATGTAGACACAATAGACCGGAATCGTTCCTGGCCTCCAGTGTCCCAAATCTAAAGGAGGAGGAACATACAAGCATTAGTATTTGCAGTGTCAAAAACATTATTATTCTACAATTCAATTGTATTTATATTTTATCCCTCTATCTACAATTGACAAGAAGTCTTTCTGCATTAACATCAGTACAGTAACCATTGCAGCAGAGATAGGAAACTTTTGGATGTGGGGTCCACATTTGGAAGTCTGAAGTATGTGATAAGCGCACTCACTACATGACTACCAAGATATATTTACCTGTTCACAAAATAGATCTTATGATGGGGAGCGATATTTTCAAAATCCCTACATATAAGAATGCAAACTAACCCTTGGAATGTTCTTTACCATTCCAGTGGGGCTACTGTGGGTCTCAAAGACATTCATATAAAGTCAAAGAGTACCAGAAGTGGATGTTTTGCTTTATAACAGGGGTATCAAAATCCGGCCCACAGTGCCATCCGGGAAAATGTTAGGAGCCGGCGTGCATCACTTCAGCCCAGTCTACCCAATGCAGCTTTGACCCAGTCTACCCATTATGAAGAGGAAACATTGGGCCAGCATGTCTTCAGCCCAGTCTACCCAGTGTGAAGAGGAAACATGCCAGCAATTTGGGGAGTGGTGTCAAGCTGGCTATGTCCACCCAGTCGGCTGCACCCAGTGACTGGTGTCAAGATGGCCACACCCACCCAGTTGGCCACACCCACCTGGCCCCCTAAGTCAACCACAGTCCTGATGCAGCCCTCAATGAAATTGAGTTTGACACCCTTCCTTTATAATTTCTCCTCCCTTCCTAATATAAAGCAAAAAAGACAGTCAAACAGGGAGCTACCTGTGAGGCACACTGAAAAACACAGGCAAAGCCTCCCTTGCTTGATACTGAGAGAAATTTCTGAACAAGCCATGCCACATATTTCAGGGAAAGAAAACAGAGTGTGAATGAATGAGCAGCAGGTTCAGTTCCACAGGTGACAATAATTAAGGTTTAATTATTTATTTGGAATATGAATATTGACTCTGATGTGGTGTTATCAATTAAGAAATATCAAGAAAATGGTGCTTGCTGAGACAATCAGATAGCAAAAGACTGTGCTATGCTGTTGAACTCCCACCTCTTCTCCCAATAGGTCACTAACATATAGGAAAGTGAAACCAAAATGCCATTGGAACACCCAATGCTTTAAAGGTGACTATGTGAAAACATAGTCATTAACATGGTCAGCATTTTAGTGACAGATGCAATTACAAAGTGATATTCTTAAGCTCTGAAGGAATCTGATGGTTCCTTTTCTAACAAATGTTATTGAAAAGCACGTATTTGTGAAAGTTGCAGCTCACTACATTAGATGCCAGCTAAAAGACTCTTGATTTTTTTTGCCATCACAGACTAACATGATTTTCTTCCTACAATGTTATAAGCTCTGGGTCTCTTGGAAATTTGCTATCAACAGTAATATAAACATATGAAAATATTTTACAATATCTGTCCTTTCTTTACAGTACATTTGACTGAGCTATAAATATTTGGCTAACAATGGAATAAGAAATCTGGAGACATTGAAACTTCTGTCACCTGCAATTTCAGTGGTGTGTGGTCTACTTCCATAACTTTGGACAAAATACTAGCTCCCAGAGGATAAGAAATCTTCATGAAAACTCTCAGAGAGTTTATTACTGATGATCCAGGATTTAGGATCTGAATAGCAAGTATTACATTCTTCACCTGCTGTGGGTAAGTGAAAGTGTTCACTATAACGTATCTGACTGGTACTGGCCAACAAAAACACTTAGAGTTGCCATTTTAATTATATATTTGGACTGCGATCTGTTTTTAAACTTAGCAGGCTCTCTTTATTGTAATTTTTGCAAGTAGTTACTTTGTCCAGAACACCATTTCTATTCTTTGGTTTGTCCCCTGGTTTCTGCCTGTTATATTGTATGCATTTTCTTATACAACATCCATTTCATATATTTACCCTGGCATGTTGTAGTTGCTTCATCTGCAAGCCAGTGAATAGGCAATGGAAGATCTCTAATCAATATTTTAAAACATTTTAAAAGAAATATAAACTCAATTGAATACAATAATTCTCACTAGATCAGGGACAGCAATTTTTCTTCCCCTGCAACTCTCCCAGCTTCAGAAGAAAATATGGATGCTCAAAACATTATATGGCAAATGGTACAATGAAAACTGGTGGGGCATAATGGTGAAAGTGCTGGACTACAAATGGGGAGAGCCTTGTTGTAGTCCATCTCACTCAGAGGTTTGTCATGTGACTCTGGGCCAATCACTTTCTCAGCCCTCTCTCACAATAAAGTTGTTGTTTTGGGGAAAAAATAAAAATAAAAGCTACATACTAAGACTATAATGCGATAATTATCTGCCAGCAAGTCTGTGTGGACTTTTAGTGACCATTTCTTCAGAAAGAAATAATATACTTACTAACAAATATTCTTAATTTTTGCTACTTATATACCATTACATTAATGCACACTCACAGCAGTTTAGAAAACTTAAAAAAAATTACCCATAACAGTTTATTGGGGTGGTGGTTGTGGGAATAACTCAAAACCCATTTCAAAATTGTAGCCATCCAGTTTCAACAATGAATTTGGGGATTCAAATATTTATTTCAAAGAAGTGATTCCATCTAATTAGTTTCTGATATAACTTATAAGTGATAAGGATATATTGTATAGCATATATTTGCAAGTTTTATATGTAATTGACAAAATAATCCTAACGGATTGTTTATTTGGAAGCAAATAGCAACTAGTGTACAGTAGTAACTACAGACAACTTAAAAAACTTTAAAAACATTCAGTTTGCCTGCTTTGTTATTTAACTGATCTCTAGCATATCACTAACAAATTGCTAACTCAATTTGGTCATAGTAGTAGCAAAAAGTGGATAGCTGTAGTGTAATATTTCTTTTAACATCAGGAAGTTGAAATTCTATTTTCTTTCCGAGTAACTGATCATAAATCCATGGCACCTTCATCTATGTACTTTGATCTTTTTTAAAATAGGTTAATTACAATGGTTATATGTCAAAGGACTTTTTCTAAACTAACATATCCAGATAGTGAGGGTTTCTTAAGGAGCACCTTTATTGAATCACAAAAATCATCCGTCACATCCATGACTTTATTTATGATGGTTTTTTAAAAAAACATTAGGGTTTATTGTAAAAAAGAAATTGAACATTTTATGATATACTGTCAGTTGCATTTCACATATCTATCATCAATCCTTTAAAAAATATTGTACAGTTGTTATACATTATCTTAGAAAGAGGGAATTCCAAGAACTGAAATAGTATTTTAAGTATTCATGGACATGAAATTCCATTTTCTAAGCGTATATGCATCATTTAATTAAAAATAATTGCATTTTAACATTCTGTTGTAAACCACCCAGTTTCTCTCTGAGAGAAATGAACAGTTCAGAAATGTGAAAAAATTTTTTTAAAAAATATACATTTCCCCATATGTTTATGATTCATCAATAAAAGGAACAGAGAACTTATGGATGAGGATTATCCAGCCAATAGTCTATGGAGTCTTTAAACTGCACCTGCCTACTCTTTAAAATTTACCCCTTCTACTTTCCTTAGAGAAAAGAATTCTCTTCTTTAGGTGAAAAAAAAATAGCCAGAACTGTAAGATAGAAGTAATGAATAAAGATTTGCTAGTGAATATTATGTAGCATATTCAAGCTGGAATTCCATGTTTTTCCATTCTGCTTACACATTTAAATCCACAAAAGTTCCTCTTCTCCCATTCTAACTTTACATAATTCAGTATGTGAATCTACTTTAATTTCTAATGGAAATATTTCTTTTCTCTTTCCAATGTTGAAAAAAATTACACCATTATCTCAACTTATTTTAAACTTGCAAGATTCTATTACAACAAGCAAAAGTAGTTTTAACCTTCCTGTGGATTTGATGACTTGGCCTGGTCTACCTAATGGAGAGATACAGTCTGATTGTGTACTACCTCCACCTCCTATTTGCAGTAGGGATAGGCAGCATCTGAGCTGCAGAAGCATATTGTCATAAAAGAATACTATCTGCCTGCTGTGGACTTAAATATATATTTAATCCTTTGTTGCCTTAGCAATGGATTTTGCATATCTCTGTCCGGGTCATTTTCCTTACTCCTTACATTGCTCCACTAAGTACTCTCTACATCAGGGATATCAAACTCACGGCCCGCAGTCCGGATGCGTCATGTGCTGGCCATGCCCACCCCCAGTTTAACGAAGGGGAAAAAAGTCCCGACACATCACATGACGACGATGTAATGACATGTGTTTGACATTCCTGCTCTACATCAATCCCACTAGAGAGGGCATGTTCCAGGTCCCGTCTATTCAACAATGTCATCTTATTGCAGTCCTTTTTTCTGTGTGGAACAACATCCCTCTGGAGATCCAGAGGATCCAGACTTTGTTATTACTTGTAAGGCTCTGAAGACTGGCTGACTGGCTGTATACTGGCTGACTTAGGTATACTATTCCAGTTGGGTATCATTGTAACTGCTAGTTTATATGTCACCCACAACCACTGCTGTAAAATGAGAAGCCATCAAAATTACATAAACAAGCAAACACTTCTGGGATAGTCACTAGAAAGTCAAAGTCAGAAGGGATGTCCCAGTTCAAATAATTCAGCCAGTCTCCATTTTCTCATTTTCTGTCTCTTTAACCTATCTCACAAACTTATTATGAGAATAAAATGAGGGTTTGGGATGAGAGAGAGAAATGCATCTTTAAAAAGATTTTAAAATATGCTTACCCCAAAGCTCCAATGATAATGATTTTCAAATCGACTCTTTTACTTGGACCCATGAATGGGACCTACAATGCAAAAGGAGGAGAGAAACTATTATTTTATATCTCAAATCACATATAGCATAGCAGCAGTAAGCATTAAATCCCAGGTATCTTACTGTTTTACTTACTTACTTTGTTTTACCGCAGAAAAAGAATGTTTGGTTTTGAATAAGACCCTTAATAAACTTTCCCCAAGGATTATGCTGCATAGGATTTAATGTCTGTTTGTCACAAAGAATGGGTGGACAGATTTAGCTGGGCAAGCTCACATTTCTAAGCAGTGTCAGGAGCAGTGTGGTTGAAATCCTGCCAGCTAGGAAGGGATAAAAAGAAAAAGAGGTAAGAAGGGAATTTCTTGCTCATACTTATGCCAGGAAAACAACTGAGATTTCATGACAAGGACTTCTCTACTTGGAAGTACCCCCAGAAAGATCCTGGATAATATCCTCATACTGATATATTGAAACAATTGCTATTTCCATGCTTCAAACATAAAGTGGGGTCAGGATGGATGACCTGCCAACTTAAAAAAAATATGCAAAATGTTCTTTCTAACCTCATTCAACTATTATGCTTTATGGTTCCATTCACCTTGTATTCACAGCCAATGTCTGCTTGATTGCTTGCTTCTTCCTGGCTAAGGTTAGTTCCTGCTAAATAGCCATTAATTGCTATGTAGTGTAGGAAGTTAGCACCCACCCCACTCCTAGAAAAATGAAATATCCTAAGAAATATTAAAAAGGCAGAATACTTCCCCTAAAGAATAGAAACTCAGAAGCAGGAACTCACCTCAGAAGCAGAAACTCAGCCCCCCTTTGCTAATGGGACATTACTCTGGCCTAGGCCAGTCTTTTTACATAACAAAGATCTATTCCAGGTAAAGCTACAACAGGAATTGCCCAAAGCCCTTTCATTACCTCATCATCCAGCAAGGTTCAACCAAGCCTGGGACTCAGGACAGCCTACAGAGTTGCCCCTGCATGGCCCCATGGGAGTCTGACAACCAATCAGAATACAAGGTCAAATTCAAATCCCAACAGAGGGTATAAAACCAAGGGACTCTCAGCATCCCTGGCCTTCTTTCTTCACCAAGGCATGTGATCCTGTCCACCATTAAACCATCTATCCAAGTAGTCACCAGTTTCCAGTGTCTTTTTCCCCACTTGGAACTGAACCAGAAGGATATTTCTTCCAACAGTAGTTAATATATATTCGCTCCTTATCTCAAGCTATTATACTGTTGAAGAAATACCCTTCTGGGTTCAGTTCCAAGTGGGAAAAAGACACTGGAAACATGGAGGCTGCTTGGAAGGTTAATGGTGTACAGGACCACATGGTCTGGAGCTCCAGAGAAAGAAGATCACATACTTGAAGGAGAAGATCAGGAAAAGGGCTGAGGTGCTGAGAGTATCTGGGTTTTATAACCTTTGTTGGGATTTGAATTGAAGCTTGTCTAATTGGTTGTCAGACTCCCATGAGGGGCAACTCTGTAGGCTGTCCTGAGTTCCAAGCTTGTTGACCCTTGCTGGATGATCTATGCCCCAAAAGGGCCCTTGGCAATTGCTATAGCTTTACCTGGAGACCTTTCTTATGTAAAGTATTCTGCTCAGGTTTTAATGGCCCACCCATTAACAAAGGTGGGGGTGAGATTCTGCTTCTGGGGTCTACTTTTTTAGAAGAAATATTCTGCCTTTAAATATCTACCAGAATACTCATTTTTTAGAGAGTTTGGTGCCAACTTCCTACAATACGTAGGGCATATACCAATGTCTGTCACAGCATGTTTCCCCACTTATACATCATGCCAAAAAACCTGTATAATCACAGAGAGATGTTAAATTTCTCCTCTTTCTGGCGTGATCTAAAAACCTGGTTGTTCTTACAGGCCGGGCTGGACTGACCCGTGGGGGGGTGGGATTTTTAATTGGGTTTTAACTGTTTGATTTGGCTTGTTTAGGTTTAATCTCTTTTAAATTATTTATTGTTCTATGTTTTATCTGTGAGCCCCCAAGTCCTTACAGAGAGGGGCGGCATACAAGTCAAATAAAATAAATAAAATAAATAAAATAAATAAATTGAATAGAAGTTATTTTTGCTAATAAATGAAATGGCTTGTAGCTGGTGATGTAGTTATTGAATGAGGAGGAACAAACAGGCAGGAGACTGAGCCCCTGATCTGGAGCAGGATCCCTCACAGACCAGCTCCTCCTGGAATGGTATAGGGTCTCCTGTTTGAGCAGGGGGTTGGACTAGAAGACCTCCAAGGTCCCTTCCAACTCTGTTATTCTGTTCAGCAATTGTCCACCTTAGTTGACTGCTTTCTAGATAATCTACCTTCTCTCCATAAGATGCATATAGCAAATAATAATATTAATAATGATTTTATTTTGTTGCGTGCGTAATAATACCACCAGCTAATTATGGCTTGAACCAGAGAATTTGTGATTGTATTGGTCTGCTTATAGTGGCTTATATTGTTTGGATTCATTTTTATTATATGATTTAAGCTGCACTAAAAAAACCCTCGAGTATTGAATAAAAAGAAAAACGTGAACACAAATAATAAGATGCTTTTATAACTTTGATACCATCTGCCTTTCCTACAAATAATTCCCACATTTATCCTGTAGTTTCTGCAGCAATGAAAGGAGAAAGAACTTGGGACACCTTTTATGTAGAGCTGACAAGGAGGTAATTGTCACTCAATGGGCTCTAAACAAACCTACCACTGATGCTGCTGCATGTGGGAGATAGTACCATACATTGTCATTTAACCAAGCTTTCTTACTTCTTCTGTAATTAAAGATAATAAAAACCCTGTGTGGGGATTCAATAACCAGTCATTTCAGTGTCCAAAGATGTCTGACCATACGTGGCGTTTATTACTTTTATACCATTTTTACAAGCAGAAAAGAACAGCATAGATACAGCATTGGGATTGAGAATAGATCCACATGGGTGAACCCCTCAATCACATTGGCATAACCCCTCAACCAATCCTTGAAGTTAGTGGTGATGTTAGTAAATGATATCACCTGTACACCTGGAAAATCAGAGACATCCCATCCCCATCCCAACAGATAAGAGAATGAATAGAAGATGAGCTCATGGGATAGCAAAGAGGCCCCTCCACCAGGCTGCAGTGTGCTGCCAGCTACTAGTGTCATCCAGGGAACCTCAGTGGCTCACACCTTGTCTTCTTGGGCTTACTTTAATCAAATTGCCCTCATCCAAGGTTCAATGTTATGTAGCTCTAAGAAAGAATATCCTTCCTTAGAAATCCCTATGAGTTCTTAAGTGTTTTTATATAATAAAATAAATCAGAGAACATAGTTTATTTTATGAATATCATAGTTGCAATCTCTAATGCATCAAATATATAAGATGTGCAGATACTGAATGGAGTTATAGTCTCTGAATTTCCATGATTGATCCAACTGTGACTGATCAGGAATATTGTTGTTGTTGTTTCAAATTTGTATGCCACCTATCTCTAGTCACATTATTAGAGAATGATCTGATAAGTAGATCAATGCCTAAATACCTGGCTGAATGACACTGAAAAAAGTGATTTATGACCAGGTTCTCACATCGCAATCCTAAATTGTATTAACAGAGGGATACAGTCGAGATCAAGTGAGGCACTACCACTCTATAAAGCCTTAGTAAGACCACACCTAGAGTACTGCATCCAGTTTTGGTCACCACATCATAAAAAAGATGTTGAGACTCTAGAAAAAGTGCAGAGAAGAGCAACCAGGATGATTAGGGGACTGGAGACTAAGGCATATGAAGAATGGTTACAGGAACTGGGCATGGCTAGTCTAGTGAAGAGAAGGACCAGAGGAGATATGATAGGAGTCTTCCAATATTTGAGGGGCTGCCACAGGGAGGAAGGGGTCAAGCTATTTTCTAAAGTGCCTTTAGGCCAGACAAGGAATAATGGATGGAAACTGAACAAGGAGAGATTTAACCTGGAAATAAGGAGAAACTTTCTGACAGTGAGAACAATCAACCAATGGAACACCTTGCCCTCAGAAGTTGTGGGAGCACCATCATTTGAGACCTTCAAGAAGAGATTGGACTGCCATTTGTCAGAAATGGTGTAGGGTCTCCTGCTTGGGTGGCGGGGTTGGACTAGATGACCTATAAAGTCCCTTCCAACTCTGATTATCTGTTATTTATGACAACTATAGTATCCCCAGTCACATGATCAAAATATGGGTGCTTGGCAACTGCTATGCATTTACAATGGTTGCCACATCCTGGGGGTTTTCATTTACAACTTTTCTAGGGAGCTTCTGACTAGCAGAGTCAATGGGAGAAGCCAGATTTGGTTAACGACCACATGTTTCACTTAACTGCAGCCATTTGCTTAACATCCATGGCAAAAAAAGATTGTAAAACGGCATGAGTCTCACTTAACAATTGCCTTGCTTAAGCAATAGAAATTTTGGGCTCAATTGTGGTTATAAATCAAGGATTACCTGTACAGCTCATAGATCTACCAGGACCAAGATAAAGTAACAAAAAACATATAAAGCTTGATCACAGATCATCACCAACTATAATCAGAGCTGCAGCCCCATCCTCCTGACCTAGATAGAGATGACCATGGACCAGGTTCTTCCAAAACTGACAGCCACATTTCCACAGAAGAACTCTGTGGGACAAATAGGATTGCATTAATGGATAACATTTCTAAGTAGCATACACAGTGACTATGACTCTGATTTTAAATAAAGCCTTCTTATCCATTATATTAAACAAACACCATGTAAAATGAATGATCCCAGAAGACCAAAGTACTATACTTCCAGATCTCACAGTAAAACTGCCATCCAAACAAACATATGACTCATTTATGTCTGATTTTGAAAGAAATAAGATTCATGAATAATGAATATGCAGCAGTAGTGGGATTCAACCTGTGTGACAACGGTTCGGTAAGCGGCGCTTACTATTTTTGGATGTTCATAGCACTAATCTGTTTAAATCCAAAAGGCATCAACCACCTTGGTTGAAGGGCTGGTTCTTAAAGGCCAGTTTTATGTAAGATTACCATCTCTTTTTAAAGTAAAGCTATTATGCTTCTCAAAATTGTGTGACAAGCACAAGGTTTTCCTATCCTTTGTGAAATCTGTCTCCTCCCACACAATCGACTATAATTTAAGCTGTAACAAATAACTAGACACACAACTGAAATGAATCAACATTCTTTCCTTCTTGGTAATTCTATTCATAGCTCCTGAACTTGTATTTTAGACAAAAAAACAGGTCAAGAAAAAAATAGCACTACAAACCATGGAAAATATATTTAGCTTAGATTAATATTCCCAGTGGTTCAAATGGTATAAACTAAAGAAAATTAAAGAGGCAGGCTTTTAAATATGCAGCACAATGAGAAAATGAATTTGTTATGCAGCAGCTATAATTAAATAGACTGCATACGTTTATGTTTATTCATTTTATTATCTCCTTGGATATGGTTTTATAAGTCAGGTTTAAAACTGAAGCAATGGTGTATTTCATTAACCTGCTTGGAATTTTGCAAGATTCCCCAATGTATGCTTTAAGCAGCAATCCCCAAACTCTTCAGTTCACCAATCCTTCATGATGTTTCAAATTGTTCATCAACACCTCCACAACATTTATTATATAAAAATAATTTAATAAATACTACTTAAATAGTGCTACAAATAACAATAATAAAGAGAAAACTCAAGGCAGTTCTTGCTAGCAGCTGACCATCCAACCATGAGAACATCGTCTTTTTCACTAGCCACCTCACCTTCAGGATTAGAACGCTTAGAACAGGGGTCTCCAACGTTGGCAACTTTAAGACTTGTGGATTTCAACTCCCAGAATTCCTCAGCCAGCTTATTCCTCAGCCAACTGAGAAATAAGATTTGAAGTCCACAAATCTTAAAGTTGCCAAGGTTGGAGACCCATGTCTTAGAAGACAATGGATACAGTACATTCACCATTGTCCATGCAGTTTTTTAAAGTGTGGTCATATTTCAAAGTGAGCCTCGTTAATTTCTTTTTAACCAAGTTAAAACTACTCAACCCTGTGCTGATTCTAGTCTAATCACCAGGGATGGAAACACACAGAGATCCACACTTGGATGGAAACCACATAGATCCTGATCACACTTGTTATATGGAAACCACATACAGATCCTGATCTGAAAGTGACACTAGACAAACCACAGCAATTTTACCCATCTTTAAAGTCATAAATACCCTCAAGGCAACCTGCAGAACAAAGTACACCTAATATACATGCATAAAATTGATCTAATCCATTTTAGGATGTACAGGTGAAACTCGAAAAATTAGAATATCATGCAAAAGTTCATTTATTTCAGTAATGGAACTTAAAAGGTGAAACTAATATATGAGATAGACTCATTACATGCAAAAGCAAGATAGTTCAAGCATTGATTTGCCATAATTGTGATGATTATGGCTTACAGCTCATGAAAACCCCAAATCCACAATCTCAGAAAATTAGAATATTGTGAAAGGTGCAATATTCTAGGCTCAAAGTGTCCCACTCTAATCAGCTAATTAAGCCATAACACCTGCAAAGGGTTCCTGAGCCTTTAAATGCTCCCTCAGTCTGGTTCAGTAGGAATCACAATCATGGGAAAGACTGCTGACCTGACAGTTGTGCAGAAAACCATCACTGACACCCTCCATAAGGAGGGAAAGCCTCAAAAGGTAATTGCAAAAGAAGTTTGAGGTCCCAAAGTGCTGAATGAAAGCACAATTATAGAAAGTTATGTGGAAGGGATAAGTGTGGAAGAAAAAGGTGCACAAGCAGCAGGGATGACCGCAACCTGGAGAGGATTGTCAGGAAAAGGCCATTCAAAAGTGTTGGGGACTTTCACAAGGAGTGGAATGAGGCTGGGGTCAGTGCATCAAGAGCCACCACACACAGACGGATCCTGGACATGGGCTTCAAATGTTATCAGAAGCGTCTTACTTGGGCTAAAGAAAAACAGACCTGGTCTGTTGCTAGTGGTCCAAAGTCCTCTTTTCTGATGAGAGCAACTTTTGCATCTCATTTGGAAACCAAGGACCCAGAGTCTGGAGGAAGAATGGAGAGGCACACACTGCAAGATGCTTGAAGTCCAGTGTGAAGTTTCCACAGTCTGTGTTGATTTGGGGAGCCATGTCATCTGCTGGTGTTGGTCCACTGTGCTTCATTAAGCCAGGGTCAATGCAGCGTCTACCAGGAGATTTTGGAGCACTTCATGCTTCCTTCCAGAGATGAGCTTTATGGGGATGCTGACTTCATTTTCCAGCAGAACTTGGCACCTGGCCACACTGCCAAAAGCACCAAAACCTGGTTCCATGAACGTGGGATTACTGTGCTTGATTGGCCAGCAAACTCACCTGACCTGAACCCCACAGAGAATCTATGGGGCATTGCCAAGAGAAAGATGAGAGACATGAGACCAAACAATGCAGAAGAGCTGAAGGCTGCTATTGAAGCATCCTGTTCTTCCATAATACCTCAG